>OX336388.2:2131297192-2132497192 GCA_946902985.2 Meconema thalassinum | reverse complement strand
TTTTATCAGGTTCATTATTTTTTGTCATATTATTATTATTATTATTATTATTATTATTATTATTATTATCATCATTTCCTTCATGTCGCATTATTGTGACATACGTTTCTCTGTCTCACCTACTGCGTTCAAACTTTGTAATTCTGCGTAAATGTTTCGTCAGGTGGTGAAACTTTTCACCCCTACTGACACTGTGTTACCATTGGTTGAAGCATAACTTGTTACTAAGCTTTGCTTCTCCCATTGGCCCCCTTTATGTTCTGGAGAGGGGGAGTTCTACGACTTATTTTTCCCGAGCGGCGTTACTGCGTTCCTTTTAGAGAAGGTGGCTTCCTTCCATTTCTGACCATCATGTGAAACGGTCACAGCCTAGGTGTGTCGGGCTTTTCGCCCGTGCCCAACGCAACTAAACGTAAGTACGATTCGATCACTTGGTTTTATCTGGCATGCTATCATTTTTGAATTTCAGTTTATCAATTTCCCTTTCTTATGATGATGTGAATTCGATCCATGAACCCAAGTCCCTTCGCCTTTGTTTACGTTAGTTTAGCGAAGCCTCTGTGTTTATTTGTCATCCCTACCTTTCATGTAATCGGTTTTATTTTTACTCAAATCTCTCAGGTCTGAAATATATGCTACTTTTCTGCGAGGCTTACCAACGCTCTGTATTACGTCACAAATTGATGTGCACTCTTTCGAGGTATCTTTCATTTGATTGTCGTATCAGAGTTTGTTTTTTGGGTCAAGGTATCATTGGAGTAACGGAGCCATGTCTCATTTCGCCTCCTATTTGATCCTTCCCTCTGTTTTAGGAAAAGTGTGTGAGCGATGGTCTTTGTGTTAGTCACTGTCCATTCGTCATGCCTTAATTCCTTTGTTTCTTCGTATGTCGTTATATTTAGACATAACTACCTCTACGTAAGCCTATATTTTCCTACAAAGCATATTTCTTAGCTGATCGATTTTTCCTTTCATTTCCTGTCCCGGTAATGTCAATTAATTTAATGTAATACTCATTTTCCTTTATTTTTATGTGTTAATTTTGTGTTGTTTCCTCTGGCTTCGTTATATTACGTAACTCCGTGTCATCTCCCCTCTCCCACCCCCCACCCCCGTTTCCTACATACGCACCCTTCTCATCCCCACCACTCCCCCCCCCCCCCCCCTTACCCCATGATTTCACAACATCATGAGCTTTTTGGAAGTCTGTTCTTGGCAAGGGCATTCTAGTCCAGGTCATCCTCGTAAGTAGAGGTGTTCTCTTATTCGACTCATCCATACTCTCTATCTTTTTCGTTTTTTTTGTTTATTTTTGTATTTTAAATTTTGGTTATCGAGTCGCGCTTACGGTTTAGTTGCACATTGATTGTAAGTACATTTTAATTAATCTTGTTTCATCTTTGTTAGTGCTTAAGTTCATTTATACACTTTTCTCTTGAGATTGTTTTTGTGTACCGGTACCCCCTTTCTTAGGTACCATCTTTAGTCATTAATTTTATTTTATTTGCTATTAAGCGATTTTATACCTCTTCACGTTTACCTTTCATTTTGTGTTTAGATATATCCTTACTCTTATGCGCACCTGTTTTAGTTTACTTTAAATACAATAGTAAATAGTTCACTTGGTTTCGTCCTCTTTCATTTGTAATTTTAAGTTCCCTCATCTCTCGTTCGATTTCGTCGGTCTTGGCTTCGTACTGTAACGCAGTCACGACCTTCACGCTTCTGGGTTCATCGATCAATTAGATAAATTCAATTCCGCTTTTGATTTGTTTTAAACAATTCATTCGATTCCTTTTTTGGAAAGTATCTTTCTTTCGATCCGGAATCTTGGGCCCAGCACGCATCGAAAGAGACATCCTTTCCCCGCTCCTTAGCGATCCTGTTTAAGGTGTTGTTTTCACTTCTACTGTATTTCCTCACGCCTCTGCTATTTTGTCTAACGTAAAAGCACAAGCGGTGCACAACATGATTCTAAGCCTGCTGATTCGACCAATTTTTAAATACATGTAACTTCTATACTATCAATTGGATTTCAACATAATTTCGTATGTGGTTTTTGTACCATAACATATATGACTATGCTTATTCTTAAGAGCAACCAGGGCTGTCAACTGTTAATACATGCTGTCTCTATTTTTTTACCCTAATATTAATATATCAGGAAGTATGTAAGACAACAGCTTTAAAATTTGCACACGTATAGTACCTGACATTCTAGATTAATTTGGAGAAACTTATATACGTCAGTGCTGCCAACATGACTCTAAGCCTGCTGATAGGTCGAATTTTAAAATACAAGTACTTCTATACTAACAAATGGAATCCATCCAAAATTGTCACAACAAGAGATCATAATATTTCATTTCATTTCTGACCAACACATGCATGGCATTGTTGCCAACATGATTTTACGCGCGCTAATAGATCCAATGTCTAACTGCATGTAACGTCCATGCTATCCATTGGACTTCAACCAAATTTTGTATTCTGTACCTGAAGAGATGGAACTAACAATATATTCAGTCACCAGAGCTGCCAACTGTAGTGCTATATTAGGCTACATTATACCAGGTATATTTCGAACTAATTAAAAATTTCGATATTACCAACTTAATTTCGTCATTATTCTAGATAGGTCTATATAGATTGGCATGAATCTTAAATTTTAAGAAAAGTAGGCTCTTTAGTTCGTCACGGAACTTCTTGTTAATTTATACAAGGGAGATTGCACAATATAAAAGACTATACACTGACTTACTGATATTGCCTATCACAGTCCTAAATCCTAATCTATTTATTATTTACAAGATATCTAAGATATTTCACACGCGTTTCATGACTCATCTTTGCACGCGACCCGCTCGGATAAACCCCGTCGCTAGCCCAACTCACTTCCTGGTAATGTGAACTTAACTAGGCACTCGAATAAATATTCATACAATGTTAATAAAATATACACTTCTAAACTGTCTTCGGATCCCGCTATAAACAATATCTTAAACCTAAACAAATTATATGATAATCAATCACATGACATAATACACTCCAATAAATAATTGTTCAACAAATAAAAGCATCATATAAAAATATACACATGGTTAAAGAAATCATAAGTATCAAAAGTGAGGGTTCGATCCCTTGTAACTATGGGACGGTTGCACTTAATCATTGTTTTCCTTTTCTTATTGTAGTGTGTAAGCTGTAGTTAGATTTATTTGTAGTTTCCTTTACATTTCTCATGAACACCCACACCATTAGCGGCCGATAACTTAGATGTTAGGCCCCTTAAAACAACAATTATCATCATCATGTAGTCAGTTTTGATGACAATTTTTTTTATTTTATTTTTATTTTATGGTAGTTTGGACATTTATTTATTGGAATAAAATAGTCTCTTTGTTGAAAGTAATTTTAAGGGCTTAAAATGCCAATTTAAATCACCCTCTGTTTTCAGATTATGTATGAAGTCTATTTCTTAAACTCATAGATTGTGTTTTTTTTTTCAAATTGAAAGTGCGCGTATAACTTTCAAAAGTGACCGCGGATTGATTATCTTCAGAGAGTTGGCATGAACCACAGTAATGTAACAGGATTGTGAGGAAATAGTGTGGGAACAATAATTGGTGCAATGCACTGAATGCTACAAGCTAAAGTTTGTGCGTGATATTCAATATCGGTATTTGCCGCTCAGGGAATTAGGGAGTAATAAACAGATTATATGCAGCGTACAGTAATTTGTCTTCATCACCCAGTAAAGCTGTGATGTAGAGAAACTTCCGTCTTCCTGAATTACCTGCTAGGCGACGCAACGCGATTATTTCCCAGAGGTACACGCGCGTGCAGTTTAGTTGAAGGGAATGTAGTCTCATATTCAGCGGTTAACTCGATCTCCTACAGGAAAATTACCTGTCGACACATAGGGCTTACACTTTTTCTGCTTGGAAAATAAATATGGTAAAATCGTCTAACCTTAGCAAACTTAAAGTATGGTATATTGGCTAAAACTCAGCAGTTGTTCTAGGTTTGTGCCATGCCTTGTGTGGGGTTTCGCCTTGGACACCAAGGTGGCTCATCAGCGGCCCCTTGGTGTCCCAGCCTGGGACCACACAACTAACAAAAACTAACAAATATTGACGAGTTGAATTATCTCAACTAATACTGCAACTACATAACCGTACTTTCTGACATAATTTTAGGGTCTAAGTGTAATGGATCTGATGATGATCGCATGACGATCGAAACTGGCCATACAAATTGATTTATGTTCGACCGTCACTATTATGTGTTAGAAAACTGTATCATAATAATGGTCATTTTAACACCGTTTTTCATTATGATACAGTTTTTCCAGCCAATCAGAGCTCGTTCATTGACCAATTAGGTAACGATACCTTCGCGCATGCACTCAAAATCCAACATGTCGGACATAAACACAACATCGAACTATAATAAATTACCGACATGAAATACGCACCGTCCATATGTTCGCGTAAATAAACTGGCGAATATGAGACAAGAAATAGCACTGTACCGGTACCTTAATATCCCCCAAACCAATTTGTACACAGTGCGTGGTTTTGACACGACTTCAGTGACAGTTTTACTGAAAACTGGTGCGCAATCTGAACATATGGTATTGAAGCACACAGAGCGCATGCGTCGGTTGTCCTGAGAGCATGGACAAGTGAGATATACTACCCACCGCAGCACCCGATCACAACATTCTACTGTAGTGACTGAACAGATATTTATGAATATTTATGTTAAAACATATAATAAAGTTATAATTATCGTCGAACATAAACAGTTGTATGCAACTCGCCTATAATGGTAATTAAGACACTCGTATGGAAATTATAAAACTCGCATACGCTCGTTTTATAAAAAATACTCGTGTCTTAATTATAGCCATTACAGGCTCGTTGCATAATGTACTATTATTAATCTCATGTTATTTTTTCAGGATTAGGGAATAACCCATCTCTTTTGGGAAAAATCATGTTGACCGACTGAACAGTATCAAACTTTCCTCAATACCTCAATAAGAATCGTTTCCATGCCCCCCTGGAAAACGTGCGCGTACCCCTCGCTGCAATACAATGCACTTCTTTCTATCTGACTGATACTGAGAGAAAGTAAGCCTATTAACCAACCAGTAAATATGCGCACAGGTAGAGAAGGTGTGTGGGAGTTCTGCTCGGATGTGATACAGCCCGCGACCGTTTATCAGGATTAATAAGACTCCAACGCAAACTCTCGCTATATGGAACGATTTATTGCATCATCGGCTGTTTGTATGCAGGATTGTTATTCTACGCCATGATATATTCATTACAATGTATATTTTGATCCTAAATTAACTTCTACAATCGTACCAGAGGAAGATAATTATATTTCTGACTGTAAGAATATTTAAATGAATGTATTGTTGGCTGGCAATACGGGCTGCATCACACCACCCTAACCTGTGTTCTGGTGCGGAATTGCGAAATTCTGACCGCCAAAGAAACAAGTAGTTCCGTGAAGAAATATGCAGCCTATTTTCATATATCCTACTCATGTTATTGCCAATATCAACATACAAAATTTCAGTTGGATTGCTGTAATAGATTCGTAGATATTAAGAACCGACTAAATATTTCGGATGGACGCCATGTTGGATTTTATATATGTAGGTCCTTGAGTTATGTAATGTTACATGAAGATTATTGTGTACGTGTAGCATTCAAATTTCAATCGCATGATTAGGGCACAAGAAGTAATAAGGTGATTTTAAAATTTCGCTCAGCTGCCATCTTGTGGTTATGGAAACAATTGAAATAAATTAGATGCCAGTGGATTAACATTCGTAAAAGGATTTACTGTACCAAGTTTCACTGCACTCGGATGGTTAAATTGCGAGAAACGTCCATGTGAATATTTATACTTCGCGTCGACGCCATGTTGGATTTGTGATCACCAGGTTATTTAAGTCCTATAGGTGAACTTAAGTTCATAGCCCCCATGAATATAAAAAAATCAGTTTGATTGCTATAATAGATTCGTAGATATTCAGAGTCGTCTGAATATTTCGGATGGTCGCCATGTTGGATTGTTAAATGTATAGGCCATAGAGTCATGTACCATTGAAGGAAAATTATTTCGTAGGTTCATTATTCAAATTTTCACTTCGATCGCTTGGTTACGATACAAGAAATAAAAACTTAATTTTAAAATTCGCACAGCCGCCATCTTGAGGTTATGTAAACAATTGAACTAAATTAGATACCAGTGCATTACAATGTGTATAAACATTTCCTGTACCAGATTTCATTGCGTTTGGAACATTAAATCGCGAGAAAGGTCTATTTAAAATTTTCAAATTCGCTTGGCCGCCATGTTCGTTTTGAAGTTAACTGCTTTTTGAAAGTCATATAGATGAACTTCCAGTAGTGGCCTTTATCTCCGTATAAAATTTCAGGATGATACAGCTAATAGTTTCAGAGATATCGAATGCTGGTGTAATATTTCGCTCATCCACCATCTTGTGGTTATATAAACAATTGAATCAAGTTAGATGTCGGTGCATTACAATGTGTATAAACATATACTGTACCAAGTTTTATTGTGTTTGGTTGTTTAAATCGCGAGAAACGTCTATTTAAATGTCGCAAATTCGCGTGGTCGCGATGTTGGTTTTGTAGTTACCAGGTTTTCAAAAGTCACATAGGTGAACTTCTAGTAGTTCCCTTTATCACCGTAATAAATTCCAGGGTGATATCGGTAATAGTTTCGTAGATATTGAATGCTGGTGAAATATTTCGCACAGCCGCCATGTTGGAATGGTGGGAATAGTGCTATGAACTTACCGAGTTTCATTGAAATCGCTCGAGCCGTTTAAATGTTATTAGGGGGACACACACACACACCTCACACACACACACGCGCGCGCGCGCACACACCACGCACAAAAGGTGATCTCATAAGCCTATTTTTTCTAAATTGAAAATAGGCTAAAAACATCACTTGAAAAATGTAACATTACTTTCATTCAAATCATAAATATGACCGGTATAGGCCTAGTACGTACTGTTTATAGCATGGAAGTAAGGTTATTTGGTTTCCCGAATGCATTACCGTTCTTCATGTGATTGATTCATTTAATGATAGCTATTCTTTGACATGGTGTGTTTCCCGCGGAAAGATGTGCGCGCCAACGCTATCGTCAACAATGCAATGTTTTATTCTTATTTCTTTTGTCACTTGTTGGCATAGGAAAAGATCAATACAGCCATATCCTCAGTTGTTCAGAAACGAATATGCGCTTGAGGTCTGAAGATGTTGCCAGAACTATGGCTCTGATCGAAAATGGTTGCGCGCACAACTTTCCGCGGGAAACAGCATCATGCCAAAGAATCGCTATTGTTAAGAGAAGCAATGACATGAAGAATTAACCTTAATTCCATCGTATAAACACCGGGTGAGTTACCCGTGGTCGTTACGGCATGACTGCTGGCAGTCGCTCACATCCGGGAAGCGAGGAGGTTCGAACCCCCCCGCCGGCAACCTTGAAGATGGTCTTCTGTGGTTTCCCATCTTCCTTCCAGGCAAATGCCAGGGTTGGTCCCTAACTATAGGCCACAGCCCTACCTTCCAACTCCTCGTCCTTACATTCCAACTTCCCTCCCCAACGGTACTTGTAGCTCACCCATGGGTGTCCGTCTCGAAGCAGCTACAAAAAAAAACTGGCGAGCCGAACATGTCCTCGGACACTCCCGGCACTGAACGCTAAAAAAACAAGAAGTTCCGTGAAGAACTATACAGCCTACTTTTCATGCCAATGATTATTCTACAGAATATGAACCTATCTAGAATAATGACGAAATTAAGTTGCTAATATCGAAATTTCCAATTATTTCGAAATACTGTATACCTGGCATAATGTATCCTAATAGAGCACTACAGTTGGCAGCCCTGATGACTGAATATATTCTTAGTTCCGTCTCTTAAGGTACAAAATACAAAATTTGGTTGAAGTCCAATGAATAGCATGGACGTTACATGTAGTTAAACATTGGATCTAACTGCGCGCGTAAAATCATGTTGGCAACAATGTCATGCATGTATTGGTCAGAAATAATCTGAAATAATATGATCTATTGTTGTGCCAATTTTGAATGAAATCCATTAGTTAGTATAGAAGTTATATGCATTTTAAAATTAGACCTATCAGCGGGCTAAGAATCATGTTGGCAGCACTGACGTATATTAGTTACTTCAAATTCGTCTAGAATGCCAGGTACTATACGTGTGCAAAGTTTAGAGCTATTGGCTTGCATACTTTCTGATATATTGATATTAGGGTAACAAACATAGGGACAGCACATATTAACAGTTGGCAGCACTGGTTGCTCCTTAGAATACGCATAGTCATATATGTTATGGTACACATAGCACATACGAAATTTGGTTGAAATCCAAATGATAGTATGGATGTTACATGTATTTAAAGTTGGACCTGTCAGCAGGCTTAGAATCATGTTGGTAGCACTGACGTATATAAGTTACACCAAATTAATATAGAATGTCAGGTACTATACGTGTGCATAGTTTAAAGCTGTCGGCTTGCATACTTTCTGATATATTGGTATTTGGATAAGAAAAAAATAGGAGCATTTATTAACAGTTGGCAGCCCTGTTAGGTCTTAAGAATACGCTCAGTCATATCTGGTTATGTACACATACAACATACGAAATTTGGTTGAATTCCAATTGATAGTATAGAAGTTATATGCATTTAAAAATTGGACCTATCAGGAGGCTTATAATCATTATGGCAACACTGCCATGTTTGGCCTCCTGGAAATTAAACTGAAATATTATGATCTGTACGTGTGCCAATTTTGAAATCGCTCCCATTCATACTTTCCAAGATATCCAACATGGAGCTCAAATTTCAATTGCGTTTTTTTAGCAGTTGGTAGCACTGACATCATTTTCAAATATGGCCGTGAGATATTCAGGTATAGATCTTTACTCCTACCAAATTTTGTTTCGATTGCTTCAGCCGTTTAGGAGTTGATAGGGGGGGGGGACACACACACAGCCAGCCAGACAGACAGAAGGACAGACAGACAGACAGACAGACATTTGCCCGATCTCATAAGTCTACTTTTTCCTCATTTTTGCAAAATGTGAAAAGTAGGCTAAAAACGTATAAACAGTAACTTATGTACTAGGCCTAGTGCGCTCATATTTATGTTTCAAATGAAAATAATGTTGAATTTTTCAAGTGATCGGTTTTCTTTGCCGGTGAGTGAAGTTACATCTTGCGCTGCTTACAAATGAGAGTCACAAGGAGCAATTGGTGTTAAAGATTTCTTATGCTCCTTAAGGCAGTTGATAATCATCATGAATAACTGTAGGCCTCATCTGTTAACTAAATATTAGGGCTTTGTGTAAGTGCTATGGTGTTGAAGCAGTATTGATTCAGGCGGAAAAATAAACTCTTGTTTTCAAACCAAAGTCTCTCTAAATTGTATCACATACTAAGATTAGATAACTTCAGAAAGATAACCTATAATAATTTATTTCCATCAGATTATAACAAAATTATTCCAATGTACACAAATGACTCTGGCAATCACACATTATGCAAAGGACGAATAAAACTGACTTTTCGTCTCGATTAATTTTGTACACATTGTGTTTAATTCAATGTTAAAAAAGTTCATTTCAAAAGTAAGTAAGTAAGTAAGTTGGTTCGGATATTTTTTTTTGCATTCTATTCTAATAGACCTATTGAAAAAAAATAGGTTAACGCTGTGAAGTTATTGTCAGTATGTGACGAATTTTGAAATTCTTGGAGTGCGAGATATGCTCCTTGTACAAAATAAGACCATAACTCATAAGTTATTAAGTTCACGACCACGGGTTTTGGAGTATTATGTTTTCTCCTTGCGTTTCATAGACTATTCATTAGGGCTGCTACTTTTAATGGATTGACTACAGAAATCAATTGATCAATTGATCGATTAGTCGAAGCTGAAAAATCGATTAATCACTACAAATAACGTTTAATCAATTAATCGATTGTTTGTTTAATCGATTGTTCGTATAATCGATTAAACTGTGTACTTCGAACCGTTAACTATGCTCTCACAGAAGCAAAAAACTAAGACAGAAGGTGGTCTCATTATGCAATCACCCCGCATGGTTAGTCTGCTCAGTCCCATGACGTGTGATGCTTTTTTTTTAAATTTATTGTTGACTTGCGATTACGGTGCGGTAGCGATAGCAATGCTTCGGATCTAGTCTGTGTGAACAAATATGTTCCTCTCCTAAATAGTAAACAGCCTTCCCGATAAAAATTGAACAAGTATTCAATATCTTTGTTGAAAACTCTTCGTTTTCTTTTAACGAAACCCTTCCCAATTTGAATGATATTTGTCCTTCCACTGTCACTGACTCTTGTTTGGTTATTGTTAACATAAACAAGGAAATTCAGTTTGAATATTTTCGGAAACAAGTAACTTATATAGATTTCTATGCATCATTCTGAAAATAAGCGTAACTCAAATTAAGAGATGAACTCTCATTTAAACCATTTTCCAAACATCCTTTATCTCGTGCCTACCAATCAATTGATCGTTAATTGAGACACTTAGAATCAAAACCCACCAAGTCCACAAAACAAGATTTGTGGGAAAATGAGAAAAACTGTTAACATATGAAACAAGAAGTTCCGTGACGAATTAAAGAGCCCACTTTTCTTAAAATTTAAGATTCATGCCAATGATTAATCGATATGGATCTATCTAGAATAATGACGAAATTAAGTTGGTAATATCGAAATTTCTAATTAGTTCGAAATACTGTATACCTGGCATAATGTAGCCTAATAGAGCACTACAGTTGGCAGCCCTGGTGACTGAATATATTCTTAGTTCCATCTCTTAAGGTATAGAATACAAAATTTGGTTGGAGTCGAATGAATAGCATGGACGTTACATGCAGTTAAACATCGGATCTAACAGCGCGCGTAAAATCATGTTGGCAACAGTGTTATGCATGTATTGGTCAGAAATAATCTGAAATAATATGATCTATTGTTCTGCCAATTTTAAATGAAATCCATTAGTTAGTATAGAAGTTACATGCATTTTAAAATTGGACCTATCAGCAGGCTTAAAATCATGTTGGCAGCACTGACGTATATTAGTTACTTCAAATTCGTCTAGAATGCCAGGTACTATACGTGTGCAAAGTTTAGAGCTATTGGCTTGCATACTTTCTGATATATTGATATTAGGGTAACAAAAATAGAGACAGCATTTGTTAACAGTTGGCAGCCCTGGTTGCTCTTAAGAATACGCATAGTCATAGCTGTTATGGTACACATAGCACATACGAAATTTGGTTGAAATCCAAATGATAGTATGGAAGTTACATGTATTTAAAGTTGGACTTCTCAGCAGGCTTAGAATCATGTTGGTAGCACTGACGTATATAAGTTACTTCAAATTAATATAGAATGTCATGTACTATACGTGTGCATTGTTTAAAGCTGTCAGCTTGCATACTTTCTCATATATATTGGTATTTGTATAAAAGACATTAAGAGCAATTTTTAACAGTTGGCAGCACTGATGGTTCATAAGAATACGTTCAGTCATATCTAGTTATGTACACATACAACATACGAAATTTGGTTGAATTCCAATTGATAGTGTAGAAGTTATATTCATTTAAATATTGGACCTATCAGTAGGCTTATAATCATTTTGGTAACACTGCTATGTATGGCCTTCTGGAAATTAAACTGCAATATTATTATCTATACGTGTGCCGATTTTGAAATAGCTCCCATTCATACCTTCCAAGATAACCAAGATGGAGCTAAAATTTCAATTGCGATTTTTCAGCAGTTGGTAGCACTGACATCATTTTCAAATATGGCCGTGAGATATTCAGGTATAGATCTTTACTCCTACCAAATTTTATTTCGATTGCTCTAGCATTTTAGGAGTTGATAGGGGGGGGGGACACACACAGCCAGACAGACAGACAGACAGACAGAAGGACAGACAGACAGACAGACACAGGTATAGATCTTTACTCCTACCAAATTTTCTTTCGATTGCTCCAGCCGTTTAGGAGTTGATAGGGGGGACACACACACAGCCAGCCAGACAGACAGACACAGAGAAGGACAGACAGACAGACAGACAGACACACATTTTCCCGGATCGATCTCATAAGACTAGTTTTTCCTCATTTTTGCAAAATGTGAAAAGTAGGCTAAAAAAATCCTTGGAATATGACTTTGTCATCAAACGATGCATTCCAACAAATTTCAGGATTGTCCCTTAATGGAAAGTAATACAATTCATAAGGTTGATTAGGAGTTAACTGGTTTTGAAAGTTAAATGTACATATGGAGGGTTCGAAAGTAAGAAAAACATTTCTAAGAATAAAGATAAGGGAAGAAGGAAAGCTTGTGAACGTGAACCATCCAAATTATATATGAAATGAAAACCAGACCTGAATTATGATAAAGCATATATTTAAAATTTAACAAACACTTAACCACACATTACAAAACACAACATAGCTGATGGCAGTATGAAGTAGTCTTGTGTAGTTCGCGAACGAACTAGTTCGGAAGAGCGGGTCCCACAGACGAACTACCAAACTAGTTCCCAGATCCCTCGCTTGTTAGTTCGTTCGATCTTTTTCCGCTGACCGACTTGTAACAGCGCGAGAGCGCGGGTCGGCCGTAGCTCGTCAGCTCGTCACGTCACCACTCATTGCACAATCACATGCGCATTGTTTTGTTCAGTCAGTTCAGTTGATTGAGTGCATCTATTGATAGTGGCAAGATTGTCATGTTTTGGCGCGGCGATTGTTCAATGTTGGTTTATAATAATAACTATAGTGTGGGACAAACCATTGGAAGCCTGAAGGTCACGCGTTGTCGGTGCGCTGTTGTCCTGTACGTTCTCGCATCCAGCACGCGACTGAACCATTGCAATACACAACGAGATACATCTTCAGGTTGTTCATCACAAATGACCGACGATTATCGCGAAACACTTATTCTGAAGGCGCGAAACTGCGGCAATATGTTTCTTGCCCTTGAGGTGTTGTGTAACTTGATATCGCTCGCTGTTCAGCCTTGATTGCTTTCCCACACGGTTGGCAGAACAGAACGCCCCCATCAGAAGTAAAAGTATCTTTAAATTCTGCAACAGACGATAACTTGTAGTTGTTCTTACTTTATGCATCGTAGAACTGCCTTACACTTCACAGTGCCAGAATTGAGCTGCATGTGGGTGACACTGGTTCCAGGTAGCTCTAGCACGTGGTGCAATATGGCTATAGACAAGGAAATCCCCGGCTTCCAGAGTGAGTGGCACGGGGCGATAAGTTAAGAATAACACAGTTGCAAGCTGACATACGCTTTGCATGAAGATTAGATACCTCACAGGTTCTTCCCCTTTGAAGTAACACAGAACAAAAATGCAATAAACTGAAAGATCTAGCATACTGATTTTAAAAGATGTAAATATTATGCCTTTTTATGTGCTAATAAGTGAAAAGCAGAAATTTATGTATTTATAGAAAAAATGCTTAAAATATGTATTTACATAAAAAAATATTTATTTACCTAAAAATCCGAGCCCTAATAATAACAGTATAACACACTAGGCTACTAGTGCTAGGGGTCTAACACGCTAATGGGTAATAACTACCTTATATTTGTAATGTAATACAGTGGCGGTTCATTAATTGAAGTTACTGATAGTTAACTGATTTAGATGTGGGGATAATTCCACAGTTTTATTTAACTTAGTCATTGTGGATTATTTGAAAAGATGTCCAATTATTTAGAAAATCGGCGAACTGGATTAACATTACCATTTTAATGAACTGGTTGATATTTATTTTTCTCGATACATGGTGATACAACTACTTTTACCTGTTTTTAAGAAATGAACATTATGACGATGATTCACAAAGAAAAGCGAACTTCTATGGACAAAAACTCTTAACTAAAAAAACCTATTCCTCCCATTCATGCCATAAAGATAATGTACCCAACGGTTTCAGAGCAGCCAAATAATGAATATCACGAAGCAAGTAAGAAATAAAACGAAAATTGGGGGGGGGGGGGGGGGGAGGGTACTTCTTATCATCACCTAGTGACAAGTAGGAAATGGAAGCGGATGGTGACGCGCCGATATACGCGAAAAATGATGAAGCTAATTGTTGTTTTAAGGGGCCTAACATCTAGGTTATCGGCCCCACGCGAGAAAAAAAATTAAGAGAATAATAAGTGTGTGCTTCTATGAACACATCGTCCATACTGTTATTCTTTTAGGTACGGTACCGGTATTTCACTAATGATAAACAAATGACGACTTTTGGCTTTATAAACAATAGAAAGAGAAGTTTTCTCAGAAGGAAAGACATGGACCCTAATTAAAAAGATGGCTAACAATAGAGTGAGATGGAAGAAGTTTGTAGCTACCCTATGTTCCTACAAGGAATAAAAGGAAATAAGGAAGGAATAAGGAATTTCATTAATGTTTCAATACTCATATTTTTGTAATATTTATCTTCGAATATAAAAATGTAAAACACATTACTACACACGCAACTTGTCAATATCTAATACACGAACTGCACGTGCAGCGACCATAGTAACTGTTACAGTAGCCTACAGTATTGCTTGAAACGAGAGCAATGTGAATGAGCAATCAGTGGTGACGAGTAATGAGTGGTGACAGACTGCTATAACAAACAAGGAGCGCGTGCAATGGCAGTAGCAAGGCGAGCGAACGATCTGTCTTACAGGGAAGGGAGCTAACGAACTAAAAGAGCGAACTAGTTCGTTAAGGAGCTGCGAACTAAACTGATCGCTCCCAGCCGCGAACTATTATGCGCAAGACTAGTATGAAGGAATCCTGGGTAATGCTGATTGGCTGAAAATGACTTAGTGGATTTTGAAACTAACAACGGCGGAAGTTCAACTTAATCTAGTGGATTTTTAAACTAACCCTAAGTTTTGTCCGCCATTTTCATAGGGAAATAGCGTCTTTTGAAGGAAAATAATAACACCATTGAGCTGCCCGCGTGCAAGTTCATATAAAGACAACTTAATCTCATTTTTCATGTTCGATGGATTTGGCGGGTTTTAATTATTGGCGCCTGGATTCTTCAATTAGCCAATTAATCGATTGTATGGTCATTAGATTAATCGATTAACCGTTTCCGATTTATTTCAATTTAGTCGATTAATCGAACAATGCTCATTACGAGTTCTAATTCTAATTTTCCCGGACATCCAATATTCCCATGTACAGAAAGTAAAAGACACAAAATTAAATAACAACAGCAACAACTATATTGTCTTCACCCTCTCAGCGCCACTCGCCGATCAGATCGGCTCTCGCTGCTCGCGTCAAAAGTGCCAAAGCCGATTCAATCGGCGCGCTGTTTATCTAATATTTGTTGATTTCTGTTGGCATATATCCGTGATTATTTCATAGTGTTGGAAAGGTGAGGTTTCAAGCTTACCCGTACGGTGTTTGCTATTTTCCTTCGAAGTCCGTTAGGCAATAGGTTTGAGTTTGTATTCACGCCCTCCATTTGCACTGCCCCAGTAACGCGCGTTCCTGCCAAAATTGCAGTGCAGTTGTTTTCTTCTTGTTGACGTTTTCTGCCTACAGATGTATCTATGAACTTTCTACAACTGGGAACGTAGTGTTTCTTCGATTATGACTCTTAAATGTCCTTAATTTAGGCCAAAGCTGATTTTTACAAAAACAAATGGGAAAATTGAACAATTATCAGAATAACCTTAGTTAAAAATGTTTGGAAGCCGTATTTACTTTTATGAACATAATGTATGGAAGAATGAGGTATTGGTTATAATGCAAAGCAAAAATAATTATTCTATCGTTGGAAATGTGTTATTTATGATTTTTTTTTTCGAATAGGCTGCATGACCATTGAAAATGGCTTGGCATTCCTGGCAACTATTTCCGGAAATGGCTTGGCCCTAAGAGGGTTCATTAGTAATTAAATATATCAACTTCATCCTAGCACATCTACCGACGCTCAGGAACCAAACCGTTGAATAAATGAGCAGGTATTGTAGAATTATAAGCACAACACTCAAAGAACGTGGCAAAAATATATTTCACGCCTCTTTACACGAAGGGTTTGTGTGGCCGTGTGAGAGAGTCTGCTGGGGAATTAGTGAACATGTGAGGAGTTTTTATACTCCACTTATCAGAAATCCATAAAATGAATTATTTCTCGAGCCACTGGAAAGCTTTTTCAGCCGTATACTAAACCTTTTTGCACAGACTTACCTGTGAAATATTTCATCTTTTTTTTTTGTTTTTTGTTAGCTAAAACCTCATTGCGTACGCCTCTTCAATTAGTTGCTAACTCGCTGCCATCTGGTGTAGGATGCACCATGTTCATATGGGACCAGGCACACCCTTCTCTCTTCAATAATGTTCCTCGGTTCGACAGCTACATTTCACCAACCTACAGGCAAACTACCAACCTAGAGTGAAGTTCGGGAACCAATATCTGAAGTACAACAGCTCCCCTCAGTATTTAGAAGTGATATTGGACAGGGCATTTACTTTCAGACAGCATATTGCAAAAACAGCAGCAAAATTAAAAAGCCGTAATAACCTACTAAGTAGGTTAGCTGGAACATCATGGGGCGCTGATGCCAACACTCTCAGGACTACTGCTTTGGCTGTCGTTTACTCTCCAGCTGAATACTTTGCAGGTCTATGGTTGAACAGCTCCCATTGCCAACTGGTTGATATTCAACTCCGGCAGACAATGCGGATTATCTCAGGCACTCTACATTGCACTCCCTCACAGTGGCTACCTGTACTGAGTAATATTGTTCCTCCTCGCATCAGGAGACAGCAAGCTCTTTCCGGCCTGTGGCGCAGAATTATGGATAATGAAGTTCTTCCAATCCACCAAGATGTCAATCAACCTTCTACATCCAGGTTGAAATCACGGAAACCAGCCTACAAGACGGCTGTGGAACTTACTTCAGCTCCATTCAACCCCCGAAATACATGGAAAGTTGAATGGTCTACCTCTCCACCTCGTGGCCTAATTGAAGTACTTGATCCGACCATCAAACTACCTGGATTCCATCTCCCTCGAGCTGTCTGGTCCCGTCTGAACAGAATTCGATGTGGCACTGCTCGAACTAGAGCAGCCTTACATCAGTGGGGTTGGATAGACTCGCCTGGTTGTGAATGTGGATATGAAGTGCAAACCATCAAGCATGTCGTGCAGGAATGCCCTCTATATATGTACTCTGTGACCTTAGAAGAGCTCCATGCAGCCACTCCACAAGCTCTTGAATGGATTCAAGACCTGGCAGCCCATATATGAAGGGTCATAATGCTGTAAATTGTTTATTTGAAAATTTATATATATTAATTAAATAATTAATGTCTTGTATGCATCATACGCTAAATAAATAACCGGCAAAAAAAAAAATGCGAACACTGCGAATTTCAGACTAAACTCAATGTTGAACCGTTCCAAACCATGTACCGTATTAATCAAATATACTATGTATGACCTTACAATAATATGGCAATGTATCATAAGTTAATTCTCTAAGTAGCACAATATTGATAAAAATTATTGATCGTGACAATCACATTTCACAACAGTGCACAAACACGAATTTTGAAATGTTGAAACGTGGAATTCATCGCACTGTCTTCTGACCCATTGCACGGTATGATTATGAATGTTGAAGATAAACCGTAATGTCCACAAAAATACACGGCACGAAAATTCACAGCAATAAACCTGAAGACAGCCGTTTGTGGCTATTCTTGTCCAAATGCGGGAAACGGTACTGTTGGTGTTGTGATGGTCACGATCAACTATGCTTATCAATTATTGCAATGATGCATTATTGAATGATTAAATCACGACAAAGTCACAACGTTCAACTTATACCAGGTATGAAACGGTCAAACATTTGAGTTTTGTCTGAAATTCATAGTGTTTCGCTTTTTATGCCAGTGATTGTATAATACCACGGGTTTCTAGTAGGTGTGGTTTCAACGTAAATAGCAACAAATATTTTCAAGGAAACACATGATTGTAAATAAACCCTGCCAGTGCTGTCTCAGCATTGTTAGTTTAGCCATAATCAGGGTCACTTTTCTCCACATCCATGATAGAATGTGATCTCAAACATTTATATGTGTTATAAAGAATGAGAATGGTCTGAAACTGAATGTCCAGAAAACCATGTATATGGAGTGTGGGTCACCGACGCCTGGTACCATCCTTGTAGGTAGGCAAGATCTTCAAAGTGTCGACCAATTTAGGTATCTTGGCTCCTTAACTCGTTCAGATGGCGACACCCTTCCTGATGCCCGAGCTCGTGTGAGTGCCAGTTGGTTCAAATGGAGGGAGGTAACTGGAGTCCTCTTTGACCGCAAGATACCCCCCTATCTTAAGGCCAAGATTTACTAGACCGTCGTGCGCCCAGTCGCCCTCTACGGTTCTAAATGCTGGCCGGCCTCTGTTAAACACGAGCAAGCCCTGCATGTTACGGAGATGCGCATGCTTCGTTCGGTGCTTGGTCTGACGCGACTTGACCATATCAAGAATTGCGATGTCCGAGGGAGGATGGGAGTGGCGCCCATACAGGATAAAATGCGGGAGGCTCGTCTACGCTGGTACGGCCACATCACACGCAGTCACGAACAATCAGTGGCTAAAACTGCCTTGTGCCTCAACCCGGATGGTAAACGACCTCGTGGGCAACCTAAGAAGAGGTGGCTTGATCGCCTTAGAGAAGACATGCGACAAGTTAATCTGTGTCCGCATGATGCCCTTGACCGACAGAAATGGAGATTGGCATGTAAAGTAGCGGACTCTGCTCCAAAGCGGGACAAACGCTAGGAAGATGATGATCAAGGGTATTTTCAAGATTGAACCTCTAATATATAAAATATACTCTCGGCACGCCAGAAGGCGGATGTAGATTTCACCTGGGAATGGAAAATTATCCAATTCACTAAATTAGTCAATTGAATCGTACAGAGCTGAAAAGTATTAAGTGAAAACAGGTCATTTAAAAATAGTATTCTGAAGTATTGGCCCAAGGGCCATGGGACGGCATAGGTCAGCCTTCTGTTTAAGCCAGAAACCATTGCTACAAGTGGTGCGATCAGAGGAGAAAAGCAATAAGTCAATGTCTTGAAGGCGGCTTCGGTGGCGTAGTTGGTAGCATGCTGAGCTTCTATGCCCAAGATCGCGGGTTCAAATCCGGCCGAAGTCGTCGGATTTTTAAGAGCGTTAAAATCCCTCAGTATGACTTCCTTCGGAGGGGAAGTAAATCCGGCGGTCCCATCTCATAGATTTATAGCCTGATAAAGAACCTTCCACTAATTACACCTGCGTGAAGCTAAATTGTATAGGTTAAGACTGTAAACAACGCTCTTAGGTTACTACGTTCGTTACCAAGAAGCCGACTGAGGTGGCGTCTGGTAGCTAAGTGCTGAACTGGTAGTCGTTGACGGTGGCGTTTGGCGGCAAAAGTAGGAATTATTTGAAACATTCAAAGTCTACAGTCCTTACTTGAATTTAAAAAACAGATAACACACACGAATACAGTCATCACAATTAACACCGGTTATCAGACAGATTCTCCACACACCCAAAGTACACGGGGCTACATGACCGCGTTGTCGCAGCCCCTAAACTTAGGAACCAACCAACCAATGTCTTACTGCCTTTCAGCGCCGTATTCCGTACTTAATGTTGGCCACACTGCAAGATTCCCGCGTGTTACACTGCTATTGTTAATTACATTTGTGCAGGCTTTAGGTGGTTTTATGTTGCAAATACATTTTTAGCCGTTTTTCAATTTTGAAAAAATAGGCTTATGAGATCACCTTTCTTGTGTGTGTGTGTGTGTGTGTGTGTGTGTGTGTGAGGTGTGTGTGTGTGTCCCCCTAATAAAATCTAAACTGCTGGAGCGATTTCAATGAAACTCGGTAAGTTCATAGCAATATTCCCGGCGACCTCGACCGTGCCCTTCAAATTTTGTTACGTCTCACCAATCCAACATGGCGGCTGTGCGAAATATTTCACCAGCATTCAATATCTCCGAAACTATTACCGATATCACCCTGGAATTTTGTATGGTGATAAAGGGAACTACTAGAAATTCATTTACGTGACATTTGAAAACCTGGTAAATACAAATCCAACATGGCCGCCAAGCGAATTCGCGACTTTTAAATAGACGTTTCTCGCGATTTAACCAACCAAACGCAATGAAACTTGGCACAGTATATGTTTATATACATTGTAATGCACCGACATCTAACTTCGTTCAATTGTTTACATAACCTCAAAATGGCGGCTGTGCGAAATATTTCACAGGTATTCAATATCTCCGAAACTGTTTATGATATCAACCTGAAATTTTGTACGGTGATAAAGAGCACTGCTACAAGTCTATCTATGTAACTTTCAAAAACCTGTAAACTGCGAAGCGAACATGGCGGCCAAGCGAAATTGACAATTTCTAATACATTTTTCTCGTGATTTAATCATATGAGCGCATTGAAATGTGGTACAGTAAATGATTATACATATTGTCATTCATTGGCATCTAATTTAGTTCAATTGTTTACATAAACTGAAGATGGCGGCTTTGCGAAATTTTAAAATTAAGTTTTTATTCTTGTGTCGTAATCATGCGATCGAAGTGAAAGTTTGAATAATGAAGCTACGCAATAATTTTCCTTCAATGGTACATAACTCAATGGCCTATACATATAACAATCGAAAATGGCGACCATACGAAATATTTAGACGGTTCTCAATATCTAAGAATCTTCTCCAACAATCAAACTGATTTTTTTTAAAATGTTCATAGAGGCAATGAACATAAGTTCACCTATATGACTTTCAGTAACCTGGTGAGCACAAATCCAACATGGCGGCGACTCGCGATTTAACCATCTGAGTGCCGTGAAACTTTGCACGTTAATGCTTATACAAATGTTAATCCACTGGCATCTAATTTTTTTAAATTGTTTTCATAACCACAAGATGGCAGCTGTGCGAAATTTTAAAATCTCGTTTTTACTTCTTGTGTCCTAATCATGCGATTGAAGTCTGAAAACCACACGTACACAATAATCTTCATGTAATATTACATAAATAAAAATCCAACCTGGCTACCATCTGCAATATTTAGTCGGTTCTCAATATCTACGAATCTAACATAGCAATCAAACTGAAATGTTGTATGTTGATAGAGGCTATTAATATGAGTAGTATATATGAAAATAGGCTGTATAGTTCTTCACAGAACTACTTGTTAAATTAAATATCATGTGAAATATTCATTCTGGATCGCTTTATACCGCACTAAACTGACAACGGAGCTAAAAGACATTAAGTCACGTTTCCAAAATTTATTTGAAAATATGTTTATTAAATTAAAATTAATATTTCGTTAACACAAACAGTTGCTTCACAACAAAGGTGACTAATATAGTGTGTTTGTTTAAGTTCTGTTCTGTCAATGACGTTTTATCTGTCTCCTGAAAAGTAGTTAAAACCGACTTAATGCTTTTTAGCACCAACCGATTCAATTGCTGTACACCTACTGTACAAACGTTCTACATGTTTAGCATATGAGAAGCCGCTTCTTCTTAAAATTGCGAAAAATGTTGCTCTTGGCGTAAGGGTGGGTCTCATCATAAATTCTTTCCGACAAATGTTTTAGGTACGGTAATTATTAGAGGAGTATTGACCATTTTAAATGGATTTGGTATTGTGTCTATTAAAGGAGGTATGATTTTTTCTCCCTAAAAATCTTCTTTTTACAACCCCTTTGATCAATATTTGGTGCCATCGAAAAACTTAAATAACACAATTGTTTGCCCCTTATGGAATGGATACGAATTAAGAAAGTTATAGCGATATTTCACTTTTTTGAAAAAAAAACGAACTCGATCGAGATTTTAAAGGGTTATATACAGTATCCCTATAAAAATGAATGTTTGTCTGATTTTTCTGAATTTCTACGGATATTTGCGTTATTAACGCGTTGTCTCATAGGCTACCAAGACGGACTGAGTTGGATTCCCGGTTGTTGATGTTGTTTAAGTCTTCAGTCTTTTGACTGGATTGATGCAGTGCTCCATGGCTCCCTGTCCTGAGCTAATCGTTTCATCTTTACAAAGCTACCACACCCTACATTCGAGGCAATCTGTTTAACGTATTCTAACCTTGGTCCACCTCTACAGTTCTCCTCCCCCTTTCATCCATTACTAAATTTGCTATTCCTGGGTGTCTTAGTATGTGTCCTACCAACCTATTTCTTATCTTCATTAGTAGTCGCCAGAAACATCTCTCCTCTCCCACTCGTCTTAATACTTCTTCATTTATCACTCTATCAATCTGATCTCCATCATTCTCCTGTAACACCACATTTCAAACGCTTCAATTCTCTTCTTTTCTGCTGCACCAACAGTCCACTTCCATATAGCGCCACGCTCCAGACAAATGCTTTCAAAAATGACTTCCAAATACCTAACTTTATATTCGATGTCAACAGATTTCTTTTCTGTAGAAATACTTTCCTTGTCTGAGACAACCTACTTTTTATAATTGAGTCGTCCAGTTGCAAAACTCGTTTAATCCACTTGTAAAATTATTTATTTAATTAGTTTATTTAATTTTTTCATTTTTTATTTTGCTTTGTTTTATTTTATTTTATTTTGTTCTGTTTTATTTTGATTTTCCAGAAAACAAAGATAAAACCTACAACAAAAAACAAGAAAAAAAAATCAAAAACTAAAGCAAAAGCAGAAAACAAAAAACAAGAAACACAAAGCAAAAAACGAAATTCATAAAAAGCAAAAGCAGAAACCGAACACAAAACCAAAAAAAAAAAAAAAAAAGAAAATAGTGGGAAACAACAAACACAAAAGATACGTGAGGCAAAGTCCAGAGAAACGTTTCTCATGAAAATGATTCTTATTCACAACTGGACAACTCAATTACCCTCTTTGCTTTATCTATCACTGGTTACTTTCCTTCCTAAGTTAATGCAAGAGAAATCTTCATGGTGAAATGTCACGTCCGATCTTTTGGGCTTATGATTGTGTTATAACCATAACGTTAATTCCTAGCTTCATTTTTCCTTGAACGCATGATTCATTAAGCGAGTAGATGGGTTTATAAGTATATATATTTGTACTTGTGAGTTAGGGGATGCACATGGCGAGGGGGGTTGAGATAAACTGCGAACCACCTCTGGGAGTTCAAAGCTCACTTGCAGTCCCAATATTTGCACTAGCGGGCGCAACCCATTTCATTAGTGTAAGTACATTGCATCGGGAACGTACAATGAATACCTCTGGGCGATGAAGCTCTAATTGGGTTACCGTACGTAATCAATCTCAGTGGATTTACTTGGTCATGACCGATAACAGTTACACTCGGCCGATGTTGCTTAGAAAATTCCCTCCATTGTCGGGCATGACTCATTTCTATCAGCCTTAGACACTGGTTCAATCCGATGAGGTGCGTTCCATCCACTTGTGTATTCTGGTGTAAGTGTCCTCAAGGATCTTGGACGCTAAGCACCAATTTATAAAGACTGGTTGTTATTTGATGCTTCAGTCTTTTGACTGGTTTGATGCAGATCTCCATGCCTCCCTGTCCTGACCTAATCGTTTCATCTCTACATAGCTACCACACTTTACATCCGAGACAATCTGCTTAATATATTCTAACCTTGGTCTACCTCTACAGTTCTTGTCCTCGACCCTTCCTTCCATAACTAAGCTTGCTATTCCTGGGAGTCTTATTATGTGTCCTACCAACCTATCTCTTCTCCTCATTAGCAGTCGCCTGAAACATCTCTCCTGTCCCACTCGTCTTAATACCTCTTCGCTTGTAACTCTATCTACCCATATGATCTTGATCATTCTCCTGTAACACCACATTTTAAACGCTTCAATTCTCCTCTTTACTGCTGCACCAATAGTCCAAGTTTCACATCCATAGAGCGCCACGCTCCAGACAAAGGCTTTCAAAACTGACTTCCTAATACCGAAATCTACCCTCGATGTCAACAGATTCCTTTTTGTACAAATGCTTTCGTTGCCTGAGCCAACCTACTATTTATATCCTCTTTGCTTCGTCCATCACTGTTTATCTTGCTTCCTATGTAACATAAGTCTCCTACTTCCCTTAGCTTTTCACCTGTCAATTTGATGCCCCTAGAGGTTTCTGATTTATTTCGGCTGCATTCCAATATTTTTGTTCATCATGAATTCTTTCCTCAAGATGGAGTCCATAACATTCAAAAACTCATTCTAATCCTCAGGCGTGTCAGCAAATCTCAGAGTTGAATCTATTTATCCTTGAATCTTCACTCCCACCTTAAATTGTTCGATGTAAACACTGGTAAGACTGGTAAGACTGGTGAGACAATTGAAAGAAAAAAAAACGCGTTGAGTTTCATTGTTGTTGTCATGTTAGGTGTGATTTGGAAATAACTTAATTTTTTCTTCAAAATATCTAACAAATCTGAGCATTACACTTGCTGATCTTGCCTGGTTAGTATTGTTGATTTGACAAAAGAAACATGCAGATTTTCAATGCTTACGGTACAAATGAATGTGCACTATTCTCAGCGATTCTCGATGTATCTGTGTCGATATGTTTTCCCAGTCTTCGATGTCATTGAGTTTGACTCTGGGTGGTGTGAGAAGTTTGACGGGATACTTGTTGGTCCACACGGAAGGTTTCTGTCAACTATACCGTATAAACAATACATTTCTTACCAAATCATAACAACTTCGTCACACCAATTTCCAACGCTCTCTCTACAATATCTCTCTACCTGGCAAATACATATCAACCATCAGGATCCGGATGTTGATGACGTAAAAAAGTTAACAAAATTCATTTAAACTTTTCAAAAATGACTGTAATAAATGACTTAAAAAATTCAAAAAATGCACTATAAAACGGAGAAAATGATCTTATAATAATAAACTCACCAGTATTTCAAAAACAACATCTTAAGCTCAAACTGAAAAGTCGATCAAAATAGATTTCTAGCACTTAACAAAAGATTTATGTTTACTTTAGTCTGAGTTGCACTGCACTACGAATGTCATTCTGATGTTGTCAAATGTAGCTACCAGTTAACTCTGAGAGACATAACTCCCTTATATTAGGCTGTGACATGACTAAATTAAAAAAAAAAGACCTTAAAAGGCCGATTCCTGTAAAGTATGACCAAAATAATCCACCAAATTTTAAAAATTGCCCTTAAAATTGAAAAATAGCAAAAATGCAAATAGATGCAAAATAAAAATAACATATTTGAAGACGGGGTGACCTGTTAGGAGTTTGTATGTACTTCAGCATTGTTTTAGACAGCTCAGTAAAAAGATGACAGGTCATCAACATCCAGGCCCTAGTTATAGCCTAACTTATTCAGCGTTTCTCTTTTCACATCCACATCTCTTCAATTCAACGCTGTTTTATCAAGACTTTTTCATGTTTTTCTCAACACATTATGCAACAAATCTGGTTTTTGAAATTTTACTTTGTGAGCTTTTGGAACAATTTTGTTTTAGTATCCCCTGTTATGTTTTTTAATAGCGTTAAAAATCCTTCAGTATGCCTTCCTTCAGAGGGGAAGTAAAGCCGGCGGTTCCATGTCATAGATTTATGGCATGTAAAAGATCCTTCCACAGACTAATCTTGTGTGAAGCGAAATTGTTAGGTTAGATTTCGTTGAAAAGCTCTTTCAAATTTCCAACGTTCACCACTAGGTGTCATTGATACCTGGTAGCGAAAGTTGGAACTACTTGAAATTTAACGGAACTTGTAGCTCGCCCTAAGTGTAGCTACAGACTCAGGTGAGCCGAACATGCCCTGGGACACTCCCGGCAATAAAAGTCATACGATAAATAAATAAATATGGCAAAATGTTATTAAGTGTATGTTATTAAACAGCTAATTATCCTATACTACGCTGAGGAAGGTCACAAAGTGACTTAAGGTAATAAAAATATAATCCCTCCCTATATTATTCTGCTTAAGTCCCATTCCTGTTTTGTACCGAAAATGAGGTCCCATTATCACCAACCAACACATATGGGGTACCTACAGGTTCAGCATAACCCAATGTGTACGCGAAACGCACTCACTTACTCTTTAAATGCCTCACAATTAAATAAATACCTTAAAACATGTATATTTACAATGAAATAATGAAAGAATGCAACACGATAACCATGGTAACAGAATCTCACAGGTCCATCTATTTCTGTAAGACGCAATGCAATTCCAATTATTACATTACTGTGAAGTTTCCAAACGGTTATAAGGTTATCACTGAACCAAATTAAGCTGTAAAATTCATCAATACATACAGTATGATGCGCTTAAGGGGGTAAAGGGGCACTCTAGAGATTTTTGACGCAATTTGCACGTGTGAGTGTGGCACGAAAGGTCTTTTTCACATGACTATAAAGGGTATCCAAAAACCACATTTAAAGGCCCTTAAATTAACAGTGTCTGTGATATTCCTAGAAATCTAACTTCGCTCTGATATACCTATGAAGGAATGACAAACCCCTAACCACTGCACCAGTAGCTGAATTGATGGATAAATCCGTCATAGCATTCATGATTGAGATTTTGCTAAGTGTACTCTTTACAACTAGAATATTCGCTGGCGAAGCCGCGACGGGTAATGCTAGTTATACAGAATAAGTTAATAAGAAATCGGGCTATGATACTCATTTAAGGTGACCACTGTTCCAGGTTTGTGGTCTCTGGATTTGTGAAGGGAGTGTTGAGGTGATTTAGTCTCCTCGGAGAGACCAACAGTGGTAAATAACGTTGTACCATGAGAGGGTTACAAATCAATGTGGCAAGTGCGATATCGGAATACTTGTGGCGCTCTGGAGGCAGAGGCTTGATAGATTGCCTTCATCCTTCTGCGCTCAACTTCATCCATTAATTCATGGATCTCGTCTTCCTTACTCTCCGTGTAACTGGTTCGCTCCTTCTCCAAGCACAGGAAAACACTTGCAGTACTTCATAAAGTTGACGCTAGTGGTGGCGTTGGCATTTTACTTTGGGTGTGCACTGCATGTATTTCGGCAAAAGCAGATTTAGATCCTTTGGTTACAAAACGATGCCTGTGTATTTGAACTCAATGCGATTATAACCTGAAACTTGTCTCAGAAAATTACTCGATGGAATTATCTCTAGAGAAAACTAAGATAATAGCATTCTGTGGCACGGAACCAGTAAGAAGTAAGATCTGCTTGGATAATAACATTTTGGAAAGAGTAAACGATTTTAAATACCTTGGTTACAATCTGTCTTTCATTGAAGAAATGGACATACCCGAGAAAATCTTTAAATTCAACAGATGTTTAGGAATCATCAATAAAGTTTCTAGACCATCATTAGTTCAAAAACACACCCGAACAAGAATTTACAAAACCTTAGCAAGACCAATACTTTGCTATGGTAGCGAAGCGTGGACCCTGAGGAAATGCGATGAGAGACGAATAACTACCGCCGAAAAGAAATACATGCGACGAACAGCAGGAGTCACTAAGTGGAATCACAAACGAAACACAGAAGTGCTGAATG
Source organism: Meconema thalassinum (assembly GCA_946902985.2). NCBI lineage: Eukaryota > Metazoa > Arthropoda > Insecta > Orthoptera > Tettigoniidae > Meconema > Meconema thalassinum. Next base: position 2,132,469,466 of record OX336388.2, on the reverse strand, counting down.
GTCTTAACAGCAGACCTATATTGGAATACCAAAGAAATTGGCTAAGACACCTCAACAGGATGGACAGAAGCAGGATCCCTAAAGCAGTCGTCAACTACTGCCGCTGTGGGAAGAGATCTCTAGGTCGCCCCAGGAAAAGATGGCGTGACAATTCAAATCTTTTGTGTAGACCGTAACAGTTCTTCTGGGACTAACACATGAAAGGATGATGATGAGGATGCGATTGTACAATGGTCTTCTGACATACATAAGAAACCTTTTGTTGAAAATGAATATCGACCTAATTCCGTCGCGATTTCAGTCATTTAACTGTTCAGCATTGAGTTTAGTCTGAAATTCGTAGTGTTTCTTTGCTGATGAATGTATTTTTTAAAATATGAAATCTTATTGTGAGTTTTCGTAATTCGCGTTGGGTGATGGTCCGTGGCGACTGGTGTTAAAAACAGTTGTGAGCTGTAACCCATCTCCCCTCCATAAAATTAAAATATTTCGAAATATCTTTAGAGAAACACTCAAGTGAGTATTCCATACTTAACAAACTCAGTACATATCCACATGATGATAATTGTTGTTTAAAGGGGCCTAACATCTAGGTTATCGGCTCCTAATGGTATGGGTGATCGTGAAGATGATAATGAAATGTAAACTACAACTAAAACTAACTACTAACTTATATACTAGAAGAAGAAATGGAAAACAAAAGGAGAATAAGGCAAATAAAGGACAGGAGGAAAAGAAATTCCCTCAACCCTCGAAGAATGCGGATTGAGGGACTTGCAAGGAAGAAGAGCCATAAAAGGCAGATAGGAAAGTGAAAGAGGAGAGGGTCCGCCCCAGAGGTAATGGATTAAAGGGGGTAAAACCGGACTCAACTCAGGAATCCCTCGGGGTCGCCAACTCCCGAACCCACAAGCCGTGAGGCCCTGAGGGTGTAGCAATATCCAGGGTGCACCAGAAGTTGTGGGGCTACATACACCCTGCCTCCTTGAGGGCCTTGAGCAGAAGGCAGGAGAAAACAGGAAAAGAAAAAGAAGGCTGACCCCTCGCAGAAGGAGGGTATCAGATAAGATGAGACAAGGGCCAATTAAAGCGGGAAAGAAGAGACCCCCTAGGCCCTGGATACCCTAATAACGTCGAGGTCGGAAGAAAACAAGAGTTGACCACGTGAGGTCGACAGAAAAGAAGACGGAGAGGAGCCCGGCACAAGTAAGTGGAAGCAATGCCAGTCTCAGCTGGGGCCCCGTGGTCGCCAACCCACGTCCCACTAGATGTGAACCCCAGGGGGGACATATCCACATTCCTCATACAAAATTAGTTAAACAAACATTAACACCTGCAATGGCAAATATTCACGAACTCAGAAATACGAAGTACGTCTAGAAAGTAAATTCCGTTTGGTAATAACATAAAATTGTGTACAGATACAGAAAAATTATTTGTTGCACAAAATTCTACAACCCTTAAACTAGTTTCCCACATAACTGACGAAATGTTGCAGGCATTTGTCGTAGCGTGGCACGAGTTTTTGTATACCTTGTTCACAGACGTGTGCCACCTGTGTCTTCAACTAGTTGTACGTTCCGCTGCAGCGCAGTTCCGCATATGCGCGGTAGACGCTCTGTATCAAGGAGAAGAAACGTGCGCCATTTGGAGAGCGCTGTCAGCCACGTACGCACTGTTGTGCATGTTTACTCGTACAATGTCGGTGTTGATTGAAAATCCCGCCCCTTGTGAAATCAGATCTGTGATTCGTTTTCTGAATGCTAGAAAAGTGAAACCTATTGAAATTTATCGGCAAATTTGCGAAGTGTATGGACAAAATGCGATGAGTGATTCAATGGTGAGAAGATGGGTCCGACAGTTCAATGAAGGACGTAGTGAAGTGCATGATGAAGAACGAAGTGGGCGTCCATCTTTGGTTACAGAAGAACTGGTTCACGCGATTGATGACAAGATCCGGGAAAATCGCAGGTTTACAATTAGTGCTCTCACTATGGAATTTGCCCAAATCTCACGATCACTAATTCATGAAATTGTTACCGAAAAACTGAACTTTCGTAAACTTTGCCGACGTTGGGTACCAAAGATTCTTACGGAGCAACACAAAACAAAACGGATGGGTAGTGCACATCAGTTTTTGACCCGTTACAATGAAGGCGGCAAAGAATTTCTGACACAGTTAGTCACAGGAGATGAAACTTGGGTTTCTTACGACACCCCTGAAAGTAAGCGGCAATCAATGGAATGGAGGCACACTTCATCCCCAGCAAAGGTTAAGCCGAAACAAATCTTGTCACCTCGGAAAATGATGTGCACAGTGTTCTGGGACTGGGAAGGCATCTTACTCATTTATTTCTTACCGCGTGGTCAAACAATTAACGCAGATGCTTACTGCGAGACACTTAGGAAATTGCGCCGCGCAATACAGAATAAGCGCCGAGGGTTGCTGTCAAAAGGTGTTGTTTTTCTTCACGACAACGCACGACCACACACTGCAAATGAGACGAAAAACCTCCTACAGGGATTTGGCTGGGACGTGTTTGATCACCCTCCGTACAGCCCTGACCTCGCTCCTAGCGACTTTCATCTGTTCACACATCTCAAGTCTTTCCTTGGCGGTCAACACTACAACAATGACGACGAGCTGAAAGAAGATGTTTCCAACTGGTTGAAGACACAGGCGGCAAACTTCTATGAAGAAGGTATCCAAAAACTTGTGCCACGCTATGACAAATGCCTGCATACGTTCGGCAGTTATGTGGAAAAATAGTTTAAGAGGTGAAGAATGTTGTGAAATAAATAAATTTTCTGTGTCTGTACACAATTTAATTTTATTACCAAACGGAACTTACTCTATGGACGTGCCTCGTACTTGATGTGAACAGAGCTTCTATGCACAAGGTCACGGATTCAAACCCGGCTGAAGTCGTCGGATTTTAAGAGCGTTAAAAATCCCTCAGTATGCCTTCCTTCGGAGGGGAAGTAAAGCCGGCGTACCCATGTCATAGATTTATGGCATGAAAAAGAACCATCCAGTAACTACACTTGAGTGCAGTCAAATTATGTAGGTTAGAGTTTATAACGCTATATTAGTTCCGACATACCGACAGTAGTGGCTACGCGGGCTAAAGCGCAGCGTTAGGTCATGGGGCCAAGCTCTCTGCTGACTCGGTAGACGCGTGGGTTCGCGCCCCACCGTCGGCTGTCCTTGAAATGTTTTTCCGTGATTTCCCATTTTCAACACCAGGCAAATACTGGGACAGTACCTTCTGACAGGCCACGGCCGCTTCCTCCACATCCTTGCCCAGTTTCATTCATTCATTTCATCTCTCATTCCGGCACGCAGGTCGCCCACGGGCGTCGACTAGAAAGACCTGCACTCGGCCTCTCAGGAGGCTACACGAAAAAAAAGTTCCGACATTCGCCGCCAGGTGGTGACTGCGATGGCATGTAATAGCCAAGTTCAGAAGGTGGTGTCGTGGACGGTAGCATTATGTAGGAAGAGTAAGATCTACTTGAAATTATCGTCCGCAGTCCTTACTTGAATTTAATCAGATAACACAAATTAATACAGCCATCACAATTAACATCGGTTATCAGACAGATTCTACACACACCTAAAGTACACGGAGCTACATGACCGCGTTGTCGCAGCCCCTAAACTGAGAAACCAACCAACCATTAAATTGCAACCAGCAACGACGCAAAGCAAAATTACATGTTATTTTGCTATAGTGAAATTTAAAAACTGGGCGTTTTGTAATTATAGAAATTCCCTCTAAAATGCTACCACGGAGTCCAGACGATGCCCCCTGCCACGTTCTCATTTACTGTGAACAGTGCTGCCGCTCTGTGGTCGAATGAATAATCGCTGTGATGTCTTGGCTCAGGTTTTATCATTTCAAATGATCTTGTCGACTTCATCGTTATGGTTTGGATCTAACGATACGCGGGACCGAGACGGTTGCGTTACGTAGACGGAGACTGTGACGTCATGCAGCCGCATGGGAAGCCTAAGTTAATGGGTAAAGGACGGCGTGTGCGTGACGTCATGCAGCCACGCGGGTAGCCTAAGTTATTGGTTAATGGAGTCTGTTGAAAGAGCCCTGGGACGTCGAGCGACCTGGGGCTTCGACCGAAGCAAAAAGAATACAGGGTGACTCCTAAAGAGGTGTACAAGAAGCCAGATAAGTATACAGGTGACTCCTAAAAAGATATACAAGACGCCAGATAAGAATACAAGGTGACTCTTAAAGAGGTGTATTTGTCTGGCTGCGTGGCTCAGGGGTAACGTTCTCGCTTGCTGAGCCCAAGGTTGCAGGTTCGAAACCTGGCGCAGTCAGCTGGCATTTGAGGGTGCGCAAATGCGAGGGAGCCGTGTCAGTACATTTACTGGCACGTTAAAGATCCCCTTCGGGGCAAAATTCCGGCACCCCGGCGTCTCTAAAAGCCAGGGTAGTTAAAAGGGACGTAAAACCAATAACATTATTATTATCAAAGAGGTGTACAAGATGTCGCACAAGAATACAGGGTGACTTCTAAAGAGATATACAAGATGTCAGATATGAATACAAGGTGACTCTTAAAGAGGTGTACAAGATAGCAGAGAAGAATACAGGGTGACTCCTAAAGATGTGCACAAGATGTCAGACAAGAATACAGATGACTCCTAAAGAGGTGTACAAGATGTCGCACAAGAATACAGGGTGACTTCTAAAGAGATATACAAGGTGCCAGATAAGAATACGAGGTGACTCTTAAAAAGGTGTACAAAATGGCAGAGAAGAATACAGGGTGACTACTAAAGAGGTGCACAAGATGTCAGACAAGAATACAGGGTGACTCCTAAAGAGGTATACAAGATATCACACAAAAATACAGGGTGACTTCTAAAGAGATATACAAGATGCAAGATAAGAATGCAGGGTGTGTCCGAAAGAGGTGTGCAGGATGTCAGAGCAAAATACAGGGTGACACTTAACGAGGTATACAGAATGTTAGATTCAATCAAATACAGGGTGACCCTTAAAGAGGTTTGCAAGATATCAGATTCAAATAATGGGTGACCCTTAAAGAGTTGTAAAAGATGTCAGACTCAAATACAGGGTGACCCTTAAAGAGGTGCCCGCGCGGGAAGCCTGAGTTAATGGGTAATGGAGTCTGTTGAAAGAGTCCTGGGGCTTCGAGCGAAGCCTTTCTAACATGTGCAGCATTTGTAGCATGCGTCATTTGAAATGATATAACGTCTAGTCATTCAGATTGACCTTAATTGTTTTGCCTGTTGGCTTGGTTTTTGTCCCAACAGCACAACGGAAAAGTTGGGCACCCATGCACAAAAGGCAAACTTCATGTTGGCTGGCAGTATACGTAGAACTTCTTGCTGAGCTGCGATCTACACAGCCAGTACCGGACGCGGAATGGAGCGCACGACTAGATATACCGTTGTGAGGGAATTTGAAATATTTCTTATACGGCTTTGATGGCGTAGACCAGTGGTTCCCAACCGTTGTTAGCTGACGCCCCCTTTCAGATACGGGAGTTCATCGCGTCCCCCTCCTCCCCCCCCCCCCCCACTCTCAGCACTTCTATAACCTCTTCGATTGACGAGGAGGATATAGACCTAACCTAATAACACTACATAATGGAATAGTCCTATCTATTACATACTAACTTCATTTTAGCACAATAAAAAGAACACACTTTTACAACAAAACCTTAAATTAGTCAACAAATGTCAGTGAGAGGGTTGACCCTGTTTTCCGTTGGTAAGATTCGGTATGTTTTGTTTGATATTTGACAGAGCACAGCGAAGATCACTTGCACCATCAAGCCGACAGCGCTGCTTTGTTTCTATGACACTCAGCGTTGAAAATCCTGAGTCGCATATATAACTATGTCTTTGAAAATGGGACAATGACAAGCAATTTGGCTATTACAGTATACACTACAAGGCAGCTTACCCAAAAGTCACCCAGTCCTAATATTTTAGAAACATCTTTTAGCTTTGATTCACACTTCAAATCTATGGCTTCTTCTTGAAGCTGTGCTGGCAGTGCTTCAATGTCAATGGCAAACGAATTTCTTGTTAACATCCAGGACCATTCATCCGACGAGATATCAGAAATGTAGCAGTTGAATTCTTGTGCCAGGGAATCCAAATGTGACTGAATTTACACCTAAGTTTATTACGATCACTTTCATTTTCCGGCAAAATGTCATTAAGGCGGTGAAAGGATGAGAAGTTGTTCAACTGAATCCGGCGTTTCCATAACTGTATTTTTTTCAGGAATGCATAATACTGGAGTTTTTGCCTTGGAGCTTCAAGTTCAAACTGCTCAAAGCTTCAAAGAAATCACAAAGATATGCCAACAGACGATAAAATTGGCATGTTGTTGCTCCTTACAACACAGCAAATTCCTTATTTCACCTCCAACCTCGCGGCTCCGCAGAGGTTTGTGCCGACAGTTGGTAATTATCAGTGCTTTTGAACGATTGACTTGGTGCGACAATCACTTGAAGAGATTCGAAAAATGTTTATTTTACAAAATTGTAATATTCGAGTAAAAAAAAACTTAATTCGGAAATCACTTCACGCCCCCCCCCCCCCTTGATAAAGCCCCACGCCCCCTGTCGTAGACGGTAGCATGCTGAACTGCTCTGCCCAAGATCACGGGTTCAAATCCCTCTGTATGCCTTCCTTCTGAGGGAAGGTAAAGCTAACGGGCTCAAGTCATAGATTTACGGCATGTAAAAGAACCTACCACTACAATGGGTGGTGTGTTACTAAATGTGTAGGTTATTTGGTTAGAAACGCTCTATCAAAATCGAATGAAATTAAACTTGAGCGGGCGTTCAATTAATATACTCCGCTGTGGCCATTGGCTGCAATTCAAATATCAAATATTTTCTATTCATTGGCTAACGTCATTTTTAATGCGCAGTATTAGATTGTAGATCATTGTTTGAGCGTATGGTTTTTAGTGCCGGGAGTGTCCGAGGACATGTTCGGCTCGCCAGAGGTTGTAGCTGCTTCAATACGGACACCCATGGGGTGAGCTACAAGTTCCGTTAAATATCAAGTAGTTCCAAATTTCGCTACCAGAATCTGGTGACATCTGATGTCACTGATATCTAGTGGTGAACTTTGGAACTTTGATAGAGCGTTTCACTCTCTCACCCCGCTGTCATAATAATAATAATAAGAAGAAAATAATAATAATAATAATAATAATAATAACAATAATAATAATAAATAGCAAACGGCTTCACGTTTAAACATTATTTTTCGAAACGTAACAAAGAAAACAAAATCTTAAAAACTTTTTTTTTTTTTTTACAAAAAGAAATCTGTTTCCCTCATTTTCATTAATTGCAAATCTTCATGCACCATGTTAAAGAGGGCAACGCGTCCTACGACCATTTCTTCCCATGATATAACGTCAGGGGCTCAGCAACAGCGCTAAGCAGCGACACTAGCGCCACCCGCCAACAGCGCAATGCGGCGGAAAATGGAACTGGGAAGACTCCCAGAATGTGTCCATTCTTGCTAATAAAACAATGTCCTGCAGCACTTCAACACTTAAGGTGCAGCCGCTCTTGGCCATGGTACAGTAAACTTACGCATCAGCATCATCTTGAACCGGCTTCAGTTTCGTGGGTGCGGTCAATGAGCGTTCTCCATTTATTTATCTCCAAGAATATTTCCTCCTCCATAATTTGCTGTAAATCAAAACCTCTCCCTGCAAGATCATTTCTAACCTGGTCGATCCATCTCTTCATTGGTCGACCTATTGGTCTCTTGCCTTTTAGTTCTTTCTCAATCCACACTCCAGCTGTCCTTAATGTGTCCATTCTTTTGTGATTACCGAACAATTTCAACCTGGCTTCAACACAGCAGTAGCGGCTATTCAGGTGAAGAGCTTCTTCACTAGCCATCTCGTAAGATAAACATAATATTTTCTTATTTAAATTAAAATGTTGCAATTGTCTTGGGCTTTTTTTTTTCGTGTAGTGTACTGTTATTTCTACACTCCGTCGCTAGATGGTACTGTCGTAACTTGGAGGGGAATCTGCAGGAGACGAAGTAACATGTTTAGGTCAGCCACTTCGTCTCGTTGCCATGGTAACGTGGCATCAGGTGTTACGTCATTACCTGCCATTGGACAGTCGAGTGAAGACGTTGCTTTGTGTGCAAGGCAATACGTCAAGTCCAGTTGATTCAATTTGGCATTGCGACAGGCTTCTTTTCTTTTATACTGAAGCTTGTATTTATTTCCCCAATTAATAGTATTTATTTATAACGTTACTTATCCTGCCGTTGATGACGGTTAGTGTAATAATGTTTCCAGTGAAAGACACGGTATTAATTTTATTAGAAATTCCCTTCAGTATATATAGAGACGAAGACAAAGGGGAGTTATTAAATTGTGGACGGCCAAATAAATTGATAGAACTGTACACTAAGAAGATATCAAGAAAACCGGCAAATAGCCTTCATTGCAAGGGATCATGGATCGAACAGTTCACATGGTTGTGCAGTAGTTGTATTCTTAATAACAACCTGTGCTGTTAGACTTGCTTACTTTTTAGTAACAAATGTGGTGTAGGAATAAACAAGTTTCGGTGATTTCCAAAATATTAGGCCTACGCGCGGGTTGAACAAACTCAAAGACAGTGAGGAACATTTAATTTTGAAGTGCCATTTACAACTGACAGTAGAACACTAAAAATAAACACTAACACGTTATCTAACGCCTTGTGGGAAAATGCAAGACTATGTGCACTTAGATATAATGAGAATGTGACTTTAAATAGGCAGATTTTGAGGGTTATAATTAGAGTTGTTCTATACTTGACGTCTCACTCTCGTCATGACCTCTAGAAGAGAGTTCCTATAAACCCGAGGGAACTTTAAGGAATTTTAATAATTTTATTAATGCAGGCAATGGCCATGCATTTTCTTTCCAGGTCGGGTCAGGGATGGGATTTTGGAAGGAAATCGGCCGTGGACCTATTGAAAGGAACCGTCCCGGCATTTGCCTGGTGGTGAACATGGGAAACCACGAAAATCATTTTCAGGACGACTGAATAGATATTTTATCATTAAAATAAGAAAAGGAATATGTCAATATTCACAAACGCAAACAATCACGCACTGCTGAAATTAGAGTTTCGCTCTCCACCTGATCTTTTATCTACGAGCCGCCACTACAACACAGGTCTCATTAAGAGATTGTTCTGCTTGGACAAGATGGCGCATCTTATCATATTATTAGTTTTTTGTCTTCTGAATCATAGTTCTTAAAAAACCTACATCTTCACTGCTTGTAGTTTGCTGGTATTTCTCTTGGATTGGGTACAGGTTTCTAAGCTATATGTAGCAACAGGTACAAAGAAGCTCTTGTAGAGTATTAGTTTCGATCGTAAAGGAACTTGCTTATCCCAAAGAAGCCCTCTCACCAGGTGTTAAAATGCTGCTCCATGTTGAACACTACTAGTAAATTTACGCATGCTACAGAATTATATTCAACAAGCGTACCCGTGCGAGTAATCTCGCATGTTCATAAACCACACTTTCCCCAATAGGTTTATAATGAGAGACTTAAGGAGAAAGGTTGTTATGCTGTTATTTGTACCAAATGATTATAGAACACTATTTACGTTTCAGGCATCCCTACGGATAAAATACGAAATGAACAGCAATGATGTCGCGTATTTTCCTACAGCAACAGTATTTGCAAATCGCACCCTTTAAAAAAAAATGTATATTTATGAAATTAGAATGCAATTCATCACTGCTAATGTAATTTGTGTGCTGAGTCCATAATCAGCTTAGCCGTAACACTCACCGGTTATTCGATATTTATGAAATTATACGATTTGAGTACTCATTCCTTTAAATTACTGTTTCAGAAATCCATCTAAAGTACACGGAGCTACATGACCGCGTTGTCGCAGCCCCTAAACTTAAGAACCAACCAACCAGAAATCCATGCAAAATGATAAAGGAAAGACCTCAGAATGTAAAAATGACATGAAACAGGCGTTCCAGAGGCCAAAATGTGAAGTGGACAGTAATTATGGAGCGTATCTTCCTGCAGCAACAGTATCTACAAATCGCACACTTCGTACCGTTTTTTAAAAGTCATTTTTAAAGAAATTATAGATATTTATGAAATTAGAGTGCAATTCGTCACAGCTAATGTTTATTCTCTTTCATTTAAATATTCATTTTTCACGATCGGTCGTTTGTGAGCTCCGCAGGAGGGATCTATAGGCCTACTACTGAAATAATATGTATGATTACTGATACCCCCTTCCTCGAAAATAAATCCATGATAGGCGCCTGTCCCAGAGTACAAGCCACACTGTTACCAAACACTCAAGAAGCACAGAAAGTTCCGTCTTGTGTTCTTTAACAATGGAAGTGTGACGCAGCGCTACGCAGAGCGGGTATTGTTATCATGAGCTATTGTACGGCGTACAAATAAAAGCAACTGGAGGTCAAGATGCTTGATTCCTTCCTTCAGGCGGGAAATAGTACAAGGCGGTGTCTCCAGGGTCTAAATCTCAATCGCTCCACTTGCTCTCCAAAGGATTGGTCTTCTTGGTCTCCATATCAACCCACTTAAACTATTCTCATGCAACTGTTAGAAACCCCCAGGGGCTCACAACTTGTGGCACGTGGGTTGGCGACCACAGAACCCCAGCGCCACAGTGGGTCAAAATCGAAATCTTGGAGGACAAAATTATTTATTTTCATAAATAAAAAATCAAAATTTATTACTTCTACAGCATTCTCATACAATTGCCACTCACTATTCCGGGATATAAACGCATCTTAGTGTAAATCTGTCACCACTGTTCGAGCAGTCTGAATTGGAGGGTGAATGTAAGTGGCTGTGGTTTGGTTGTCTCTGTGGTTAGTGTGATGCTTTAAGATGGAACATGCAGCTGAAGGTATGATCCCTGTAACGTGTTTCAGTTATTAATGGGCGTAATTGTTACGTAATTTTAGCTATATTTTCATTTTATAATATTTAACTACACACATCAAAAAAAGTTTTGCATCACCTCGGTTCCAAGAGTTCCGGAACCGTTAAATACAAAGGGAATAGAGATCAACACAAACAACATTTCAGCTCGTTTTATTGCTCATGAGACCCACACATTGCATGTTGTACCATCATACAGCTAGACTTTCAGCATTTGTGGTCCAGATTGCAGTACACACCACTACCTCTAATACCCAGTAGCACGTCCTCCTGCATTGATGCATGCCTGTATTCGCCGTGGCATACTATCCACAAGTTCATCAAGACACTGTTGGTCCAAATTGTCCCACTCCTCAACGACAATTCGGCGTAAATCTCTCAGAGTGGTTGGTGGGTCAAGACGTCCATAAACAGCCCTTTTCAACATATCCCAGGCATGTTCGATAGGGTTCATGTCTGGCGAACATGCTGGCCACTGTAGTCGAGCGATGTCGTTATCTTGAAGGAACGCATTCACAAGATGTGCACGATGAGGTCGAGAATTGTCGTCCAAGAAGACAAATGCCTCTCCAATATTCTGCCGATATGGTTGCACTATGGGTCGGAGGATGTCATTCAGGTATCGTAAAGCCGTTTCGTAGCCTTCTATGACCACCAGTGGCGTACGTCGGCCCCACATAATGCCACCCCAAAACATCAGGGAACCACCACCTTGCTGCACTCGCTGGACAGTGTGTCTAAGACGTTCAGCCTGACCAGGGTGCCTCCAAACACGTCTCCGACGATTGTCTGGTTGAAGGCATATGCGACACTCATCGGTGAAGAGAACGTGATGCCAATTCCGTGGGGTCCATTCAGCATGTTGTTGGGCCCATCTGTACCGCGCTGCATGGTGTCGGGGTTGCAAAGCTGGACCTCGCCATGGACGTCGGGAGTGAAGTTGCGCATCATGCAGCCTATTGCGCACAGTTTGAGTTGAAACACGACGTCCTGTGGCTGAACGAAACGCATTATTCAACATGGTGGCATTGCTGTCAGGGTTCCTCCGAGCGGCAATCCGTAAGTAGCGGTCATCCACTACAGTAGTAGCCCTTGGGCGGCCTGAGCGAGGCCTGTCATCGACAGTTCCTGTATCTCTGTACCTCCTCCATGTCCGAACAACATCGCTTTGGTTCACTCTGAGACGCCTGGAAACTTCCCTTGTTGAGAGCCCTTCTTGACACAAAGTAACAATGCGGACGCGATCGAACTGCGGTATTGACCTTCTAGGCATGGTAGAACTACAGACAACATGAGCAGCGTACCTTCGTCCTGGTGGAATGACTGGAACTGATCGGCTGTCGTACCCCCTCCGTCTAATAGGCCCTGCTCATGCATGGTTGTTTACATCTTTGAGCAGTTTTAGTGACATCTATGAACAGTCAAAGGGACTGTATCTTGGATACAATATACACAGTCAACGTCTATATGCCGGAGATCTGGGAACCGAGGTGATGCAAAACTTTTTTTGATGTGTGTATTATTTTTAAAATTATATTTTCACTTACATTTTTAGTATGTCGCGTCACTCTGCGTCACTTTCTACTTCATGTTAAAATGTAGATAAAGTCTTGTAGTTTACGCCTGTTATAAGATTTTTTGCATCTTTTTGCAACTTACTTAGTTATTTTACGTTTTAGAAGATACCGCGCGACCAGTTCTCACACGATTACAACTGTTTGAAGCACTGGGTTCGACGATTATGTCAAAAGTGGAACTTTTTGACTTTGTTAAAAGGAAATTAGGGGTAAAAATTGTTCTGAATATATAACTGAATGCCGTATCCAACTCCTAGACATAGACAATTTCTTGCATGTGTAGACGTAGCTTAAAAGGGTCTTAACTGATGTTTATTATGAAGTAAACAAATTATATACGTTGCTTTCACTCTAAATTCATAATTAAAACGTAAAAATAATTTTGTCCCCCTAGATTTCGATTTTGACCCACTATGGGCTGGTGTGTTCGGGAGTTGGCGACCCCGACGGCTTCCTGGACTGGGTCTGGTTTCTCTCCATCATCCATAGCCTTTGGGACGGGCCCTCTCCTCTTCCCCTTTCCTATCTGCCTTTCCTGGCTCTTCTTTCTTCCAAGGCCCTTAATATTCATTCTTCAAGGGTTTAGGGCATTTCCTTTGCTCCTGTCTTTTGTTTTCCATTTCCTCTTCTGGTTTGTAAATATGTGGTTAGTTTTAGGTATAGTTTAATTTCATTTACATTTACACTATTACCCAAACAATTAGGGGCCGATAACCCAGATGTTAGGCCACTTAAAACAACAATTATCATCATCAACTGCAAGTATTTTGATAGAGCGTTCCCTGAGTCCTATACTAATAGAATGAACACACTGCAATAAGAACAATAATAATAATAATAATAATAATAATAATTATTATTATTATTATTATTATTATTATTATTATTATGATAGCACGGTTTATAACCAAAAGTGAATTTCCCAGAACACTAAGGTAAGTCACTAAGACACTGCAGTATTTCCCTAAATGGCGATAAAAGGCTCCTCAAAGAACTGGAGCACAAAGAGCGCAGAATCATTAGCGGAATCATGGGATCCTATTACAAGAATGTCATCCACCAAAAAATATCCAACAACTGGCCTTCTCTCTCCCTACCTCCCTCACTTCCTTCCTCCCTTCCCACCTCTCTTCCTTCCTCCCTTCCCACCTCTCTTCCTTCCTCCCTTCCATCCTCCCTTCCTCCCTTCCCACCTCTCGTCCTTCCTCCCTTCCCTCCTCTCTTCCTTCCTCCCTTCCATCCTCACTTCCTTCCTCCCTTCCCACCTCTCTTCCTTCCTCCCTTCCCTCCTCTCTTTCTTCCTCCCTTCCTTCCTCACTTCCTTCCTCCCTTCCCACCTCTCTTCCTTCCTCCCTTCCCTCCTCTCTTCCTTCCTCCCTTCCAACCTCACTTCCTTCCTCCCTTCCCACCTCTCTTCCTTCCTCCCTTCCCTCCTCTCTTCCTTCCTCCCTTCCATCCTCACTTCCTTCCTCCCTTCCCACCTCTCTTCCTTCCTCCCTTCCCTCCTCTCTTCCATCCTCCCTTCCATCCTCACTTCCTTCCTCCCTTCCCACCTCTCTTCCTTCCTCCCTTCCCTCCTCTCTTCCTTCCTCCTTTCTATCCTCACTTCCTTCCTCCCTTCCCACCTCTCTTCCTTCCTTCCTTCCTCCCTTCCCTCCTCTCTTCCTTCCTCCCTTCCATCCTCTCTCCCTTCCTCCCTTCCCTCCTCTCTTCCTTCCTCCCTTCCATCCTCACTTCCTTCCTCCCTTCCCACCTCTCTTCCTTCCTCCCTTCCCTCTTCTCTTCCTTCCTCCCTTCCTTCCTCACTTCCTTCCTCCCTTCCCACCTCTCTTCCTTCCTCCCTTCCCTCCTCTCTTCCTTCCTCCCTTCCAACCTCACTTCCTTCCTCCCTTCCCACCTCTCTTCCTTCCTCCCTTCCCTCCTCTCTTCCTTCCTCCCTTCCATCCTCACTTCCTTCCTCCCTTCCCACCTCTCTTCCTTCCTCCCTTCCCTCCTCTCTTCCTTCCTCCCTTCCATCCTCACTTCCTTCCTCCCTTCCCACCTCTCTTCCTTCCTCCCTTCCCTCCTCTCTTCCTTCCTCCCTTCTATCCTCACTTCCTTCCTCCCTTCCCACCTCTCTTCCTTCCTCCCTTCCCTCCTCTCATCCTTCCTCCCTTCCATCCTCTCTTCCTTCCTCCCTTCCATCCTCACTTCCTTCCTCCCTTCCCACCTCTCTTCCTTCCTCCCTTGCCTCCTCTCTTCCTTCCTCCCATCCATCCTCACTTCCTTCCTCCCTTCCCTCCTCTCTTCCTTCCTCCCTTCCATCCTCTCTTCCTTCCTCCCTTCCATCCTCACTTCCTTCCTTCCATCCTCACTTCCTTCCTCCCTTCGCACCTCTCTTCCTTCCTCACTTCCCTCCTCTCTTCCTTCCTCCCTTCCATCCTCACTTTCTTCCTCCCTTCCCTCCTCTCTTCTTTCCTCCCGTCCATCCTCTCTTCCTTCCTTCCATCCTCACTTCCTACCTCCCTTCCCTCCTCTCTTCCTTCCTCCCTTCCCACCTCTCTTCCTTCCTCCCTTCCCTCCTCTCTTCCTTCCTCCCTTCCATCCTCACTTCCTTCCTCCCTTCCATCATCCCTTCAATCCCCACTTCCTTCCTCCCTTCCATCCTCACTTCCCTCCTCCCTTCCCACCTCTCTTCCCTCCTCCCTTCCCACCTCACTCCCTTCCTCCCTTCCTCCCTTCTTCCAGTTGTTAATAGAGTGCGTATGTGCGTTTGAGGAGTATGAGATTAGCGTCCTCGCAATACACCAACTGTAGTAGTTTGACCTATGATTTATGATCTCCAAAGCCCAGTCATGTTTCACTTGACAGTTGAATTCCCGGTTGGTTTGATAGGTCAAGCCGTTAGGATGTCGCACCACTCCTACACTCTATTACCAAATACAACACAAAGGTTAGGAGCAGAATGCAACAGGAAGGTAGCCCAAGCATTTTCAAATCTTTCTAAAATGTTGATAAAGTTGACTGATGAGATCACCCGGGCAGATGTCTGTCCATCATTCTGACTGTTTGTCTGTCTGTCGCCCCCTTCTTATCAATTCCCAAACAGCTTCAGTCATCACAAACAAATTTGTTACGAGTAGGACATCTCACGGCCATATTTGAAAATGACGTCACTGATACGTACTGTTGAAAAAACACAAATGAATTTATTTGAGCTTTAAGTTGTATATTTCAGGTGGTATGCATGGGAACTGTTGCAAAATTGGCACAATTATAGACAACTAGCTGAAGTACCCGTGCTTCGCTACGCGTCATAAATAAATTAAAATGTGAAAGTGACAGTTAAAACAGGGGATAGGCGAGGTGCTGCGCAGAGGGAGATTAAGGATGGAACATTTTGTCCAACTACACCGTTCGGCGTTGACCGTGTTTTATAGCACAAATTTAGGTTTTACTCGCTAACCGTTGGAGATACCTTTCGGATAGAAAATGTAATTTTAAACCTCGTATATGCCATCAAAAGTTTGCTATTTCTTAGCGTTCACTTTTTATTTGAAATGGAAATATGAAAGTTTGGAACCAAAGGGTGTAGTGACGTCACTAAAATGGTCGCCATAGTGCAAAGTATTGAAATCAAAAGTAGCCTATATGTTAACCAGTTAAATCAGCTACTTTCATGTAAAATTCATGTAAGTCGGACCAGTGGTTCTTGCGTGATTGAGTAATACACAGACACACACCATCTCATTTTTAGCGTCATAGTCGTGTCGTATTGTTATTCAATGACATGCAGGTTTAACCCCGTTAACACCCCTTTAGAACCTGAATATCCAAAAATCCCTCCTTAGTAGACATTTTCGACACACAACAAACATATCCCCTTCTTCTAACTTCAATAGTTTTGATTGGTCGATGAGAGTGAACATCCAAAAATCCTTCCTTAGTGGACGTTCTTATTCCAGAATTTCACCCCTCCCCATATGCCCCTTAAATTGGATTTATGAAAAAAAAAAAACGGTCGAACATCTACTTATTTTAATTATTTATTCATTTATCAATTTTTAAGGTGATTGGAACTCGGAGAAAATCAAACTCCTCATCTATGTCGTTTAAGAGATACGCGCTCCGTTCGGAATCTTTCAACCCCCACTTTTCATCCCTTTCACCTCATAATATACAGCACTTCGAAAAACCATTAGACATGTGACAGCTTATTTTAAATGATTAGTATATATGCCAAGTATCACATCCCCAAATGAAACCACTCGTGAGATATTGTTATTCAATGAAATGCACGTTTACCCCCTTAACACCTCATTAGAACCTGAATATCCAAAACTCTTTCCTTAGTGGACGTTTTCGACATACCACGAACTTATCCCCAAAATTTCATGTTTCTAACTTCAATAATTTTTGCTGGGCGATGATGAGTGAGTGAGTCAGTCAGGACATTTTCTTTCATTAATATTTGAGAATTTCACCCCTCCCCAAGAACCCCTTAAATTGGATTTATGAAAAAAAAAACGGTCGAACACCTATTTACTTATTTAAAGCTGTTTTCCCCCTGAGTTTGATAAGTGAGTAAGTAAGTCAATCAGTTAGGACACCTTCTTTCCTGTTTCCCCCCCCCCGAATTTCACTCCTCCCCATGGGCCCCTTAAATAGGATTTATGAAGAAATGGTCGAACACCTATTTACTTATTTTTAAGCTGCTTTTTCCGCTGAATTTCAAACTTATCGCCTATGTTGAATAAGAGATACAGTACACGCTCCGTTAAGAATCCTTCAACCCCCAATTTTCTCCCCTTTCACCTCATAATATACACCATATCGATAAACCCTTAGACACATGTCTGCTTATTTTAAATGATTAGTTTGTATGCCGAATATCACATCCCCAAATGAAACAACTCGTGAGATATTGTTATTCAATGAAATGCAAGTTTAACCCCCTTAACACCCCTTCAGAACATGAATATCCAAAAATCCATCCTTAGTGGACTTTTTCGACAAACAACGAACATATCCCCAAAATTTCATGTTTCTAACTGCAATAGGTTTGCTGGGGGATGATGAGTGAATATCCAAAAATCCTTCCTTAGTGGACTTCTTTCCCCAGAATTTCATCCCTCTCCATGAGCCCCTTAAATTGGATTATGAAAAAACGATCGAACACCTATCTACTACTTTTTCAATCTGATTTTTCTCCCTGAGATTCTTACTTTTTGCCTCTGTCTTTTAAGAGATACTTGCTCCGTTAAGAATCCTTCAACACTCACTTTTCACACATACACCTCATAATATACACCACATCGAAAAACCCTCAGACATGTGTCTTCTTATTCTTAATGATGAGTTTATATACCTAGTATCCCATACCAAAGGAAATCATTCGGGAGATATTGTTATTCAATTAAATGCAAGTCTACCCCCTTAACACCCCTTTAGAACCTGAATATCCAAAATTCCTTCCTTAGTGGACGTTTTCAACATACAACGAACATAGCCCCAAAATGTCATGTTTCTAACTTCAATAATTTTGGCTGGGGGATGATGAGTGAGTAAGTCAGGACATTTTCTTTCAATTATTTTTCAGAATTTCACCCCTCTCATGAACCCCTTAAATTGGATTTATGAAAAAAAAAACGGTCGAACACCAATTTACTTATTTTGAGCTGTTCTTCCCCCCTGAGTTTGATGAGTGAGTGAGTTAGGACACTTTCTTTCCTGTTTTCCCCCCAGAATTTCACCTCTCTCCAAGGGCCCCTTAAATTGGATTTATGAAAAAACGGTCGAACACCTATTTACTTATATTTTAAGCTGTTTTTTCCCCCCGAATTTCAAACTTCTCGCCTATGTCGTTTAAGAGATACACGCTCCGTTAAGAATCCCTCAACCCCCAATTTTCACCCCTTTCACCTCGTAATATACACCTCATCGATAAACCCTTAGACATATGTCTGATTCTTTTAATGATTAGCTTATATACCGAATATCACATCCCCAAAGAAACAACTCATGAGATATCGTTATTCAATGAAATGCACGTTTACCCCCTTAACACCTCTTTAAAACCCGAATAACAAAAATCATTCATTAGTTGACGTTTTCGATATACAGCGAACATATTCCCAAAATTTCATGTTTCTAACTTTAATAGTTTTCGCTGGGCGTGACGAGTGAGTGAGTCAGACAGGACATTTTCTTTCAATTATTTTTACCAGAATATCACCCCTCCCCATGGGCCCCTTAAATTGGATTGATGAAAAAACGCTTGAACACCTATTAACTTATTTTTTAAGCTGTCTTTTTCCCCTGAGTTTGATGAGTGAGTGAGTTAGTCAGTCAGTTAGGACACTTTCTCTCCTTTTCCCCCCTAGAATTTCACCCCACCCCATTGGCTCCTTTAATTAATTTATGAAAAAACGGTGGAACACCGACTTACTTATTTTTTAAGCTGTTTTTTTTTTTCGCCGAGTTTCAAATTTCTCGCCTATGTCGTTTAGGAGATAGGCCCACACTCTTCGTTAGGAATCCTTCAATCCCCAATTTTCACCCCTTTCACCTCATAATAATACACCATATCGAAAAACCCTTAGACACATGTCTGCTTATTTTTAATGATTAGTTTATATGCCGAGTATCACATCCACAAATGAAACCACTCGTGAGATATTGTTATTCAATAAAATTCAGGTTTAACCCCCTTAAGACCCCTTTAGAGCCTGAATATTCTAAAATCCTCCCTTAGTGTATGGTTTTGACATACAACGAACATATCCCGAAAATGACATGTTTCCAACTTCAATATTTTTGGCTGGGCGATGATGAGTGGGTGAGTGAGTCAGGACATTTTCTTTCAATTTTTTTCTTCAGAATTTCACCCCTCCCGATGAACCCCTTAATTTGGTTTATCAAAAAAACTGTCGAACACATATAAGTTATACTTATTTTTAAGCAGTTTTTCCCCCTGAGTTTGAAGAGCGAGTGAGTCAATCGGTTAGGACACTTTCTTTCCTGTTTTTCTTTTACACAGAATTTCACCCCTCGCCATAGGCCCCTTAAATTGGATTTATGAAAAAAAAAACGGTCAAACACCTATTTACTTATTTTTTATGCTGATTTTTTCCCGCTGAGTTTCAAACTCCTCGCCTATGTCGTTTATGAGATACAGGCTCCGTTAAGAATCTTTCAACCCCCACTTTTCACCCCTTTCACCTCATAATATACACCACATCGAAAAACCCTCAGACGCATGTCTTCTTATTTTTAATGATGAGTTTATATGCCGAGTATCACATCCCCCAGTGAAACCAATCGGGAGATATTGCTATTCGATGAAATGCAGGTCTACCCCCTTAACACCCCTTTAGAACCTGAATATCCAAAAATCCTTTCTTAGTGGGCGTTTGCGGCCCTTGAGTAAGCTGCATACCAAATTTTATTCCAATCCGTTGGGTGGGTTCTGAGATTTCGTGATGGATGTGTGAGTGAGTGAGTGAGTGGTATTTGACAAATATCTAGTAGATAGTGTCAAGTCTTTGTTATGCTAAACTCGGTTGACAGTGCTGTGTGAGCAGTAGAGTAACTAACGGGATTTCAAGTAAAGATCCTCATTTTCTATTCCGGTAGTGCAGAGCGCAATTGGCATCCAGACGGCCGTGTCTCGACTTGAGCTATGTTGCCATGGAAACTATCTGCCTTGCCATTCCTTCATGAGTATATTTTATGATTTGATTAGCCTGTTTTTGAGTGAAAAAGGGCCGAAATCAGAAGAATGAGAAAGACTATCGAAAATTCATGTAGCCAGCGGTTCCTTCTGGGTCCTAAACTATGTGTATGCAAAATATGGTTGAGATTGGTGGAACGGTGTAGATTTGTATACGGAACCAACATATATACATACATACATACATACATACATACAGACTTTCACTTTTATATAGACAATAAAACAGTATTTCAGAATAATTCTCAGCGGCCAATACATGACATGACAGCCAACAAGATATTATGCGTGCTGACAAATCCAATCGGTAATAGCATGTCACTTCCACACTATCAATTGCAGTTGAACCAATTGAATATGCGTATTCTTTAAAGTCACCAGGGCTGCCAAATACTGATAATTGCGCTTTATAATTTTTTAACCTAATCACAATACATCAGATACCAATTTGAATGTCAAAACGTCTCTAAAAGAGAATAGACGCATTCTACATTATAGAGAAGTCTTGTATTACTAACTGTGTGGTGTGGATAACCAAATAAACGCATTGTTGCAATTAAACAGGAATGAACGCAATGCATCAAATTGGTCAGTTATCAGATATCTTGACAACAGAGCAGTCAGCCGCAATCTCCAGTTCTTGACAATGGAGAGGGGTGGAGGGAGAGACAGGAAGCTATTATCGAGAAGGAATTGTTGACCAACAATCGTCAGAGAATGTCAACTTGTACCAATCTGATCGGCCACGCCCGGCGGAAGGTAAAAAATAATTCAATTTTTTTCCACGTTATGTAGCATTGATATCATTTCAATTGCCGCACTGTAAACTGACTTTCTTAAACTCATAGTCGTTTAATTATGAAACTTAGGTCTATTCTGTAAATGCTACTTGGCTGGCTTTGTGGCTCAGCTGTAACGTTCTCGCCTCCTGAACCCAAGATAGCGGGATCGAATCCCGGCGCAATTAGTTGGCAATTGAGGGTGCGAAAATGCGACGGAGCCATGTCAGTAGATTTACTGGCACATTTAAGATCCCCTTCAGGGTACAATTCCGGCATCCCGGCGTCTCTAAAAGCCTCAGTAGTTAAAAGAGGCGAAGAACCAATGGCATTATTATACAGTGAGATTCTTTTGCTGGAGTGGGATGGGCAACCGGCTGCCAGGCGCGCGTGCCTTCCGCCAGCAAAACGAGCTCTGCCCGCGGGGTTGCGCGAGGCAGAGGCGAGTTAACGAGGGTCATTAAAGTCCATTAAGTCACTAAAATTTCATCAATGAGGGTGTGTAGTGTCAGCGCACGGATAAGAAGGTAACATAAGCAACAGCTGCAACATTTAATAAAAGAAGCACAGTTGTTCTTTTATTTCTTGGGAATCTGGATGGCCTCACGTCACAAGGTAAAGGTTAGAACTTATCTTTTCACAGAAGATATTAAAAATGTTCTCCTTCAGTTGACAGACAGACATCCTTACATTATATCGCTACTCCTGCACCACCTCCCCTCCCCCACCCCTCGCCTGCGAGTTTTCTGTAATTAATCGAAGCACGGACCTAAGCCTGTTTGTTGTTCAATTGTGGGTTAATTTAACATTCAAAGTGTACAAATCAATTACCCATACTCTAGTGGAACTGGAGAACAATATACGGCAGCAGATATCCCCCACAACAGAAGGGAATTATATCGTGTAAACGCTAATTTATTTACACGGTACAACGCCTGTCCGACAGTAGTGGCTACGCGGGCTAAAAAAGGCGCTCCGTTAGGTCAAGGGGCCAAGCTCTCTGCTGACTCGGTAGATGCGTGGGTTCGAGCCCCACCGTCGGCTGTCCTTGAAATGGTTTTCCGTGGTTTCCCATTTTCAACACCAGGCAAATGCTGGGACAGTACCTTCTGACAGGCCACGGCCACTTCCTTCCACATCCTTGCCCAGTTTCATTCATCTTCATCCATACCATTTCTCATCCCGACGCGCAGGTCGCCCACGGGCGTCGACTAGAAAGACCTGCACTCGGCCTCTCAGGAGGCTACACGACAAAAAAAAAAAGTTGAAGGAGAATATTTTCAGCATCTTCTATGAAAAGGTAAGTTCTTTAGTCATGATTTGCTGGTGAATTTAACATTAATTAATGTATTTTGTTACGGTTTCCACCTGTGCGCAATCCGCGGTGAGAGCAATTTATAAGCAGCCCGCAATTTTGCACCAGAACACTGGTAGGGGCGACGTGATGCAGCCCTCATTACCAGGTAACAATAGACTTCGGTATTATTGGAGCTATCCGGGAGCGCTTGTTCTTCCAACTTACTGAACAAAAATCAATCTTTATTGTTATCTGAGAGGTGTAGCTTAATGCTACATAGCCTAAAATATTCCTCTCGAATCTGGCTATCATATAGAAAAACAAGAAGTTCCGTGACGAACTAAAGAGCCTACTTTTCTTAAAATTTAAGATCCTTACCAATGATTAATCTATATGGATCTATCTAGAATAATGACGAAATTAAGTTGGTAATATCGAAATTTCTAATTAGTTCGAAATACTGTATACCTGGCATAATATAGCCTAATAGAGAACTAAATTTGGCAGCCCTGTTGACTGAATATATTCTTAGTTCCATCTCTTAAGGTACAGAATACAAATTTTGGTTGATGTCCAATGGATAGCATGGACGTTACATGCAGTTAAACATTGGATCTAACAGCGCGGGTAAAATCATGTTGGTAACAATGACATACATGTATTGTTCAGAAATAATCTGAAATAATATGATATATTGTTGTGTCAATTTTGAATGAAATCCATTAGTTAGTATAGAAGTTAAATGCATTTTAAAATTGGACCTATCAGCAGGCTTAGAATCATGTTGGCAGCACTGACGTATATAAGTTACTCCAAAGTAATCTAGAATGCCAGGTACTATACGTGTGCATAGTTTAAAGCTGTCGGTTTGCATACTTTCTGATAAATTGGTATTTGGAGAAAATAAATTGAGAGCATTTATTAACAGTTGGCAGCCCTGGTGGATCTTAAGAATACGCTCAATCATATCTGTTTATGTACACATAGCACATACGAAATTTGGTTGAAATCCAATTGATAGTGTAGAAGTTATATGCATATAAATTTTGGACCTATCAGCAGGCTTATAATCATTTGGCAACACTGCGATGTATGGCCTCCATGTAATTAAACTGCAATATTGTTATCTATACGTGTGCCAATTTTGGAAAAGCTCTCATTCATATCTTCCAAGATATCCAACATGGAGCTCAAATTTCAATTGCGATTTTTCAGCAGTTGGTAGCACTGCCATCATTTTCAAATATGGGCGTGAGATATTCAGGTATAGATCTTTACTCCTACCAAATTTTGTTTCGATTGCTGCAGCCGTTTAGGAGTTGATAGGGGTGGATACACACAGCCAGACAGACAGATGGACAGACAGACAGACAGACAGACATTTGCCCGATCTCATAAGTATACTTTTACGTCATTTTTGCAAAATGTGAAAAGTAGGCTAATAATGTTTCGAATCCGGCTGGTAGTTCCAGAGATTAGCGCGTTTAAACACTCAAACAAACACACAAACTCTTCAGCTTTATTATATTAGTATAGATTAGAATAAGAGAAACAAAATAGTACATTATGCAACGATCCTATAATGGCTATAATTAAGACACGAGTATTTTTTATAAAACGAGCGTATGCGAGTTTTATAATTTCCATACGAGTGTCTTAATTACCATTATAGGCGAGTTGCATACGACTGTTTATGTTCGACGATAATTATAACTTTATTATATGTTTTAACATAAATATTCATAAATATCTGTTGAGAGTCAGCTACTGGAATTTTGTGATCGCAGAGTGTTATACCTTCGTCTTTCAAGAGCTTTGAACGGCCGACGCATGCGCTCTGCCATATGCAGCCATATGTTTACATCAGCCGTCCCTCAGTAATATTGTCACCGCAGTCATTTGAAGACAATGCTCTGTGTAGAAATTAGTGTTAGTGATTTTAAGGTACTGTGCTATTTCTTGTCTCATATTCGCCAGTTTATTTACGCGAACATATGGACGGTGGGTATTCCATGTCGGTAATTTATTATAGTTCGATGTTGTGTTTATGTCCGACATGTTGGATTTTGAGCGCATGCGCGAAATTATCGTTTCCTAATTGGTCAATGAACGAGCTCTGATTGGCTGGAGAAACTGTATCGTAATGAAAAACGGTGTTATAATGACCATCATTATGATACAGTTTTCAAACACATAATAGTGAGGGTCGAACATAAAATAACATTATTTATAACGATAATAATTAAAATAAATTTAAATAAAAACACATTAAAGTAAAAAATAGTTTTGCCCAATAAATGGTTAAGGGGAGGAACAGCAAGGTTATCTGCCCCTTCAATAATACAGTAGTTAGACCTTCCTACAATACCAGGAACTAGCTCTGCTCACCGCTATCGTGATGAGACAAAGGCTCCTTTCCGGTAGCTCCTCTTCAATATTCGTGTAAAAACAAAGAGATATGATGATAACATGCGAAATGTTTCAAGACAGGTAGGTTCCTGGTAAGATCTTCGTGATAGCGTGTTAAAGAGAGCGATGGCGGGATGCAGGCCGTTCCTATGTTCTAGGAAACTCATTCACACTTCAGACGGAACTGCACATCGAATGACTTAAACCTCTGCTGCTATGAAACCTTGCTCAAAACATCTCGACAGTATAATGATGATATATACACAAAAAACTGAACTGATAATCTTCAGAAAGGTTAGTAAGTTAATGTTGTTTTAAGGGGAGGAACTACGAGGTCATCTGCCCCTCTTAACACAGATTAAAGTTACATATTTGGAATGGAATTTAAAATTTAAAGGTAGTCACCTAAATTTGAAAAGACAGAAAATTAATATTTAAAAATAACTGTAATAATAACACAATTTACGGAATAAACAAAAAATTCAGAATTAAAAAAAGAACACGTCTTTGAGTCAATGAACACTGGAACATTTAGATTGCCGGCCCTAACCCACGCTCACTTATAAAGGGGATGACGAGATCAGCAGCCACCGCGTCATCGGCTAATATAAGTTTGAGTGTCACCTGCAAACCAAGGTTTCTTCGTAAGTCAGCAAGATCCACACACTCGGTAAAAATGTGGGCCATGGTGAAAACGGCTCCACAGGTACAAAGTGGCGGGTCTGCCCTTCTCATTAGGTACGAGTGGGGGGATCTTGTATGACCTATCCTTAGCGTAGACAAAATGACGGACTCCCTCCGTGACCGGAAAGAGCTCCGCCACACGCGAGTAGTTCCCTTGACGCTCTCAGTTTACTGGGCAGTGGGTCAGCTAGCCACTGACACTCCCAAAAAGCCAGAACTTGTAGGCGTAACTGAGAGCGAATATCTCTAGCAGGTACCTCCATTGGTCGAGGTGGCAGTGATAACGCCTCCTTTGCAGGTTGATCCGCTAACTCATTTCCCATAATGCCCATGTGGCTTGGAAGCAACAGGTTATTCGAGTGTTATCGCGGCAAAACCCGGCTAGTAGGTCGTGGATTCGCTGAACTAGGGGGTGTTGCGGGAAACATGTAGCAATTGACTGCAACGAACTCAATGAGTCGGTACACACGAGAAAGTGGATTCGTGCATCCTGTAGTGCAAACTGCAGAGCTTCATAGTTGCCAACGAGCTCCGCAGTAAACACACTACAGGCCTCAGGCAAAGAGATTTTGGTATTTGCACCATCAATAACGTAAGCACAAACCGGAGGGAAACTATCTAAAGAATATGTGATATTCTGTAACGAAAAACCGGTAAGACATTTCTGGTATCTGGGAATAACACTTCAGACAACGGCTAAATCTTTCAGGATACATCTTGAAGAGAAGATACTAGCAGCTATTTGAAACATGAATTATATTCTGAGAATCAGGAGTCTAACCTTTGAAACAGACATGCGATCTGTGAGACAAAATATCACAATGTATTACATATGGACTGGAACTCATTTAGAAGCCCTTAAGGGGACCGTTACAGTAAACCACCTTCAAAATTTCTAGTTCATTTTGGTGAAAGAATTAATTAAATGTGTGCAATAGTTTAGGAGTTATGATTTCAAATTCTACGGGAAGGCTGATGTGTCTCTACAGGGGTCAGAAAATTTTGCGGTTTATTTTCTCAAAACTATGTTTTTCAAATTCGTTTTACTTGTAACTCCTAAATTAAGCATTATATTACAATGGTCCTTTTCTCTAATGTTCTAAGTGCTAGAGACTGCAAAACTGACCAAACTCATGTTCCTAGGGTTGATAATTATTGGAAAAAAAAATTATTTACATCCGAAATATTGACCAAAATAATTATGCAATTTTTAAGTACGGTAACACAAAATACTAATTTTGAACATATAATTCTGGAAGTAGTCCTACATGTAGCTGTAACTTTTAACAGTACATTTAAAAAAGCAGGACACTAATACAGTGAAACCCCTATTAACAGACCAGAGAAGGTTCCATGGAAAACTGGTCCTTTAGAGGGGTGGTCTCTTAGTAGGGGTAGGCATTAAAAATAATCTTATAATGATTTATTAATAAAGTACAGTTGTCTGCATTGGATCACATTTAGTACAAATTAATTCCCATTAGTTATTTTCTGAGCTCTGTCATTTAAAAGGTCACGAATTGATCTCTGTTTCAGATTAGCGCATCTTTTTTTTTTAACAATTTCACTTTCTAGAATATCTCTGAGTGAGTTCGAAAGTCCAATAATTTGTTCTGGGTTCGAACAATCTTCTAGGAGAGCCGTTTTTTGTATCTTTTATACGTTACATAACACTTTTTCTAATGAGATTGTATGATGATGCAGTTCTGTGCCAACATAACCATTGTTTACATAATCACCCTTATCACCATCTCCAATAGGAAGGCAGACGGGAAGTGGTCCTTTGAAAGAGGTCAGACTGAGAAAATGCCTGGTCTTTGGTCGGGGAGAGGGGTGGTCCTTAAATAGAGGTATCAAATGCATTGACCTCATGAGATTTTAAATAGGTTCCAAGAAAAATCGGTCTTTAAGAGGGGTGGTCTTTTAATAGGGGTGGTCTTTTAGAGAGGTTTCACTGTATATTGATAAATGGTCCAGCTATGAATAAAACGCTGAGCACCGACGAGCAAACAGCCGCCAATTTTGAATAATTAATTAGCGAGTCTGATCATGCCAAAATCAATTCTGAGATGTGTGTTTACTAGTGAATATATAGGATGCTTTATGTAGAAAGTTGCGTTGCTGTACATATTTTAGGAGCTGAGATAAAAATTATTTAAAATGTCAAAGTTTGAAGTTGGTTTACCGTACCGGTACCCGTAACTGCAAAACGGCTAGTAGACATCGAACGAGTTAACGGGTGATATTTGCAGAACGTTCTAACATTTTCAAATTACAAGCTCAATATGAGGTAGACATTTTCCATAGAGGACGTAAGATAGAAACTTTTGTTGCCAATCACATTGACTGTAAAAAAGAGAAAGATTGGAGGATACGGTAGGACAAGGAAAACAAGTAGTTCCGTGAAGAACTATACAGCCTATTTTCATATAACCTTCTCATGTTAATTGCCTCTATCAACATACAAAATTTCAGTTTTGACGATTGTGATAGATTCGTAGATATTGAGAACCATCTAAATATTTCGTATGGTCCCCAGGTTGAATTTTTAGTTTTGTACAATTAAATTAAGATTATTGTGTACGTGTGGTATTGAAACTTCAATCGCATGATTAGAACACAAGAAGTAAAAACGAGATTTTAAAATTTCGCACAGCTGCCATCTTGTGATTATTCAGAAAATTGAAATAAATTAGATGCCAGTGGATTGACATTTGTATACGCATTTAACGTGCAACGTTTCACTGCACTCGGATCGTTAAATCGCGAGAAACGTCCATTTAAATATGTAAACTTCGCGCCACCGCCATGAACATAAAAAATCAGTTAGATTGCTGTAAAAGATTCATAGATATTGCGAACCGTCTAAATATTTTGGATGCTCGCCATTTTGGATTGTTATATGTATAGGCCATAGAGTTATGTACCATTCAAGGAAAATTATTGCCTAGGTTCATTATTCAAACTTTCACTTCGATCGCATGATTATGACACAAGAAATAAAAACTTAATTTTTAAATTTCGCACAGCCGCCATCTTGAGGTTATATAAACAATTGAACTAAATTAGATGCCAGTGCATTACAATATTTAAACTCATTTACTGTACCACATTTCACTGCGCTCAGTGAGTTAAATCACGAGAAAAGTCTATTAAAATATTTCAAATTCGCTTGGCCGCCATGTTCGTTTTGTACTTTGCAGGTTTATGAAAGATACATAGATAAACTTGTATCAGTACCCTTTGTATCATTAAGTTTGGATAGTTAAATCGTGAGGAAAGTCTATTTAAAAGTCTCAACTTCACTTGGTCGCCATGTTGGTTTTGTAGTCACCAGGTTTTTGAACGTCTTCATAGGTGAACTTCTAGTAGTGCCCTTTATCACCGTACACAATTCCAGGGCGACATCGGTAATAGTTTCGGAGATACTGAATGCTGGTGAAATATTTCGCACTGCCGCCAAGTAGGATTGGTGAGACACCATAAAATTTGAAGGGCACGGTTGGGGTCGGCCAGAATAGTGCTATGATCTTACCGAGTTTCATTGTAATCGCTCCAGCCGTTTAGAAGTTATTAGGGGGGAGCACACCATCACACACACGCGCACACACACACGGACAAAAGGTGATCTCATAAGCCTATTTTTTCATAAAATGAAAATAGGCTAAAAATTAAGATACATCCGGATTTTGAATCCACTGCCGCAATGTCAGATAAAAGCTGAACAAAGGCAAACTCTGATCTACGCAAAGTAGTAACAAGACTTGCTGTCCACGGTTTCCATATTGAGCTTTACACAGAGCATTCACCCCAACGAAGATTACCAAGAAATGTCATTCTGGTTTGAGCGCTGGACCGGGGTACGCTCAGTCTCGTGAGGCAAAACTGAGAAGAGGTGGGTTCGATTACTGCCCCTGGATGTGGTTTTCAGAGATTTCCCACTTGTACCCAGGTAAGTGCTGGCCACAGCTGGTTCCTATCCAAATCCTACCTTGATTACAAACTAGTACAGACATCACAGTGACACAGGTTATCAGGCAGATTCTACACACACTCAATATAGGCAGATGCCCCTAAAAATGACAATAACTAACTACACACACTCAAGTACACGGGGCTATATGATCGCGATGTCACAAAGACCCTGAAGAATCAACAACAACAACGATCAGTTTTGTTGAACGGCAATATGTACTTTTATGAAACAGCTCCTAAACCGACAGCGGTAGCTACGCTCTCTAACGCGCAGTACTAGAACACGAGCCAAGCTATCTGCGGACTCAGAAGACATGGGCTTCGAGCTCCACCATCGGCCGTCCTTGAAATGGTTTTTCGTGGTTTCCCATTTTTGACTCCAGGAAAAAGCTTCTGATAGGCACGGTCGCTTTCTTCCACATCCTTGCCCAGTTTCATTCATCTTCTTCCATTTCATCTCTCATTAACTACTCTCATGAGTTGGATAGGCTTTCATCGCATCTCCTCCCAGACCCCGTTAACCCTCTAGTTGTGAGGTGTGGTCAAGGTTATTTTTATCCATTTTATTGTTACTTCCCACCTTTCCTATTTTGTACCTTCCGAACACATGGCCTCGAGTCACTGCATTGCTCAGTGCAGCTCTAGCTACTGTTAGGTGCGGGCGATTGCGTTGTAAAGTTTATGTTTGACCCTCACTATTATGTGTCAGAAAACTGTATCATAATGATGGTCATTATAACACTGTTTTTCATTACGATACAGTTTCTTCAGCCAATCAGAGCTTGTTCATTGACCAATTAGGTAACGATACCTTCACGCATGCGCTCAAAATCCAACATGTCGGACATAAACAAAACATCGAACTGTAATAAATTACCGACATGGAATCCGCACCATATGTTCACGGAAATAAACTGGCGTATATGAGACAAGAAATAGCACTGTACCTTAATATCACCAACCTAATTTCTACGCAGCGCATTGCCTTCAAACGACTGCGGTGACAATATTACTGAGGGACGGCAGATGTAAACATATGGCCTGCATATGGCATTGCAAGCACACAGAGCGCATGCGTCGGTCGTTCAGAGATCTTGAAAGACAGAGATATACCCAGCGGTCGCTCTGCGATCACAAAATTCAAGTGGCCGACTCTCAACAGATATTTGTGAATATTTATGTTAAAACATATAATAAAGTTATAATTATCGTCGAACATAAGCAGTCGTATGCAACTCGCCTATTATGGTAATTAAGACACTCGTATGGAAATTATAAAACTCGCATAAGCTCGTTTTATAAAAATACTCGTGTCTTAATTATAGCCATTATAGGCTCGTTGCATAATGTACTATTTCGAACGGTATCAGCGACCACACTACACAGTTAACGTTCCAGGCGGGAGATACACTTTCAGCTGAAGAAGAATGTTTTGAAGTTTCATTGTGTCAACCATGTATATTTGTTTCTAAATAATAATTGGTTGGTTGGTTCTTAAGTTTAGGGGCTGCGACAACGCGGTCATGTAGCCCCGTGTACTTTGGGTGTGTGTAGAATCTGTCTGAAAACCGGTGTTAATATTGATGACTGTATTAGTGTGTGTATCTGTTTTTTAATTCAAGTAAGGACTGCAGACTGTTGAACTTTTCAAGTAGTTCCTACATTTGCGGCCAAACGCCACCGTCAACGACTACCAGTTCAGAACTTAGCTACCAGACGCCACCGCACTCAGCTCTTGGCAACGAACGTAAGGACCTAAGAGCGTTGTTTACATTCTTAACCTATAAAATTTAGCTTCACACAGGTGTAATTAGTGGAAGGTTCTTTAACATGCCATAAATCTATGACATGGGACTAAATAATAATTGTACTTTAAAATGATATTTTGTCAAGTTTTCATTTTTACAAATAATTAATTGAATGATCAGAGAAAACTTTAAATTTTCCGCATTACAAATATAATTTGAGTACGGAAGACCTATACTTTGATTTTAAGAAATATTTGTATTTGTAACGTGTGTTAGAGTAGTTGAAGTACCAACACCACAAATTTCAAGTAAGTAGTTTCATTGTGTGTGCCTATGAACAAGCTAGATTAATCGCCGGTCACTCAGACCTCATACACAATGTACGTCACAGTAATACCACCTTACAAGTAGAGGGTTAAGAACGTGAATAATAAGGGTTAGACCTACATGGAATGTATCCTAATGAACTGCCCTGGGAGCTAGGGCAATATCGTAACTAATTTATATTTATCTTTCCAACATTAAATAGTTGAGCATATTCAATTCCGAACGTGTCACAGCAAACAGCTCTTAATCGGTAGACTCGCGTTTGAAATTAGAACACAAAGCGGCGCGGACGCGCTATATGCTTGTTTAATTGTTGGAGCGTGCAGTGTACTGTAATAGCAGAGCGCCACATAAATAGCGCTCTGCGTGGTCGGCATCTACCATGTTCACTTGTTCGCTGCCTAATAACCAGGAATTATGAACGTAAATGAGCTCTCATGAAAGTGATAAATCACGAGATGTCTGTTCTTTGTCAGCTTAAATGTGGCTTTGACCTACTGTCCTGGAAGTGAACTTGTTTCACACAGATAAATATCCCGTACATCGGCTTCAAACCCGGCCAAAGACGTCCGGTTTTTTTTATTTATTTTATTTTTTTATTTAGTCAATTTACCCTCTAGGTTGGTGGCTTCCATGGACTCAGCGAGGGAACTCACTACTACCGCCTCTTGGGCAGTGTCCTGGAGCTTGGAACATCTGGTCGGGATGGAAATAACTGGGGAGGTGTGATCAGCACTTCGCCCAGGCGGCCTCACCTGCAAAGCGAACAGGGGCCTCACGAGGGATGGAAAGGGGTGGAAGTTTGGGATGGATAGGCTAGGAAGAGGGAAGGAGGCGGCCGTGGCCTTACAGTAGGTACTGTACCCGATATCCGGATAGTAGGCTGTCAGATATCCGCCCCCTCAATCGGATTGCCAATAATCAAACACGCCGGCATAGCTACATCAATGAAAATGGCACTGACAGATACTATCGAGATTAGAGCACAATAGTTAACAAGAAAATTATTGTGGAACACACCAAAATATACGGGGTTTCATACTTACCTTTACTTACCTCTTAAATATATCTCGGGGACTGGGTTGTCAACTGGATCACTTAAAAGTATGTCCTCACAATAACCTCCACCATGATATTTAAAATGAACCAGATCGAAGACGAGAAACTTTAAACTGCACAATAATTTATTTCACATAAAGAATGATTTTTAACAAAATGAAACAACAAAATATACGTGGCAATCAGAAGCCATTGCTCACATAATCATGTCCTCCTGTAGGACCTGTATTCTCTACACATAATGTTTTAGCTTTCTCAAGCTTATAGCAACGAAAATATAACAATGCAATGGGAATGGAAACGGGATTTGGGATGAGACACACATATCAATTGCTTTGCGTGTTTATATCCTGCACATTTTATTTATAGCCACAAGGCTATTATGAAACGCCCTTGGTCTCAGTAACACAGTTGTCCGGACCAGCTGCAAGGCACCTGTGTCGTCAAAACGGACACCCGTTCGTTCAACCCTACCATAAGCGTGCTACCTCAGAGCTCGGCTCTCTCTTTTAAACACGTAAATGTTCACATCTCAACTGAAATATTATCACGCAAATGTCTTACATGCTTCATTCAAACACCATTGGATTTCTCCAACAATCCCAAATCATGATTATTTGTTCAAACCACTTGCTTAACTTGCATTGTTTAGAGTATAAAAAACTCTAAATGTTAATAACAAAAGTTCATTAATTATTTATAACAATAATAAATTGTTTATAACAATGTCAAATGACCATTGAAAATTTAATACACGCTTCTATTAATTACTATCATTTCAAATTATTTAACAAAGATATTTACAAAATTATTTTACAATATTAAATTGTTTATATTATTTATACAAGGAATACATTGAACCACACGTTTATCCGGTTGATAAATACTCAAATCCTGTTGATATAATCGACCAATGAAGGTTAGTTATATTAAACTGTCAAATTCAGGTTTAATAATGTTTAATAATAATTATTAATATTTGTGACTGTAACCTCCATTCAAAATCTTTATCTCAAATTATTTAACACTCTTGTTAATTTTAACAGTATCTTCATATGAATAATCTTTCAAAGAACAAGAACAACATTCAGCGGGAAAATACTTCACTCATAACGCACAAACATGGCACATCAATTGGCCCAAAATTCATCATATATCTACATATATATGGCATAAAAATCTTCCAAACTACACACAAAAAACCTCCACTATTAATTCATCAACTTCATTAATTATTGTGGGAACCTCCTTCATTATTCAAGGGCATTATTCAACAGCGACTTTTACACGTCCACTGAACTATCGATTATACATCCATTGTTCCTCTTTAAAAATTCTTATATTCATCAATTGTAATAATGACTGTTATTATTTAACCTTCGTGGGTTTCATTCATGAATCGATATGAAGTAAAAATTTGCCAATCACAAATAATTTAATAGCAAATACGGTTAGACACTCCTGCCTGGTCTATCAAAATTGAGATTAACATCTTCAAAGTAACGCAGTATAAAAATACTATCTTCAAACAAAGATCAACTAAACTGCAAAATAGTCGAATAGAATACAATTAGATTGTGGAATGCAAACATTATTGTTCCAATCTAGAATTGAGAAAAACTCCTATCTTCATTATTCATTACTATAGTGTATTCAATAAATTGTAATCAACGTTCGTATTTCATAAAATTGTCTATAATGCAATGATAAATGTCTATGTAGCAATCATGTTCATAAGACGACTAGTATTTCAAAGATCGTCGATATCGAAAAAGATTTTAACGCTCTAAAATCTTTTAATTATTCTTCTTTCTTGAGGATGACAGAAAATTGGTCAAAGTAATTAACTGATTAGAATTACTTTAATAAAATGACACGCTGTCTGAATTCAAATCTGCCATAGCAAATCGTTAACTTTACAGTCAAATCGTGACTACAAAAATATGCAAATTATTGAAAGAATCTAAATCATCAGTCTCAACTGATCCAAAATTATTTAAGTATGCCAATGACATAGCAATGTCTCAAAAATCGAAGAAAAAGGCATAAATCATCGAAGTGTACTGAGTACAAAATATTAAACAAGAAAATGGGGCAAAAGGTAGGACAGAAAATATGGGAAGAATGGTTGCTCAAATATCGCTACAAACTCAAATAATACAAGAAACGTTCACGACTACCTTATCTGCCGAATGAAGCTCCAGAGAAAAATTCCCCAAAGAAGACTGCTGATGGATCCATTTTACCAACTTAAAGATGAGCTCCATCCTCGAAACAGGAATCAGCGTCCTCGGAGAATCGAACTGCTTCCTCCTCCGAAATGGCACTGCTCCGTGGATACGAGAAACATCCTTCCGGCAAAATTCTTCATTGTGCGCCGGGATAACCCTGGCCTCTCTTGAAAGTTCTCTGAAGTTCTTGCAGGAGTTCGTCATGAAGTTTAATGTAGTTATTTCCGCAGAAATATTCATAGTTGTGGAGTATGAAAATATTTCCACTGTTATCTGGTATAATTCAGCGATGGATTAACGATGCATGAGTGTAGTTGGATGTTCACTACATGCTCGCTTTTGTAGAAAGACGATTAACGAAGTTCCATGCTGTTACTTTACTCCAATAATGTATGTCCCAATTGCATCAAAGCCTTAGCCTTTCATCTCAACTGCAGTTATAATGATCAAAAGCACTGCAATATTATAGTGTTCCATAGTCGAATGTATCGTTGTAATACCAAACTGTTGCACTCCACGTGTCAGCCGTAGTGTATAATGTGGAATATAAAAGTGTTTCTCCTGTGGCGAGAAAATCACTTTTGTTGGCAGCCTAAAAGTTCCAATATCTTTCGAAGTATCACTGTGAAATTCTTCAAATCTTGTATACACCTTAATGTTATACTGCCTAATAGAATTATCAAACAGGCTGAAGTTAGCGCTTAATATCTTGACTGGTGGAAACGTTAATGTGCGCGTTTCAACTTCACCTAGTTTTGAGCAGCGTGAAATGGAACTGCTCCGAGTTCGTTCGATGCGGCAAGGCCTTCACCTCACGCTAAAGACACCTTACTTCACTGAATCACTTGAAAATAACTCTATATCACCAGAAATATATATGCGATCACAAGTATAAGATGTGAGC
This sequence comes from Meconema thalassinum, assembly GCA_946902985.2. NCBI lineage: Eukaryota > Metazoa > Arthropoda > Insecta > Orthoptera > Tettigoniidae > Meconema > Meconema thalassinum. The sequence goes on along the minus strand of OX336388.2, from coordinate 2,132,433,771 downwards.
GTATCAGTATCAGTATGAGTATGAGAGCTCCTCTCTCCTGTGCACGACCTTTTATCAACTTCTTAAGGGGCGTATCTATCCCTACCATAGCCTGTTGCTGCGTCATTGCTGGAAGTTTTAACTTTGGCTATACTTGACGGATTTTCAAAATTCAAAAACTCAAAATGAATTTCTTCAAAATTCCAAATCAATGCCATAACTGAAAATAGATTTCCACAAATCTGCATGCCAAAAGTAATCGAATATCGTAGTTTCAGCAATCTCCGTCTTCCTTCCAAACTATCGTTCATTGGTTCGCGTCTCTCCTCCAATAGCGTAGCTTCTTCCTTAGCACAATACCTTGTTTCCTGCGACTGCGTCGTAAATCTCGGATCTTTCTCGAAGAAAATCATGACGTCACCAAGAATCTCAGCTCAATCAGCCTACTGGCATGAATTCTACGTCATCCGTGCCTACGTCATGAATATCCATGTCATAACTATGACATCCATAACTTTACTGATATTTTCCAATACAGCCATCGTGGTCTCAATATAATTCAATTTCCGGGGGCATTCTCCCTTCACCACGTTTTAAAAACAGTTGCAAATTGTTTTTAAACTCTGTGTTATACATATCTCAATTCACTTGAACACGAAATTGAATTATTATTGGCTTACTCTTGGATAATATTTCTTCAAGTTCCCAGCATTGAACTTGCCATAGACGACATTATTCTCATCATCGTATAGTTCATAACAGTTGTTTCCATAGGCATTCGTAATTCGGAACGGACCCATGAACACTAATCCAAATTTGGGGTATATTTTCTTACTTACATCAGCCTTGACAGGTCTGCGTAGTAATACCAGATTTCCAATTTCTAAGGGAGCACCAAAACGTTTTCCAGCTACTCTTTTCAGTCGTTTTTGTGCTGCTTTCTGGAGTTGTTCCTTCGCTCTGTCTATTCTCTGCTGCCTTCCTAAGTCGGGATCTCTAGGAACGTGGTTAAAAAGATTATCCCATGGCCTTTCTGGGTTTCTTCCTAGATGAAGTCTCATTGGCACCTCTCCTGTGCTCTCCTGCACTGTAGAATTTAGACATTCCTCAATACGGGGTACAAATCTCACCCAATCAGAATGATCATTTGGACAGAAAATTCGACAGAATTTCGAAAATTCAGCCATATATCTTTCCGAAGAATTCGATTCCGGATATCGCACGCTTGAAAATATGTGCTTAATACCAAGCCTTTCCATATCTGCAGCAAATTCCAAGGACGTAAACTGAGCTCCATGATCCGAAAGTAAATATTCTGGTTTACCAGCTTTTGGAAATACAGCATGTTCCAGTCTGCTTACAACGTTCCTCGTGTTAGCTTTTTGCATGGGACTCATAGTTACAAATTTTGAGAAGACATCCACGGTAACCAACAGATACTGATTACCCTGATATCCCTTCGGACAAGGACCAAATATGTCTGTCGCCATGAGTTCATTCGGTTTAGAGGGAATCATAGCCTTAGGTTTTCCTTTCAATAGAGCGGAAGCATACTTTGCTCTTTGACATTTATCACATGAACGAATGACATTAGCAATGCTGGAACGCATGTTAGTCCAAATAAACCTCTCTTTAAGGGTATCAAGAGTTTTATCTAAACCCGCATGTCCAGTTGCGTGATGAGCTACCCACACTAAATTGACAACAAGTTTAGGTGGCACGACTATTCGAAGCTTTGTATGCGCAGAGTCAGCATACTTACATACAATGTCTCCACTCAAGACAAAGTGTCGTGAATCTCTCCGTGTAGCTGCATAGTCAATATCAGTATTGTCCATGTAACCCTTAAGGAACCTGTACATTTTCCTGATTGGAGCGTGTCTCTTCTGTGACACACCGATTCGGGCTAACCTCCTAACGGTTTCTTGATCTTCTTGCTCCAATTGTACATGGTGTATCTGCACATTTTTAATAGGGTTACGTGATAAAGCATCAGCCAGTAAGTTATCTTTCCCAGGCTGGTGGACGATAGTGACATTAAACTGTTGGGTGAACAAAGCCCAACGTGTCAATCTATCACTAGACATGTCAGTTTGCAGCATAAACTGAAGTGCTTTATGGTCTGTTATAATGATAACCTTATGTCCCAGCAACATTTTTTTCCAAGCTTGCAAAGCTGTTACAAAAGCTAACGCTTCTAGTTCTGTCGTAAAGTAATTTTCCTCGTGTTTCTTCAACTTCCGACTAGTGAACGCAATGTAGTGCTTGTTGCCTGCCTCGTCTTTCTGGTATAAGACTGCACTAATGCCTATTCTTGATGCATCAGACTCTATATAGAATACCTTCTCAAAGTCTGGGTACTCCAGTTTGACGTTGTTTCTGAGCATTTCCTTTGCTTTCTCAAAAGCCTCATCTGCTGCGGTACTCCATTTCCATCTATTATTTTTCTTGAGTAAATCATACAGAGGAGCCATAATTTCAGAGTATCTCGGACAGTGGCTGCTAATAAATTGGCATGCGCCTACAAATTCTCTGACTTGTTTTACCTTAGTTGGCTTTGGGAATCTAGTGATTGCATCTACTTTCTGCATGTTTGGATGATATCCATCTTTATCAATGGTATGCCCCAAGTAATTTATCTCCTTCTTCAAGAATTGACATTTTCCAAAATTGACTTTGATATTGGCCTCCCTTAAATTCTCGAACAACTTTCTCAGGTGCACTAAATGTTCTGCGGCGTTGGGTGAAGATACAATTAAATCGTCAATGTAGCAGATTACATTCTCCTTTACTTCGTCAGTGAGCTTACTATCAAGTGCTCGAATAAGTGCTGGTCCACTGTTAACCATTCCAAAAGGCATTCTCACAAAGACCCATGACGTCTGGTCAAATAGGAATCCAGTGTACTGCATACTCTCTTCTTCTAGTTGAACTTGATAAAATGAAGACGTCAAGTCAAGAACGCTGAAACATGCTCTCCCTTTGAATTTTCGAAGCAGATCTCTAATCTTGGGTGGTCGGTCATTTTCTGGAAGAATCTTCAAGTTGATGGTCCTGGCATCGAGACAAAGACGTATCTGACCATTACTTTTCTTTACTACTGTGATGGGGTTTATATAAGACGACGCCTGTTTTTTAATAATCCCGTCTACCTCCATTTTTCTGATTAACCCTCGTACTTCTTGATAGTATTTCTCAGGAATGGGGTATATTCTCTTCTGGTAAGGGGTTTCATCTGTCAGCCTTATCTTGTACTTATAATCCTTAATCAATCCAGGCTTTTCATCGAAAATATCTTGGAATTCCTTTATCAGATCCTCAAATTCCCCCTGAATTTCTTCAAATCCTTCAGTTTTTCTACTGGGTATTTCTGCTAAATTTTCCACTTCATTAATTATGGTATTCAAAATTTCTTCTCTAAGGTCTATTTCCAGACTGTTTTTCACGTCCTGTTCTTCTATCTCTTCTGTGATCATGTACCCATCATTAAAGCTAATACTTCTGTTCTTCATGTCAATAATAGCTCCAACCTTCGATATAAAATCGATTCCAAGCACCATATCAAAATTGATCTTGCTCACCACTATGAAGATCTGTTCATAATTCCTTCCATTGATCTTAAAGTTCAATAACACTTGAATCTTGCACTTCACTGCCTTATCTTGGAAAATTCCTCTCACTTTGACGGTAGAAATAGGTAAAACTGTCATGTTCTCTCCTTTTATCAGACTTTGATAACAATCTTCTGAAATGATGGAAATAATCGCACCAGTATCCATCAGGGCTTTGTACTGTTGGCCATCTATCAGTACAGAAATGATAGGTAATGCACATGGTCTTTCCTCTTTAACGATACCCCTCTCTTCTAGTAAATCATCATCAGTAACTTCATATATCTCATTAATTGAAATTAGGTGTGGTGTGGCAATGTATTTACAGGTTCTCACTGACGTTGAGAAATCGGCGTTTTTTTTTTTGTGTTACCGCCCTCAAAATTATGCTGGCTCGTAGAAGGCCCAGGATCAATCACAACATCCTGCCTTTTCTTTTGATTTTCGGCTTCCTTTTCCCGTAACTCCTTCAGGTATTGCTGGCTTTCCTTCTCTCTTTCCTGATACTGATCGGGTGTCATAACCTGACCTTGAGAATCCTGATTTCTATTTTGGTTGTGGTTATTTCTATTATAATTTCTGTTATAACCATTATTGTCGTAATATCTCCCTCTTCCATTGTTGTAATTGCCTCGATTATAGTTCCAGCCTCTTCTCTGTTGATACGGACGGTAACCTTGCGATCTGTTATTCCTAAACTGATTATTCCTGTGAGGACCTACATTGTCAGTTTTCTCTTCATCTGGCTTGTCAGTTTGCTGAACTTGGTCCATATATACAGTATTTATTTCTTTGAAGTCATGCCTTTGACCTTTCTGTACCACGTTAGGCATTGGACTTGTGTAGTCTAATCTCCTCAGTAATTCGTCCATGCTGGTCAAATCCCTGATGTTTGACGAAATAATTAGTCTCCTCACCTCCACAGGCAGCATACGAGAAATCGCATCAATTAATTGCTCCGTTGACAAAGGGGGTTGCAAAAATCTCAAGCGGGACAATTGACTCGTAAAGAAATCAGCGTACCGTGTTGGAAGAGTACCTGAGTATTTTCTTGAATAAACCTCCGCTCTTAACGAATTCTGCGCTTCTATGGACCAAAATCGTTTGATTAATGCCTCTGCAAACTCGTCAAAGTTACTGAATGTGTATCTAAAAGCTCTAAACCATTCAAGGGGTCCTCCAATCAAAAATCTTTCCACTATCTTCATCTCTCTCTCTCTGGGAATGTGAGCTTCGATGAAATAATCTTTGAGGTTCCTGACATATTCTATAGGCGTCAAACTATCAGTGTTGCTGAATTTTTGCGGTTTGTCTTCAAAATTCCTGATGACCGTTACATTCCTCGGATATGAATCCGGGTAGTTTTTCCCACTATCTCTATAGTTCCACTCAGGTTCCCTATTCCTCTCGTCATCTTCCTCCCTGAATCTGGATATTCGTTCTTCAGGAGTCACGTCTCTCTCTTCTGGATCTAGGTTATATCTTCTGGCATAATTCTTATTAGTTTCGCAAGCCAAGCCTTCTGTATCCTTGTCAGTGATTTCCGTTAAAACTTTCCTGATTAACTCTTCTTTGTAGGTCTCCATTAAACTAGCTTCTCCTAGCTTCAAATTCTGCAATTTGCTCGTCGTTTCATTTACATCAGAGACAACTTTATGAATCTGATCCTCTAACGCAGATTTTAATGCTTGCACATCCTGACATATTTGTGTTCTATCTTCTACTTGTCTCTCGGATAGCGAATCCATCCTTACGCTTAAATCTTTCCTAATCTGTACTACTTCATTGTTAATATCTATTTGAGTACTGGCAAGTTTTCTTTCAATACGTTCCTGAATTTGGGTTACATGTTCCCCACTTGACTTATTCCACTCGTCATTCCATACTGCTACATTTGCCGTTAACATTTCTGCTATGTCTCCCTCGATATCTTCTTTGAGTAATCTATTATGGTCTAATACCTGGGTTCTCATGACCTCTACATCATACTTTAAACCTGCTAAAGACGCTGTCGTTCTAACTGACTCATCAACTAGCCTAGTCGTTAATGCACTCATATTACGCGTACAAAGTGTTTTCGAATTTTCTATTTCTTCCCTGACTTTATTTACATCAGTTTGGACTTTAGCAATATCTACGAAAACTGTGTTGACTTCTACTTGAATCTTATTTATATCACTTTGCATCTCATTTACATCCGAATGAATGTTATTAATATCAACCTGAACATTGGACACATCAGTTCTAACATTTTGGACTTCTCTTTGGACTTCCTCAACCTTGTCTTGGACAGTCGCAACATCATTTTTAACAACAACTACTTCAGCCCTAGCACAAGAAATATCACTCCGGACATTAGCAACATCAAGATTCAACATAGTAAGATCTTTTTGTACCTTAGACACATCAATTTTAACAACAGACACATCTTTATGCATGTCACTCACAGCATTCTCTATTCCTTGGGTATTAATCTGTAAACGCGACATATTATCCTCTAGGTTTGCAGAACTGGTCTGAATAACTTTCAAACTTTCATCCAGCCTGATAGACAAATTACTAGCATTCCTAGCTTCCATCTCCTCCATTCTAATAGACAAATTAGCAGACATATTACTAGCATTCTCCTCCATCATCTGCTTCATACTGCTATTTATGCTAGCTTTCATCTCCCTAGCACTTTCATTCATGCTAGCTTTCAACTCCTCTAACATCATTCTCATACTCTCATCTGCCATTTCAATACTATTTCAATAATAAACTGCTTTAGGGACATACATCAAACAGAGTAAAATAACAACATCTGAGCAACATTCTTCACCATATATAAAATTTTGAGCAATTTTCTGTCTTAAATCTAACTTATAATTACCTTATAATTAACCTTCGTAGACACTTCATGTTGAAATAAACTCAAGCACATGTTCAAGCTTCTTTGGTTCATTTTAAAATATCCTAACACAAATAATTTACATTTATAATCCAAATAGTTAATTTTATCTTTAATATGACTATACATGTCATAAGCCGGTCAAATAAAATAAGATTCCAGATCATAGGCGATTTTTCTAAGTTTCCAGCCTATTTAACCTCTTTCAAGTCGTATAAGATCTGATCTTTTCTGAGTGTAATTTTCCTAATACAACACAACATTTATTCCTATATAATCACACTCTCAAATTCTACAATTGGCTAAGACATCTAACAAAGAATCAACCTCTTTATTTGAGTCTTCACAATCCCTTTGACATCGATAACTTGGTAATCCAATGTTATTCGAACACTCCACAAAAATTGCGGTGTCAATTCTACTGGTAATCCAGTTTTGTAGAACATGCCCCACGTTTCAGGGTCGCCAATCCTACTGTACCCGATATCCGGATAGTAGGCTGTCAGATATCCGCCCCCTCAACCGGATTGCCAATAATCAAACACGCCGGCATAGCTACATCAATGAAAATGGCACTGACAGATACTATCGAGATTAGAGCACAATAGTTAACAAGAAAATTATTGTGGAACACACCAAAATATACGGGGTTTCATACTTACCTTTACTTACCTCTTAAATATATCTCGGGGACTGGGTTGTCAACTGGATCACTTAAAAGTATGTCCTCACAATAACCTCCACCATGATATTTAAAATGAACCAGATCGAAGACGAGAAACTTTAAACTGCACAATAATTTATTTCACATAAAGAATGATTTTTAACAAAATGAAACAACAAAATATACGTGGCAATCAGAAGCCATTGCTCACATAATCATGTCCTCCTGTAGGACCTGTATTCTCTACACATAATGTTTTAGCTTTCTCAAGCTTATAGCAACGAAAATATAACAATGCAATGGGAATGGAAACGGGATTTGGGATGAGACACACATATCAATTGCTTTGCGTGTTTATATCCTGCACATTTTATTTATAGCCACAAGGCTATTATGAAACGCCCTTGGTCTCAGTAACACAGTTGTCCGGACCAGCTGCAAGGCACCTGTGTCGTCAAAACGGACACCCGTTCGTTCAACCCTACCATAAGCGTGCTACCTCAGAGCTCGGCTCTCTCTTTTAAACACGTAAATGTTCACATCTCAACTGAAATATTATCACGCAAATGTCTTACATGCTTCATTCAAACACCATTGGATTTCTCCAACAATCCCAAATCATGATTATTTGTTCAAACCACTTGCTTAACTTGCATTGTTTAGAGTATAAAAAAACTCTAAATGTTAATAACAAAAGTTCATTAATGATTTATAACAATAATAAATTGTTTATAACAATGTCAAATGACCATTGAAAATTTAATACACGCTTCTATTAATTACTATCATTTCAAATTATTTAACAAAGATATTTACAAAATTATTTTACAATATTAAATTGTTTATATTATTTATAAAAGGAATACATTGAACCACACGTTTATCCGGTTGATAATTACTCAACTCCTGTTGATATAATCGACCAATGAAGGTTAGTTATATTAAACTGTCAAATTCAGGTTTAATAATGTTTAATAATAATTATTAATATTTGTGACTGTAACCTCCATTCAAAATCTTTATCTCAAATTATTTAACACTCTTGTTAATTTTAACAGTATCTTCATATGAATAATCTTTCAAAGAACAAGAACAACATTCAGCGGGAAAATACTTCACTCATAACGCACAAACATGGCACATCAATTGGCCCAAAATTCATCATATATCTACATATATATGGCATAAAAATCTTCCAAACTACACACAAAAAACCTCCACTATTAATTCATCAACTTCATTAATTATTGTGGGAACCTCCTTCATTATTCAAGGGCATTATTCAACAGCGACTTTTACACGTCCACTGAACTATCGATTATACATCCATTGTTCCTCTTTAAAAATTCTTATATTCATCAATTGTAATAATGACTGTTATTATTTAACCTTCGTGGGTTTCATTCATGAATCGATATGAAGTAAAAATTTGCCAATCACAAATAATTTAATAGCAAATACGGTTAGACACTCCTGCCTGGTCTATCAAAATTGAGATTAACATCTTCAAAGTAACGCAGTATAAAAATACTATCTTCAAACAAAGATCAACTAAACTGCAAAATAGTCGAATAGAATACAATTAGATTGTGGAATGCAAACATTATTGTTCCAATCTAGAATTGAGAAAAACTCCTATCTTCATTATTCATTACTATAGTGTATTCAATAAATTGTAATCAACGTTCGTATTTCATAAAATTGTCTATAATGCAATGATAAATGTCTATGTAGCAATCATGTTCATAAGACGACTAGTATTTCAAAGATCGTCGATATCGAAAAAGATTTTAACGCTCTAAAATCTTTTAATTATTCTTCTTTCTTGAGGATGACAGAAAATTGGTCAAAGTAATTAACTGATTAGAATTACTTTAATAAAATGACACGCTGTCTGAATTCAAATCTGCCATAGCAAATCGTTAACTTTACAGTCAAATCGTGACTACAAAAATATGCAAATTACTGAAAGAATCTAAATCATCAGTCTCAACTGATCCAAAATTATTTAAGTATGCCAATGACATAGCAATGTCTCAAAAATCGAAGAAAAAGGCATAAATCATCGAAGTGTACTGAGTACAAAATATTAAACAAGAAAATGGGGCAAAAGGTAGGACAGAAAATATGGGAAGAATGGTTGCTCAAATATCGCTACAAACTCAAATAATACAAGAAACGTTCACGACTACCTTATCTGCCGAATGAAGCTCCAGAGAAAAATTCCCCAAAGAAGACTGCTGATGGATCCATTTTACCAACTTAAAGATGAGCTCCATCCTCGAAACAGGAATCAGCGTCCTCGGAGAATCGAACTGCTTCCTCCTCCGAAATGGCACTGCTCCGTGGATACGAGAAACATCCTTCCGGCAAAATTCTTCATTGTGCGCCGGGATAACCCTGGCCTCTCTTGAAAGTTCTCTGAAGTTCTTGCAGGAGTTCGTCATGAAGTTTAATGTAGTTATTTCCGCAGAAATATTCATAGTTGTGGAGTATGAAAATATTTCCACTGTTATCTGGTATAATTCAGCGATGGATTAACGATGCATGAGTGTAGTTGGATGTTCACTACATGCTCGCTTTTGTAGAAAGACGATTAACGAAGTTCCATGCTGTTACTTTACTCCAATAATGTATGTCCCAATTGCATCAAAGCCTTAGCCTTTCATCTCAACTGCAGTTATAATGATCAAAAGCACTGCAATATTATAGTGTTCCATAGTCGAATGTATCGTTGTAATACCAAACTGTTGCACTCCACGTGCCAGCCGTAGTGTATAATGTGGAATATAAAAGTGTTTCTCCTGTGGCGAGAAAATCACTTTTGTTGGCAGCCTAAAAGTTCCAATATCTTTCGAAGTATCACTGTGAAATTCTTCAAATCTTGTATACACCTTAATGTTATACTGCCTAATAGAATTATCAAACAGGCTGAAGTTAGCGCTTAATATCTTGACTGGTGGAAACGTTAATGTGCGCGTTTCAACTTCACCTAGTTTTGAGCAGCGTGAAATGGAACTGCTCCGAGTTCGTTCGATGCGGCAAGGCCTTCACCTCACGCTAAAGACACCTTACTTCACTGAATTACTTGAAAATAACTCTATATCACCAGAAATATATATGCGATCACAAGTATAAGATGTGAGCGTATCAGTATCAGTATGAGTATGAGAGCTCCTCTCTCCTGTGCACGACCTTTTATCAACTTCTTAAGGGGCGTATCTATCCCTACCATAGCCTGTTGCTGCGTCATTGCTGGAAGTTTTAACTTTGGCTATACTTGACGGATTTTCAAAATTCAAAAACTCAAAATGAATTTCTTCAAAATTCCAAATCAATGCCATAACTGAAAATAGATTTCCACAAATCTGCATGCCAAAAGTAATCGAATATCGTAGTTTCAGCAATCTCCGTCTTCCTTCCAAACTATCGTTCATTGGTTCGCGTCTCTCCTCCAATAGCGTAGCTTCTTCCTTAGCACAATACCTTGTTTCCTGCGACTGCGTCGTAAATCTCGGATCTTTCTCGAAGAAAATCATGACGTCACCAAGAATCTCAGCTCAATCAGCCTACTGGCATGAATTCTACGTCATCCGTGCCTACGTCATGAATATCCATGTCATAACTATGACATCCATAACTTTACTGATATTTTCCAATACAGCCATCGTGGTCTCAATATAATTCAATTTCCGGGGGCATTCTCCCTTCACCACGTTTTAAAAACAGTTGCAAATTGTTTTTAAACTCTGTGTTATACATATCTCAATTCACTTGAACACGAAATTGAATTATTATTGGCTTACTCTTGGATAATATTTCTTCAAGTTCCCAGCATTGAACTTGCCATAGACGACATTATTCTCATCATCGTATAGTTCATAACAGTTGTTTCCATAGGCATTCGTAATTCGGAACGGACCCATGAACACTAATCCAAATTTGGGGTATATTTTCTTACTTACATCAGCCTTGACAGGTCTGCGTAGTAATACCAGATTTCCAATTTCTAAGGGAGCACCAAAACGTTTTCCAGCTACTCTTTTCAGTCGTTTTTGTGCTGCTTTCTGGAGTTGTTCCTTCGCTCTGTCTATTCTCTGCTGCCTTCCTAAGTCGGGATCTCTAGGAACGTGGTTAAAAAGATTATCCCATGGCCTTTCTGGGTTTCTTCCTAGATGAAGTCTCATTGGCACCTCTCCTGTGCTCTCCTGCACTGTAGAATTTAGACATTCCTCAATACGGGGTACAAATCTCACCCAATCAGAATGATCATTTGGACAGAAAATTCGACAGAATTTCGAAAATTCAGCCATATATCTTTCCGAAGAATTCGATTCCGGATATCGCACGCTTGAAAATATGTGCTTAATACCAAGCCTTTCCATATCTGCAGCAAATTCCAAGGACGTAAACTGAGCTCCATGATCCGAAAGTAAATATTCTGGTTTACCAGCTTTTGGAAATACAGCATGTTCCAGTCTGCTTACAACGTTCCTCGTGTTAGCTTTTTGCATGGGACTCATAGTTACAAATTTTGAGAAGACATCCACGGTAACCAACAGATACTGATTACCATGATATCCCTTCGGACAAGGACCAAATATGTCTGTCGCCATGAGTTCATTCGGTTTAGAGGGAATCATAGCCTTAGGTTTTCCTTTCAATAGAGCGGAAGCATACTTTGCTCTTTGACATTTATCACATGAACGAATGACATTAGCAATGCTGGAACGCATGTAAGTCCAAATAAACCTCTCTTTAAGGGTATCAAGAGTTTTATATAAACCCGCATGTCCAGTTGCGTGATGAGCTACCCACACTAAATTGACAACAAGTTTAGGTGGCACGACTATTCGAAGCTTTGTATGCGCAGAGTCAGCATACTTACATACAATGTCTCCACTCAAGACAAAGTGTCGTGAATCTCTCTGTGTAGCTGCATAGTCAATATCAGTATTGTCCATGTAACCCTTAAGGAACCTGTACATTTTCCTGATTGGAGCGTGTCTCTTCTGTGACACACCGATTCGGGCTAACCTCCTAACGGTTTCTTGATCTTCTTGCTCCAATTGTACATGGTGTATCTGCACATTTTTAATAGGGTTACGTGATAAAGCATCAGCCAGTAAGTTATCTTTCCCAGGCTGGTGGACGATAGTGACATTAAACTGTTGGGTGAACAAAGCCCAACGTGTCAATCTATCACTAGACATGTCAGTTTGCAGCATAAACTGAAGTGCTTTATGGTCTGTTATAATGATAACCTTATGTCCCAGCAACATTTTTTTCCAAGCTTGCAAAGCTGTTACAAAAGCTAACGCTTCTAGTTCTGTCGTAAAGTAATTTTCCTCGTGTTTCTTCAACAGAGTAAAATAACAACATCTGAGCAACATTCTTCACCATATATCAAATTTTGAGCAATTTTCTGTCTTAAATCTAACTTATAATTACCTTATAATTAACCTTCGTAGACACTTCATGTTGAAATAAACTCAAGCACATGTTCAAGCTTCTTTGGTTCATTTTAAAATATCCTAACACAAATAATTTACATTTATAATCCAAATAGTTAATTTTATCTTTAATATGACTATACATGTCATAAGCCGGTCAAATAAAATAAGATTCCAGATCATAGGCGATTTTTCTAAGTTTCCAGCCTATTTAACCTCTTTCAAGTCGTATAAGATCTGATCTTTTCTGAGTGTAATTTTCCTAATACAACACAACATTTATTCCTATATAATCACACTCTCAAATTCTACAATTGGCTAAGACATCTAACAAAGAATCAACCTCTTTATTTGAGTCTTCACAATCCCTTTGACATCGATAACTTGGTAATCCAATGTTATTCGAACACTCCACAAAAATTGCGGTGTCAATTCTACTGGTAATCCAGTTTTGTAGAACATGCCCCACGTTTCAGGGTCGCCAATCCTACTGTACCCGATATCCGGATAGTAGGCTGTCAGATATCCGCCCCCTCAACCGGATTGCCAATAATCAAACACGCCGGCATAGCTACATCAATGAAAATGGCACTGACAGATACTATCGAGATTAGAGCACAATAGTTAACAAGAAAATTATTGTGGAAAACACCAAAATATACGGGGTTTCATACTTACCTCTTAAATATATCTCGGGGACTGGGTTGTCAACTGGATCACTTAAAAGTATGTCCTCACAATAACCTCCACCATGATATTTAAAATGAACCAGATCGAAGACGAGAAACTTTAAACTGCACAATAATTTATTTCACATAAAGAATGATTTTTAACAAAATGAAACAACAAAATATACGTGGCAATCAGAAGCCATTGCTCACATAATCATGTCCTCCTGTAGGACCTGTATTCTCTACACATAATGTTTTAGCTTTCTCAAGCTTATAGCAACGAAAATATAACAATGCAATGGGAATGGAAACGGGATTTGGGATGAGACACACATATCAATTGCTTTGCGTGTTTATATCCTGCACATTTTATTTATAGCCACAAGGCTATTATGAAACGCCCTTGGTCTCAGTAACACAGTTGTCCGGACCAGCTGCAAGGCACCTGTGTCGTCAAAACGGACACCCGTTCGTTCAACCCTACCATAAGCGTGCTACCTCAGAGCTCGGCTCTCTCTTTTAAACACGTAAATGTTCACATCTCAACTGAAATATTATCACGCAAATGTCTTACATGCTTCATTCAAACACCATTGGATTTCTCCAACAATCCCAAATCATGATTATTTGTTCAAACCACTTGCTTAACTTGCATTGTTTAGAGTATAAAAAAAAACTCTAAATGTTAATAACAAAAGTTCATTAATGTTTTATAACAATAATAAATTGTTTATAACAATGTCAAATGACCATTGAAAATTTAATACACGCTTCTATTAATTACTATCATTTCAAATTATTTAACAAAGATATTTACAAAATTATTTTACAATATTAAATTGTTTATATTATTTATACAAGGAATACATTGAACCACACGTTTATCCGGTTGATAATTACTCAAATCCTGTTGATATAATCGACCAATGAAGGTTAGTTATATTAAACTGTCAAATTCAGGTTTAATAATGTTTAATAATAATTATTAATATTTGTGACTGTAACCTCCATTCAAAATCTTTATCTCAAACAAGCTGTACCCGGCATGCGTTGCAATGCCAATCAAAGAAAGTGTTGGCGTTGAAATTCTGTTTCTTGAAGTGCTTTTGGATACACAACATGTTAACTGCCTCTAAGCTATCATAAAATGGATTTTCTAATTTAGAACCATTCGAGGGAGCGTGCACAACAACTTTCAAAAAGTTTCATCGCTGTCACTCATTTGTTGAATCTAATCGTACGCTACCTATTGTGAAATGGATTTACTAAGTCGAAACCCTTCCCTGGCGTGTACACAATGACTCATCAATGATTCATCGCAATCGGATGAATGGTATATGCACGTATAGGGGTTTTTGTTTAAACGATTCGTGCGCTGTCACTCATTTGTTGAATCTACTCGCGCGCTACCTATTGAGAAATGTATTACTAAGTCGAAGCCCTTCCCTGGCGTGTACACAATAACTCATCAAGGTTTCATCGCAATCGAAGAATGTTATATGAACGCAATAGGGAATTTTGTTGAAACGCTTCGCGCGTCGTCACCCATTTGTTGCATCTACTCTTGCGCTACTTATTGTGAAATGGATTTACTAAGTCCCCTTCCCTGGCGGGTACAAAATAACTGATCAATGTTTCATCGCAATCGGATGAATAGTATATGAACGCATACCTGATTTTGTTTAAACGATTCGCACTCCGTCACTCATTTGTTGAATCTACCCGTGCGCTACCTACTGTAAAATGTACTTACTAAGTTAGAAACCGTCACGTAAGTGTCCACAACATCTCACCCAAGTTTCATCGCTATCGTCGTTCATTTGTCGAATCTACTCGTGTGCTACCTACTGTGAAATGTATTTACTAAGCCAGAAACCTTCCTTGGAGTGTCAACCATATTTCACCCAAGTTTCACCGCTCACGGCAGAATGGTATATGACCTTATACGGGACTTTGTTGAAACGCTTCGCGCGTCGTCCCTCATTTGTTGAATCAACTTGTGCGCTGCATATTGTATAGGGGATTTACTAAGCCAGAAATTTTCCATGACGTGTACACAACATCTCACCCAAGTTTCATAGGTACGGACGAATGGAGTGTACACAACATCTCACCCAAGTTTCATCGCAATCGGATGAATGGTATGTGAACGTATACGGGACGTTGTCGAAACGCTTCGAGCGTAGTCACTCATTTGTTGAACATAAACGTGCGCTTCGTATTGTAAAATGGATTTACTTAGCCAGAAACCTTTCCTGGAGTGTACACAACAATTCACCAAACATTTATCACTATCAGACGAATGGTATATGACTTTATATGGGACTTTGTTGAAACGCTTCGCGTGTCATCGCTCATTTGTTGAATCTACTGGTGCGCTACCTATTGTAAAATGTATGTACTAAGCCAGAAACCTTCCCTGGTGTGTACACAGCATCTCACCCAAGTTTCATCGCTATCGGATGAATGGTATATGAAATTAAATGGGACTTTGTTGAAACGCTTCGCGCGCCGTTGCTCATTTGTTGATTCTACTCGTGCTCTACCTATTTTTAAAGGGATTTACTAAGCTAGAAACCTTCCCTGGAGTGCACACAAAATCTCAACCTAGTTTCATCGCTATCGGACGAATGGTATATGAACGCAAACGTGACTTTGTTGAAATGCTTCGCGCGTCGTAGCTCATTTGTTGAATCTAATCGTGCGCTGCCTATTGTAAAGTGGATGTACTACGCCAGAAAATTTCCCTGCAGTGTACACAACATTTTACGCAAGTTTCATAGCTATCGGACGAATGGTACATGAATGCATTCTGGACTTTGTTGAAATGCTTCGCCCATCGTCGCTCATTTGTTGAATCTACGCGTGCGCTACCTATTGTAAAATGGATTTACTAAGTCAGAAACCTTCCTTGGAGTGTACTCAACATCTCACCCAAGTTTCATCGCTATCGGACGAATGGTATATGAACACATACGGGACTTTGTTGAAATGCTTCGCGCATCGTCGCTCATTTGTTGAATCTACGCGTGCGCTACCTATTGTAAAATGGATTTATTAAGTCAGAAACCATCCTTGGAGTGTACTCAACATCTCACCCAAGTTTCATCGCAATCGGACGAATGGTATATGAACACATACGGGACTTTGTTGAAATGCTTCGCGCATCGTCGCTCATTTGTTGAATCTACGCGTGCGCTACCTATTGTAAAATGGATTTACTAAGTCAGAAACCTTCCTTGGAGTGTACTCAACATCTCACCCAAGTTTCATAGCTATCGGACGAATGGTATATGAACACATACGGGACTTTGTTGAAATGCTTCGCGCATCGTCGCTCATTTGTTGAATCAACGCGTGCGCTACCTATTGTAAAATGGATTTACTAAGTCAGAAACCATCCTTGGAGTGTACTCATCATCTCACCCAAGTTTCATCGCAATCGGACGAATGGTATATGAACACATACGGGACTTTGTTGAAATGCTTCGCGCATCGTCGCTCATTTGTTGAATCTACGCGTGCGCTACCTATTGTAAAATGGATTTACTAAGTCAGAAACCTTCCTTGGAGTGTACTCAACATCTCACCCAAGTTTCATCGCAATCGGACGAATGGTATATGAACGCATAGGAGACATACACACCCACAGACAAACTATCACGTTACATTGATTTTTATATATATAGATTATTTAACACTCTTGTTAATTTTAACAGTATCTTCATATGAATAATCTTTCAAAGAACAAGAACAACATTCAGCGGGAAAATACTTCACTCATAACGCACAAACATGGCACATCAATTGGCCCAAAATTCATCATATATCTACATATATATGGCATAAAAATCTTCCAAACTACACACAAAAAACCTCCACTATTAATTCATCAACTTCATTAATTATTGTGGGAACCTCCTTCATTATTCAAGGGCATTATTCAACAGCGACTTTTACACGTCCACTGAACTATCGATTATACATCCATTGTTCCTCTTTAAAAATTCTTATATTCATCAATTGTAATAATGACTGTTATTATTTAACCTTCGTGGGTTTCATTCATGAATCGATATGAAGTAAAAATTTGCCAATCACAAATAATTTAATAGCAAATACGGTTAGACACTCCTGCCTGGTCTATCAAAATTGAGATTAACATCTTCAAAGTAACGCAGTATAAAAATACTATCTTCAAACAAAGATCAACTAAACTGCAAAATAGTCGAATAGAATACAATTAGATTGTGGAATGCAAACATTATTGTTCCAATCTAGAATTGAGAAAAACTCCTATCTTCATTATTCATTACTATAGTGTATTCAATAAATTGTAATCAACGTTCGTATTTCATAAAATTGTCTATAATGCAATGATAAATGTCTATGTAGCAATCATGTTCATAAGACGACTAGTATTTCAAAGATCGTCGATATCGAAAAAGATTTTAACGCTCTAAAATCTTTTAATTATTCTTCTTTCTTGAGGATGACAGAAAATTGGTCAAAGTAATTAACTGATTAGAATTACTTTAATAAAATGACACGCTGTCTGAATTCAAATCTGCCATAGCAAATCGTTAACTTTACAGTCAAATCGTGACTACAAAAATATGCAAATTACTGAAAGAATCTAAATCATCAGTCTCAACTGATCCAAAATTATTTAAGTATGCCAATGACATAGCAATGTCTCAAAAATCGAAGAAAAAGGCATAAATCATCGAAGTGTACTGAGTACAAAATATTAAACAAGAAAATGGGGCAAAAGGTAGGACAGAAAATATGGGAAGAATGGTTGCTCAAATATCGCTACAAACTCAAATAATACAAGAAACGTTCACGACTACCTTATCTGCCGAATGAAGCTCCAGAGAAAAATTCCCCAAAGAAGACTGCTGATGGATCCATTTTACCAACTTAAAGATGAGCTCCATCCTCGAAACAGGAATCAGCGTCCTCGGAGAATCGAACTGCTTCCTCCTCCGAAATGGCACTGCTCCGTGGATACGAGAAACATCCTTCCGGCAAAATTCTTCATTGTGCGCCGGGATAACCCTGGCCTCTCTTGAAAGTTCTCTGAAGTTCTTGCAGGAGTTCGTCATGAAGTTTAATGTAGTTATTTCCGCAGAAATATTCATAGTTGTGGAGTATGAAAATATTTCCACTGTTATCTGGTATAATTCAGCGATGGATTAACGATGCATGAGTGTAGTTGGATGTTCACTACATGCTCGCTTTTGTAGAAAGACGATTAACGAAGTTCCATGCTGTTACTTTACTCCAATAATGTATGTCCCAATTGCATCAAAGCCTTAGCCTTTCATCTCAACTGCAGTTATAATGATCAAAAGCACTGCAATATTATAGTGTTCCATAGTCGAATGTATCGTTGTAATACCAAACTGTTGCACTCCACGTGCCAGCCGTAGTGTATAATGTGGAATATAAAAGTGTTTCTCCTGTGGCGAGAAAATCACTTTTGTTGGCAGCCTAAAAGTTCCAATATCTTTCGAAGTATCACTGTGAAATTCTTCAAATCTTGTATACACCTTAATGTTATACTGCCTAATAGAATTATCAAACAGGCTGAAGTTAGCGCTTAATATCTTGACTGGTGGAAACGTTAATGTGCGCGTTTCAACTTCACCTAGTTTTGAGCAGCGTGAAATGGAACTGCTCCGAGTTCGTTCGATGCGGCAAGGCCTTCACCTCACGCTAAAGACACCTTACTTCACTGAATTACTTGAAAATAACTCTATATCACCAGAAATATATATGCGATCACAAGTATAAGATGTGAGCGTATCAGTATCAGTATGAGTATGAGAGCTCCTCTCTCCTGTGCACGACCTTTTATCAACTTCTTAAGGGGCGTATCTATCCCTACCATAGCCTGTTGCTGCGTCATTGCTGGAAGTTTTAACTTTGGCTATACTTGACGGATTTTCAAAATTCAAAAACTCAAAATGAATTTCTTCAAAATTCCAAATCAATGCCATAACTGAAAATAGATTTCCACAAATCTGCATGCCAAAAGTAATCGAATATCGTAGTTTCAGCAATCTCCGTCTTCCTTCCAAACTATCGTTCATTGGTTCGCGTCTCTCCTCCAATAGCGTAGCTTCTTCCTTAGCACAATACCTTGTTTCCTGCGACTGCGTCGTAAATCTCGGATCTTTCTCGAAGAAAATCATGACGTCACCAAGAATCTCAGCTCAATCAGCCTACTGGCATGAATTCTACGTCATCCGTGCCTACGTCATGAATATCCATGTCATAACTATGACATCCATAACTTTACTGATATTTTCCAATACAGCCATCGTGGTCTCAATATAATTCAATTTCCGGGGGCATTCTCCCTTCACCACGTTTTAAAAACAGTTGCAAATTGTTTTTAAACTCTGTGTTATACATATCTCAATTCACTTGAACACGAAATTGAATTATTATTGGCTTACTCTTGGATAATATTTCTTCAAGTTCCCAGCATTGAACTTGCCATAGACGACATTATTCTCATCATCGTATAGTTCATAACAGTTGTTTCCATAGGCATTCGTAATTCGGAACGGACCCATGAACACTAATCCAAATTTGGGGTATATTTTCTTACTTACATCAGCCTTGACAGGTCTGCGTAGTAATACCAGATTTCCAATTTCTAAGGGAGCACCAAAACGTTTTCCAGCTACTCTTTTCAGTCGTTTTTGTGCTGCTTTCTGGAGTTGTTCCTTCGCTCTGTCTATTCTCTGCTGCCTTCCTAAGTCGGGATCTCTAGGAACGTGGTTAAAAAGATTATCCCATGGCCTTTCTGGGTTTCTTCCTAGATGAAGTCTCATTGGCACCTCTCCTGTGCTCTCCTGCACTGTAGAATTTAGACATTCCTCAATACGGGGTACAAATCTCACCCAATCAGAATGATCATTTGGACAGAAAATTCGACAGAATTTCGAAAATTCAGCCATATATCTTTCCGAAGAATTCGATTCCGGATATCGCACGCTTGAAAATATGTGCTTAATACCAAGCCTTTCCATATCTGCAGCAAATTCCAAGGACGTAAACTGAGCTCCATGATCCGAAAGTAAATATTCTGGTTTACCAGCTTTTGGAAATACAGCATGTTCCAGTCTGCTTACAACGTTCCTCGTGTTAGCTTTTTGCATGGGACTCATAGTTACAAATTTTGAGAAGACATCCACGGTAACCAACAGATACTGATTACCCTGATATCCCTTCGGACAAGGACCAAATATGTCTGTCGCCATGAGTTCATTCGGTTTAGAGGGAATCATAGCCTTAGGTTTTCCTTTCAATAGAGCGGAAGCATACTTTGCTCTTTGACATTTATCACATGAACGAATGACATTAGCAATGCTGGAACGCATGTTAGTCCAAATAAACCTCTCTTTAAGGGTATCAAGAGTTTTATCTAAACCCGCATGTCCAGTTGCGTGATGAGCTACCCACACTAAATTGACAACAAGTTTAGGTGGCACGACTATTCGAAGCTTTGTATGCGCAGAGTCAGCATACTTACATACAATGTCTCCACTCAAGACAAAGTGTCGTGAATCTCTCTGTGTAGCTGCATAGTCAATATCAGTATTGTCCATGTAACCCTTAAGGAACCTGTACATTTTCCTGATTGGAGCGTGTCTCTTCTGTGACACACCGATTCGGGCTAACCTCCTAACGGTTTCTTGATCTTCTTGCTCCAATTGTACATGGTGTATCTGCACATTTTTAATAGGGTTACGTGATAAAGCATCAGCCAGTAAGTTATCTTTCCCAGGCTGGTGGACGATAGTGACATTAAACTGTTGGGTGAACAAAGCCCAACGTGTCAATCTATCACTAGACATGTCAGTTTGCAGCATAAACTGAAGTGCTTTATGGTCTGTTATAATGATAACCTTATGTCCCAGCAACATTTTTTTCCAAGCTTGCAAAGCTGTTACAAAAGCTAACGCTTCTAGTTCTGTCGTAAAGTAATTTTCCTCGTGTTTCTTCAACTTCCGACTAGTGAACGCAATGTAGTGCTTGTTGCCTGCCTCGTCTTTCTGGTATAAGACTGCACTAATGCCTATTCTTGATGCATCAGACTCTATATAGAATACCTTCTCAAAGTCTGGGTACTCCAGTTTGACGTTGTTTCTGAGCATTTCCTTTGCTTTCTCAAAAGCCTCATCTGCTGCGGTACTCCATTTCCATCTATTATTTTTCTTGAGTAAATCATACAGAGGAGCCATAATTTCAGAGTATCTCGGACAGTGGCTGCTAATAAATTGGCATGCGCCTACAAATTCTCTGACTTGTTTTACCTTAGTTGGCTTTGGGAATCTAGTGATTGCATCTACTTTCTGCATGTTTGGATGATATCCATCTTTATCAATGGTATGCCCCAAGTAATTTATCTCCTTCTTCAAGAATTGACATTTTCCAAAATTGACTTTGATATTGGCCTCCCTTAAATTCTCGAACAACTTTCTCAGGTGCACTAAATGTTCTGCGGCGTTGGGTGAAGATACAATTAAATCGTCAATGTAGCAGATTACATTCTCCTTTACTTCGTCAGTGAGCTTACTATCAAGTGCTCGAATAAGTGCTGGTCCACTGTTAACCATTCCAAAAGGCATTCTCACAAAGACCCATGACGTCTGGTCAAATAGGAATCCAGTGTACTGCATACTCTCTTCTTCTAGTTGAACTTGATAAAATGAAGACGTCAAGTCAAGAACGCTGAAACATGCTCTCCCTTTGAATTTTCGAAGCAGATCTCTAATCTTGGGTGGTCGGTCATTTTCTGGAAGAATCTTCAAGTTGATGGTCCTGGCATCGAGACAAAGACGTATCTGACCATTACTTTTCTTTACTACTGTGATGGGGTTTATATAAGACGACGCCTGTTTTTTAATAATCCCGTCTACCTCCATTTTTCTGATTAACCCTCGTACTTCTTGATAGTATTTCTCAGGAATGGGGTATATTCTCTTCTGGTAAGGGGTTTCATCTGTCAGCCTTATCTTGTACTTATAATCCTTAATCAATCCAGGCTTTTCATCGAAAATATCTTGGAATTCCTTTATCAGATCCTCAAATTCCCCCTGAATTTCTTCAAATCCTTCAGTTTTTCTACTGGGTATTTCTGCTAAATTTTCCACTTCATTAATTATGGTATTCAAAATTTCTTCCCTAAGGTCTATTTCCAGACTGTTTTTCACGTCCTGTTCTTCTATCTCTTCTGTGATCATGTACCCATCATTAAAGCTAATACTTCTGTTCTTCATGTCAATAATAGCTCCAACCTTCGATATAAAATCGATTCCAAGCACCATATCAAAATTGATCTTGCTCACCACTATGAAGATCTGTTCATAATTCCTTCCATTGATCTTAAAGTTCAATAACACTTGAATCTTGCACTTCACTGCCTTATCTTGGAAAATTCCTCTCACTTTGACGGTAGAAACAGGTAAAACTGTCATGTTCTCTCCTTTTATCAGACTTTGATAACAATCTTCTGAAATGATGGAAATAATCGCACCAGTATCCATCAGGGCTTTGTACTGTTGGCCATCTATCAGTACAGAAATGATAGGTAATGCACATGGTCTTTCCTCTTTAACGATACCCCTCTCTTCTAGTAAATCATCATCAGTAACTTCATATATCTCATTAATTGAAATTAGGTGTGGTGTGGCAATGTATTTACAGGTTCTCACTGACGTTGAGAAATCGGCGTTTTTTTTTTTGTGTTACCGCCCTCAAAATTATGCTGGCTCGTAGAAGGCCCAGGATCAATCACAACATCCTGCCTTTTCTTTTGATTTTCGGCTTCTTTTTCCCGTAACTCCTTCAGGTATTGCTGGCTTTCCTTCTCTCTTTCCTGATACTGATCGGGTGTCATAACCTGACCTTGAGAATCCTGATTTCTATTTTGGTTGTGGTTATTTCTATTATAATTTCTGTTATAACCATTATTGTCGTAATATCTCCCTCTTCCATTGTTGTAATTGCCTCGATTATAGTTCCAGCCTCTTCTCTGTTGATACGGACGGTAACCTTGCGATCTGTTATTCCTAAACTGATTATTCCTGTGAGGACCTACATTGTCAGTTTTCTCTTCATCTGGCTTGTCAGTTTGCTGAACTTGGTCCATATATACAGTATTTATTTCTTTGAAGTCATGCCTTTGACCTTTCTGTACCACGTTAGGCATTGGACTTGTGTAGTCTAATCTCCTCAGTAATTCGTCCATGCTGGTCAAATCCCTGATGTTTGACGAAATAATTAGTCTCCTCACCTCCACAGGCAGCATACGAGAAATCGCATCAATTAATTGCTCCGTTGACAAAGGGGGTTGCAAAAATCTCAAGCGGGACAATTGACTCGTAAAGAAATCAGCGTACCGTGTTGGAAGAGTACCTGAGTATTTTCTTGAATAAACCTCCGCTCTTAACGAATTCTGCGCTTCTATGGACCAAAATCGTTTGATTAATGCCTCTGCAAACTCGTCAAAGTTACTGAATGTGTATCTAAAAGCTCTAAACCATTCAAGGGGTCCTCCAATCAAAAATCTTTCCACTATCTTCATCTCTCTCTCTCTGGGAATGTGAGCTTCGATGAAATAATCTTTGAGGTTCCTGACATATTCTATAGGCGTCAAACTATCAGTGTTGCTGAATTTTTGCGGTTTGTCTTCAAAATTCCTGATGACCGTTACATTCCTCGGATATGAATCCGGGTAGTTTTTCCCACTATCTCTATAGTTCCACTCAGGTTCCCTATTCCTCTCGTCATCTTCCTCCCTGAATCTGGATATTCGTTCTTCAGGAGTCACGTCTCTCTCTTCTGGATCTAGGTTATATCTTCTGGCATAATTCCTATTAGTTTCGCAAGCCAAGCCTTCTGTATCCTTGTCAGTGATTTCCGTTAAAACTTTCCTGATTAACTCTTCTTTGTAGGTCTCCATTAAACTAGCTTCTCCTAGCTTCAAATTCTGCAATTTGCTCGTCGTTTCATTTACATCAGAGACAACTTTATGAATCTGATCCTCTAACGCAGATTTTAATGCTTTCACATCCTGACCTACTTGTGTTCTATCTTCTACTTGTCTCTCGGATAGCGAATCCATCCTTACGCTTAAATCTTTCCTAATCTGTACTACTTCATTGTTAATATCTATTTGAGTACTGGCAAGTTTTCTTTCAATACGTTCCTGAATTTGGGTTACATGTTCCCCACTTGACTTATTCCACTCGTCATTCCATACTGCTACATTTGCCGTTAACATTTCTGCTATGTCTCCCTCGATATCTTCTTTGAGTAATCTATTATGGTCTAATACCTGGGTTCTCATGACCTCTACATCATACTTTAAACCTGCTAAAGACGCTGTCGTTCTAACTGACTCATCAACTAGCCTAGTCGTTAATGCACTCATATTACGCGTACAAAGTGTTTTCGAATTTTCTATTTCTTCCCTGACTTTATTTACATCAGTTTGGACTTTAGCAATATCTACGAAAACTGTGTTGACTTCTACTTGAATCTTATTTATATCACTTTGCATCTCATTTACATCCGAATGAATGTTATTAATATCAACCTGAACATTGGACACATCAGTTCTAACATTTTGGACTTCTCTTTGGACTTCTTCAACCTTGTCTTGGACAGTCGCAACATCATTTTTAACAACAACTACTTCAGCCCTAGCACAAGAAATATCACTCCGGACATTAGCAACATCAAGATTCAACATAGTAAGATCTTTTTGTACCTTAGACACATCAATTTTAACAACAGACACATCTTTATGCATGTCACTCACAGCATTCTCTATTCCTTGGGTATTAATCTGTAAACGCGACATATTATCCTCTAGGTTTGCAGAACTGGTCTGAATAACTTTCAAACTTTCATCCAGCCTGATAGACAAATTACTAGCATTCCTAGCTTCCATCTCCTCCATTCTAATAGACAAATTAGCAGACATATTACTAGCATTCTCCTCCATCATCTGCTTCATACTGCTATTTATGCTAGCTTTCATCTCCCTAGCACTTTCATTCATGCTAGCTTTCAACTCCACTAACATCATTCTCATACTCTCATCTGCCATTTCAATACTATTTCAATAATAAACTGCTTTAGGGACATACATCAAACAGAGTAAAATAACAACATCTGAGCAACATTCTTCACCATATATAAAATTTTGAGCAATTTTCTGTCTTAAATCTAACTTATAATTACCTTATAATTAACCTTCGTAGACACTTCATGTTGAAATAAACTCAAGCACATGTTCAAGCTTCTTTGGTTCATTTTAAAATATCCTAACACAAATAATTTACATTTATAATCCAAATAGTTAATTTTATCTTTAATATGACTATACATGTCATAAGCCGGTCAAATAAAATAAGATTCCAGATCATAGGCGATTTTTCTAAGTTTCCAGCCTATTTAACCTCTTTCAAGTCGTATAAGATCTGATCTTTTCTGAGTGTAATTTTCCTAATACAACACAACATTTATTCCTATATAATCACACTCTCAAATTCTACAATTGGCTAAGACATCTAACAAAGAATCAACCTCTTTATTTGAGTCTTCACAATCCCTTTGACATCGATAACTTGGTAATCCAATGTTATTCGAACACTCCACAAAAATTGCGGTGTCAATTCTACTGGTAATCCAGTTTTGTAGAACATGCCCCACGTTTCAGGGTCGCCAATCCTACTGTACCCGATATCCGGATAGTAGGCTGTCAGATATCCGCCCCCTCAACCGGATTGCCAATAATCAAACACGCCGGCATAGCTACATCAATGAAAATGGCACTGACAGATACTATCGAGATTAGAGCACAATAGTTAACAAGAAAATTATTGTGGAACACACCAAAATATACGGGGTTTCATACTTACCTTTACTTACCTCTTAAATATATCTCGGGGACTGGGTTGTCAACTGGATCACTTAAAAGTATGTCCTCACAATAACCTCCACCATGATATTTAAAATGAACCAGATCGAAGACGAGAAACTTTAAACTGCACAATAATTTATTTCACATAAAGAATGATTTTTAACAAAATGAAACAACAAAATATACGTGGCAATCAGAAGCCATTGCTCACATAATCATGTCCTCCTGTAGGACCTGTATTCTCTACACATAATGTTTTAGCTTTCTCAAGCTTATAGCAACGAAAATATAACAATGCAATGGGAATGGAAACGGGATTTGGGATGAGACACACATATCAATTGCTTTGCGTGTTTATATCCTGCACATTTTATTTATAGCCACAAGGCTATTATGAAACGCCCTTGGTCTCAGTAACACAGTTGTCCGGACCAGCTGCAAGGCACCTGTGTCGTCAAAACGGACACCCGTTCGTTCAACCCTACCATAAGCGTGCTACCTCAGAGCTCGGCTCTCTCTTTTAAACACGTAAATGTTCACATCTCAACTGAAATATTATCACGCAAATGTCTTACATGCTTCATTCAAACACCATTGGATTTCTCCAACAATCCCAAATCATGATTATTTGTTCAAACCACTTGCTTAACTTGCATTGTTTAGAGTATTAAAAAAACTCTAAATGTTAATAACAAAAGTTCATTAATGATTTATAACAATAATAAATTGTTTATAACAATGTCAAATGACCATTGAAAATTTAATACACGCTTCTATTAATTACTATCATTTCAAATTATTTAACAAAGATATTTACAAAATTATTTTACAATATTAAATTGTTTATATTATTTATACAAGGAATACATTGAACCACACGTTTATCCGGTTGATAATTACTCAAATCCTGTTGATATAATCGACCAATGAAGGTTAGTTATATTAAACTGTCAAATTCAGGTTTAATAATGTTTAATAATAATTATTAATATTTGTGACTGTAACCTCCATTCAAAATCTTTATCTCAAATTATTTAACACTCTTGTTAATTTTAACAGTATCTTCATATGAATAATCTTTCAAAGAACAAGAACAACATTCAGCGGGAAAATACTTCACTCATAACGCACAAACATGGCACATCAATTGGCCCAAAATTCATCATATATCTACATATATATGGCATAAAAATCTTCCAAACTACACACAAAAAACCTCCACTATTAATTCATCAACTTCATCAATTATTGTGGGAACCTCCTTCATTATTCAAGGGCATTATTCAACAGCGACTTTTACACGTCCACTGAACTATCGATTATACATCCATTGTTCCTCTTTAAAAATTCTTATATTCATCAATTGTAATAATGACTGTTATTATTTAACCTTCGTGGGTTTCATTCATGAATCGATATGAAGTAAAAATTTGCCAATCACAAATAATTTAATAGCAAATACGGTTAGACACTCCTGCCTGGTCTATCAAAATTGAGATTAACATCTTCAAAGTAACGCAGTATAAAAATACTATCTTCAAACAAAGATCAACTAAACTGCAAAATAGTCGAATAGAATACAATTAGATTGTGGAATGCAAACATTATTGTTCCAATCTAGAATTGAGAAAAACTCCTATCTTCATTATTCATTACTATAGTGTATTCAATAAATTGTAATCAACGTTCGTATTTCATAAAATTGTCTGTAATGCAATGATAAATGTCTATGTAGCAATCATGTTCATAAGACGACTAGTATTTCAAAGATCGTCGATATCGAAAAATATTTAACGCTCTAAAATCTTTTAATTATTCTTCTTTCTTGAGGATGACAGAAAATTGGTCAAAGTAATGAACTGATTAGAATTACTTTAATAAAATGACACGCTGTCTGAATTCAAATCTGCCATAGCAAATCGTTAACTTTACAGTCAAATCGTGACTACAAAAATATGCAAATTACTGAAAGAATCTAAATCATCAGTCTCAACTGATCCAAAATTATTTAAGTATGCCAATGACATAGCAATGTCTCAAAAATCGAAGAAAAAGGCATAAATCATCGAAGTGTACTGAGTACAAAATATTAAACAAGAAAATGGGACAAAAGGTAGGACAGAAAATATGGGAAGAATGGTTGCTCAAATATCGCTACAAACTCAAATAATACAAGAAACGTTCACGACTACCTTATCTGCCGATTGAAGCTCCAGAGAAAAATTCCCCAAAGAAGACTGCTGATGGATCCATTTTACCAACTTAAAGATGAGCTCCATCCTCGAAACAGGAATCAGCGTCCTCGGAGAATCGAACTGCTTCCTCCTCCGAAATGGCACTGCTCCGTGGATACGAGAAACATCCTTCCGGCAAAATTCTTCATTGTGCGCCGGGATAACCCTGGCCTCTCTTGAAAGTTCTCTGAAGTTCTTGCAGGAGTTCGTCATGAAGTTTAATGTAGTTATTTCCGCAGAAATATTCATAGTTGTGGAGTATGAAAATATTTCCACTGTTATCTGGTATAATTCAGCGATGGATTAACGATGCATGAGTGTAGTTGGATGTTCACTACATGCTCGCTTTTGTAGAAAGACGATTAACGAAGTTCCATGCTGTTACTTTACTCCAATAATGTATGTCCCAATTGCATCAAAGCCTTAGCCTATCATCTCAACTGCAGTTATAATGATCAAAAGCACTGCAATATTATAGTGTTCCATAGTCGAATGTATCGTTGTAATACCAAACTGTTGCACTCCACGTGTCAGCCGTAGTGTATAATGTGGAATATAAAAGTGTTTCTCCTGTGGCGAGAAAATCACTTTTGTTGGCAGCCTAAAAGTTCCAATATCTTTCGAGGTATCACTGTGAAATTCTTCAAATCTTGTATACACCTTAATGTTATACTGCCTAATAGAATTATCAAACAGGCTGAAGTTAGCGCTTAATATCTTGACTGGTGGAAACGTTAATGTGCGCGTTTCAACTTCACCTAGTTTTGAGCAGCGTGAAATGGAACTGCTCCGAGTTCGTTCGATGCGGCAAGGCCTTCACCTCACGCTAAAGACACCTTACTTCACTGAATCACTTGAAAATAACTCTATATCACAAGAAATATATATGCGATCACAAGTATAAGATGTGAGCGTATCAGTATCAGTATGAGTATGAGAGCTCCCCTCTCCTGTGCACGACCTTTTATCAACTTCTTAAGGGGCTTAACCATCCCTACCAAAGCCTGTTGCTGCGTCATTGCTGGAAGTTTTAACTTTGGCTATACTTGACGGATTTTCAAAATTCAAAAACTCAAAATTAATTTCTTCAAAATTCCAAATCAATGCCATAACTGAAAATAGATTTCCACAAATCTGCATGCCAAAAGTAATCGAATATCGTAGTTTCAGCAATCTCCGTCTTCCTTCCAAACTATCGTTCATTGGTTCGCGTCTCTCCTCCAATAGCGTAGCTTCTTCCTTAGCACAATACCTTGTTTCCTGCGACTGCGTCGTAAATCTCGGATCTTTCTCGAAGAAAATCATGACGTCACCAAGAATCTCAGATCAATCAGCCTACTGGCATGAATTCTACGTCATCCGTGCCTACATCATGAATATCCATGTCATAACTATGACATCCATAACTTTACTGATATTTTCCAATACAGCCATCGTGGTCTCAATATAATTCAATTTCCGGGGGCAGTACCATCCCGGCATTTGCCCGAAGACGAAGTGGGAAAACACGGAAAACCACTTCGAGGATGGCTGAGGTGGGAACCGAACCCCCTCTACTCATTTGGACCACCCGAGGCTGAGTAGACCCCGTTCCAGTCCTCATACTACTTTTCAAATTTCGTGACAGAGCCGGGAATCGAACCCAGGACCTCCGGGGCGGCAGCTAGCCATGCTGACCGCTACGCTACGAAGGCCACTGGAATTTTCTTTTAAATGCCATAAATCTACGACATGGGAACTCTGGTCAGTGTTACTTCCCCTCCGAAGGAAGGCATACGGATTGATTTTTAACGCTCTTAAAAAAATCCGACGACTTCGGCCGGGTTTGAACCCGTGACTTTGGGCATAGACGCTCAGCATGCTACCAACTACGCCACCGAAGTCACCTAGAATGAAGGAATACTGGCGCCTAAGGAAACTGAAATCATGAAGAGTTATTTACCTGTTCCTTAGTTGGCCGACATCCATTATGATCATGATTCAAGGAGAAGTA
Organism: Meconema thalassinum; assembly: GCA_946902985.2. Taxonomy (NCBI): domain Eukaryota; kingdom Metazoa; phylum Arthropoda; class Insecta; order Orthoptera; family Tettigoniidae; genus Meconema; species Meconema thalassinum. The sequence continues at coordinate 2,132,403,324 of OX336388.2, read as the reverse complement.
CATATAGCGGCTTCGGTGGCGTAGTTGGTAACATGCTGGGCTTCTATGCCCAAGATCGCGGGTTCAAACCCGGCTGAAGTCGTCGGATTTTTAAGTGCCTTAGAAATCCCTCAGTATGCCTTCCTTCGTAGGGGAAGTAAAGCCGGCGGACCCATGTCATAGATTTATGGCATGTTAAAGAACTTTCCACTAATTACACCTGTGTGAAGCTATATTATATAGATTAAGAATGTAAACAAAGCTCTTTGGTTCCTACGTTCGTTGTCAGGAGCTGACATCGGCGGTGTCTAGTAGCTAAGTTCAGAACTAGTAGTCGTTGACAGTGGCGTTTGGCGGCAAAAGTAGGAACTATTTGAAAAATTCATAGTCTGCTGTCCCTGCTTGAATAATAAAAAGAGATAACACACACTAATACAAAAACTCAGCAATTCTTCTAGGTTTGTGCCGTGTGTGTGGTTCCGCCTAGGACACCAAGCTGGCCCATCGGCGGGCTCTTAGTGTCCCCGCCCGGACCCTCACAGATGTATCGAACTGCGCGATACCTCCCTTTATATTAGGTGCAACTGCACCACTTGACTGCGAGAACTAAAAGCTCAAGCAGCCTTAGCCTCCCTATGAAGGCTTCCAAACAGATGGTATATTGGCTTTCAAGGCTGGTGAATTAAAACTCAGCAATTCTTCAAGGTTTGAGCCGTGTCTTGTGTGGGGTTTCGCCTAGGACACCAAGCTGGCTCATCGGCGGGCTCTTGGTGTCCCCGCCCGGGCCCCAGTCATCACAATTAACATCGGTTATCAGACAGAATCTACACACACCCAAAGTACACGGGGTTACATGACAGCGTTGTCACAGCCCCTAAACTGAGGAGCCAACCAACCAAGGATAAATAATATCAACTCAGAGATTTGCTCATGACATCGTCGTCTTAACCAATTCGCCAGAGGATTTGGATGAGTTTTTAAATGGTATGGACTCCGTTTTGAGGAATAATATCGTGATGAAAATCCATAAAATGTGAAAATAGAAATGGAATGCAGCTGAAATAAATCAGACACCTCTATGGACGTCAAATTGGCAGGTGATGGACGAAGCAAAGATGATATAAAAAGTAGGATGGCTGAGGCAAGGAAGAGAGGAATCTGTTGACATCGAATATAGATCTAGGTATTAGAATGCCATTTTTGGAAGCCTTTGTCTGGAGCGTGGCGCTCTATGGAAGTGAAACTTGGACTATTGGTGCAGCAGAAAAGACGTGAATAGAGGCGTTGGAAATGTGGTGTTATTGGAGAATGATGAAGATCAGCTAGAGTAAGAAATGAAGGAGTATTAAGACGATTGGGCGAGGAGAGATGTTTCTGACGTCTGCTAATTATTATTCTCGTATCAGAAACATACACAGTTATTATATTATCTTTGCCCAAAACTTGGCCACTTCCAGTGCACTCTGTGTTCCCCGACGAAGATCTTCTTCCGTGCAGGATGCTGGGCACAGTCGACACTCAGTCATATGCTGAACAGTGTGGTCTTCTCCACAATCACATTGAATATAATTCTGGACAGTGTAGCCCCATCTTGCCATATTAACCCTTGATCTGCCTACTCTAGAGCGCAGTCTATTCAGGGACTTCCAAGTCGTCCATTCCTCGTCATGGCCAGGAGGTAGAGTTTCAGAAACATTTTCCCAACCAGGGGGAAGGTTGGTCGTAGCCCTCCACACTTGCAACCTAGCTCTTTCAGCAGTGGTTCTAAGTTCCTTTGATATTCTAAGGAAACTATTCATCGACTTCAGTCGTTGCGGCTGCGTTTCGTGTCCATATAGAGGATGAGTTCTTTCATGCTCCACTGTCTTTCGTTCCTTGTTCGCAGCTATTTCTCTTCGAACAGGGGGTGGTGCTATTCCTGCGAGGAGATAAAGCCATTCGACTGGAGTTTATTTCAAGCAACCTGTTATAATCCTGCAGGTATCGTTGAGAGCTACATCCACCTGTTTGGCATGTGTTGAATTATACCTAACAGGAGAAGCATACTCTGCTGCAGAATAGCATAGTGCCATTGCTGAAGTTCGGATCGTTTCAGGTTGACTACCCCACTGTGATCCAGCCAGTTTGCGTAGGAGTTTGTTCCTGGAAGTAACTTTCGACTTGGAGTTCATGCAGTGCTTCTTGAAAGTAAGAGATGTGTCAAGTGTCACTCCTAGATATTTTGGAGTCTCACAGTGTTCCAGTTCGACCCCTGACCATACGATCTTTAACTTGCGAGCAGCCTCCCTATTTCTCAAATGAAAAGCACACACTTGTGTCTTTGAGGGGTTTGGCTTAAGCTGGTTTGTGTTGTAGAATCTGGAAAGATCTTTAAGGGCATTCGTGAGGGTGTTCTCCACTGATTCAAAATCTGCGCTCTGAGTGGCTAGAGCAAGGTCACCAGCATACAGGAAACTTCTGCTGTTCGGGGCTATAGGTTGGTCGCTTGTGTATAGGCTATATTGAACAGTATTGGAGCCAGTACACTTCCTTGCGGGAGGCCGTTTTTCTGTAGTCTCCATCGACTACGCTGTCCTTGAAAGTCGACGAAAAACCTGCGATTTTGCAAAAGAGTGGCTATGAGCCTGGTTAGGCTAAAATCCTTGGTGAGGTTGTAGACCTTGACTAGTAGTAGCTGATGGTTGACAGTATCATACGCTGCTGATAAGTCGACAAATATCACTACTGTCACCTTACGAGCTTCTATAAACTGTGTGAGATTTAGCAGTTGTCCAGTACAGCTTTTACCAGGGCGAAATCCAGATTGCTGAGGTATAAGTAAGGGGTCAATTACAGGTGATAGGCGATTTAAAATCAATCTTTCCAGCAGTTTGTAGAGGTGACATAGTAGTGCAACTGGTCTAAAATTATTTGGATTAATTCCTCCTTTGCCAGGTTTCAGCAAAGCGATCACTCGGCTCTTCCTCCATATCTTTGGAATTTGGCTTTTGCTCACACAGTTGTTGAAAAGTCGGAGAATCCATTTCTTTGTTGTTAAGCCAAAGTGATTAATTTGCTCGGTCCGTATATCATCCAAGCCAGCTGATTTTCCATTTTTGCTCTGTTTGATAACCTTCTCTAATTCTTCCATGCTGAATGATGATGTGAGATCATTACTCTCCTCTTTGCAATTTTTTTTTTGATTTGTGGGTTGCCTTCCCGTTCAGCAGTAACTGATGTGCTATTTGATTGGCAGTGATATTATGATGTGCAGTGGTCTTAGTTGGGTCATTGCTTAGACGTCTCAGAAGTCTAGTTACATGGAAGGAATCAAGGTAACTAGAATACTATCAGGTAGGCCGATATCGCAGTTCCCGCATCAGTCGCCAGGCGGCTCCCTTTCCGCTGACGTCATCTCGCGGACAAGCCAGTGTCGCCTGAAGTAGGAAATGTGCTTTATAATGTACTTGTATGATCCATTTCGATATGAAATAATGAGCTTTTAAAATGGATAGCAACAATAACTGTGCCGTTTCTGAGAACAAAACGATGGCCGCAGAAATTCTGAAGTGATTTACCACTCTTTTTCTAACGATAACGAAGTTCGAAAGCTGTGGATTTTAAGATGCAGGCGAAAGGATTGCGTCAATGTTAAAACTGCCTGACGTTGTTCTGCACATTTTCTTACCACAGGACTGCGAACTGGAGCTCAAAAATAAATTATTGGGTTTGCCTCTGAAGAAGAAATCACGCTTTGGTGTAGTTCCTTCGAAGAATATACCTAACTGGCATCAGGCCCGATGAGAGGGAGGGGCATGCGGGGCTGTAGCCCCAGGGCTTAGTTTAGCTGAGGGAGCCGAGGCGGTAAAAGGACTTAGGATGGACAACTTTATTTAATTTAAGGTCAAAACTACAGTATTATGAAATTTTCTGATGATACACTTTGATGAAAACACAGGCAGTGAACAGTATACAAGACATTACAATAATTATTAATTAATATACCGGTAATTAATTTTATAAATAACCATTCTGTTTTTCGTTTTCCGGGGAAATGGTTATGTTGCCAAAGTCATGCATTTTATAACGTGTTAGAGTTCAAGAGTCCTTAACGTTTCTAATTCAATCTTAGAAGAAAAAATGATTCTTTACTTCATACTGTGCATTTCTGAAAGGAGTGTGGGTTATCCTTGTAGAGCCTGAACACGTTCCGATACACAGAAAACTGATTTTTTAAGGCACAGTGATCAAAATCGTAAAGTAAAAGAACAACCAATGATATAAAATAAAGGCGAGTGGCTGAATAACTAAAACCAAAATAGATTAATAATCACTTGGGCAAGCTAAATTCCACGGATGATAATGATGATTGAAGTTTTATGGGGCAGAATAGCGAAGAGCTTTTTCTTTGGGTTATCTTAGGGCCCGTGATCGCTCTCTACGGCCCTGGCTGTCATTGGGACATTGTGCTACTGAGCAACAGGTATGTTAAAAAGACTACTGTTTTTTTAATATTGAGAAATATATCTGCTACGAATAGACCGACAGCGGTAGCTACGCTCGCTAATGCGCAGCACTAGACATGGGGCCAAGCTCTCTGCGGACTCAGTATACGTGCGTTCGAGCCCCACCGTCGGCCGTCCTTGATATGTTTTTGGTGGTTTCCCCATGTTCAACTTCAGGAAGCTTGCCACGATGGGTGAGTGGTTATCGTGTCGGATTACTAACCTCAAGATTGCAGGTTCGCTCCTGGCCGTGGTAAGTGATTTTTTGGAAGGCGGTAAACATTACGACTCGCATGTCATACGATGTTGGCAAGTCAAAGAACCCATTTGAATTCAGTAGACCGTGTTCATAATGGTAAAATTAATCTCGGGAGTTTCCACCAGCACAAAGTTCCTCATTTCTCTACTAGAAAGCGCTATAGTATTCAAGGAGCTTCGATATCTACCCTCCTTGACTTTCATAGTGCTTCAAGGAACAACTAAATTCGACATGCAAGCTACCCTTTGGGTGTCAAATAACAAAGCTTGCACCAAGCACTCGAGGCCATACGATATTATTATTATTATTTACTTCAGAAAAAGGCTAGGACGGTACCTTCTGACAGGCCACGGCCGCTTCCTTAAACATCCTTGCCGAGTTTCATTCACCGTAATTAATTTCATCTCTCATTAGCTCCTCTCATGAGGTTGGAGTCAGGAAGGGCATCTGTCCGTAAAAACAATCCGCCGCAAAGACTTTCACCGCATCTCATCACCGTTGTAAAACGGGAATAATAATACGAGGTCCAACAGTCGTCATACCCAGCTAAGCTAGTCATGTCACCAGTCTCCCGAAGGCAATTTTTTGTTACCCTTACAACACAAGTCCGTCAACGACGCGTTAAGAAAAGCTAATGATCAAATAATGATGACAAAATACCTACTTTTAAACCCGGGCGTACAGCCTGAAGGTCCACATTGCTGCGTAGTGGTTATCACTCTTGGCCGTCACCGCGGAGGCCCGGGTACGATTCCCGGCCTGACAAGATATACAATTCTGGTCTGAGGGCTGGAACAGGGTACACTCAGCCTCGTGAGGCATAACTGAAAAGAGGCAAGTTCGATTCCCACCTCAGTCATCCTGGAAGTGGTTTTCCGTGGTTTCCCACTTCTACTTCAGGCGAATACTGGGATGGTTCCTAAATTAAGGCCACGGCCACCTCCTTCCCAATCCTCATCTGAATTACAAATACACACACTAATACAGCCATCACAATAACACACGCTATCAGACAAATTCCACACACATTCCCAAACACACGGGGCTACACGACCACGATGTCTCAAAGGCCCTAAATAAATCAACAACAACATACAGCCTAAAGTGAGTACGTTAGTGCAGCACCTCCCAAGTTATCAAGACTGCAGCCGCTCTTTCCGTTCAGTGTATGGTGTCTCCTTGCCAACGCCTCAACCGTGATTATCGGGGACATGTGGATTTGCATTCCATCGTTTGCCGGACTTGAAGTGGTTTTCCATTTCAACTCCAGGTAAATGCCAATAATGGTACCTACCTCTCAGATCATGACCGCTTTCTTCTGAATTCCTACCACAGCCCATTCTTTGAAACCGTAGACCATAACATTGTATAATGTCCTTACACGCACAGTATATAAATAAATCGAGATGGGCGTCTCATCCTTCGTTGGTGAAATAAAAAATAATAATAGTAGTAATAATACAAGTATAGTGGGCCATTTAATTACAGGTCAATCATAAACGGGAGATGCGCAACCAGAAGAGAACAGTGCTTAAGAGAGCAATGTCAACGATTGAAACGTTGTCACCCAAGAAAATACCAAAACTGGATGAAAGTATCTCCAGATGAGTCGACTTCTGCGGAAGTAGTGCCTCCAGACATCGAAATTGAGACACACAATTGACAACAGAAATCCTAACCCCAATTACAAGTAAACACATCAGTACAGCCATCATAATGACACGGGTTATCAGACAGATTTAACACATACACCCAAGTACATGGGGCTACTGGACCACGATGTTTGAAATGTTGTTTGTTGTTGATTCATTTATGGACTAGGTTAACCCACCATAACTGTGATGGATTGGTTTAAATATAGACATTTCCAATATTTTAGACATATTTTCTGACCCCACAGCAGAGCCATGTTCATTAAGTCGTGCACCACAACTGCACGGAGATCAAATGTTCGAATTCTGACACCGTGTGAGGTTTTCCTGAAAGTTCTCCACACTCCCTCCAGGAAAATGTCGGTATGGTGCATATTTCAAGTCTTGAGGCACTAACGTCAATCCTAAATGCTGAAAATTACCATTACACATACTACTGTATTACAAAAACACAGGTTATCAGGAAAATTCAACACGTCCAAGTACATGAGACTCATGACCAAAATGTCCCAATCCTCTAAAATGCATAGTTAAGAGCAGAAATGTTGGATTCTAAGATGTGTAACATTTCATAGCCGTTAAATAACTCATATTCATTTAACTTATGTGTTAAATCACCGTTAACATTTCCAACATCATTCAGAAATATTCTAACATTAGTAGATCGAAAGGTGTGTACAATTACGTAGCTATTAACTCGTATATATTAAGAAAACGTGCCTCAAGCAAAATATATGCAGGTGCTGCAGTGCTGTGGGCCTCGCCTATGTCCGCGAGGTGACGTCACATACTGCTAGACCAATGGCTACCATTACTCCCGCAAAGCTCGTAACGGTACCCCCTGGGAAGGAATGGTTGACGACATGAACTGTAGGGGTAAACCAAGGTTAGAATATATTAAACAGATTGCCTCGGATATAATGTGTAGTAGCTATGTAGAGATGAAATGATTAGCTCAGGACAGGAACACATGGAGAGCTATATCAATCCAGTCAAAAGACTCAAACTACAACTGAGCTGGACGTTAATAGTACAATCATCTCTTGGGTCATCACAAAAATATACGTTGGGTGTTGCCCCAAGCTTCCAGACATCCCAGACTTACCATCCGTTTTATTCGCGGTAGTTATTTCGAATGGAATGATTGGGTTTATCTTTTACATATTTCCAGACACACGCATCTCATGCAGGTTGGTTAGCAAATTGAGATCATTTCTTGACGTGTTTTCCACATTGCCGGTGTTAACGATGACAACCCACGATAACAAAAAAGAAAACAGGAATTATTTACGGTGTGTTTTCATTATTTATGAAACGGAATTTTCAAACGTTACCAAATCAAAAGCAGATGAGAAAAGAACTAACGTTCCATCTGGTGCCGATAAATGGAACTAAATGCATTCGTGGGCGTTCAGATTCAGGTTTGTTTCAGTTGAATTGGCTCACGAAACTAGGCGCTTCTGTAAACTAACAGATTGGATGCCTGTTCGACTGCTCGCGGCAAGCCAATGAGTTGTTGGTTACTGTAGAAGATAAACACAAGCCGAATCATCTTCTTCAAGCACTGCATCAGATATTGCGTTTTAAGGATATCTTGCGAATGTGAATGTGTTATAGAAAGCTCATGATTTGGAAAGATTGACCGACGCATGTTCTCGTGGGGCTCACAAGAACATGCGAGATGATTTGGCGACCACTGGGACCTAAGCTGAGCATGACATTGCTTCCACACGCTTGCGCCGGGATCTTCTCACTCATCTTTCATACATGCCAATTACCATACAAAACCGGGCGAGTTAGCCGTGGTCGTTACTGCATGACTGCTGGCAGTCGCTCACATCCGGGAGGCGAGGAGGTTTGAATCCCCCCGCCGGCAACCTTGACGATGGTCTTCTGTGCTTTCCCATCTTCCTTCCAGGCAAATGCCGGGGTTGGTCCCTAACTATAGGCCACAGCCGCTACCTTCCAACTCCTCGTCCTTACATCCAAAATTCCCTCCCCAACGGTACTTGTGGCTCACCCATTGGGTGTCCGTCTCGAAGCAGCTACAAAACTGACGAGCCGAACATGTCCTCGGATACTCCCGGCACTAAAAGCCATACGCTAAAAAAAACTAAAAAAAAGCCACATACAAAAATTGTTCGTGCATTCTTCGCCTTTATCAACATAAAAATTTCAGTATGATTGCTGTGATAGACTCGTAGATATTGAGAGCCGTCTAAATATTTCGGATTGTCACCAAGTTGGATTGTTACATGTAGGCCATACAGTTATGCACCATTAGATGAAGATTATTGTGTAGGTTCATTATTCAAACTTTCAGTTCGATCGCATCATTAGAACACAAGAAATAAAAACTTAATTTTAAAATTTCACACAGCTGCCATCTTGAGGTTATCAAAGCAATTGAGATTAATTGGATGTCAGTAGATTACATTTTATATTACATGAACATTCCACTGCACTCGGATGATTAAATCGCGAGTGAATTCCATTTAAATGTTTAAACTTAGCCATGTTGGTTTTTTTGCTCACCAGGTTATTAATAGTCTGATAGGTGAACTTATGATAATAGCTTCTACCAACATACAAAATTTCAGTTTGATCGCTGTGACATATTCGTTGATATTTAGTAGAAAAGAGTGAAAATCCACAGACTGCTTCCAGTCGACCGAACGGGTCAGGAATGGAGTGAATGAAGCCCCCATCTAGCGGCGAGGATATGAACTGTGCCAGCTGCCGAAGCCTGTCGCACTCCCCTGGGGCAATGATTACTGAATGACAGGTGAAATGAAATGATAGTGGAGAGCGTTGCTGGAATGAAAGTTGTGACAGGGAAAAACAGAGTACCCGGAGAAAAACCTGACTGCTTTGTCCAGCACAAATCTCACATGGAGTGAGCGGGATTTGAACCACGGACCCAGCGGTGAGAGGCCGGCGTTCTGCCGCCTAAGCCAGGGAGGCTCCCTGATATTTAGTTAATGTAGTGAAATCCTAGATATGTTTGCTATCTAAAATACTTAAAAACAAAACCAGATCTTAAAATATTGGCTATTTACTACATACAGCCACATCATGGTGTGGAGGCTAGCATTCTAGTCGTCGCCCTGAAGGTACAGGTTCGATTCACGGTTTTGCCAAGACATTTAATATTGGTCTGAGGATTGGAACGTTGTGCACTCTTGAGCCTAATCTGAGAAAAGTTAAGTTGGATACCGACGTCAGCTATCCTGTAAGTGGTTTTCCGTGGTTTCCCACTTATAGTCTACTCCAGGTAAATGTTGGGATATTTCCTAACTTAAGGTCACGACTGCTTGCTTCGCAAATCCTTATCTGAATTACAAAATACTCACACGTCTACAGACACCACAATATTACAGGTTATCGAGAAAATTCTACATTCATCGGCTTCGCTGGCGTAGTTGGTAGCATGCTGAACTGCGATGCCAAATATCGTGGGTTGAAACCCTGCCAAAGCCGTCGGATTTTTGAGAGCGTTAAAATTCTTCGGTATGTTTTCATTTGGAGGGGGAAGTAAGGCCAGTGGGCTCATGTTATACATTTATGGCATGAAAAAGAACCTACCCCTATTATTGGTAGTGTGTAGCTCAATTTGTAGGTTTTTCGGTTTAGAAACGTTCTATCAAGTTCCAACTTTCGCCGCTGGGTGGCGTCTGTTAGCCAAAGTTGGAACTCCTTGAGATTGAACACGGCCGACTGAATGCGAGCTGCGTTCTCCACAACCGGCCTAGACAATGAGACCTTTTACATGAAATCTTGATAGTTACTCAACTGCTCACACAGCGCTGTTGACCAAGCATTGCATGACAAAGACTTATCTCTACTTAGTGTAAAACAAAGTCCCCGATTCTTGGATGTCACGGGTAATCTCGAGAACCAGTGGATGGATTCTGATGCGGCTTTCACCATTCTGTAAAGGTAATCTCGAGGAAGATTTCTGTAGAAAAAAAAATATGATCAAAGGAGCCAAGCAGTAACGATTTCAGATTTCAGTGAATAGGTCGAAAAAAGAACTTGACGGTCTGTGCGCTTTTTAAGCTTACGCTGGACAAACCGTTAAAAATAGCAATATACTATGAGTGTAAGAATTGTTCAGCATGAACAATTCTACAAAAAGTCCGCGAGAGCATATCTCTATCTTCGATACATCGCCCACTATAAGTGTTTTTAGTTTGGACGGGACGGGGATTTGTGTCTCATGCACCTCGCCATCCTTAAATTACGTCTGACAGGAATTGCTTGCGCATTCATAACTGTTCCCGGGCGAAGCAGGGGCGGGTTGCTAGTGACACTATATATTATCATTATAATTCCCGCAATCCAAAATGCAAATTATATCACAAAATAAAATAGAATTTCTCATGCTGAACAATTCTTACTCTCATAGTATATTGATATTTTTAACGGTTTGCCCAGCGTAAGCTTAAAAAGCGCACAGACGCCAGGCTCTTTTTTCGACCTTTTCACTGAAATACTCACTGCTTGGCTCCCTTTGATCATAAATAAATTATTTTCCACAGAAATCTTCCTCGAGATTACCTTTACAGAATGGAGAAAACCGCATCAAAATCAATCCAGTGGTCTCGAGATTATACATTTAATATACGCACTGTACAGCTGTTTATTAATCACGCCTATAATGGGTTGGGAGTGCGCTCTATCGGCGACGAGTAGAAATTTTCCAATTACACGTTATGCATGGGCTCTAACTGGGAATGTCAAGGCCGGTGTAGAGCGCAGCTCTCATCCAGTCGGCCGTGGATTGAACTTTCATTCATCCTCATTCAGTTCACCTCTCATTTACTCCCCTCGTGAGTTTGCGGTCAGGAAGGGCATCCGGCCTTTGAAACCTTCAGCCACGTTTAATTTCATCGCACCCCATTCCGACACCGTTGAAAACGGGATTGTAGACATAGATAGACAAATTCTACATTCACCAAAGCACATGGGGCGAAATGTCCACAATGTAGAAGCCTCTCAAATGAAGCAACAAACAACTAATACAGTCTGTTATTGCTCGGTATAAACATCCCCTTCCTCGCGTGGGACGCCGCATCTGATCGGATTGTTGCTGGTGATAAAAGAACCCTTCATGTTTTCCAACAGGTGGGAGCGGACGTCAGAAGCAATAAAAGACGCAGTACATTTCAAAGCCGTCATATAAGAACCACCATCACGTGAGGTGACTTAAGTCGTTACCCGTCTCTACTGTTGGATATTGCAGCCTTCGACAGAAGAGTCATGCAGGTGATCCTGCGACCGGGTCAGCAAGGGATTAAAGGTAGCTTATGGCGTTGCTGACGAACAAGATGGTTCTTTGAATAAGATACATGGGTACTGTGCCCTTACATCTGGATGATCCACCAAAATCCAAGGATGGAAGAAATAATGGATTGTAGCACCTTGAAGTCCCGGCTAAAAACAACACAGTGCTATTTGGCGAAAACACTCAGAATAAGGAACAGGATTTTATCGATGAATTAATTTAACAGGTAATACAATAAAATACTAGTCTTCTAATAACAATATTATTTCTCTTATATATCACTCACATTTCCATAAAGCTTCCAATTAGCTGTGTTATTTCCTTTAAATTCTTTCTTCAAAATCTTATTACTCGAAAAATACGCTGTAATTCGTATTTACTAACTTAACATTACATTCCTTTATAAATTCATTCTTTAATATTTCTCATAAACTTTTATACTTTATGTTTGTTAGTCACAAATATTTATAACCAAGTCTGTCTAATAAGTTATCAGATCATGACTTTACATGGATCTCTACATAAGATCTTTAAGAATCGCATTCTCTAAAATATACTTCTGTATAACATTCTTGAAGCAAATTTCCATTATTTTCATCGTTGTCAAAAAACGATATCTTACAATACAAAATCTGACAAAATGTGATCCAAACACATTTAAACTTGACCATACAAATGTTCTGAACTAAACTGTAAAATCTCCTCATATAAATTTCAAAAGTCGCAAAATTCCAAAAATTTAAATAAAATTCTAAGAAGTCAAAATCGACGAAAATCGTGAATAAACATCCGCATGACGTAGTTATGAAAAATGACATCGAAAATTATATCAATATTATTCTAAACGTAGAAAAATGGCATTAATGAACAGTTTCGGATATTCTCAAAAGTTTCTACAATACTCTACAAGATGGGATATATCGTTGGTCCTTAGACTACCTTGTGTTGCGTTATAGATGACTAGAAGTGGGCTTTCTTAGCTATCCTTCAGAAACAGATTGCTTCTAATAGCTCGAGACTGCATGATGTCGTGTGGGCTTCTACGGTCTCCTACAGAAGTCCCCATGCGGTCAAGAATGGAATTCGAACTCCATCATTTTAGTGTGGCCGTCCTTTCTGCTGGTGAATCTTCTTGTGTGAGATGGGATGCCCTTTCTCGCTTGATGGCACTGGGATCAACCCTAGCCGCCCTCGTTCGTGAATTCTTCTGTCGTCTTTCGTCAATGTTCTGATACATGTATTCGTCATTCTAGTTGGTGAAATGACTTGTAGATGTAGAATATTTTACATGGAAGAGATGATATGTTAATCTCCCCCACGAGATTGATGTTATGTCATTTCTAATACTCTCGTTGTCGTCATAGTTCTGTTCCCATAATATCTTAGTTGGTCATTATTTCTCCTGTAGATTCAGTCGAATATTCCTCCCTCAACTTCAGTAATTTCAACATGGTTAAAAATGTAGATTAATTTCAATAAACTTTTAAATATCGTTGTATGTCGACTTGATGTATGTTTGCACAAACTAAGTGCCTTCGTTTGCTAATATTCTTCTTCAGGAATATCGTAATCTCTATCAGCTTGTTATATTGTTGAGTATTTTGTTGAGACGACCTTCTCCCATGAAGTTGCAAGTATTAAGAGCCTCGATTCTTCTCTCTCATCCCCCTCTTAAATGCTCAAGTAAGCGTCCTTTTCAGAACATGGATCTGATTGGTTGCTTATTATCGATGATAGTAATAATCCTTGATTAAACAAGTAATTAGCTGCAATGTTAATAAATAGTTCTTATTTAATATTTAATATCTTCCATGATATTACGATATGTTAAAATCATGCTGATAATTAGCTATGCTCATTAAATTGCTTGCTCTTATGTAAGAAAGTTCGCTTCTCATTGGCCGTGAAACACGCGTATTGCTCGAGTCTTCCCCTACCATACTCGAGGCACACTTCCAGCGCGTGCGGGGATCGGCTCGCCTCGGGAGTCCTCGATTTACTCCGCGCACCATAGTTCCTCCCTAATAAGAACTGTGCATTCTAATCCCCAGTCTCCCACGTGACTGCTAATTTCCTCATTGGCCGCTCGGTTAACAGGCTAAAGGTCTACGCACACCGGCGCGGGATGCGGGGACGGGAACGGGAGCGGGATTGACACGATACCCGCAGTCGCTGCGAAATCGTCTTTGTATTCTGACCAGCGCGGGAAACAGTTCCGAAATGAATTCGACGGATGAAGTGCAACATAAGGAAAATATATACCAATTATCGGGAAGCTATCTCGCCTTGCTATTGCTATTAGATTTTTGGCTACTGGGGATTCTTTCTCGATAATTGGCCACAGTTTTCGTGTTGGATTCACAACTGTTGGAGCTATCGTGAGAGAGGTTTGCCAAGCTACCTGCGATACGATGCGGTAGTGCAGTTTATATTTAGTTTTAGGGTAGTTCAGTTCGGTTTTCTTTAGGTTAATCACCACGTGACAAATGAACACAGAAACAAAGAGTGATGTTATTTAAATTGATGCTAACCAGGTACTTGCAGTTCCTTTCCTATTTCGTCCCTGAACTTATCTTTATTCCTTATATTTCTTAATCTTCATTACTCATGTTATTGATATAAGGCAGGATATTTCCTGACACACTCTATTAACAGTTCCGTCGCCATTGCAAAATGGATGCGGGACGCGGGAAAACGCAGCAAGCTGCGTACTCCTGCAGTAACGCAGCAATCCCGCCATCTGTGCGGGATTGTGACGCAGCTGTCTGAGTGGATGCATATCCCGCCAAGTGCGCAAATGTTCGCGACATTCCCGCTCCCGCTCCCGTTCCCGCATCCCGCGCCGGTGTGCGCAGACCTTAACTCGGCGAGGTACATACCTGTTCTGTGGCCAGTTTCCAGAGCCGCTATATTTTATCATCGGACAGTTTAGAAAACTTTTGATGAGATGAATATTTCCGAGCTCATATCCATATAAGAGCACAGCACGAAAGATAAATCCATTAATAGCGTTAAGTGGTTTCAGTTGCTAGCATCGTGTATTAACCGTTAGCACAATTCATGCCATCAAATCGTTCAGTAAACAGGGATTTATTGATAGTGACAGTTATGTTCCTATCACCTTATATTTACTATGAGCAGTTGTTGAGTCGTTGACGGATTAATTATGAACTCCCTGTAGTTGTAGTCATCTTCCTCACCTGAGATAACCACAATTGGGATATTCGCAGGATCAACCCTCCAACGGGTTAATTATGAACTCCCTCTAGTTACAATCTCTCACACACAAGGTACCCAAATGTGGGGTCAACCCAAGCGATGCACAATGCAACAGCCATACTCTGAAGAAACCACCCACAGTAATTGAAAACGCTAATCCTTACACGAAGTATGTGTGCATGGTGATCACTTTCGTGATGTTTATAGTGCGTTTTTCTTTCGTGCCGCATTTGTCAGTTAAATGCTTTTGAGACCACCGAACGAAAACATATGTACTTATTCATTTCTGTTAACATTATAATGTTTATTACTAGTGTTTACTCTCTCTATATATATATCTAAGACTCTTACCTCAGCATGTTAAAGGTCATGCGCCTCCAGCATACGCTCGCATACTGAAAAGGGTGTCGACTTGCTTGCTGTCTTCCTGTATGACTGACGTCACAGCTTGCCCTGGCCAATCATCGCCCGCCAGCCTGGCTTCCAGACGTTTCTATGATGTTATTATTTAACTGAAGAAAAGTCAAAAGCCAAAAAGGTGGGCAATAGACAGACTGAAAGAGAAGGTTGTAAACGAAAGATTCAAGAAGAGTATAAAGGAAGGACTAATGAAAAACCCTAAACAAACTTCAATTGCAGACGAATGGGCACTTTTGAAGAAGGAAATAACAAAATCCGCAGAAGAAAACATTGGTAGGAAAGAAAGAATAGGTAGAAAACCGTGGATCACTCAGGATATACTAGAATTGATGGATGAAAGGCGGAAACACAAGAATGTAAGAGATGAAAAGGGGAAAGCAGAATACAGACGTCTGAGAAATGAGGTTAACAAGAAGTGCAAGGAAGCGAAAGAAGAATGGTTGAAAGAGAAATGTGCAGGTATAGAAAATTGTCTGAAATTAGGAAAAGTAGACACAGCTTATCGAAGGATTAAGAATACTTTTGGGGAAAAGAAGACTAAGTGCTGTAATATTAAGGACACAAATGGAAAGCCTCTAACAGATAGGGAAGAAAAGGTTGAGAGATGGAAAGCTTACATAGAGAGTTTGTATAAGGGAAAGGAGATTGAGAATCATGTAATGGAAAGGGAGGATGAAATTGATGAGGATGCGAAAGGATATTTAATATTGAGATCAGAATTTGATAGAGCTTTGGAAGACTTAAGCAGGAACAAAGCACCAGGCATAGATGATATACCGATTGAGTTGCTACGCTGCATAGGAGATGAAGGTCTGATCAGGTTATTTCACTTGGTGTGTAGGATTTATGAGACAGGTGAGGTACCCCCTGATTTCAAGAAGAATGTAATCATCCCTATACCAAAGAAAGTGGGAGCTGACAGATGTGAAGATTACCGTACAATCAGCTTGATTACTCATGCTTCAAAGATCCTGTCTAGAATAATTTATAAGAGGATTGAAAGCCAGATAGAAACGGAGTTGGGTGAAGACCAGTTTGGTTTCAGGAGAAATGTAGGAACAAGGGAAGCTGTACTAAGTCTTAGGCTGATTTTGGAAGGTAGAATAAGGAAAGATAAGAGAACGTTCATGGCTTTTGTAGACTTAGAAAAGGCTTTTGATAACGTTGATTGGACTAAATTGTTTGACATTTTGAAATCGATTGGAATAAAGTACAGGGATAGGAGGGTGATATACAATCTATACAGAAACCAGACAGCAGTCATTCGAGTTGAAGGACATGAGAGAGAAGCTGGTATTCAGAAAGGTGTAAGGCAAGGCTGCAACTTATCACCCATACTTTTCAATCTTTACATTGAACAAGCAATGAAGGAAATTAGAGAAAAATGTAAAGTGGGAGTGAAGATTGAAGGAGAAATAATTTCAACTCTGAGATTTGCTGATGACATCGTCATCTTGGCCGACAAGCCTGAGGATTTGAATGAGTTTTTGAATGGTATGGACTCCGTCTTACGGAAAGAATTCATGATGAAAATTAATAAATGTAAAACAAAAATACTGGAATGCAGCCGAAATAAATCAGAAACCTCTATGGAGATCAAATTGGCAGGTGAAAAGCTGAAGGAAGCAGGAGACTTCTGTTACATAGGAAGCAGAATAACCAGTGATGGACGAAGCAAAGAGGATATAAAAAGTAGGTTGGCTCAGGCAAAGAAAGCATTTCTACAAAAAAGGAATCTGCTGACATCGAATATAGATTTAGGTATTAGGAAGTCATTTTTGAAAGCCTTTGTCTGGAGCGTGGCGCTCTATGGAAGTGAAACTTGGACTATTGGTGTAGCAGAAAAGAGGAGAATTGAAGCATTTGAAATGTGGTGTTACAGGAGAATGATGAAGATCAGATGGGTAGATAGGGTTACAAACAAAGAGGTATTAAGCCGAGTGGGAGAGGAGAGATGTTTCTGGCGACTGCTAATGAAGAGAAGAGATAGGTTGGTAGGACACATACTAAGACATCCAGGAATAGCAAGCTTAGTTATGGAAGGAAGGGTCGAGGACAAGAACTGTAGGGGTAGACCAAGGTTAGAATATGTTAAACAGATTGCCTCGGATGTGGGTTGTGGTAGCTATGTAGAGATGAAACGATTAGCTCAGGACAGGGAGGCCTGGAGAGCTGCATCAAACCAGTCAAAAGACTGAAGACTCAAACACACACACATTATTTAAGTGGCGGCGTTTTGCTCTCCATCAGCATTCCTTCTTCAAACCTTCTACGGTCTTCTTCAACTAGCGAGAGGCATTCGTGCCTTCCGCCCTTCTCCGGGGCCTTCTAAACTTCGGGCCTAATCTGCATTTATGATTGAAACTACCAGGAAACGCAACAGCAGAGAACTTCAGCACTGAGAAAGTGCATTCTACATTTTACTTCAAACCGCAAGAAGCTGCATCAAATCGCAGTTCTAAAATGCCATGTTATTTGGCATTCAAGAAATAACATCAAAACCTAAAGATGTTAAACAATGTACAGCGCTGGTGAAGAAGAAGAAGAAGAAGAAGAAGATCGCCCTGGCGAAGTTATTTTCCTGATGCTGGACATCTCAAATTCTACTACCAAAGAATCAAGTGTTGGCCACGGCAGTCTCCGGCAGCATGCTTCTAGTCATCGCCACTAAAGATAAGTTTGTGCCTTTTTTTATTATTATCTTAATCATCTTCGTTTTAAGTGTTTGCTAGCAAGTGCAAGAATATTAAATTTGTGTGTGCATCAAGCAGAATGAACTTTTGAATAATAGCACATGGCTGTGCCAACCTAAATAAAATTAATGAACATTTGAAATTGCCCCAGGCGGGCCAGCATAACTAATTTTTTAATTAAGGCTTATTTATTAATGTGTTTGCAAGTTTCACCATAAAAATAAAAGTATTGTATTTACTCTCAATGTTCAGTCTGGTATTGAAAGAACTAGGCCGCATTTCCTTAGCCCAATCCTTTCAGTCTAATCTTCTCTTAAGGAAGTTATTTTGTCAAGGCCTTAAGCCTGATGCTGTCCTCCCGTTTATGTTGATGAATTTGGGCTGTTCTTCACATAACCATTTTGGTGCCGAAACCCGGGATGCTTGTAAACATTCTGTTCAACCAAATCTTCAAATTTCTTAATGTTGGAACTAATTCAAAATTTAAATGCCATACTGAACATTGAGTGTGTTAATATTTTAAAAATTGTGTTTTCTAATCTACTTCGAAAGTTTCAGCTCGAGTGTATATGGTTGGCACTGAGAAGGGAGACAAACAGCAGGCCCGTATTTCACTGCAGGGGTAGCCGCACTCTCTTTTCTGGCAGACTGTCAACTTCTTCCGAAGCAAGGTGTACCAGCTCACAGTATAGTCGTGAATACACAACAAACTTTCATAATGCCGATTGACGAGAAACTCATTAATGCTAGAGCTTCTGTCAAAGGCAAGTTAACGCGTTTTCGCACTTTTCTAGATGAGCTCCCGGAAAAAGAACGTAATAGTGACATAATTTCTCAAAGACTGAAAGGTTATGAACAGGCCTTTGAGAAATATGATGAGATACAAAGTAATATTGAGACCAAGGATCCCGACCAGCAAAGTGACCGCTGTGAGGTTGAAAATTTATATTATAAGGGGTTCGCAGACGCGAAGCAGCTTTTAAGAAGTTTAACATTGCAGGAAAAGCAGGAGAAAACTCCTTCAGAATCTTCTTCTTTTCCTTCCCGTGTTATATTACCGAAAATAGAATTACCTAAATTTACCGGAGATGAAGCTACATGTGAACCATTTTTTGAATTATTCAATTCATTGATTCACGAAAACGATTCTCTTCCTTCAATACAGAAGTTTCATTATTTGCGTTTGTCCTTGCAAGGCAACGCACTTAAACTCATCCAAGAGCTTACGTTGACAAATGAAAATTATGAAGTAGCTTTGGCACTTCTCAGAGATCGGTTTGGGAACACTCGTTTAAAAACTCAACGTCACATACAGGGTTTATTCAATTTACCTATTGTTCAAGCTGATAATCTTGCCTCGCTTCGTAATCTGATCGATGCTGCAGAACTTCATATTCGTGCGCTTGCAAATTTGGACCAACCAGTTGACCATTGGGATCTATTTTTGATTCATCTTATTTCTGTTAAATTAGACACTAAAACTTTAAAAGATTGGGAAGCCGATCTGTCGCAACATTCATTGTGTACCTATGAAGCTATTATTAAATTCTTAAAGGCGAAATGCCAAATTCTCTCTGCTGTAGCCAGTCAAAAGAGTAGCTCCACCTTCAAACCTCCTTCTAATAGTAAGGTCATCAGCCCCACTCAGAGAGTACTAAGGTCACATGCCTTTTCTACCAATATTCGGTCTTCCAATCAAGTACAAGCTTGTGTTTTGTGTCAACAACCACATAACTTGTACCAATGCGCTCAATTCAAATCTTTATCTGTGGATGAAAGACGCAAATTAATTACCACCCACAAGCACTGCTTTAATTGTCTATCAGCGACACATATGATAAGCAATTGTCGTTCTGAACGGTTATGTTTTCACTGCAAAGCAAAGCATCATACTCTCCTGCATAGGCATGAAAGATTGCGGTCATCAGCAACCAATAGTTCATCCGCTAAATCTAATTCTGAGACTTTGCCTAATAACGCTCAGTCTTTTACTCAAAGCTCTGTTTCGTTCAGTAAAACTCAAGTTTTATTGTCCACTGTCCAAATTCTAGTGAAGAATGTTCACGGAAAATGGGTTTCTGTAAGGGGATTGTTAGATAATGCTGCAACTAACAATTTTATCAGTGAATCGCTAGTTCGCAAGTTAGGTCTACAAATATGCCCTACTTCTATAGAAGTTACAGGAATTAATGGTTCCAAATCGCAATCTCTGAGTTATGCTAAAGTGAATGTAAAAGATTCCAATAATCTTGGCATTCATTTAAATTTAGATTTTTTAATTATAAATTCCATAGGTATTGACACCCCCATTACTTCTTTTCAAGTCCAGGGTTGGAATATTCCGCATCATTTGCAACTTGCAGATCCGAATTTGAACAGAGCTTCATCTGTAGAAATTCTTTTAAGTGCCAGCATTTTTTGGCAATGTTTACATCCGGAAAAGGTTAAAGTTGCCCGTGATGTTTTCTTTCGTAGAACTGATTTTGGTTGGATTGCCACAGGGCAAATATACCGCAACCCCGTTCAACAAAAATCTCATTGTTATTTTGTTGGTGCTGATTTAAATCAAGAATTAATTAAGTTCTGGGACATTGAGGATATTCAAGTCACCTCACCTCATTCTCGCAATAATGAGATCTGTGAAACACACTACGTAGAAACCACTGTTCGCACTACTGAAGGCAGATTCGTGGTTACTCTTCCTCGCATTTTTAACCACCCTGTTGTTACAGAATCACATTCCAGAGCTCTCAAAGCTTTATTCGCAATTGAAAATCGCTTTAAAAAAGATGCTCTCTTAAAAACTCAGTATACTTCCTTCATGGAAGAATACGAATCAGCGAATCACATGGAAGTAGTTCCAAAATCTGAAGAAATTAGTAATTCTCATAAAGAAATAGTATATCTTAATCATCATCCGGTTTGGAAAAATTCTTCCACCCGAGAACAGATAAGAGTGGTTTTTAATGGGTCATCTCCAGATGCTAATGGTGTTTCTCTCAATGACACTCTGCATTCTGGACCCGCTATTCAGACAGATCTTACTTCAGTTTTACTTGACTTTCGTCTATTCCCCATTGCTGTTCTTGCTGACATCAAGCAAATGTATAGGCAAATTCTAGTAAATTCAGAACAACGTGATTTGCAAAGAATTTTGTGGCGAGACGACAATGCAAAACCTATAAAAATATTTCGTTTAAGAACAGTGACATACGGTCTTAAGCCGTCTGCTTTTCTCGCAATACGATCTCTTCACATGTTGGCCGAGCAAGATGGTCATCTTTTTCATCCTCTAGCTTCTGAAGTTTTGAAAACTGCATTTTATGTAGATGATTTTCTGTATTCCTTTCCTAGTATCTCTGACGCACTTCTTGTTTGTGAGGATTTAAACTCTCTTCTTTCCGGTGGTGGGTTTACCCTTCATAAGTGGAACTCGAACTCAACCGAATTTTTATCTAACTTTTCACAAGTAACTCCTGTTGACAAATGTGTTGCGCTTCCTACTGAGGAATCAGCTATTAAAACCTTGGGTGTTTTTTGGTCTCCTTCTTCAGATACCTTTTCCTATCAGGTACACTTATCTGAGTTTCACCCTCTAACGAAAAGGCAATTATTATCGGAAATAGCAAGAGTTTTTGATCCATTGCAGTACATTGCTCCGATGGTTATTACTGCAAAAATTTTCTTGCAAAAACTTTGGTTATTGAAAATTGGTTGGGATGAAAAGGTACCCTCCCCCCTTTTGGATGAGTGGTTGAAATACCGCAAGAGTTTGTTAGATCTTTCTCAAATTTCTATTCCTCGCACTTTAATTCCCGACATTTCATGTCAGTATTTCGATTTGCACGTATTTGCAGATAGTTCTGAAAAGGCATACGGTTGCTGCGCCTACTTAGTAGGCCGCCCTTCCAATACTTTACCCGGATTTTCCAATTTAATTTGTGCAAAATCAAAGGTAGCCCCACTCAAATCCATATCTTTGCCTAGATTGGAATTATGTTCTGCTGTAATGGCTGTGGAATTAGCCAGCAAATTAAAAATCAGTTTAAATTTGAAATTTTCGACCACATGGTTTTGGAGTGATTCTTCCATCGTGTTAGCTTGGCTTTCAAAACCTTCTTCGCATTGGACCACTTTTGTGGCTAATCGCATTTCTAAAATACAAGAGTTGTCTCATTTTGACCAATGGAATCATGTTCCGGGGAAAGAAAACCCCGCTGATATAATTTCACGTGGCTGTTTGCCCAAGAAATTAATTTCTCTTAAACTATACTGGAATGGTCCGGCGTGGCTCAGTCAGGATTTTTCTTGTTGGCCTCGTTCATCTAATCCGCTCGCAGAAGATGTTCCTGATGCTCGCATTGTTACCGCTTCCCTTTTTCTAACTTCTATTGCTACTAGTCTTTTTCAGCGTTACTCTTCATTTAATAAATTAATTCGGGTGGTAGCATATTTATTTCGATGGAAATTTCTTGTTCTTGATGAGCCTGTGAAGCCGCAACCCTTTCTCACTAAAATGGAATTGGAATTTGCTACTCGTAGAATCTTGTTTCTTATGCAACAAGAAGTATTCTTTCTTGAGTATCAGACGCTTTTAAGCAAAAAAGCTTTACCAAAGTCTAGTAGGCTGTTACCTCTCACCCCTTTTTTGGACCAAGATGGATTAATAAGAGTGGGGGGCAGGCTAGAAAATTCTAGTTACTCAGATGAGAAAAAACATCCCATTATTCTTCCTTCTAGACATCCTATTACTACTCTCATCGTAAAGAAATTTCATTATCAGAATTTGCACGCTGGCACCCGCACTTTGCTTTGGTTAATTCGCGAGCAATGTTGGCTCATTAACGGTGTTCATGAAGTTTCTTCTGTTATTCGGAAATGTATACCTTGTTTCAAATCCAAGCCCCCGCCAATCACGCAAATTATGGGAAACTTGCCATATTTTCGTTCCGAACCTAGTAAGCCTTTTGCCCTGACGGGTATCGATTATGCCGGTCCTTATGTCTATCAAGTTAATTCCCCTTTATCTAAGCGAAAGTTGTTAGGTAAACTTTATATTTCTTTATTTGTGTGCATGGTGACAGGAGCCATTCACCTTGAGTTGGTTACAAGTGCTTCTACTCCTTATTTTATAGCAGCCTTTTCTAGATTTGACTCTAGAAGGGGTGTTCCTTCTGAGGTTTTCTCAGATAACGCAAAAATTTTTGTTAGTACTTTTGATCTTTGGAAAACTGCACTTACCTCTCCTTCTGCTAAGGAACAGTTTTTAGCCTACTTTTCACATTTTGCAAAAATGAGGAAAAAGTAGACTTATGAGATCGGGCAAATGTGTGTCTGTCTGTCTGTCTGTCCGTCTGTCTGTCTGTCTGTCTGTCCTTCTGTCTGTCTGTCTGGCTGTGTGTGTGTCCCCCCCTATCAACTCGTAAACGGCTGCAGCAATCGAAACAAAATTTGGTAGGAGTAAAGATCTATACCTGAATATCTCACGGCCATATTTGAAAATGATGTCAGTACTACCAACTGCTAAAAAATCGCAATTGAAATTTGAGCTCCATGTTGGATATCTTGGAAAGTATGAATGGGAGCTATTTCAAAATTGGCACACGTACAGATCATAATATTTCAGTTTAATTTCCAGGAGGCCAAACATGGCAGTGTTGCCTAAATGATTATAAGCCTCCTGATAGGTCCAATTTTGAAATGCATATAACTTCTACACTATCAAGCGGAATTCAACCAAATTTCGTATGTTGTATGTGTACATAACCAGATATGACTGAGCGTATTCTTAAGACCTACCAGGGCTGCCAACTGTTAATAAATGCTCCTAATTTATTTTATCCAAATACCAATATATCAGAAAGTATGCAAGCCGACAGCTTTAAACTATGCACACGTATAGTACCTGACATTCTATATTAATTTGGAGTAACTTATATACGTCAGTGCTACCAACATGATTCTAAGCCTGCTGACAGGTCCAACTTTAAATACATGTAACTTCCATACTATCATTTGGATTTCAACCAAATTTCGTATGTGCTATGTGTACTATAACAGATATGACTATGCGTATTCTAAGGAGCAACCAGGGCTGCCAACTGTTAATATGTGCTGTCCCTATTTTTGTTACCCTAATATCAATATATCAGAAAGTATGCAAGCCAATAGCTCTAAACTTTGCACACGTATAGTACCTGGCATTCTAGACGAATTTGGAGTAACTAATATACGTCAGTGCTGCCAACATGATTCTAAGCCTGCTGATAGGTCGAATTTTAAAATGCATGTAACTTCTATACTAACTAATGGATTTCATTCAAAATTGGCACAACAATAGATCATATTATTTCAGATTATTTCTGACCAATACATGCATGACATTGTTGCCAACATAATTTTACGCGCGCTGTTAGATCCAATGTTTAACTGCATGTAACGTCCTTGCTATCCAGTGGACTTCAACCAAATTTTGTATTTAGTACCGTAAGAGACGGAACTAAGAATATATTCAGTCATCAGGGCTGCCAACTGTAGTGCTCTATTAGGATACATTATGCCAGGTATACAGTATTTCGAACTAATTGGAAATTTCGATATTAGCAATTTAATTTCGTCATTATTCTAGATAGGTTCATATTCTGTAGAATAATCATTGGCATGAAAAGTAGGCTGTATAGTTCTTCACGGAACTTCTTGTTTCTCATGCTAAGGGATTCAAATGGCATTTCACTCCCCCTTACGCCCCCCATCATGGTGGTCGTTGGGAATCTTGCATAAAGCTCACGAAGAGACAGCTGAAGAAAACCCTTGGTTCAGCCATCCTTTCCTATGAGGAATTTAATTCCTTAATTATTCAGGTTGAGGGTATCGTAAATTCTAGGCCGCTCACGCCTTTGTCTAACGATCCTAAAGATCTTCTTCCGTTAACACCTGTCCATTTTTTAATAGGCTGTTCTTTAGCTTCTACGCCTCCTTTGCTGAGTCGACGCTGTGATCTAAGGTTGCCTATTTTCTGGAGAAAGTTAGACTCTTTGCGAAACTCCTTTTGGCGCCGTTGGAAGCTGGAGTATCTCGGCTCACTTACCAGAAGAGAGAAGTGGCGGCTTTCCCAGCCTGATGTGCGAGTGGGAAATATGGTTCTTTTGCGAGATCCAAGTCCCCCTCTCGTATGGAATATTGGTAGGGTAACTCACTGCCATTTGGGTCGTAATAATCATGTGAGAGTTGTAGATGTTCTCACTAGTAAGGGTGTCTATACTAGACCAATTTCTATGGTTGCTATCTTGCCTGTTGAGGCTTAGTGTCATCTTCTTTATTGTTGTTCACGTTTTTGTAACTGATTCTTTGATTGTTTTCTTTCGGGGGTCTCGGAGCATGATCACTTTCGTGATGTTTATAGTGCGTTTTTCTTTCGTGCCGCATTTGTCAGTTAAATGCTTTTGAGACCACCGAACGAAAACATATGTACTTATTCATTTCTGTTAACATTATAATGTTTATTACTAGTGTTTACTCTCTCTATATATATATCTAAGACTCTTACCTCAGCATGTTAAAGGTCATGCGCCTCCAGCATACGCTCGCATACTGAAAAGGGTGTCGACTTGCTTGCTGCCTTCCTGTATGACTGACGTCACAGCTTGCCCTGGCCAATCATCGCCCGCCAGCCTGGCTTCCAGACGTTTCTATGATGTTATTATTTAAGTGGCGGCGTTTTGCTCTCCATCAGCATTCCTTCTTCAAACCTTCTACGGTCTTCTGCAACTAGCGAGAGGCATTCGTGCCTTCCGCCCTTCTCCGGGGCCTTCTAAACTTCGGGCCTAATCTGCATTTATGATTGAAACTACCAGGAAACGCAACAGCGGAGAGCTTCAGCACTGAGAAAGTGCATTCTACATTTTACTTCAAACCGAAAGAAGCTGCATCAAATCGCAGTTCTAAAATGCCATGTTATTTGGCATTCAAGAAATAACATCAAAACCTAAAGATGTTAAACAATGTACAGCGCTGGTGAAGAAGAAGAAGAAGAAGATCGCCCTGGCGAAGTTATTTTCCTGATGCTGGACATCTCAAATTCTACTACCAAAGAATCAAGTGTTGGCCACGGCAGTCTCTGTCAGCATGCTTCTAGTCATCGCCACTAAAGATAAGTTTGTGCCTTTTTAGCCTACTTTCGATTTTTGCAAAAAATGAAAGTAGACTTATGAGATCAACACAGGGCGAAAAAAGTGTGTCTGTATGTGTGTGTGTATGTGTGTGTGTGAGTCTGTGTGTGTGTGTGTATGTGTGTGTGTGAGTCTCTGTGTGTGTGTGTGTGTGTGTGTGTCTGTGTGTGTGTGAGTGTGTGTACTCCGAATGTCTGTCCCCCCCTATCAATTCGAACACGGTGAATGCGAATTGAACGAAATTTTGTACAAAGGTAGCACTAGCAAAGGACACCTCAGTGTCATGTTTTATATCGCCGCCATCTTGACGGAAACGTAATGGCGGCCACACAAATGTTCAAAGCTTAAATCAAATTACGACTAACCTAATCATCCGATCTCTACCAAATTTTGCAACAACATACCTTTATGGGGGGAGCATCCTTTGACCAAACTAATGGGTCATCAGCGTAACAGTTTGCGGATGGCGGCCATCTTTGTGTGAAAATCGATTCCCCCTATTAATTCGAACACGGTGCAACCGAATGGAACGAAATTTGGTACAGAGGTAGTACTAACAAAAGTCACCTCAGTGTCATGTTTTATATCGCCGCCATCTTGACGGAAACATAATGGCGGCCACACAAATGTTCAAAGCTTAAATCAAATTACGATTAACCTAATCATCCGATCTCTACCAAATTTTGCAACTACATACCTTTATGGAGGGAGCATCCTTTGACCAATCTAATAGGTCATTCGCCTAATAGTTTGCGGATGGCGGCCATCTTTGTGTCAGAATCGATTCCCCCTATTAATTCAAACACGGTGAAACCGAATGGAACGAAATTTGGTACAGAGATAGCACTAGCAAAGGGCATCTCAGTGTCATGATTTATATCGCCGCCATATTGACAGAAACGTTATGGCGGCCCAACAAATGTTTAAAGCTTATATCAAATTACGACTAACATAACCATCCGATCTCTACCAAACTTTGCAACAACATACCTTTATGGAGGGAGCATCCTTTGACCAATCTAGTAGGTCATTAGCCTAATAGTTTGCGGATGGCGGCCATCTTAATGTCAAAATTGTTTCCCCCTATTAATTCGAACACGGTGGAACCGAATGAACGAAATTTGGTACAGAGGTAGCACTAGCAAAGGGCACCTCAGTGTCATGTTTTATATCACCGCTATCTTGACGGAAACGTAATCGCGGCCACCCAAATGTTAAAAGCTAAAATGTAATTACGACCAACCTAATAATCTAGTCCCTACCAAATTTTGCAACACCATATCTTTATGTGGGAAACATATTCTGACCAAACTGCAAGAACATCATCCCAATATTTTGCAGATGGTGGCCAAGTATGTGTGCAAATCGATTCTCCTATCAATTCAAACACGGTGAAACCGAATTTAACAAAATTTGGTACAGAGGTAGCACTAGCAAAGGGCACCTCATATTCATGTTTAATATCCCTATAGCACGTTGTATTTCTACAAGCCACTACAACCAAAATTCAATCATACTCCTTGAAAACGACAAAGAGTTATGACAATACCCATGCATTTGAGGAAAAAGTAGGCTATATGTTCTTTACTGAACATCTTTTTTTATTATTATCTTAATCATCTTCGTTTTAAGTGTTTGCTAGCAAGTGCAAGAATATTAAATTTGTGTGTGCATCAAGCAGAATGAACTTTTGAATAATAGCACATGGCTGTGCCAACCTAAATAAAATTAATGAACATTTGAAATTGCCCCAGGCGGGCCAGCATAACTAATTTTTTAATTAAGGCTTATTTATTAATGTGTTTGCAAGTTTCACCATAAAAATAAAAGTATTGTATTTACTCTCAATGTTCAGTCTAGTATTGAAAGAACCAGGCCGCATTTCCTTAGCCCAATCCTTTCAGTCTAATCTTCTCTTAAGGAAGTTATTTTGTCCAGGCCTTAAGCCTGATGCTGTCCTCCCGTTTATGTTGATGAATTTGGGCTGTTCTTCACATAACCACATGGACAATCATTCTAAAGATGTAGAAGGTCATCCTACTGGATACCTAAATAAAAGAAGGTACTGGTGCTCTTAATGTGCTCCTTTTACGCTGCTTTCTGAGACATGTTTTGAGAATTTATTAAAAATATGTTCAAATATTCGTCTTGAGTCTTAGTTATTATTTTAATATTATTATTATTATCTTTAATTTCTAATAATTGGCCTATGGTACAAATCAGTTTACAATATTCGGATTTGGAATCAAGTATCCTGTAAACTTATTACTGAGATAAAAATAACCTGACAATATGGCACGTATTCTGACTTCTGCCTTCTGTATTCTGGCAATCAGGTGTTTCATTTGCAGTTCCTCCATAGCCATTGCCAACGTCTTTGGAACACTCCCGTGGAAGAGATCACCACTGGCAAAATCCTCACGCATTTTAGTCCCTACAGTTTTCGTGTTTCTTCCGCCAACGGTGCGTACTTGTTTTGTTTTCTTAGCATGGGTAGTTTGCATATTTTGGCTAAGTGGGACAGCAACGTCTATCAAGTAAGCCTTTTGGATTCTTTTGTTGAGATAGACAATATCAGGTCGGTTATTATTATTATTATTATTATTATTTATTTACCAGAAATTGTGCCTACAATTTATGGACGGCAGATAGAGAAAGGACAAGCCCCACATACACAGCAGTGTCTCCATCTCCGTTCATTACATCTATTCAAATCTGAAATGTTACATATATACAATTTACAACATTACATTGCTATATACACATAATCTGCTGAACACGACGTCTATATCACATACTTAATAAATAACAGGGAAGATACAGGCACGCACACACACATATACACGCTCACGCACGCACACACTCCCACTCATTTACAAAGTTACATTATATAAATTCCATTTACATGGGGTTTTAATCCCTTTAGAGCCTTCACTTTGCGGCGAAATTGTCGTGGAGGGAGGTCTTTTAATGCATGAGGCAGGTCATTCAAAGTCGAGCAGAGCGTTTGTAGAACCCTGATTGATCATCTTTTGCTCTAGCGAATGAAGGAACGGGGGTGACACCCTGTGCTCTACGGACTGAGCGATATAGTTAGACTTAGGGCGAGATTATTGTCGATAATCGTAGTTTGCTGGAGGAGATACTACTTGAGTATAGAAAAGCCGATTCGTTCACTTAACTGATAGTTATTTTCATCACAGCTTCGATTTTTGGGTCACTAACCTGGCCTGTTGCTTTCCTTATGATTATAATTGGTCCGTGTGCATGCCTACAGTAGGTAAACTAATAGTATCGTAGCTAGAAAATTGATGGAATACTCGAATTCCCGCCAGATATAATTGGGCATAATTTGTGTTGACCGACTGCAAACCCTTTCATTTTACCATAAATCAGAGTCCTTAGTTACAATATCAAATTATTATTCTTAGAAATCAGGGATTGTTAACCTCACTGTTACGCCCCTTAAATATCATTATTAGGGCTCGGATTTTTAGGTAAATAAGTATATTTTTATGTAAATACATATTTTAAGCAATTTTTCTATAAATACATAAATTTCTTTTTTTCCACTTATTAGCACAAAGGACATAATATTTACATTCTTTAAAATCAATATGCTAGATCTTTCAGTTTATTGCATTTTTGTTCTGTGTTACTTCAACGGGAAAGAACCTGTGAACTATCTAATCTTCATGCAGAGCGTATGTCAGCTTGCAACTGTGTTATTCTTAACTTGTCGTCCCGTCCCACTCACTGCGGAAGCCGGGGATTTCCTTGTCCATAGCCATATTGCACCACGTGCTAGACCCCCCCCCCCCCCCCCCAAGCTACCTGGAACCAGTGTCACTCACAAGCAGTTAATTTCTGGCACTGTCAACTCTAAGGCACTTCTACGATGCCTACATTTAAAGCAACTACAAGTTATCTTCTGCAGCAGTATGTTGCAGAATTTAAAGATAATTTTACTTCTGATGGGGGCGTTCTGTTCTGCCAACCATGTGGGAAAGCAATCAAGGCTGAACAGAGATCTCAAGTTACACAACACCTCAAGGGCAAGAAACATATTGCCGAATTTTCGCGATAATCGTCGGTCATTTGTGATGGACAACCTGAAGATGTATCTCGTGTACTGTAATTCTTCAGTAGTCAGTGAGGCATAGCGTAAATTGCATTCGGGAGTACTGCATATCGTTCATAATCACATTGAAAATGAAAATCCACAGCCTGCTTCCAGTCTCCGACCGGGTCAGGAATGGAATGAATGAAGCCCCCATCTAGCGGCGAGGATATGGACTGTGCCGGCTGCCGAGGCCTGACGCACTCCTCTGGGGCAATGATTAACTGAATGACAGATGAAATGAAATGATAGTGGAGAGTGTTGCTGGAATGAAATTTTGACAGGGAAAACCGGAGAACCCGGAGAAAAACCTGTCTGCCTCCGTTTTGTCCAGCACAGATCTCACATGGAGTGACCGGGATTTGAACCACGGACCCAGCGGTGAGAGGCCGGCGTGCTGCCGCCTAAGCCACGGAGGCTTTCATAATCACATTAACAAACTAAATTATAATTACATATTTTTACTTTTTGTCAAATATTTCAGGTATTTTTAATACATGCAAAATAAATATTTTCCCGATTTTTAGCACCTAAATATCCGAACCCTAATCATTATAATCATCATATCAGACATATCAGTTACTTCTGCAATCCGCTTTTGTGAACATAGGCCACGCATTTTGAGACTGGAGACGTCATAATACTTGTGTTGTTAGAAGTATTGACTCTTTGTATTCACAAACCGGGTGTTTCTTCCCAGACCGAACATATTGAGAGTATTGAACAGTCAAAAGAAATCTTCAAGATTTATGCAACTACTTTATCACATTGATTAGACACATACGGTACTATTCAAGTCTACTTCTTTCATTGGCTCAATCAGTAAATGAGATTGCTTCTCTTTATAAATTGCCCGTTTTACTGCTTTCTCGATGTTAGTAATTTAGCGACTTCTGAATTACTACTTGTTAAATTGAATATATAAAATCTTGATTTTACTCAGCGTATAGAAGGAGATTTTATCACATCACATAATTCAAGGAACTGGAAGAATGATCCTACGACAAACTTTCAACAATTAATCCCGAAATATGAGTCGCCTCCGTAGCGTAGCGGTCAGCATGGTTAGCTGCCGCCCCGGAGGTCCTGGGTTCGATTCCCGGCTCTGCCACGAAATTTGAAAAGTGGTATGAGGACTGGAACGGGGTCTACTCAGCCTCGGGTGTTCCAAATGAGTAGAGGGGGTTCGATTCCCACCTCAGCCATCCTCGAAGTGGTTTTCCGTGGTTTCCCACTTCGTCTTCGGGCAAATGCCGGGATGGTACTGCCCCCGTAAATTGAATTATACTGAGACCACGGTGGCTGTATTGGCATATGTGAATAAAGCTATGGCCGTCATAGTTGTGACGTGTATATTCATGACGTAGGCACGGATGACGCAGACTTCATGCAAGTAGGCTGGATGAGCTGAGATTCTTGGTGACGTCATGATTTTGTTCGAGAAGGATCTGAGATTTACGACGCAGTCGCAGGGAAGCAAGGAATTGTGCTGAGGAAGAAGTTACGCTATTGGAGGAGAGGCTCGAACCAATGAATGATAGCTTGGAGGGATACGGAGATTACTGAAACTACCATATTTAATTACTTTTGGCATGCAGAATTGTGGAAAACTATTTTCAGTTATGGCATTGATTTGGAATTTTGAAGAAATTAATTATGAGTTTTTGAAATTTGAAAATCCGTCAAGTATAGCCAAAGTTAGAACTTCTAGCAATGACGGAGGAACAAGCTATGGTAGGAATGGATACGCCCCTTAAGAAGTTGATAAAAGGCCTTGCACAGCAGAGAGGAAGTTCTCAAGTTCTCATGTCTCAGTTCTCATGTCTCAGGGCTGATGGCTCATTTTCTCATTCTCATACTGGGAGACTTCGAGTTCTTATTTCCGATAGAACAAGTATATATTATTCAGTGAAGCAAGTCGTCATTAGCAAGTGTGGTAGAGCCCACAGCATCGAACAAGCACTGAGCGTGCAGCAGTGCAATTTTACGGTTACTAAAACTAGGCGAAGTTGGAGCGCACACATAAACGAGTCTACAAGATTATCTATCAAGAGTTAGCTACTGCATTTATGCTAATTCAATTGTGCATTACAATATTGAGGCGTGTGCGAAAGTTGAACATTTTCACTATTATACTTTGGAAGATATTCGCATTTTAAGACTGCAGACAAAAGTGATTTTCTCGACACCTGAGAAGCACTTTTATAATACCACATTCTACGCTACGGCTGACACATGTATTGCAACCGTGATACTGAAGATTACATTTGGTGATACAACGCTACATTCTACAATGGAACTATATAATCTGGCAGTACTTTCGACTATTATTATAACGGAAGTGGAGATGGAAGACTAAAACTTTAATGCAATTGGGACATATATCAATGGAGTGAAATAGCAGCATGGAGCTTCGTTAATCGTCATTCTACAAAAGCGAGCATGTAGTGAACATCCAACTACACTCATGCATCGTAATCCATCGCTGAATTACATCAAATGGCAGTGGAAATATCTTCATACTCCACAATTATGAACATTTCTGCGGAAATAATTGCAATAAACTTCATGGCGAATTTCTACCAGAACTTCAGGGAACTTTCAAGAGAGGCCATGGTGGACCCGGCTCACACAGAAGAGTTTTGCCAGAAGGATGTCTATCGTCTACACGGAGCAGTGCAATTTCCGGAGGAGGAAGCAGTTCTATTCTCCGAGGGCGCAGGTTCCAGGATCGAGGTCGGAGCACATCTTTACGGTGGTGAAATGGAACCAACAGCAGTCTTCTTTGGAAATTTTCCTCTAGAACTTCAATCAACAGATAAGGTAGTCGTGAACGTTTCTTGATTTATTTGAGCCATTTAGCGATATCTGAGCAACCATTTTTCCCATATTTTCTGTCCCATATATTTTGCCCCATATTCTTGCTTGATATTTCTGTACTCTGTACACTTTGCTGATTTATGCCTTTTTCTACGATTTATTGAGACATTATTATATCATTGGCATATTTATATAATTTTGGATCAGTTGAGACTGATAATATATATTCTTTCAGTAATTTGCATATTTTTGTAGTCATGATTTGACTGTAAAGTTAACGATTTTCTATGGCAAGTTTGAATTCAGACAGCGTGTCATTTTATTAAAGTAATTCTATTCAGTAAATTACTTTGACCAATTTTCTGTCATCCTCAAGAAAGAAGAATGATTAAAATATTTTAGAGCGTTAAAATCTACTACTTTATCGACGATCTTGGAAATACTAGTCGTTTTATGAACATGATTGCAACATAGACATTTATCGTCAATTCTTAAATACCATTGCATTATAGACAATTTTATGAATTATGAACTTTGAGTACGATTTATTGAGTACACTATAGTAATGAACATTTGATAGGAGTTTTTCTCAATTGTAGATTGGAACAATAATGTTTGCAGTCCACAGTCTAATTGTATTCTATTCGACTATTTATGCAGTTTAGATGAATTTTGATTGAAGATAGTATTTTTATACTGCGATACTTTGATGATATTAATCTCAATTTTGATAGACCAGGGAGGTGAGTCTTGTCGTATTTGATATTAAATTTATTTGTGACTGGCAAATTTTTACTTCATATCGATTCATGAATGAAACCCACGAAGGTTAAATATAATAACAGTTTTGATTCAATTGATGAATATAAGAATTTTTAAAGAGGAACTATGGATGTATAATCGTTAGTTCAGTGGACGTGTAAAAGTCGCTGATGAATAATGCCCTTTAATAAGTGAAGGAGGTTCCCATAGTAATATTGATGATGATGATGAATTTATAAGTGGAGGTTTTTTGTGTGTATTGTGGAAGATTTTGATGCCATATATAATGAGATATATGATGAATTATGGGCCAATTTTGGTGCAATTTTGTGCGTTTTGAGCGAGGTATTTTTCCGCTGAGTGTATTGTTCAGGTCCATTGAAAATTATTCATGTGAAGTGACTGTTAAAATTAACAAGAGTGTTTAAATAATTTGAGATAACGATTTTGAATGGAGGTTACCGTCACAAATAATAATTATTAAATCTTATTAAACCTGAATCTAAAATTTAAATATAACTAACCTTCATTGGTCGATTATATCACCACGATTTAAGTAATTATCAACCGGATAAACGTGTGGTTTAATGTATCTCTAATATAAATAATATAAATAATGTAAATAACTATGTAAATATCTTTAATAATAATTTGAAACGAACGGGATTAATAGAGGCGTGTATAAAGTTTTCAATTGTCGTTTGACAATGTTATAAACAATTTAAAATGTTATAAATAATTAATGAACATTTTGTTATAAACATTAAGCGTTTTCGTTATTATACTCTAAACAACGCTAGTTCAACAATTGGAATATACAATTAAACAAGATTTGGGATTATTAGAGTAATCCATTGATATTTGAATGGAGCATTTAAAAGATTTGCGTGATAATATTTGAGTTGAGATGTGAACATTTAAAGTGTTTTGAAAAGGAGCTAGGCTCTGAGGTAACTAGCATATGCTAACATTGGGTGGACAGGTGCGTCCATTTGACGAAGCAAGCATGCGACACGGTGCAGGGTGTATTACAGGTGGCCAGATAACTGAGTGGTAGAGGCCAAGGTCATCTACATAGCAGCCTTGCGGTTATAAATAAAATGTGAAGTTCATGAACAAGGAAACAAATGCTATATGTCTCGTCCCAGCTTCCTTATCCATTCCAAAGTGCATTGTTGTTATTATTACGTTCTTTTGAGCTAGAGAAAGCTGAAATTTTGTATGTGAAGTCTACAAGTCCTACAGGAGGACATGGTTGCATTGACAATGGCTTCTGATTGCCACGTATATTTTGTTGTTAAATTTTGTTAAATTATATTTTTCTTTATGTGAAATAAATTATTGTGCAGTTTAAATTTTCTAGTTTCCGACTTGGTTCATTTTAAATATCGTGGTGGAGGTTATTGTGAGGGCATACTATTAAGTGATCCAGTTGAAAACCCAGACCCGAGATTAAATTTGAATAGGTAAGTAAAAGGTAAGTATGAACCCCCGTATATTTTGGTGTGTTCCACAATAATTTCATGTTAACTACTGTGCTCTAATCTCGGTAGTATCTGTCAGTGCCATTTTCATTGATGTAGCTGTGTCGGTGCGATTGATTATTGGCAATCCGATTGAGGGGGCGGATTTCTGACAGCCTACTATCCGGATTATCGGGGACAGTACCTTCTTCAAGGCCACGGCCGCCTCCTTTCCTCTTCCTTGCCTATCCATCCTGACCATCCATTACCTTCCCTGATGAGGCCCCTGTTCGCTTTGCAGGTGAGGCCGCCTGGGCGAGGTGCCAATCATACCTCACCAGTTGTATCCCCTTCGATTAGATGTTCCCAGCTCTAGGACACTGCCCGTAGAGGCGGTAGTGGTGAGTTCCCTCGCTGAGTCCGTGGGTTCCACCAACCTGGAGGGTATACGACTAAGAAAAAGAAAAGAAAGAATCCCGAAATATCGATGTCCAATATCCTCACTGTTATTAGTCGAACACACATATAGTTTATCACTAGCATGAGGTATTCTCGCATTCTTTCACCAATAAACTCGGTGCTTGCCACGGTGGGTGTGGTTATAGTGTCGGACTACAAACCCCAAGCTTGCAGGTTCGCTCCTGGCCATGGTAAGTGATTTTTGAAAGGCGACAAAATCACGATACTCATGTCATATGTTGTTGGCATGTTAAAGAACCCATTTGAATTCAGTAGGCCGAGTTCATAAT
The DNA here is from genome assembly GCA_946902985.2 of Meconema thalassinum. Taxonomy (NCBI): domain Eukaryota; kingdom Metazoa; phylum Arthropoda; class Insecta; order Orthoptera; family Tettigoniidae; genus Meconema; species Meconema thalassinum. Next base: position 2,132,367,249 of record OX336388.2, on the reverse strand, counting down.
GTCAAAATTAATCTCGGGATATTCCGCCAACACAAAGTTCCTCATTTCTCTATTAGAAAGCGGTATAGCGTCAAGGAGCATAGATATCTAACCTCCTTGACACTCATAGCGCTCCAAGGACCATTAAATTCGACACGCAGGCTGCCCTCTGGGTGTCGATTAACAAAGCTTGCACTCGGCACCCGAGCCCATACGATAGTATTATTATAACTCGATTAGCTTGGAGGACCGCGAACATCTTACATTGCTGATAGCCATGAAGGGAGCAAGATAAACAAACTTGGAACTTCGAGGACTTCTTCTTCTAAAATAAAATCTAAATTCTCTCACGGGACTTCATAGTTTGATATAGTTGCTAGTAAAGTAACTATAAATAATAAAAAAATAAAAAATAACGAGCCTTTTCGCATATGATGTGTAACATCTGACATAGAAGAAACCTCACGTGGAATTGTTGATGCTCCGGTATTTTATACTATTATTGGCACAAATATTAATCTATTGTAGAAGGGAGTGTTTTACAGATATTGTAGTTTATAATATGGAACTCATTTTATTAGATGATTTGTAGCTTCCACCAGCACTAGCCTAAATAAAGAATACGATATGGATCAACTAGATTAATAGATGCGATACCGCTCATAACCTTAAATTCCTTATAAACAGGTCCTCTTGATTCACAGACCAACACGTAATTTCATATGGATTCTGTTAAAATGAGTCATATTGGTATGATAAATATCGTTTAAAATGATAATCTGGTAGGAAAAATATCTATTCCGCCCAGGATTCGGACCCAAGATCTCTAGACTCACAGTCATACGCACTCACCACACGGCTATTTCGACTGAGCAAATATTGTGCACAAGATGGTGACTTATTTCCACGTTCCAATAATACTGCATTACGGAATTAAGTTTCATTTATATTTTGCTTGTTTCGATAATGTTCCTGTGTGAAATTGAGTTTAAAATGCCTTATGAATAGGCCCTCTTGTAAGTAAAGGGAATGTATTAAGTAATAGTTCATGAAGGCTTGCTCAATTCTCGTATAACCACAACGATTATATTATATTGATGACTGCATTACCGTTATATGGCTTAATATTTGAATAGCCATTGTGCAGAAACATAGTACCGGCAATGCCGACTACTTACAATGTTTGATATTAAGGCATTTTACCATTTAAATACTGATAGGAAAACTTCGGACATGTACCATATCATTTGTTTCAATCACTTGACACCAGAGTTCGCATGAGCGTTTTCCGTTCAGTATGTCATATACATTCCACATGGCCGAGAGTGGGTCATGGTATCGATTTCTGACACCGCGCGCTGATTGTTTCTCTTACCAGTGCCAGCTGGATCGATCGATCGAGTTGGCAGTGTGTCTTATACTTCCGTTCGATCCACCACTGCCAGCTAGGGCACACTTCCGTTCGATCGATATAGCGGGCAGTGCATACTTCCGTTTTCCACCACTGCCAGTTAGTACACTTCCGTTCGATCGAGCGAGCGGGCAGTGCAAACTTCCGTTTTCCACCACTGCCAGCTAGTACACTTCCGTTCTATCTATCGAGCGGGCAGTGCATACTTCCGTTCGATCCACCACTGCCAGGTCGATCGTTCTGATCCTCTTCCGTCCCCAATTTTCAAAATCACTCCCACAAAACAATCCACCAACCGAGCGGAAAGATGTCACACATCAATAAGTGAAAGAATAAGATCTATATCCCTGAATGCAAAACTCGAGCACTACTGTACAGTCATCCGGCCAGAAACTTTGTATGCAGCGGAATGTCTCACCATGAATATAAAAGGCATAATGGAAAAACTGGAGACCCAAGAAGATTTTGAGGAAAATCCTGGGTCCAATCAAAGAACACGGTGAGTTCCAAAGACGCCACAACGAAGAGTTGTACACACTCGTAGAAAAATTAACTGAAGTGATGAGGAAAAGGAGGATTTCTCTCTATGGGCATAAATAACCCGAATGAAATCAACACTGCTATCCAATCGAATTTCTGCTTTTCTCCACGAGAAAATGATAAAGGGGACCTCGTTCAGTGAAGTAGAGAAAGATCTGTTGGAGATTGGGATAACGTGTGAAGATATCCAGGATCGTGACCCACTTAGGGAAAAACTTCAAGAACATCGGAGTTTTCAACCTAAGCCGAAACTAATAACCGAGAAGGCGTGGACTACGGAGAGAAAGGTGCAACATCGATTGCGAATGAAAGAGTACTGGGCCAACATTGAAATGCAGAAGAAACAGTTGACATGACGAGGTCCTTAGTTGGCTGTAACGAAGGAAGAAGAAGGGAAAGAATACTAATAATGAACCGCAAAACAACTCATAACAGACCAGACATAAATTTAGTTACTAAATTATTGTCGCTTTAAGAGACGGAACATCGAGATCATCTGCCTCCGATATAAATTTAAATTAGAAGAAAAACAAAGTTTGCAGTAAGATATATTTTCTGGCGGCATTTACAATATCTGAACCACTAGTAGGCCCTACTACAGCAGTTAAAAGTTTCTTTGAAAAATTAAGAAGCACTAGGAGAAAAGAGCAAGCTTGATGCAAAGGTTCATAAGGTACAGTTTTCTCAAGAACAAATACCCTGCCTTGTAACCAGAATGAAGCAAACTTGAAACTATAGCTCACCATTTTATTACTGGCCTTAAATTACTAGTTCTGTACAATAAATTATGACAATTCCATATTCCTATGATATGTAATTCCATTCCTATTATTATAAATTTATTTTTATTTTTTATTTAATCGAGTTAACCTCTAGGTTGGTGGTTCCCAAGGACTCAGCGAGAGAACTCACCACTACCGCCTCGACGGGCAGTGTCCTGGAGCTTGGAACATCTGGTCCGGATGGATACAACTGGGTAGGTGTGATCAGCACGTCGCCCAGGCGGCCTCACCTGCAAAGCGAACAGGGGCCTCATGAGGGGAGGGATTGGAAGGTTAGGATGGATAGGCAAGGAAGAGGGAAGGAGGCGTCCGTGGCCTTGCAGTAGGTACCATCCCGGCATTTCCCGAAGACGAAGAGGGAAACCACGGAAAATCACTTCGAGGATGGCTGAGGTGGGAATCGAACTCCCTCTACTCATTTGGACCACCCGAGGCTGAGTAGACCCCGTTCCAGTCCTCATACCACTTTTCAAATTTCGTGGCAGAGCCGGGAATCGAACCCAGGACCTCCTGGGCGGCAGCTAACCATGCTGACCGCTACGCTACGGAGGCGACCTTATTATAAATACTCCCTGAAATTCCGTGCTTTAAATATAGGCCACACGCAACATATCTGTGGGTGGGGTCCTGGGTTCAAGTCCCGATGTGTGGCACTTACGACACACCTACGGTAAGTACACCCAAAATGATTTAACAACAAAGAGGCTTCGATGGCTTAGTCGGTAGCATGCTGAACTTCTATGTCCAAGATCACGAGTTCAAACCTGGCCGAAGTCGTCGGATTTTTTAAACCGTTAAAATCCTTCAGTATGCCTTGCTTCGACGGGGAAGCAAAGCCGGTGTTCCCTTTGTCATAGATTTATGGCATGTAAACGAACCTTCCACTAATTAAACTTGTGTTAAGCTAAATTTGCAGGTTAGATTTCATTTAAACGCTCTATCAAAGTTCCAACGTTCACCACTAGGTGTCAGTGACATCTGGTAGTGAAAGTTGGAACTACTTGAAGTTGAACGGAACTTGTTGCTCACCCCATGGGTTACATTATTTAAATGACTCATGGTGGCTCCGTATTGATATGCTAGAATAGTTAACAAGAAAAGTACATCCCCCTGAATCAATACTGTTACGTGCCACCCCCTAGTGGCACTTTTGTTAACTGGATTACGGTAGGGGTACAAAGCACAATACCAATTACTGCTTAAAGAAATAATTAACTTTATTGTGGCCAGAAAATTACACTAATCAGCAAATACAAGCAATTAGGAGCCTTCTCCAGTTTCCTCAAGTCTCTTCCTTATGCGCTCTTAGCCCCTTTCACTTGCAACAGACCACAGAAGTTAATCCGTCCTAATGAGTCCGGTGGCCTTGGCAGAAGCTACCTGCCCCTCTTCCAGGTACAAAAAATACAGTTACTTACGAGCACTTGATGTACGCTGTTCACAAGCTGGGAGAAACAATGTCACAGGATTTCGTAACTCGCACAGCACTTCGTCACCACACTTCTGTCGCACAAGATAATCGCTCGCACTAGCTCGTAAAACACAACAACAACAACTGCTTCACGGGTCACTCTTATATAGCCGGCCGGTGACTCAATAAATGCTTCTAGATCCATCCAGAGTCCACGGCTTCTCGAGGTTTCCAGCGCTGGTCCAGTCACGAATGTTCTGGACTATCCCTTTGTCTGTAGTAGCCCTGTTGCATAAGGCGCGCGCAATACGGGAGGCGGCCACAGCCCAGCCCAGCCCTGGGGCAGTTGTGACTCATACGGCGAGTGATGACACAAACTCACAGCCGTAACACCACCCCCTTCCTAGAAAGGCTGATCGTCCCGATCAATCATTGGTCCGTCTGTGTCCCGCCGTAGGCTGCCAGGCGATCTCGATGCACGATCTTCATCTTCGCCCTCGGGTTCCGCTGGATCCTGTAGACGACATCGTTGATCCGTTTCACGACTCGGTACGGGCCCTCTCAGGGCTTCTGAAGTTTGGGTGACAGGCCTTTCTTCCGTAATGGGTTGAAGAGCCAGACCAGGTCGTCCTCGTGGAATCCGCCGGCATCCGTCTGCTGGTCGTATCGGGTCTTCATTCGGTCGGTCTCGATCCGCAGTTTCCTCCTCGCGAACGCGTGCACGTCCTCCAGTTGGTCGACCAGTTCTTGACAATACTGGCTTACCGGGATCGGATCATTCCCAGGTCGGCCGAAGGCAAGATCGACAGGTAGACGGAGCTCCCTCCCAAACATGGCCCGGGCTGGTGTGCACCCGGTGGCTTCATGCACGGCGGCGCGGTAGGCCAGGAGAAATAGTGGAAGATGTTTGTCCCAATCCCTCTGGTGCTCGCTGACGACTATTCGGAGATGGTTCTCGATGGTGCGATTGAATCGCTCTACCATCCCGTCGGACTGAGGGTGTAGCGGCGTCGTCCTTGTCTTCCGGATTCCCAGCAGCTGGCATAGGTTCTGGAACACCTGCGACTCGAAGTTCCTCCCTTGGTCGGAGTGCAGCTCCAGGGGTACTCCGTACCGGCTGACGAATTCTTTCACCAGGGTCTCTGCAATCGTCGCGGCTTCTTGGTTAGGGAGCGCATACGCCTCCGGCCATTTGGTAAAGTAGTCGCTGACGACTAATATGTAGCGGTTCCCTGCCTCGCTTAACGGGAATGGCCCAGCAACATCGATGGCCACTCTCTCCATGGGGCCGCCCACGTTGTAGGTCTTCAGTGGACCCCGTCGTCTTCGTCCTGGGCCCTTGCTGGCTGCGCAATCGTGGCATCTCGCACAGTGGTTCTCCACGTCTGTTCGGCATCCGATCCAGTAGAACCGCTCTCTCAGCTTCTCCAGGGTCTTCTTTATCCCTAGGTGTCCACCAGATGATCCTCCATGAACTTCCTTCAGGACTTCCTCCGTCATAACCTTTGGAACGACGACTTGTTCCCGAGATGTCTTCCCATCGGTGCTTTCCCAGGTACGGCAGATGAGGCCATCCCTTACAACCAGCGAGTCTCACTGCGCCCAGTAGGACTTAAACTTCGGGCTGCAGTCACTCACAATGTTCCACCCGGGTCTGGGGACACAGGCCCTCTTCCACTCGGCTATCAGTCCCAGGTCATCATCTTCCCCTTGCGCCCGCGTGAAAGATTCACGGCTCCAGCTCCCTTGAATTTCTACGGTAGTCCTTCGGCACTGTATCCCGGTGTTCTCCTCCCTCCTAGTACAGAAGGTGCAGTCTTCGGGACACGGTCTTCGTGACAGGGCGTCGGCGTTAGAATGCAGTTGGCCTTTCCTGTGCTGAATCTCAAAGTTGTACTGTTGAAGCCTCTCTAACCACCGCGCGAGTTGACCCTCGGGCTGCTTGAAGTTCAGGAGCCACCGCAGGGATGCATGGTCGGTCCTGATGAGAAATTCTTGCCCGTACAGGTACTTGTGGAAGTGTTCAATGGTCTTCACGATGGCGAGCAGCTCCTTCCTGGTGACGCAGTAGTTCCTTTCTGGCTTTGACAAGGCCTTGCTGAAGTAGGCCACTACTCTCTCCTCGCCGTCCACTACTTGCGACAGGATTCCCCCTATGCCAAAGTCGCTGGCATCGGTATCGACGATGAACCTTGTTCCAGGTCTGGGGTAGGCCAGAATAGGCGCGGTGCACAGAGCCTGCTTGAGTTGTTCGAAGGCGCTGTGGCATTCTGCTGTCGACGTGAAGAGTTGGTCCTTCTCAGTCAGGCGATGTAAAGGTTTGGCGATGTCGGCGAATCCCCTCACGAAGCGACGGTAATAAGTGCAGAGTCCCAGGAAGCTTCGTAGTTGGGACTTGTCCTTCGGAACTGGCCACCCCCTCACAGCTGCGGTCTTCTCTGGGTCGGTGCGCACCCCTTCCTCGGAGACGATATGCCCAAGGTACTGGACCCGCTTCTGGAAGAGCTGACACTTCTTGGGGCTCAACTTCAGCTGGGCAGCCCGTAGCTTCAACAAGATCTCCTTCAGGTTGCTGTAGTGCTCCTCGAAGCTTCTCCCCAGAACGATGACGTCGTCTAGGTAGACCAGGCAGGTCTTCCTGTGTAGTCCCCTCAGAATGGACTCCATTAGCCTTTCGAAGGTCGCAGGGGCGTTGCACAGACCGAATGGCATGACGGTGAACTGCCAGAGCCCGCTGCCCACAGAGAACGCCGTTTTCTCTCGGTCCTTAGGGTGGACCTCCACCTGCCAGTAGCCACTCTTCAAATCCAAGGTGGAGAACCATCTTGACCCTGATATGGTGTCCAGCGTGTCGTCGATCCGGAGTAGAGGGTAGCTGTCCTTCTTCGTGACGTCGTTCACCCGCCTGTAGTCCACGCAGAACCTGGTGGAACCGTCCTTCTTCTTCACAAGCACGACCGGAGAACTCCAAGGACTATGTGATGGCTCGATCACCCCTTGCTCCTTCATCTCTTCAACCATCCGGTCGACTTCGGCTTGCTTGGCGAGCGGGACACGTCGCAATGGGGCCCTAATCGGTGCGCTGTCCCCAACGTCGATTCTGTGCTGGACCAAGCTTGTCCTGCCGAAGTCTTTTCTCCCCACGGAGAAGACATCCTGGAATTCGCGTAGCAGGTCCTGAAGTTGGCGTGATTGTTTCTCGTCTAAATGGTCCTGGGATCCTTGGTACAGCTTCTGTAGTTCTTCTGGCAGTGTGCGTCTTCTTCGGTTGTCCGTCTGCAGGTGTCCGTCCGTCGTGTCGGTGATGCGGGCAATCCAGGTAACGGGCTCGCAGACTCCTAGGTTGGTGTCCCGGTGAACCGTAATGTCGTAGTCGTTCAGGTTGGACAGGCGGACGTACGGCCGAGACGTCGTGTTGATGAGGGTCTTGGCAACTAGCAACCCTTTTGTCTGGATGTCCTCATATTTTGGCTCGATGACAGCCGCCACTCCCTCAGCAGTTCCGTCGACAATTACGGAAGCGCTGACTTCCGTCCTGGCGGGAACGATGACGTCTTCTCTCAGCCTTACTCGTCGTGCGGTGATGGACTCGTGCGCAGGTTGCAAAGCAAGTTCCTCACCTCCGAAGTGCAGAGTGTTGGTACTCAGGTCCAAGATGATGTTGTTCTGGTCCAGGAAGTCCAGTCCGATGATCACTTCGTTTGATACGTCAGCCACAAGCACTGGATGCTTTATCACCCGTCGACCTATGACGAACTCCAGTGATGCTTCGCCATGTACCGGTGCGGTCTCTCCGGTCGCGGTTATTAGCTGGAGGTTCCTTTGTGTGGGTTGCACTCTCCACTTCGGGATCACAGTGGGATTGACGATGGTCCTCGATGCTCCCGTGTCGATCAGCATGGGCCAGCTCACTCCGTTGATGACTCCGTCGACCATCAGGCTGCTATTGTCCCTCCGTAACTTCGTCACACGCACTTGGACTGCCGGGGCTTGACGACTGTCACAAGCCAACCATTGCCCCCCAAGGCTGGCTAATACTCGTTTCCCTGGGCCGCGCGGTTTTCAGACGACTGATTTACCGTCGGATACCCTCGGCGGCGGCGATCACCGCAGTCCTTGCTCAGGTGGCCTTTCTTACCGCAGGCCCAGCAGTTCGGTAGTCCTCTTCCAGGCCGCCTCTCCGGTTGTCTTCCGGCTGTGTCGTTGCTGGTAGTGCCGCGACTATCGAAGAAACGGCTTAGCGCCTCCATCAATTCGTCGGCCAGGGGCTTGGTCTCGTTGGTTTTTGCTGGTTCGTCGACGTCCACTTGACGCACCCGCGCGTGCATTCTGGATGCCTGTTTTGCCGTCTCGAATTCAAGTGCGTGGCTCAGCGCATCTGCCAGGGTCTTATTGCGCGCGAGTCGCAGCGCCTGTTGAGTGTCCGAGTCCCGTAGCCCGTCGGTGAAAGTCTGCGTCGCTATCTGCTCCAGAAAGTCGGCCGGCGCTGTTGGGTAGGCGAGCCTTACGAGGCGTGCGATGTCCATCTCGAACTCCTGCAGGGTTTCCGCGTTCTTCTGTACCCGGGTCCGGAGCTGCATCTGGTAGGCCTGCTGAAGATGGCTATCTCCATATCGGGACTCCATGTCGGCGATCAGTGCAGCGTAGTCCTGGGATCCAGTCGGGATGGCCTGAGGGACGTTAAGGGCGTCGCCTCTCAGCGCTACAATGAGAGCTGTAGCCTTTTCTGTGTTGTTCCAGTTATTTATGGAACAGGCTGCCTCGAACTGACGTAAGTAGGTGCTCCACGGGACCTTTCCGTCGAAGGTTGGGGGCGTCACTCTGCTATGTCCCGTTCCTGATATTCCCGGTGTAACGGTGGGCGGGCGTTGGCGCAGCTCGGCAACTTCCTCTCGTAGAGCGTTGAATTCCTCTTTCACCCCCGTCAGTGGGCGTTGGCGCAGCTCGGCAACTTCCTTTTGTAAGGCGTTGAATTTCTCTTCCACTGCCGTGACTTCCTCACGCAGACCCAGTTCTAATTTCTTCAGGTCCTGTGTCAACTTATTCTGACCGTCTTCCATCTTCTTCTGGCCGTCCTCTATCCTCTTCAGGTCCTCCGCTAGATTCTTCTGGCCGTCTTCTAGTTTGGCAGTTAGGTCCTCGGCTAATTTCTTCTGGCCGTCCTCCATCTTCTTCTGGCCGTCCTCCATCTTCTTCAGGTCCTCCGCTAACTTATTTTGGCTGTCCTTCAGGTCCTCTGCTAACTTCTTCTGGCCATCCTCCATCTTCTTCTGGCCGTCTTCCATTTTGGCAGTTAGGTCCTTGGTTAAATTCTTCTGGCCGTCCTCCATCTTGCTTTCCATGCCATTTAACTTTTCTAGCAGTGCTGCCAATTTCTCCTCCATTTTAGTTGTTTGTCTTGTAAAGGGCATGCACTAACAGGAAAATTAGAGAAAATGACCTGCTCGGGTTTTGAAACCAGGACCGTCAGGTGTTGTGCTTGAGTTCGTAATCCGGCTTCTGACACCAGTTGTTACGTGCCACCCCCTAGTGGCACTTTTGTTAACTGGATTACGGTAGGGGTACAAAGCACAACACCAATTACTGCTTAAAGAAATAATTAACTTTATTGTGGCCAGAAAATTACACTAATCAGCAAATACAAGCAATTAGGAGCCTTCTCCAGTTTCCTCAAGTCTCTTCCTTATGCGCTCTTGGCCCCTTTCACTTGCAACAGACCACAGAAGATAATCCGTCCTAATGAGTCCGGTGGCCTTGGCAGAAGCTACCTGCCCCTCTTCCAGGTACAAAAAATACAGTTACTTACGAGCACTTGATGTACGCTGTTCACAAGCTGGGAGAAACAATGTCACAGGATTTCGTAACTCGCACAGCACTTCGTCACCACACTTCTGTCGCACAAGATAATCGCTCGCACTAGCTCGTAAAACACAACAACAACAACTGCTTCACGGGTCACTCTTATATAGCCGGCCGGTGACTCAATAAATGCTTCTAGATCCATCCAGAGTCCACGGCTTCTCGAGGTTTCCAGCGCTGGTCCAGTCACGAATGTTCTGGACTATCCCTTTGTCTGTAGTAGCCCTGTTGCATAAGGCGCGCGCAATACGGGAGGCGGCCACAGCCCAGCCCAGCCCTGGGGCAGTTGTGACTCATACGGCGAGTGATGACACAAACTCACAGCCGTAACAATACTATAAAGAAACAAGAAGTTCCGTGAAGAACTATACAGCCTACTTTTCATGCCAATGATTATTCTACAGTATATGAACCTATCTAGAATAATGACGAAATTAAGTCGGTAATATCGAAATATCTAATTAGTTCAAAATATACCTGGTATAATGTAGCCTAATAGAGCTCTACAGTTGGCAGCCCTGGTGACTGAATATATTCTTAGTTCCACCTCTTAAGGTACAGAATACAAAATTCGGTTGAAGTCCAATGGACGTTACATGCAGTTAGACACTGGATCTATCAGCACAGTAAAAGCATGTTGCCAACAATACCATGCGTGTGCTGGTCAGAAATAATCTGAATTATTATGATATCTTGTTGCGCCAATTTTGGATGAAATCCATTTGTTAGTATAGAAGTTACATGTATTTTAAAATTGGACATATCAGCAGGCATAGAATCATGTTGGCAGCACCGCCTTGTATTTATTACTCCAAATTAATCTACAATGTCAGATGCTATACGTGTGCAAAGTATAGAGCTGTTGGCTTGCATACTTTCTGATATATTGATATTAGGGTGAAAAGAATATAGACAGAATTTATTAACAGTTGGCAGCCCTGATTGCTCTTAACAATACTTATAGTCATAATTGTTATGGTACACATTGCACATACGAAATTGGGTTGAAATCCAACTGATAGTATAGAAGTTACATGTATTTAAAATTGGTACTATCAGCAGGCTTATAATCATGTTGGTAGAACTGACGTATATAAGTTACTCCAAATTAATCTAAAATGTCAGAATATACGTCTGCATAGTTAAAGCTGTTGGCTTGCATACTTTCTGATATATTGGTATTTGGATTTAAAAAATAGAGAGAGCAATTATTAACCGTTTGCAGCCCTGGTGGCTCTTAAGAATACGCTATGCCATATCTGTTTATGTACAGATATTACATACAAAATTTGGTTGAAATCCAGTTGATCGTGTAGAAGTTATATGCATTTAAACATTGGACTTATCAGAAGGCTTAAAATTATTTTGGCAACACTGTCATGGTTGGCCTCCTGGAAATTAAACTAAAATAGTATTATCTACATGTGTGCCAATTTTGGAATAGCTCCCATGCATACCTTGCAAGATATCCAAAATTGAGCTCAAATTTCTAGTGCGTTTTTACAGCAGTTGGTAGCACTGACATCATTTTCAAATATGGACGTGAGCTATTCCGGTGCACATCTTTACTCATACTAAATTTGATTTTGATTGCTGCAGCCGTTTAGGAGTTGATACGGGGGGGACACACACACAGCCAGCCAGACAGACAGAAGGACAGACAGACCGACAGACAGACAGACAGAAGGACAGACAGACAGACAGACAGACACACATTTTCCCGGATCGATCTCATAAGACTACTTATTCCGCAATTTTGCAAAATGTGAAAAGTAGGCTAAAAAATAATTATTAATAGTATATTATGCAACAAGCCTGGAATGGCTATAATTAAGACACGAGTATGTTTATAAAACAAGCGTATGCGAGTTTTATAATTTCCATACGAGTGTCTTAGATACCATTATAGGCGAGTTGCTTACGACTGTTTGTGTTCGACGATAATTATAACTTTATTACATGTTTTAACATAAATATTCATAAATATCTGTTCAGTCATTAGAATGTTGTGATCGGGTGCTTCGCTGGGTAGTATATCTCTGTTTTCCTAGCTCTCTGGCCAACCGACGCATGCGCTCTGTGTGCTTCAATGCCATATGTTCAGATTGTGCACCAGTATACAGAAAAACTGTCACCGAAATCGTTTCAAAACAACGTGCTGTGTAGAAATTGGATTTGGGGATATTAATGTACAGTGCTATTTCTTGTCTCATATTCACCAGTTTATTTACGTGAACATGTGGACGGTGCACTTTCGGTAATTTATATAGACATGTGTGATTTTGAGCGCATGCGCGAAGGTATCCTTATCTAATTGCTCACACAACAGTTTCTTGAACTCTGATTGGTGGGAGAAACTGTCTGATAATGAAAAATAGTGTTATAATGAGCCTCATTATGATACTTGTGTTCAGTACATTTTATTCTCTTCTTATAACCTAAATTTTATGGAATTAATCCTCGAAACATGTACTGAAAACAAGTGTAATAATAATTTTTTTCTTTATAGTATTGATTCAGGCGGATGTTAATAACTAGAACTACACTCCAGGGTGTCCACACTGAATCAGCTACAACCTCTGGTGAGCTTAACATGTCCTTGGACACTCTCGGCACTAAAAGCCACACGCTAAATAAAAAAATAATTAACAAGCAGCAACACTGACCTTGTTAGGGGCAGATGACCTAGCTGTTTCACCCCTTAAAGAAACAATAAGAATCTAACCTCAAATTATTTGGCACGCCCAATTTGGACGTCATTGTCGGTTGACTTCAGATTAGAGGTCTTAGACCAGGTCTCCGTCGCATTTAGGGTAGAGTCAAGTTACTCCGTGATATCAAGTAACACCGTGATAAAGGCAGTAGAAACCAGGAATCCAGGAAGCCCTTGCGTTCTATCTTTGACCAACTCAATGAAGTTTAAAATATATATTAACAGAGTGTTGACATTTCAACAAGTGATCCACATCCCGTGAAATCTGTGGTGAAGATATTAATTTCTTATAAACAGCTGTTTCATTGTACCCATAAGTTTCATGTTACACCAGCCAGAGGTAAGATGCAGACCATTCGCATACAAAACTTACAAGCATGTAGTGTTACGCATGCAAGGTGTGTGAGCTTAGCAATAAGTACGTTTTTCTCAGGTTGGACGCTGAAATGACGCCTAATCGGAATAAAGAGGCTCGCTTCTACGCAGCTGAAACATTTAAAGAAGCATTGAGGTCGATGAAGGAAGAAGGATAATCAGAATACAAGGCCAATAGACGTTTTAATAACCCGTGGAGTACACTAAAGGATTATTGCACAAAATATTCAGCCGATCCAGGAAGTGCAACCCTTGCAAAAATTGGAAAGCCATTCGTTGTCTCGCCTTATTGTAAAGTGAAGCTGGTGTGCCAAGATACACAATAGATCGGTCTTGGCCTAATTCCAGACACCAGATCAATGACGATGATGGTTGTGGTGCGTGAGGTGTCTCCCCTGGTGGATGTCACCAGAGGAGGAATGGAGCCGAATGGATCGATAATCAGTTTTGTAATGTCTGGTACCTATAATGTCTATTTTATGTGTGATAGGTGTGAGGAAATGGTAGTGACTAAGAAGACTTAAAATATCTTTAATGGAATATTTTAAATAGAATGATTTTTATTTTTATAAAAATTTGTGGAGTGAAATGTTTCAATATGGGCAATATGGGGTAATAGAAACGTATAGTCTACATACGATTTGAACACTTTTATTACATTAAGAATTAGTTTTCACGATTATAAAGTACACCGAATGATGAACACCATGCTATCACTGAGTAACTTGAACACTATCACGGAGTAACATGAATATCACGGCCCTACTTCTACTACCGGATTTTGTTAGTTAATACCTTGAAATAACTTACGAATATTTGTAAGATATATGCTAGAAATGTTCCGTAGGGGATTCCTCTTTAACATGAAATGAAGCGAAATAACTGAAATCTAAAATTTCAGAAATAGTAACAAAAAATGCTTAGTATCACGGAGTTATTTAACTTTACCCTACTCTCTGATTTCAATGTGAGTTTGAGGAGGCCATGGAAACCTGTTTGTAATTTCACAGCCAGTTCGATTGTGCACGAGGCTCAAGTCGAGAGGTTAAAAAATAAACTCCGTGACCGTGTTATTGTAAACAACCAGTATTGCGGTGAAAATGGCCAATCAGTCTGTAGTAGCCTCCGGGTAGCGGGGTTTAGGGCCAATCCACTTGCATTAGCTTCGATGCCACATTATCGCCCATTTAATTCCTCGATCCAATGAGCTAATAGAGCAGGATTGATCACGTGTTCACTCATCACTCAGCTAGATTAAGATGGACTTGTTCGCTAGTCGCCAGATAGCGTCCTACAGAGTGCTGGCCGCCTCTGTTAAAATCAGGTATCATGTTGATAGCTTTGAATTCATTTCGGCTTAGTGTTGCCTTATTGATAATATTGATGTTACTATTTTTCAATCGGTCAACACAATGTAAACCCATGAGGAAAACAATTAGTTCCGTGAAAACTATTCAGTCTATTTTCATATATCCTACTTATGTTAATTGCCTCTATCAAAATACAAAATTTCAGTTTGAAGGTTGTGATAGATTCGTAGATATTGAGAACCGTCTAAATATTTCAGATGGTCGCCAGGTTGTATTTTTATTTTTGTACTATTAAATGAAGATTATTGTGTACGTGTGGTATTCAAACTTCAATCGCATGATTAGAACACAAGAAGTAAAGACGAGATTTTAAAATTTCGCACAGCTGCCATCTTGTGATTATGCAAACAATTAAAATAAATTAGATGCCAGTGGATCAACATTTGTTTAAGCATTTAACGTGCAATGTTTCATTGCACTCGGATGGTTAATTCGCGAGAAACGTCCATTTAAATATTTATAATTCGCGTCGCCGCCTGGATTTGTGCTCACCAGGATACTGAAAGTCCTGTAGGTGAACTTGTGTCCATAGCCTCTATGAACATTAAGAAATTCAGTTTGATTGCTGTAAAAGATTCATAGATATTGAGAACCGTCTAAATATTTCGGATGCTCGCCATTTTGGATTGTTATATGTATAGGTCATGGAGTTATGTACCATTCAAGGACAATTATTGCCTAGGTTAATTATTCAAACTTTCACTTCGATCGCATGATTAAGATTAAGAAATAGAAACTTAATTTTAAAATGTCGCACAGCCACCATCTTGAGGTTATGTCAACACTTGAACTAAATTAGATGCAAGTGCATTACAATATGTAAAATCATTTACTGTACTACATTTCACTGAGCTCTGAGAGTTAAATCACGAGAAAAGTCTATTAAAATATTTCAACTTCGCTTAGCCGCCATGTTCGTTTCAAACGTTACAGGTTCATGAAAGTTACATAGATAGACTTGTACTAGTGCCCTTGATCACCGTACAAAATTTCAGGATGATATCTGTAATAGTTTCGGAGATATAGAATGTCAGTGAAATATTTCGCACAGCCGCAATTTTGAGGTTATGTAAACAATTGAACTTAATTAGACTCCAGTGCATTACAATGTGTATAAACATTTGCTGTACCAAGTCTCATTACGTCTGTATAGTTAAATCGCGAGAAAAGTCTATTTAAAAGTCCCAACTTCGCTTGGCCGCCATGTTGGTTTTGTAGTCACCAGGTTTTTGAAAGTCTTATAGGTGAACTTCTATTAGTGCCCTTTATCACTGTGCAGAATTTCAGAGCGATATAGGTAATAGTTTCGGAGATACTGAATGCCGGTGAAATATTTCGCACAGCCGCCATGGTGCATTGGTGTGACAAAATAAATTTTGAAGGCACGGTCGGGTTCGGCCAGAATTGTGCTATGATCTCACCGAGTTTCATTGTAATCGCTCCAGCTGTTTAGAAGCTATTAGGGGGAAACACACACACACCTCACACACACACACACACACACACACACACACACACGCGGACAAAAGGTGATCTCATAAGCCTATTTTCTCATAAAATGAAGATAGGCTAATAACCTGAAAAGAATTACATCCTAAGGTATATCTCTCTTTCTCCCTCTTCTGAAGTCTAATACAAATATACATATAGGCTATATTTTAGTCACATGCAATGTTTTTGCGTCACCGCCTTGTTGGTTTTGTGCTCATCACTTTATTGAAAGTCCCATACATGAACTTGTGTTAACAGCCTCTATCAGCATACGAAATTTCAGTTTGATTGCTGTTCTAAGATATTGAGAACCGTCTAAATATTTCGGATGATTGCCATGCTGGATTTTTTTTTTGTTGGTCATAGAGTTATGTTCCATTATCTGAAGATTATTGCCTTAGTTTATTATTCATACGTTCATTTCGATCTCACGATTAAGACACAAAAAATAAAAACTTAATTTAAAAATTTCACGCAGCCACCATCTTTGCGTTTATTAAAGAAATACAATTAGATGCCAGTAGATGAATTCTTGTATAAGCATTATTTGTCGTAATACGTTTCACTGCGCTCGGTTGATTATATCTCGAGAAAATACAGTTTAACTTTAACCCGCGAGGTGTCGCGTCAAAATAGTTCTGTGATGGGTCGCGTACGGTCTTTATGACCGGGGATATAAAATACTATTTTTTGTTGTAAAACACATATTATTATTATTATGGAAAAATATATTCATGAAACTAAATACCATTTTTTATTCCGAAACCCATTGTATTATTGAAGAAAAATATATCCACGAAACCCACTTAATCTATTGATTTATTCATTCTCGGAATAATCCTGACCAGCATCGGGATTGGTGCATTCCACGCAGGTAACAGTTGTATGTTCCTTACGGAACATCTTCCAGATCCACTAATCGGTTGAACTAGCCTCGAAAATACAACGAGTCCAGAATTATCAACGGAAAACTGTCCTTGAGGCTGCTTACCAGCTTTCATTTCCATGTTCATCATGTAAAACGTTTTTGCCCATGTTATAGAATAAACTTTTATGCCGTGTTTTGCGAGCTTATTTTTAGCCTACTTTCGATTTTTGCAAAAAATGAAAGTAGACTTATGAGATCACTACAGGGCGAAAAAAAGTGTGTCTGTCTTTGTGTATGTGTGTGAGTCTGTGTGTGTGTGTGTGTGAGTGTGTGTACTCTGAATGTCTGTCCCCCCCCCCCTATCAATTCGAACACGGTGAGCGCAAATTGAACGAAATTTGGTACAAAGGTAGCACTAGCAAAGGACACCTCAGTGTCATGTTTTATATCGCCGCCATCTTGACGGAAACGTAATGGCGGCCACACAAATATTCAAAGCTTAAATCAAATTACGATTAACCTAATCATATCTCTACCAAATTTTGCATCAACATACCATTATGGAGGGAGCATCCTTTGACCAAACTAATAGGTCATTAGCCTAATATTTTGCGGATGGCGGCCATCTTTGTGTGAAAATCGATTCCCCCTATTAATTCGAACACGGTGAAACCGAATGGAACGAAATTTGGTACAGAGGTAGCACTAGAAAAGGCCACCTCAGTGTCATGTTTTATATCACCGCCATCTTGACGGAAACGTAATCGCGGCCACCCAAATGTTAAAGGCTAAAATGTAATTACGACCAACCTAATAATCTAGTCTCTACCAAATTTTGCAACAACAAATCTTTATGTGGGAAGCATATTCTGACCAAACTGCTAGATCATCAGCCCAATAGTTTGCAGATGGTGGCCAAGTATGTGTGCAAATCGATTCCCCCTATCAATTCAAACACGGTGAAACCGAATTGAACGAAATTTGGTACAGAGGTAGCACTAGCAAAAGGCACCTCAGTGTCATGTTTTATATCGCCGCCAACTTGACGGAAACGGAATGACGGCCACCCAAATGTTAAAAGCTTAAATCAAATTTCGACCATCCTAATAATTTGATCTCTACCGGATTTTGCCACAACATGCCTTTTTGTGGAAAGCATCTTATGACTGACTACAAAGTCATCAGCCCAATAGTTTGCAAATAGCGGCCATGTGTGTGTGCAAATCTATTCCCTAGATCAATTCAAACACGGTGAAACCGAATTGAATGAATTTTTTTACAGAGGTAGCACTAGCAAAGGGCACCTCATATTCATGTTTAATATCCCTATAGCACGTTGTATTTCAACAAGCTACTACAACCAACATTCAATTATACTCCTTGAAAAGGACAAAGAGTTATAACAATACCCATGCATTTAGGAGAAAGTAGGCTATATGTTCTTTACTGAACATCTTGTTTAATACTTTGTCTAAACGTACAACGGCTCCAACAATGACTCCAACATTTCCCCTATTGTTAGATATTCACTAACAGCGAACTAAGATTTACAATGCTCAACCACTTTTTCAAAAATCTCACGGATAGGTGCTAGCTTGTCATGTTTCCTACGCTGCTTTCCTGTCTCAGCATTGTCAAACCGGATCGCTCTTATCAAAAATTTCAACCTCCTTAGGGTCATAAAATTCCGAAAAACGTCAACACCAATGCCATCAGTCGACGACAAATTATATAGATTCAAATGGGAAGCTCTGAGTACACCAACCATATATAGAATCCCTATAAAGGCATCCATTTACGTCCTTGAAGTATCGGCAGCATCCCTCTCACGGCTGTAGTTCGGCCTTACTTTTGAAATGCGTTGGTTGGTAAACGTTACAATATCATTTAAAATTTCCTCCGTAAAAATGAGTCTCCAAGCCTGAAAAAGTGAATCAATTCGAATGCGAACTTTTGAACAAGGAAGATGTCGGACTATGTTCTTAGCAGACGTTCTTCTGATTCGCGGAGGACAATGAATATCCCATCTTGTGGATGTATCTTTTCCGACATACTGAGGACCGGTAACATTTGTAGCATTTGCCGCATCTTGCACTTCTTCATCAGTAGGAGTCTCTCTTCTTATTTCCTGTAATATCTGTGTTTAATTCTTGTACTTCCAAATTATCATCTTTTTCATCATTTGAAGCTGCTTCATCAATAAATTCAATTGCACTATCGTTACGAGATAGCTGCCACCTTATAGTTCCTGGGTTCAAAGATCTTTCTTCTTCTCGTTGTTCATATGTCTCTACACTCTTGATGAGTCGTAAAATTCGATCTTCTTCTCTGCTCCATAGTCAATTGCATGCAATTTATATGGATGTATACGACATTATACGTTCAAATTAACACAACGATAATCTTGTCAGTCGGTCAACACGAATGTACCCAAAAGAGATGGGTTATGCCCTAATCCTGAAATAAATTACATGAGATTAATAAAACACTAGGATGACCAGTTTCGATCGTCAAGCGATCATCATCAGATCCATTACACTTAGGCTATAAAATCTATGTTTGAATACAGGTGAAAATATTTACAATATGTACAATTATTTAGTTGCAGTATTGGTACTGCAACTGTCAGTGTATGCTAAATGCAGTATATATGATATTAGGTGAAATGCTAAATGGTGATAGCTATCCGGAGTTTGTACTTTGGAGAGATTATATGGTTGTAAACTATGGTTAAACTATAAATTTGTATGCTAACTACTTATCTGATTGTCTTCCTTACTACAGCTACTCGCAGTTTACGTGCTCACTGGAACTCACTGTGCGGTCGACTGCGGTGGTTATCTTAACGACTGGTTTTTCCCTGCCTTCTCCCCCCTGCCCATACGTGCTGTGGGGAGTGATAGCGATGTGTTTATGTGAGGTGTTGCCAACCTAGATAAGATGTATGTTATTGAATGAGGTGGGTCTACAACTATTAAAGACCGTGGATTAGCGCTCGTCACGCGTGGAGCATAACCCATTCGAACTAAGCGTTGACGGTCTTATGAGGACGTCCCGGCACCTTTAATACTGCCGCGAATATGGGCCTTGGTTTATTGCAGAAGAAAAGTACATCGTACACCTGATCCAGATAACATTTACCTATTAAAAACCCCTAATTCCCCCCCCCCCCCCTTTTATCTAGCTTGGCTGTGTCGCTAAATTGTGTCTTTTTTCCGACAGGGTGTGTTTTTTAGTAGCGTGAAGAGGGGTGAGCTCTCCATGAACGTGTGTTCATTTAGATTGTTGGGATTGTTTCGTTTGGCTAGGTGTATCTCGATTGCTTCCTTTATGTCAAGAGCTCTGCCTTTCGATTCGTGATGGATTATTTTAAGGTCCGACTCTATGTTGGTAAAGCTGTGCCCCGCGTCACACATATGTTCGCACACGGCTGAATGTGTTCCGTATCTTATCGCATTCCTATGTTCATTATATCGTGTGTCTACTCGTCTTCCACTCTGCCCGATGTAATTAGCTTGACAACCGGTGTCTTGGCACGTTATAGAATATACCCCTGATTTTGAATACGGGTCACGTTTATTTAGATTACTATTTAGGAGGTGCCTAGCGGTTGTGTTCTTCGTCGTGAAAGCTATCTTTATGCCTTGATTTTTGAATAGGTTAGTTATTGTATATGTATTCGCATTCACATAGTTGAAACGCGCAATTTTCACCTGTATTCAAACATAGATTTTATAGCCTACATTGTGGTGTTTGGAGCCATATTTTCAGTGTTGCCTTAGTAAACAAGAGTTTAGTGCTTTTCAGTCGGTCAACACGAATGTACCCAAAAGAGATGGGTTATGCCCTAATCCTGAAATAAATTACATGAGATTAAAAGCCTAAATGTAATGGATCTGATGATGATCGCTTGACGATCGAAACTGGTCATCCTAGTGCTTTATTAATCTCGTGTAATTTATTTCAGAATTAGGGCATAACCCATCTCTTTTGGGTACATTCGTGTTGACCGACTGAAAAGCACTAAACTCTTGTTTACTAAGGCAACACTGAAAATATGGCTTCAAACACCACAACAACAATAATCTACTGAAAAAATTAAATCTAAAAAATATCACTTCTATAGCGACAACGAAGATCGCGGACCGTGAACGTCAGGAGTCGTGCACGGTGTAAAGGACCGGGTAATAGATCAACGCCAGGAGTCGCGCACGGTGGAAACGACCAGGCTTGGAAACAAAGCTCTCCACTAACTGACTGGGAATGGAAGTGTTCTAATAGACCTGACGCGACCCCTCACGGGTTAAATAATGTTAAATAATATGTTAACTTCGCTTGGTCGCCATTTTGGTTTAGTGCTTAACATGTTCTTAAGCATCACATAACTGACCTTACCTTGATAATCACAATCACCATAAAAAAAAAGTCAGGGTGTCTGTCCTGCAAACGTCAGCTCTTTCCTTAGTCTACCCAGTTGGAGAATACTGCTGTCCTGTGTGGCTTAATAGTGTACACAATACAAAAGTTGATACGCAACTGAATGATACAACGAGGACAATATCAGGCACCATCAAATCCACACCATTGAAGTGGTTGCCAGTGCTATCCAACATCCACACAACTCATGTACGAAGAAAAATAGCTCTGAAAAACCTATGGTTGAAATGTTGCAGAAATCCCCAACTGCCCGTATACCAGGATTGTAATGCTAAGAAAAAGGTGACATTCAAATCCAGAAATCCTCCATGGAAGCTGGAGTAGGAGCAAATTTCATCGCATTTCGCTGCTGACAAGACCTGGGTTGAAGAATGGGTTGCATCAAAACCAGACCATCTGGGTTTACTAACTGATCGCTGCAGACAATCCCTTGGTTTGAATTTACCGAGAGAGGTATGGACATCATTGAACAGGGTCCGCACAAATCACGGACGATGCAATTTCTAGTTGCACAATTCAGGAAAATCTCAAAGCCCATTCTGCGACTCTGCCAATGTACCTCAGACCTTTCAGCATGTTGCCCTCGAGTGTCCAAGGAGCTATCCAATACCTACACAGTGCTACCGATGATGCTATCAACTCGCTGAATACCCTGGACATTGTGTTGTAAATATTTGTTACAGTAACTATAATTGCTCTGTAAATATTGTATATATTTTAATCTTTTTGTTATATGTTCTTGTTTATTTCTTTTCCGCAATGTGTCCTCATTTCCCCATATGAAATATTCGTATAATAACTTCGGTTAGCGAGACCATTCTAGACGCCCAAGCACGAGTAAAACCAGCGTGGCTGAAATGGCACCAAGTCACTGGAGTTGTGTGAGGTAAGAAAGTACCTATCCACCTGAAAGGAAAAGTATACAAGACCATGATAAGGCTAGTGGCGCTCTACGGCACAGATTGTTGGCCAGCTTCAACCAAACACGAACAAGCCCTCCATGGAATGGAAATGAAAATGTGCGTTGGTTGTTACATGGCTTGACCGTTCCAGAAATGAATACGTAAGGCAGCAAATGGGAGTTTCAACAAAAGACAAAATGAACGAAGTGAGTCTTTGTTGGAACTCAGTGAAAAATACAGCCCTCTAATACGATCCCGGAGGTTATCGATCCTGTGGGTACCCAAAGAAACGATGGATGGGTAGAATCAGCGAAATACTTTACGTTGCTGTATAGAATATAACAACATTAACCACCCAAGATTATTGGCCTTCACTATACGTGTTAATCGATTAAAGAGAATTGTACATAGATTACGTTATCAGGTAAATGTAGATGGGGCTGATGATCATAATGCCCAAACCCATTAATATGTAAACTCAATTATGTTCTTCTTAGCTTTAAGTCTGTTATAAAGCAGAAGAATAAAACACTTCCCTGCCCGCAGTGCGTATTGAGCTAGAGCTGGCGCCTGTCTGAACGGCTCTGAGCCAAGATGGTCGCTGGATCGAGCACAGGGAGGAAGTGGGAGTGTTTGCTACGTATGCTCAATTCATCTCCCAACATCCTTGGGCCATACGACTGTGTTTTATTGTTGGCGGGGTAAAGTTCAGCTCAAACAATTGAATTGGATTTACTAGACAAAGAGACTAACGATCCCTTTTAACTGAAAATGAAAGTCAGAAAGGAGAGTAAGGAATAAGGAGATAAAGGAAGGGAATGGAAAGAGAGAAAGAAAGAAAGAAAGAAAGAAAAAGTTGAGAGAGAGCGAAAGAAGGCAAGAAAGGGAGAAACAAGGAATGAAAGAAAGGAAGAAAAAAGAAAGAAATATAGAAAGAAAGAATGAAAGACAGAAAGAAAGAAAGAATGAATGAAACAAACAAACAAACAAACAAACAAACAAACAAAGATAAAAAGAGGGAAAGAGAGAAAGAAAGAAAGAAGTTAAGAGATGGAGAGAGGGAAAGAAAGCAAGAAAGGGAGAAACAAGGAAAGAAAGAAAGGAAGAAAGAAAGAAATATAGAAAGAAAGAATGAAAGACAGAAAGAAAGAAAGAAACAAACAAACAAACAAACAAAGATAAAAAGAGGAAAAGAGAGAAAGAAAGAAAGAAGTTAAGAGATGGAGAGAGGGAAAGAGAGCAAGAAAGGGAGAAACAAGGAAAGAAAGAAAGGAAGAAAGAAAGAAAGAAATATAGAAAGAAAGAATGAAAGACAGAAAGAAAGAATGAAAGAAAGAAAAAAAATAAAGAAGGAAGTTAAGAGAGTTTTTTTTATTTGATTTCATTTTCACGGCTACACTTAGAGCTTAAGAGCTCTTTTACAGTAGCGCCCTACATAAAATAAGATTAGGGCTTATAAATATAAAACATTTCACTTACATTCACAATATAAATAATCATAGTCTAACAATTATAGTAACAAAAAGATAATAACAATACAATAATAATAATAATAATAATAATAATAATGATAATGGAAAAATTATATACAAAAGAGTGAGAGTGCATACAGACTATCAGCCCGAAAAACAAACACCATGTACTGTACAAGAAAAGCTATTGAAGTAGACAGGTTGTCAGCTATTGTCCTTGTGTTATAATTGAACTTTTAATAAAGTATTTTAACATAATACAGTAATCAGATGTGAGAGGTATACTGCTCCAAGAAGCAGGATGAAAGATGTCTTTTGAAAGCTGCAGTGCTTGCAATGTTGACGAACTTATATAAATCGAAGGTGTTGAAGAGGCGTAAGGCGGTGCAAACAAAAGATTTATTGAACTTCATGGTTCGGTGTATAGGAATCTGGAGTGATAATTTTGTGTATCTATTTTCTCGATTATGAACAGAATGCATTGGTGTAAAGGCATTGCAGAGATATAACGGGGTCTTGGTATGTAATATTTTATGTGTCAGAATGGCAACTGATAACTGCCTGCGCTCGTGAAGTTTCAGCCATTTCAGCTGCACGTAGTGAACCCATGTGCCATCAGGTCCAAGGATGGTCGAATCCATGCATTTGAGAAAGAAATCAAAGAAGCGTATAGTTTCTAATGTAACTTAAAGAAAGATCAAGCTAGGAGGCCAGTATAAGGTTGTGCAACTAACGAGGACCAGGTGTTCGAGAGGATGATATCATCCCTCTTGACATTCAGAAGGGAGCGAGTCACGAGTATTAATAACCGAGTGGAAATTTCCAACGAATAGACAAGGAGGCCTGAATCGGAAATCGAGCTGACGTTGCTGGAAAATGACAACACCGCTTATGCGCCAGGAGAGGAATAAATAAATTTAACCCGTTTACAAGTATAATAATGAGTAAACAAGTACAGTACAGTGAATCATTTTGAATGAGAGATTTTTCGGTAAAGAGAAACCATTTAATAATTGCGCAGGAAAAAACTGCAAACGCAAGACGACGTCATTGGGGAATTACCAAGGCCTGTGTGGAGGGGAGAAAGCAAAAGAAATGCAACACCCACACATATGAGGACGAGAAATTAATTAATATCTCTGAATTGCACGATCGATTCTTAGGGGCAATAAGATTATGTGACATTGAGAAGACGAGCTTTCGGAAGGTATAATTTTTATAATTGTGGCACCATTATTTTAGAAATTGGCCACAGAAAGGACTAGAGTCTTATTTTTTTGTAGTAAAATAGTATAAAGCTTCGGGCTTCACCAAGCCAATCATGCAGTTTCAAACGGCCTGAGGGCACGTCACTAGGCTACATCAAACACCGAATGCAGTTCCGACAGTCCGTGAGGGGCGTAAGACTACATCACAGCACATCAATATTCAGACAGCCGTGTGGGGCGTAACTCTGCGTCACATCGAGGAAAGTTACTAGTACTCCTTGAGGGAGAAACGCTGTGTTACACCGCAGAAGTAATATCCGATAGCCATAGGCATCGCAGTATTAACGACTTGCTTGCCTCCATAAGGAGTGGTAAAGAAGAAAGTTAAAGTATCGCCGTATTGAAATATTAGGAAAATCCTAGTGACAGGATTTAGGCCCGACTGTATACAAGTTATAGTGAAAGTTCGTAAGATATAGTCAGAGCAGGCTGCGAACGTCGGACTTAAAGGCGATAGGTCGTTAAATAGACGAACGAATATATCATAACGTACGGAAGTACCGTACCAGAAAGATAAACTGTTATTTAAATTAAAGAACCCAAAAAGGGAAGAACAGAATAAGGTTCGGAACGTATAGCAGAAACGTAGGAGTGCTAGAACCGGTCAAATAAAGAAGATCGGAGACTATAAACATTATCTCCAGAAAGTAGGCGAACTATTCTAAAAGTACTAGAATCGAGAAGTACTAGCTGCTATAAACTAAATCAATAGGTCATTGAGGAGACCTCGATCCGAATAGACTTTCGCTAGGATCGATAAACAGATCTACAAAGAAGCCGTTCAAGCTAGATAAATAGCCGGTCATCCAGGATAAGAGTAGAAGAATTTGGATTCCAGGGAACAGTAGATGTTTCGAGACTTTCGTATTCTGCAGGATAGGAAGCCGACATCGAATAAATTTCACCCTTGGAAACGGGAAATTAAGAAGGTCACGTGTGATTGGCTCAGAAATACGGCCTAGTGATCAAGAATTGTGAAGTGTAAATTTATCAAGATTGTGTGTTAAATTAATATTTTTAGTGTTTATTATGTGTTCAAAAGGGACACATCAGTGTATAAAAATGTCGTCAATGTTAAGTGTCTTAAATATATGTCAAGAAGTGTTTATGAATTCCTTTAATATGGAGTAAAAAGTTCAAAGTGGGCCCAAAATGAAGCACCGCACAAGAATAAAGATCATGGGACGATCTTAAAAACATGTGAGTACTGAATTTCATTCTATTTTGGTGTCAGGAATTGACTGTGTACAAATCCACCGGAGTTTTTGAGTAAAAGGGATATGGTTTAATAAATAAATACTGAATAAACAAGAACGCGGTCTGAACAATAATAGAAAATTTGAGAAATTATAAATAATTATGTAAAGAATAAATCCCGTAGAGGAAATATGTGAATAAAATGTTAATGTATTTAACAAATGTCATAAGAGCAAGCGAAATATCAGTGATTATCATGAAGATATTTAAATAAAAGTTGAGATATGAAAGAAATAGCTTTTGAGCTTGTGTAAAGAATAAAGATAATAATAATAACTAAATGAAGATCAAATAAATTGATGTGAACATAAGAGCGTTAAAGCCTTAACATATGTGTAAGACATGATGTTCAAGGGAATGTTTTAAAAGGGAGCGATTTATCGGCAACGGAAAAGATTAATATATGAATTAAAATAATATGAATTGTTACTAATGAGATTTATCAGTTCTTGGGAAGACATTTCGGCTTAAAATAATGTATAGCGCAAAAGAGCGCAAATAATATTAAAATGTCACGCTAGGAACGCGTAGAGGTTAAAATACTTGGTAAATTACTTATGGAGGGTAGTTGATTGCAGTGAATTGATAATTGTATAAGTCCTCTATTTGTGACGTAGTATCACGAGGCATTGTGTATGTATTTGAAAGGGAGCTAATATATGGTATTATTGAGCGTATGTCATATGGGCCACGGCCGACTTCAAATCGCATTTTGTATAAGTCCTCTGTAAGGGAATGGTTCCCGAGGCATGTGAAGAGATTCGAACGCAGAATCTTCTTATGATAAAAGCCCCTTAATTCTTCGTCGTCGAATGTGTATTAATCTTCCCAATCAATGAGGACCCTCTCATAATTAATAAATGCCAAGGTTACGAAAGTGGTCTATGAACCAAAGAATAGTTGTTTGAATGAATACGGTACAGTAAAAGCCCGGTCTCTCCCCAGAACTGAATATAATGTGAAGGTTTGTTTTGAAAGCCTTGGAAAGAAGCTGCTAACGGGGGTTAGACAGGGAGTCGCCCGCCACCCTCCGTGTCATAAATCGCGCCCGAGTATAATGGCCTAGCTCTCTTAGAGCGAGAGTGGGCAGAAACCGTCTCGTAAGATGTTGTAAAGAGAAATGAATACACCAAGAGTGTTTAAAGTTGTTAACGACCCGGGCTTTGAACCGAGGTCCTTGTAGATTGATATTTTCGTTTGCCTGTTCACATCGTAGTTTCTTATATGATAATGGTCTTATAAGACATAAGAGGTAAATAACAATCCTTATTGTAGTGTTGGATGGACGTAGGATTCCACGAGTTAATTGAAGGCAACTAAGTTTCGGGAGTAACTATAGTTTTTTGACTGTGTCAAGTATCTTCATGCTCTGGAGTACACAATTGATTTCCTGATTACCTTAATATATTTGTGAAAATAAAGAGAGATGATAACAGCTGAATGTGTGGACATGCCCAAAATATTGAGTTAGATAATTAACATAAATTTTAAATGTAATTATACATTTGTTTTTTTGAGAATTAAGAAAATATAGAGGATAGTGTTTGAGGTGTACAAGAATGACACCATTATTATGTAAAGCATGGAGCCAAAAGAGCTCGGAGTTATATAAAACTTACAGTTAATGCTTTATGGAAGTAAGACTAAGTAGGAATTGTTGGTTTATGTGGAAACCATATGTTTAAATACTATATTTGTTTATTATATTTGTGATTCCTTGTTCATTTGGAACAAGTAGATGATTATGGGTCAGTAATTAAATTGTTAAAGTGTTCGTAGTGCCATTAATTTTATTAATTAAATGTGTTAAAAATAGGAGTTGATTTTGTTGTTATTTTTGCAAGTGTATCCTCTAATTAATCCAAAATATGTGGGTCACAGAGTGGGGGAACTTACCGCTGCCCCGAAAATTCCGAATTGAGCTACGCTGGTATACTGTGATTGGCATATTTCTTGCTAAAAGGGTACAGTAGTAAGGTGTGATATGTTCATCTCGCCTTACATCCAGAATGTACCGAACACATACATTCTGGACTCTTTGTAATTTGATGTTCTGTGTTTCTGGTAAATCATTGTATACAGCAGAGCCATAATCAATGATTGGAAAAATGAGAGTTTGGACGAAGAGCTTACGTATGTTAGGAGGGGTGTAAGAAACAGTTCTTTTCAGGAGATGCATAGTTGATACAACCTTCCTTACCCACCACAGTGTTCTATCAAATATCACTCCGAGATTATTGACAGTGTTGCTATATTTAATATTATTATCTAGTATCTTGATGGATGGTAGTGAATTAAAATCTACTGAATTTAGAAGTTTTGTATTGTGCCCTTCCAGCAAGAAATATGCAAATCACAGTATGCCAGCAATGCTCAAATCGGGATTTTCGGGGTTTTGGTACGTTCTCCCACTCTGTGACTTACACATTTTGGATTAAATAGAGGATACACTTCCAAAAATAACAACAAAATCAACTCCTATTTCAAAACATTTAATTAACCAAAATTATGGTGCTACAAACAAATAAACTATTGACCCAATCCTTCTACTTGTTCAAAATGAACAAGGAATATGTAAAAATCAAACAAACATTGTATTAAAATACACGGTTTCCTTCAAACCAACAATTCATAATTATTTTCACTTCCATAAAGTATCTATCTTAGAGTTCAACATAATCACGAGCTCCAATGGCTCGATACTTTCCAATAATAACGGTGTCATTCTTTCATACACCTCAATAACTATTTTATGAGTTTCTTATCATCAAACAAATATATAATCATATTTAAAGTACATGTTACTTCTCTACTTAAATGTTTGTGCATTCAACAATGTTCTCAACATTACCATCCCTCTCAATTTTCACAAATTCACTACAGCGATCGGGAAAATACTTGTGTACTCCAGAGCTACAAAAGATTACTTGACAAAGTCAAAAACTATGATTACTTCCGGAATCTAGTTATCTTCATTGAACTCATGGAATCCTACATCCATACAACATTACATTAGGGATTTTTATTTATTTATTTGTCTTATAAGACCATTATCACATAAGAAAGCTACGATCTGAACTGGCAAGCGGTACTTTCATCTACAAGGACCTCGGTTCAAATCCCGGGTCATTAACAACTTTTAAACACTCACGGTGTATTATTACTTCTCTCAGACGGTCCCGTCTGACCTAGCACACTTACAATACAAGGGTCGGACCGTAATCACTTGGGCGAGATTTATGGCTGAGAGGGGAGCCTCCCGCCTTGCCCATGCGTGGCCGCTATACTCAATGCTTTTAAAACAGATCTTTCTTTTCTTCAGTTCTCTGGGGAGACCTGGCGTTTCTTTCATATTCTTTCAACAACATTATTAGGTTCATAAACCACTATCGTAACCTTGGCATTTATTAATTATGAAGGGTCATCATTGATTGGTAAGAGTAATTCACATACAACGACGAATACTTAGGGGCTTCAAATAGACGAGTCTAGGTTCGACTCTCTTAACATGCCTAGGGAACCATTCCCATATTGGAGGACTTACACAAATGCGACTTAGGGTCGGCCGTGGCCTATATTACCTGCGCTCATAATACCATACATTTGCTCCCTATCACAAAACAACATAACACACATGGCCTCGTGATCTACGTCACTATTGGAGGACTTTAATATGGCTCAATTACAGCAATCAATTATCCCTCATAAGTAATTTACCAAGTAACTTTATATTCTACGCATTCCTAGCGTGACAATTTACTTTAATGCGCTACAATGCGCTATACATTATTTTAAGGCCTAGCGTCTTCCAAAGAACTGATAGATTCAACATCAACAATTGGTTCATATCTCAATTTTTCTATTAATCCTTTCCCTTGACAATAATCGCTATATTTTAAGAACATGCATTAACACCATGTCTTTATACTTTTATTAAGGCTCAAACGCTCTTACTTTCATATCATTCAATTTAATCTTTATTTATATTTCTTTTATATTATTATTATTATTATTAGTACGCTTGCATTTGTAACATTCGTCAAATACACTGACATTTTATTCCATACATTTCCTCTACAGGATATATTCTTTTCACATAATTATTCATAATTTCTCAAATTTTATTTGTTCAGACCGCGCTCTTATTCTGTTATTTGTTATTTAGAAACATCCCTCTACCTCAAACTCCGGTGGATTGTACACAAACACTTCCCCAACACCAAAACATAATGAAAATATTTACTCACATGTTATAGGTCGGTCCCTGACCTCCCTCCTCTTGCGATGTTTCATTTTGCCCACTATTTTGTGATTACTCCATTTTGTACAGATTCATTTCATGTACTGACATATCTTGACACACATTTAATTCGAATACATTTAACACTGATAACATTTTAAAATACACTGGTGTATTCGTTTATAATACACGATAAAAACACTGAAAAATATTATTTCTTAACACAAATTATATATATTTACACTTCACAGATTCTAATCACTAAGGCTGCTATTATGCCTATCACACGTGACTTCTTGACCTCCCGTCTCCAAGGGTGAATTTAGTAACTGTCGGCTTCCTATCTTGCCAGAATGTGAAAGTCTCGAACCATCTATTTCCTCCCTGCAATAGTACTCCTTCGAATCCCATTCCTGACGATCTGCTATGATTATTAACTCGAACGGCTCCTTTCTAGACCCTATTGGTTCGTCTAGCGAAAGTCTGTTCTGTCCACGGTCCCCTAGATAATATATCGGTGACCTATTGATTTCTAGCAACTAATACTTCTCGTAACTTAGTGCCTTTTATAGTTCGTCTGCTTCCTTGAAACAATGTCTGGAGTTTCCTTCTCCACTCCGCTTATTCGGTTCTCGAATTCCTATCCTTCCAGAATACTTTGCGAACCTTATTCTGTCCGTCCCTGCTCGGGTTCTTTAAAGTTGATAGAATGTTTATCTCGCTGTTACGGTACTTCAATACGTTATGATCCTTTTGGTCGTTTAATTTAAGACCTATCGCCCTTGGTTCTAAGTTCGCAGCCTGCTTTGACTGTAATTACTGAACTTTTCACTGTAAACTTTATACTGTCGGAACTAAATCCTGCAACTAGGATTTTCCTAATTTTCCACACGGCGATACTGTAATAATACTTCTTGACTATTCCTTATTTATTTATCGTATGAAGAATGCATGTAGAGGGATTTTACATATATATATACAAAATGAATGGACAAATGTGCAGTCACAAGCTCGTACAATTTTATAATTCTAGGTCTAGTTGTTTGACCCATTCTACTGCTCCCTTCGATGTATGGTGGACGTCTATTATCGTTCCTTCGAAAGCTCGAAGAGGACAGTCAGCATCAATGTGAAGGATTGTCTGTAAGGAGGCACCACAGTCACAATTTGCAGAGTTAGCCCATCCCCATTTGTGCAGTAGGTAACCACATCTGCCTTGTCCAGTTCGAATCGGGTTGATGATCCTCCACTGTCGCCTGGGGAGGTCGAATCCTTGTATCCGCTTAGAAGGGTTCTCAACTAGATGTTTGTTGATTACCGAAGACTGCTCCCACTGTATTTTCCATGAATTGTTAACATTGAAAGAGGATCCTTCAAGGTTGACTGCTGTGCGCCATGGTGGTTTCCTTGATTTCAAGCGTTGATGTTCTGCTTGTGCAATATCGTGATGAATGGGTAGCTGGGGATTCTGCTGAATGTTTTCCCATAAATTTAGGAGAGCATCTGATCTTCTTAGGGCTGGAGATGGAATGTTGCTGAGAACAGGCAGCCATAGCGTGTTCGTGCTCCGAATACATCCCGTGATTATTCGCATTGCCTGATTGAGTTGCACATCTATCTTCTTAGTGTGAACACTATTGATCCAGGTTGGACAGCAGTATTCAGCAACAGAATACTATTCCTTAAGGATGCACGTTGGTTCTCGATACCACGCCCACCTGGGCTATCGGAAATTGCATTTACTGCTTCTACTTGTTGTACGGTATGACCTCCCCTGAAGTTCATACGTTTGAATACGGCGTGATGTAGCTTCACGTCCCCTGGACGGAATAATACTGCACGATGTGATGTAGCATCTCCCCTCAAGGAGTACTGGTAAACTGCATTTGGTGATACTCCAACGTCACGCCCCCTGGGCTCTCGGAATAACTGCATGATTGGCTTGGTGCGGCCAGGAGTTTTATACTCTTTAGTCAAAATAGATAAAATCCTAGTCCTTTTCGTGACCAACTTTTGAACTAATTGTCGCACAATTATAAAAAATATATCTCCAGAAAGCTCGTCTTCCAAACGTAAAATGATCTCACTGCGCATGAAAATCGATCGTGCATTTCTGAGATATTAAATAATTTTTAGTCTTCAGCTGTGTGGGTGTTGCTGTCGATTTTTACTTCCCCACTCTTCGGGCCTCGGTAATTCCCCTATGACGTATGGCTACGTTTGCACTTCTTTCCTGGACAATTATTAACAGCTTTTTCTCCACACAAAAATCTCTCTTCTGAAATCATTCACAATGCTGTATTTATTTACTTACTTTTATTCTTCCAAATGGGTTAAATTTAATTATTCTTCTTCTGGCACAGTTGCGCTGTTGCCGTTTTAATGCAAAGTAAGGGTAATTTCCGAAACGTGCTTCTCTCTCATACAGCTGTAACTTTCCACTCAGTCTATTTATACTTGTGACTGGCTCTTTATCAATGAGTCAGGCATGATCTCATTTCTCGGCCACCTGGGTCTAACTTCTTACGCAACGTTATGCTAGCATCCTTGCACGAAATCTTTCTATGTTCCATTTAAGACTGTATATTTCTTTCCTTCCTTTCACAAATATACATGGATTCGACCCCTTTTGAGCCAATGGTACATGGGTTCAGTATATCCAATGGATATAAGTTGTGTTTTAGATATGTTCAAGCTAAGATTATGATTTAGGGCCCATTCACAAAGCCTGTCAATGTCTTCATTAAACAGATTTATACGATCACATGCAGTATTAGGCGTGAGGTGAAAATAGGCTTGGAGGTCATCAGCGTATATATGAATAGAACTAATTTGGAATTCATTAGAAACATTGTTTATATATATCGAAAAGCATAGTGGACCTAAGACAGATCCCAGATAGATAGAGAAAGAAAGCAAGAAAGGGAGAAACAAGGAAAGAAAGTAAGAATGAAATAAAGAGAGATAAAAACAGATAACAAGTGCTGATTGTTTTGAAAGAAAGATATATTTAATTATTTATCGTATGGCAAATACACATCACAAGATAGAAAGAAAGAAAGAAAGATAAAGAATTGGAGAAATGTACCGAATGAATACGAGAAAGAAGTCGCCTGCCATGACTGTGCCTACTGTAACCATGGCGAAACGTGTGCAGTAGAGTTGGTCTTAACCCTTGAGAACTGGCGTGAAAACAAGTAGTTCCGTGAAGAACTGTACAGCCTATTTTCATATATCCTGCTCATGTTAATTGTCTCTATCAGCATACAAAATTTCAGTTTAATTGCTGTAACAGATTCGTAGATATTGAGAACCGTCTAAATATTTCATATGGTCGCCAGGATGGATTTTTATTTTTGTACTATTACATTAAGATAATTGTGTACGTGTGGTATTCAAACTTCAATCGCATGATTAGAACACAAGAAGTAAAAACGAGATTTTAAAAGTACGCACGCCAGCCATCTTGTGATTATGCAAACAATTGAAATAAATTACATGCCAGTGGAACAACATTTGTATAAGCATTTAACGTGAAACGTTTCACGGCACTCGGATAGTTAATTCGCGAGAAACGTCCATTTAAATATTTATACTTCGCGTCGCCGCCATGTTGGATTTGTGCTCACCAGGTTACTGAAAGTCCTATAGGTGAATATATGTTCACAGTCTCTATGTACATAAAAAAATCAGTTTGGTTGCTGTAAAAGATTCATAGATATTGAGAACCGTCTAAATATTTCGGAAGCTCGCCATTTAGGATTGTTATATGTATAGGCCATAGAGTTATGTACCATTCAAGGACAATTATTGCCTAGCTTCATTATTCAAACTTTCACTTCGATCGCATGATTACGACACAAGAATAAAAATTTAATTTTAAAATTTCGCACAGCGCCATCTTGAGGTTATGTAAACCATTGAATTAAATTAGATGGCAGTGCATTACAATCTGCAAAATCATTTATTGTACCACATTTCACTGCGCTCAGAGAGTTAAATCACGAGAAAAGTCTATTAAAATATTTCAAATTCGCTTGGTCGCCATTATCGTTTTGTACTTTACAGGTTTATGAAATATACATAGGTAAACTTGTATCAGTACCCTTTATCACCTTACAAAATTGCACGCTGATATCTGTAATAGTTTCGGAGATATAGAATGTCAGTGAAATATTACGCACAGCCGCCATTTTGAGGTTTTCTAAACAATTGAACTAAATTAGACTCCAGTGCATTACAATGTGTAGAAACATTTGCTGTACCAAGTTTCAATACGTTTGGATAGTTAAATCGCGAGAAATGTCTATTTAAAAGTCTCAATTTCGCTTGACCGCCATGTTGGTTTTGCAGTCACCAGGTTTTTGAAAGTCTCATAGGTGAACTTCTAGTAGTGCCCTTTATCACCGTACACAATTTCAGGGCGATATCTGTAATATTTTCGGAGATATTGAATGCTAGTGAAATAATTCGCACAGTCGCCATGTTGGATTGGTGAGACGTAACAAAATTTGAAGGGCGCGGTCGAGGTTGCCGGGAATAGCGCTATGATCTTACCGAGTTTCATTGAAATCGCTCCAGCCGTTTAGATTTTATTAGGGGACACACACACACACACACAAACACACGCACACACACACGGACAAAAGGTGATCTCATAAGCCTATTTTTTCAAAATTGAAAATAGGCTAAAAATATAACACGAAGACTGGCGCCGGGTCATTTTGACCCATAGTGTGTCACATCCTTTTTGTCGTATGGATTTTAATGAAGTAGGCTAATTGCCCACCTGGTGTCTTCTTATCTTATGAACTATTCCCAATAAAAAAGAAGTTTATTTATATTTTTCAAATTTATCATCGAGAGAAATGTTCGTAACAGTACAGTTGGCCTTGATAATGGCGGTAAAGCAGTCATCTCGATTTTTTTGAACAAAGGAGCTGAAGACGAAGGTGTCCCTAGACCCTGAACATGGAACAACAAGAACGTGAGCTATGTATTAGGATTTCCACCCTTATTTTCTTCAGATAGTCCCGAATAGCGTGAACAAAAAATTGTCACGCGAAAACTGGCGCCATGGGTAAATCAGACCCGACCATAAATAATAAAGAAATAACCAGAGTATTGAAAAAGCTATGGACATGTTTCTTTTGCAGGGTGAAGTTCAAGGCTAGGAAGGAAGGTACAGTAAGCGACAGGAAATAAGGACTGACCAAAACGTAAATATAGAGCATTATTTAAGAATCGGGTCAAAAATGCCCCTGGGCCAGTCCTCTGGGGTTAATCTAGCTCAGAGCAGATCCAACAAACTATATTTAACATTATTTTCTCCAGATCTATTGAGAAAACCGTTCTGGAATACCAATTAACAATAATTATTATATCTGGGTATTCTTGACAAATATGAAATTTTTAATAACTATTTATTTTTTACCTTACGTCAATATTTAGCACATATAAACTATACCAGTTTCGGTCACATTGCGACCTTCTTCAGCGTGTATACCAAAAATTCACAGAGTAAAATTTCAAAAATCCAGATCTGTTACAATAATTTTATTAATAAAACAAGAAGTTCCGTGAAGAACTATACAGCCTACTTTTCATGCCAATGATTATTCTACAGTATATGAACCTATCTAGAATAATGATGAAATTAAGTTGGTAATATCGACTTATCTAATTAGTTCAACATATACCTGGTATAATGTAGCCTAATAGAGCACTACAGGTGGCAGCCCTGGTGACTGAATATATTCTTAGTTCAATCTCTTAAGGTACAGAATACAAAATTTGGTTGAAGTCCAATGCACGTTACATGCAGTTAGACACTGGATCTATCAGCACGCGTAAAAGCATGTTGCCAACAATACCATGCGTGTGCTTGTCAGAAATAATCTGAAATATTATAATATCTTGTTGTGCCAATTTTTGATGAAATCCATTTGTTAGTATAGAAGTTACACGTATTTTAAAATTGGACATATCAGCAGGCATAGAATCATGTTGGCAGCACTGCCTTGTATTAATTACTCCAAATTATTCTAGGATATCAGGCGCTATACGTGTGAAAAGTTGGCTTGCATACTTTCTGATATATTGATATGAGGGTAAAAAGAATATAGACAGCATTTATTAACAGTTGGCAGCCCTGATTGCTCTTAACAATACTTATAGTCATATCTGTTATGGTACACATAGCACATACGAAATTTGGTTGAAATCCAACTGATAGTATATAAGTTACATGCATTTAAAAATTGCTTCTATCAGCAGGCTTATAATCATGTTGGTAGAACTGACGTATATAAGTTACTCCAAATTAATCTAAAATGTCAGAATATACGTGTGCATAGTTTAAAGCTGTTGGCTGGCATACTTTCTGATATATTGGTAATTGGATATAAAAACTAGAGAGAGCAATTATTAACAGTTGGCAGCCCTGGTGGCTCTTAAGAATACGCTCAGTCATATCTGTTTATGTACAGATATTACATACAAAATTTGGTTGAAATCCAATTGATAGTGTAGAAGTTATATGTATTTAAACATTGGACCTATCAGAAGGCTTAAAATTATTTTGGCAACACTGTCATGGTTGGCCTCCTGGAAATTAAACTGAAATAGTATTATCTACATGTGTGCCAATTTTGGAATAGCTCCCATGCATAACGTGCAAGATATCCAACATGGAGCTCAAATTTCTAGTGCGTTTTTTCATCAGTTGGTAGCACTGACATCATTTTCAAATATGGACGTGAGCTATTCCGGTGCACATCTTTACTCATACCAAATTTGGTTTTGATTGCTGCAGCCGTTTAGGAGTTGATAGGGGGGGGGGGAACACACACAGCCAGACAGACAGACACACATTTTCCCGGATCGATCTCATAAGTCTACTTTTTCCTCATTTTTCCAAAATGTGAAAAGTAG
This sequence comes from Meconema thalassinum, assembly GCA_946902985.2. Lineage (NCBI taxonomy): Eukaryota > Metazoa > Arthropoda > Insecta > Orthoptera > Tettigoniidae > Meconema > Meconema thalassinum. The sequence continues at coordinate 2,132,329,941 of OX336388.2, read as the reverse complement.
GCTAAAATTGTCTTCAAAAGCAGCGTAGAAGTGAGGAGATGTGTATGTGAAAATATGTATGTTGAATAAGTTAGGTTATAACAAGTCGTTCCGTGAAGAGCTATACAGCCTATTTTCATATATCCTACTCATGTTAATTGCCTCTATCAACATACAAAATTTCAGTCTGATCCTTGTGATAGATTCGTAGATATTGAGAACCGTCTAAATACTCCAGATGGTCGCCAGGTTCGATTTTGATTTATGTACTATTACATGAAGATTATTATGTACGTGTGGTATTCAAACGTCAATCGCATGATTAGAACACAAGAAGTAAAAACGAGATTTTAAAATTTTGCACAGCTGCCTTCTTGTGGTTATGAAAACAATTGAAATAAAATAAATGCCAGTGGATTAACATTTGTATAAGCATTTAACGTGCAAAGTTTCACTGCACTCGGATGGTTAAATCGCGGGAAACGTCCATTTAAATATTTATAACTCGCGTCGCCGCCATGTTGGATTTGTGATCGCCAGGTTACTGAAAGTCCTTTAGTTGAACTTATGTTCATAGCATCTATGAACATAAAAACGTTCAGTTCGATTGCTGTTAAAGATTCGTAGATATTGAGAACTGTCTATATATTTCGGATGCTCGCCATTTTGGATTGATATACGTATAGGCCACAGTATTATGTATAATTAAAGGAAAATTATTTCGTAGTTTCATTATTCAAACTTTCACTTCGATCGCATGATTACGACACAAGAAATAAAAACTTAATTTTAAAATTTCCCACAGGCACCATCTTGAGGTTATGTAAATAATTGAACTAAATTAGATGCCAGTGCATTACAATATGTAAAATCATTTACTGTACCACATTTCACTGCGCTCAGATGGTTAAATCACGAGAAAAGTCTATTAAAATGTTTCAACGTCGCTTGGCCGCCATGTTCGTTTTATACTTTAAAGGTTTATGAAAGTTACATAGATAACCTTGTATCAGTACCCTTTATCACCGTACAAAATTTCAGGGTGATATCTGTAAAAGTTGGAGATATAGAATGCCAGTGAAATATTTCGCACAGCCGCCATTTTAAGGTTATGTAAACAATTGAACTAACTTAGACGCCAGTGTATTACAATGTGTATAAACATTCGCTGTACCAAGTTTCATTACGTTTGGATGGCTATATCACGAGAAACGTCTACTTAAAAGTCGCTTGACCGCCATGTTGGTTTTGTAGTTACCTGGTTTTTGAAAGTCTCATAGGTGAACTTCTAGTAGGGTCCCTTATCACCCTACACAATTTCAGGGCGGTATCGGTAATAGTTTCGGAGATATTGAATGCTGGTGAAATATTTCGCACTGCCGCCATGTTGGATTGGTGAGAGACAATAACATTTGAAGGGCACGGTCGGGGTCGGACGAATAGTGCTATGATCTTACCGAGTTTCATTGAAATCGCTCCAGCCGTTTAAATGTTATTAGGGACACACACACACACACCATCACACGCACACACACACACGCACACACAGACACACGGACAAAAGGTGATCTCATAAGCCTATTCTTTCATAAAATGAAAATAGGCTAAAAATGATTTGTAATTGTCAGGTATTGTAGAGAAAAACTTTGGAATATGTGTAACGAAGTTATTATGAAATGTTTTGAAATATATCGGTTGTGTAGTTGCCAAGCAACTAAATAATTAAATAGTTAATTATAATTATCACGTCAATAAGGAATCGGGCTATCATTTTAAATTAAAAGTAATTTATTTGAAAACTTTTGAGTTTAAGAATTTGTTATCTCTTCAAATATGACGTTCATGAAAAAATTCGTTCATTGGATTATGCAATTTGTTATAATTTTATGTTTGAATGCTCTGACTCCATCGTGAAGTAAATGAACTTAAATTATATCTTACCTGGAAAAATATTAGAGAATGTTTCATTTCAGAAGTTCGGTACTTCTGTAACCTACTGAACTAAGATTTGTAACTGAGTTTTACAAATGTCTGCCTAATGTGTATGTAAAACTTAATTACGATGTGGGCGATAGATTTGAAGAAAATTAATTTTTAAAATAGTTTCTTGAATATTCTCTTAAGGAACTCTGGAAGTTCCAGAACATCTCGAGACACTACAGCTAACAGTATCAGTTCCGGTCGAGAATGTCTACGAAACAATGTTTTGGATTATTTTATGAGAAGTCCGATGATTGTATACATACAATAGTTGGGTTGCGCTGAGGATGGGCAAACACCACTCGGCACCTCCTGGCTACAGCTTACATTTATTGCTTCAATTTCCCTCCCACTGTTGATAGGATATCGAATTCTCTCTTTGAGATGCTCACAAATCTGTCAAGCAAAGCAACGTAATGTACCGTACGTTCTCCTGTACAACTGAGTCTGTCGGTCAAGCCTTGAAACTCACGTACGATACTGACTATTATTTCCTTCCACATTCACCTCAGGAAATCACCTGGATTGTATCTTATTTCAAGGATCCTTAACTCAAGAAGGTGGAAACAAATAATTCTAGTGACCTATTCTTTCCCTCAAAATTCGGAGGTGTCTCCGGTGGCGTAGTTGGTAGCATGCTGAGCTTCTATGTCCAAGATCGTGGGTTCAAGCCAAGACGAAGTCGACGGAATTTTTAAGAGCGTTAAAAATCCCTCAGTATGCCTTTCTTCGGAGGGGATGTAAAGCCGGCGGTCCCGTCATAAATTAATGGCATGATAAAGAACCTTCCACTAATTACACTTGTGTGAAGCTAAATTATAGGTTAGATTTGACTGACGATCTTAGGTTCCAGGTGCCGACTGCGGTGGATTCTAGTATCCAAGTTCAGAACTAGTTGTCGTTGACGGTGGCGTTTGGCAGCAAAAGTAGGAACTATTTGAAAAATTCAAAAGTCTGCAGTCCCTAATTGAATTAAATAACAGATAACACACACTAATACAGTCATCACAATTAACACCGGTTATCAGACAGATTCTACACACACTCAAAGTACACGGGGCTACATGACCGCGTTGTCGCAGCCCCTAAACTGTGGAACCAACCAACCAACATTGTGATGGTGAAAAATCGCGAGATTAATTTTGCCATTATGAACACGGTCTACTAAATTCAAATGGGTTCTTTAACACGCCAACAACGTATGACATGCGGGCCGTAATTTTTGTCGCCTTTGAACAATCAGTTACTATGGCCAAGAGTGAACCTGTAAGCTTGGGGTAGTAGTCCTTCATGATAACCACTCACCCACGATGGTATTAGTCATGATCATTATTATAATGGGGCAATTTTGGGATTAAGAGTTTCTATCTTCAAGCGGTCATCATCAGATGCTGAGGTTGAGGTTTGAATTTAAATACAAAGACTGTCTTACAAGTTAGTGCAATGCGATTAGGTTGTGTTTATATTCGCAGTTTGAATCTCGTTATATATGGTTAGATAATTATTATATGTTTTTGTCAACCATAATGAGTATTATGCACATGTGTACAGTTAGAACAACTCAATATATAAGGTGCGTTCAAAAAGTAACGATCCGGAGGCTGGAATGCGCATACCGGTGACGATATCGGCTAATCGTGACGTGTGTAATGAGGTGTGGTTCCGACCAGAGCTTGGAAGGTCACAGCCCGTCGCTAGAGGTCACGCAGGCACGTCACGTGACGATACAAAGCGAGCAGCAGCATGCATCAATTGTCCAACGCTGCCAGTCGCATTGCAAACAGTGACATGGAGGCGTCAAACGAAGAGCAAACAGGTGTTGTTCGGTTTCTGGCAGCGAAAGGAGTAGGAGGACGGACATTCATCGCCGAATGTCACAAGTGTACGGCGAACACTGCATGTCCCTTGCAAGGGTCTAGGCGTGGCACAAGCGCTTCAGGGAAGGACGGGTGTCGTTAGCCGATGATGCCCGGTCTAGGGTACCTCTCTGCATTACCGATGACAACGTCCAGCTGGTTGATGCACTCATTACCCAGGACCGCCGAGTGACAGTGAATGCCATAGCCGCCATGGTCGGATTGAGCGTCGGGAGTGTGCACACCATCATGAAGGAACGACTGCACTTGTGCAAAGTGAGTGCCCAATGGGTGCCCCACAGTCTTCAACCACACCAGGAAGCATGTCGAATGGCCTACTGTCTTGGTCTTGGTTGGAGGCTTGATGCATGCTGCTCCTCGCTTTGTATCGTCACGTGACGTGCACGCGTGCCCTCTAGCGACGGGCTGTGACCTTCCACGCTCTGGCCGGAACCACACCTCATTACACACGCCACGATTAGCCCATGTCGTCACCGGTTTGCGCATTACAGCCGCCGGCTCGCTACTTTTTGAACGCACCTTATAATTAATAAAATAAAATTCGAACATGCACTTGAATTCTACAAGGGTCGAGTCATAAGTCATGGCAGTTTATTTTTTCTCGCGAACAGGAGACAACATGGAAAATCTACGATATGCATTTGGAAATATAGGGCATGTAAGTATGCATAGTGCCTGAAGATAAATTCTGACGTCAGGAGATGCTCGAAGGTAAGTGACATAACGCAGGCCTTTGGTAATCACTGTTTTATTATTGTATAGATACACAAGACTACGTACAAAGGACAGGTCTCCACTGGTTACAGACCTTCGAAATTATCACCTAAGGTGTCTACTGTGCGTTACCAGCGGAGGGGCAGGCGCTGAATACCATTCGCTGCATGTGTATCGCTAACGTGTAACACCTCCTCCGAAATGTTACGATGTCTTCTTTGTTAGTCGCTTCTTGACTTTGGGGATTAGATCACAGTCACTTGGGCTCAGATCAGGCGAATATGGCGGATGTTGAAGAACACTGGATGGCCTGGGCGAGGCAAATTGGCAGTTGATACTCCACCCCGTTTCAACGTCTCCATCCACCTCGTCACTGTTCTATAGGGCATGGCATGCCCACCTAATGCTTCTGCAGCTCTGCATGGCATTGGCGTGCATTTCTGCCGCGGAGAACTGCGATTTCAATATACGATAGTTGCTCCTGCTGGTTAACTTCCATTGTGTGACGCTCTCACTCACACACTGAATTTGAGGGCATGCTCAGACCCACACTGTTGTCTATATACACCATATAGTGGCATCCTACGTAAGTACATACCGTACGTTTCCAAATGCATGTCGTAGATATTCCGTGTTGTCTTCTGTTCGCGAGAAAGAAAAAAAAATGTTGCCATGACTTATGATTCGACCTCCGTATTATATAAGGTGCGTTCAAAAAGTGACGAGCCGGAGGCATAATTACAGAAACCAGTACCTGTTTGTTAGAAGTATTGGCCCTGGCTGTTGAGGCACTTGTCCCACTGTGACACGAGGCGGTGAATGGCTGCCCCATAACATTTCCTGGGCTGCGATGGTAACCAGTTCCGCACGTATAGCTGGACGTCGGCGTCCGAGGTGAATCGTTGGCCCCGCAGAGCCCTTTTCAGGGGACCAAACAGGACGTAATCACAGGGAGAGACGTTTGGACTGTACGGAGGTTGGCCGAGAACCTCCCATTTGAATTTGGCCGTGGAAGCGACCACGGCGGCTATGGCGTTCACTGTCACTAGGCGCTCCTGGGTAATGAGTTCATCAACCAGGAGTAGTGGAGTAGTGAGAGTTCTAACGCAATCTAAAACCCTCCTTGCCCCACTACTAAGCCTCAGCCATGTTAAATATCTCTCGAACGCGTGGTCCGATTTTGACAAATGAGGTATCGTTGGACTCGGGCTGACGTCCTCTTTGCTATGGACCACTCGTTATATTTTTCAAATTTTTTTTGAAAATTTTTGTTTTCGAAACTAGGTGATAGTTTGAAAACTAAACATGATAGAACGTTGTGCCATGGCTCAAACGAATGGTCTTTATGACCTTTATTTTTTGTAATAAAACGTTTTTACTTTTTATGTTTTTTTGAAAACACTCGAATTTTGAAAATTCTATATTTTGGAAACTAGGAACTCTACAAAAACGTTTATTTGACATAAATGAAAGGTCCCTATGCCCTCTACCCCCAAAATAAATTTCAAGTCGCTAGAACAAAAATTTGTGTTTTGTAAGTAGTGGGATGATGAGAGAGCTGTCTACTAACTTATTGAGCCCTCCTCGTATTTGCCCCGAAGCTGATATCTCGCTAACCAATGGTCGGATTTGAACATACAGGGTGTCCTAGCACTCGTAGTGATGCCCCCTACTTTCCTATAGGCTCTTAATTTAATGAAAAGACCAAAACTAAAAGGTCATGTGCTTTTAATATCTCGCGAACCAATCATGCTAGAGGCATGTTCGACAGGTCCAAGGACTCGGGATGACGTCCTCTCTGCTATGGACCACTCGTTATAATTTTTAATAAAATTGGAAACTCGATTTTGGGGTAAACACGTGTTTTTGTGATTTTGCCGATATCTCACGAAGCAATAACGCTAGAGGCATGTACGATGGGTCCAAGGATTCGGGAAGACGTCCTCTTTGCTATGGACCACTCGTTGTAATTTTTAAAAAATTGGGAAACGCGATTTTGGGGTAAACACGTGTTTTTTATGATTTTTGCCGATATGTCACGAACCAATAACGCTAGAGACGTGTACGAGGTGTCCTAGGACTCGGGCTAACGCCCCCTTTCAAATGTGGTAGATATTTTTTTTTCCAAAAAGATAATTCACAAAGGGCCTAACGCCATACATGTTGAAAAAACGTTTTCTTTTTCTTTACCTGTTTATAATTTTCATGGAGCGTGGTGGTTGAGAGAGACGATACTGCTGGATGTGTGTGTTTCAACAAACCTGTCGCTGACCAAGGTGGCTGTGTTCAATAGATCAATTGATATTTCGACGAGTCGGTGTATGACAGAGCGAGGGTGCGTTTTCTGATATTTTACCTTTAACGTGTAAACGGTGATGAGAACTAGGTTCTATGTTGGTCGAAGCGAGTAGAGAAAATAAACTTGCCGACGAGCAGGAGGTGAATGTCATTTGAGCTTATTGGAAGGCTCCGATCTGACTTGACAACAGGTGACGCTTGAAGGTGAAATAATCTGACCATCGTGGTTGCAGGGGAGTGTGAAAGGCATGCACACACATGTGTGAAACCACATGTAGGCTAAACCAGTGACATCCTGTTTTGCTTCGTACGTGACAAAATGCAAGTTCATGTGAAATTTGATCTACCGCAGGTGTTCGCTTGGGACGTTATCTGTCCACGTGCATGATAACTGTTAACAAGTCACATTCTGTTTTGCTTCGTACGTGACAAAATGCAAGTTCAGGTGAAATTTGATCCGGCACAGGTGTTCGCTTGGGTGTTATCTGTCCACGTGCACGATAAGAGAATGTTCTAAGCATGGGAAAAAAAGATTATACATGCAACGTAGCATATATAAAGATATGTTGTTATCATTTCCACGCTCACTTAAGTGACTACCTTTGAACACACTGCATTGCATGATACCCCTGGTCTAGTTTAACAGTTTTGGTGTTGGTGGAAAATACTTAACCTTGTTGTGGGGTAGGTATATATTTATTTATTTATATATTTATTGATTTTTATATAAATACATGCAATTATTTATTGATTAGGTAATTAATGATTTTATTTATTTATTTGTTTGCTGATAACGTGTATAGCCGATCTGTCGTGTGTCGGTGGGAAATATATTAAAGAAAGAGAAAGACAGACAGATAGAAAAGAAAACCATTTCCACACTAGCCCACGAGACGGGAATATAGCAAAGCATTACACGTCAAGGTGAGATTTGTTTTATTATATAATATAACCTGTTTGATTTTGTTTTGTTTATGAAATGCATAAACTATATGGAATGGATATACTTATGGTGGTTTATTTTATTTCTTTTTAGAGTGTTGGAAAACGCTTGACCTTTGTTAATAACCAGAAACGTGTGTGTTTGGGACCATTGTCAAGCAGTCTACAGCTGAAAACTCAGGTGAGAGTGTTCTTTCTAAAATAATGTCATTTGCTACTGCTACCGATAGCCTAACTTGGGAACCTCTAAACAGTTGTTTTAAATCGCGTGTGTGCTCTGGCCGCGTGGTCAATGTTAGAAAAAGTTTGATTCCCAAAGAATTTTTAGAATCTTGTTTTGAAATTTTTGAAATTGAAATTTGTACAGCGCAAAGGTTGCATATGGCTTTAAAGGTGAATACAGAACTGGTGTGCGATTTTATATATAAAAAGAAGGACGTAGAGCATAAAGAGACATTCTATATTTGTAGTAAAATGCAAGAGCTGTTCATAGCCCATAATTTGGAACAGTGGTATGAAACCCACGTGGTGAATGCCTTGCTATCAAAATTTGATAAACTGCAACAAGGACCGAGTGGCCTTGCCTTAGACAAAATTCATCATTTGCAAATCAACATTTGTCAATTCAACCCGTTGAATGCTGGGTCTAGCTATATTGAAACACCACCAGCAATAGCTTTGAAAAAGGCTGTGGTGAATATAAAGAATCGTGACAATGATTGCTTTCTGTGGTCTGTGGCTGCGTTTTTGCAACCAGCACAACGTGACAGTTGTCGACCGGGAAAGTACAAGGCCAAGTTTGTTGAATTGAAACATACGTTAAATTTAACTCGAGTATCGTTCCCTATGGACTTAACCGAGATCCATAGGTTTGAACAAGACAACCAGGACTTTTCGTTCATGGTGTATGGCCTTGATGGTGATGAGATTGTGGGTCCTCTTTATGCCACAAAAGAACCGAAACGACATCACATTCATCTTTTATATTTATCTGTAGGAGAAGTGAATCACTATTGCCTCATTAAAAGCCTGAGTAGATTGCTAAGCAGTCAAGTGTCCAAGCATAATGGTAAGAAGTACATTTGCGACCGTTGCTTGCAATATTTTACAACCCCTACACTCTTAGAACGTCATAGGATAGATTGTGTTACTCAGGAAGCGGTGAGATTGATATTGCCACAAGGGGACAAGGCTGTGTTAAAGTTTAAGGACATTCATAAGCGTGACACTGTTCCCTATGTGGTATATGCAGATTTCGAAGCTCTCACCACACCCATGGCGGGATGTGAACCAGATCCCACCATGAGCTCAACCACACCCATTCAAAAACATGAACCTTTTGCCATAGGATTTAATGTGGTGTGTGCCCATGACCCCACACAATCCGTTTACAAATACCGTCAGGGGCCAGATTGTGCCAAATGGTTCTTGGATGAACTTGTGAAGTTGGCCGACCATGTACAGGAATTACTGGACCACCCAGTACCCATGAGCCTATCTCCAGAACAGCAGCAGCAGTATGAGCATGCCATGACATGCCATATTTGTGAAAGGCCTATTTTAAGTGGAGAGGAAAAAGTCAGAGACCACTCGCATTTTACAGGGGAGTTTCGTGGAGCTGCGCATAGTAAATGTAACTTGAACTTTCCGGCTCCTCGTTTCATCAGTGTCTTTTTCCACAATCTGGCAAATTATGACATTCAGTTTTTGATTCGTGAATTGGGTCATGTCAACAAGGGCTCGTTTACCATTATCCCCCAAAACCATGAGCTTTTTACTGCCCTGACATGGTGGTTGGGCGACTTTAGCATTCGATTTTTGGATTCCTTTAAGTTTATGGCATCCTCGCTAGACAGCCTTGTGAATGGCTTGAATGAGGAGGAATTAAAAAATACTAGAATGCATTTTAATGATCCTGAGCAATTTCAATTGTGCATTCGGAAAGGTATATTCCCGTATGATTTCTGCAACAGCTGGGACGTGTTAAAGCAAAGAAAACTCCCTCCACAAGAGAAATGTTACTCGAAACTAACACGCAGTACCGTTTCCGATGAAGACTATGCACATGCATGTCAAGTTTGGCGAGTGTTTGGCATGAACACGCTAAGTGAATATGCTTTGCATTACCTAAAACTGGATGTATTGCTGCTCACTGATGTGTTTGAAAAATTCCGTAACTTGTGTCAACACATTTACGGTCTTGACCCGGCTCACTATTACACGAGTCCTGGACTCTCGTTTGATGCCGCTTTGAAATACACTCAAGTGGAATTGGATTTACTCACTGACGTAGACATGGTTCTATTTTTTGAAAAGGGCATTCGTGGCGGCTTTGTGTCACTTAACCAGCGCCATGCCGAAGCGAACAATGTCTACATGCCTGATTATTCACCGGAAAAACAAGAATCGTACTTAATGTACTATGACGTGAATAATTTGTACGGTTACGCCATGAGTCAGCCTTTGCCCTATGGAAAGTTTGCTTGGCTGGCAGACAAACAAGTGTCAGAATTTGATGTGAACATGGCTAGCCAAGAAACAGGCCGTGGATATGTGCTAGAAGTGGATATTGAATATCCCTCATACTTGTATGATGAACATGCCGATTTCCCATTCTGCCTTGAGCAAATGGTTCCCCCTGACAGTAAAGTGAAAATTGAAAAACTCATGGGCACACTTTACAACAAAAATCGGTATGTGCTACATATCCAAATGTTGGTGCAATGCCTCGCCCAAGGCTTGGTGTTGAAGAAAGTCCACAGGGGTATTTCTTTTGCTCAAAAAGCATGGCTTGAGCCATACATGCGACTCAACACAGAGCACCGACAAATGGCAACACAGCAGTTTGAAATTAATTTTTTTAAATTAATGAACAACTGCATCTATGGCAAGTCTATGGAGAATGTCCGCAAATACCGTGACATTAAATTGGTGAATGTCTGGGAGGGGCGGTGGGGTGCCCGGCGGTACATTGCCAAGCCAAATTTCAAATCGATCAAAATTATCGATGAGGATTTGGCTACTATTGAAATGAGTAAGACCAGCGTGACCATGGATAAGCCCATTTACTTGGGTCAAGTCATTTTAGACTTTTCTAAATCGGTCATGTATCGATTCCACTATGAGTTTGCGAAACGCCATTTTGAGGACGTCTCTCTTTTGTATATGGACACGGACTCATTCATTTACCACATTCGCCACTGCAACCCCTATGACGTCATGAGGCAACATAGTGACTGGTTCGACACCTCTTGCTATAGTGCTGACAACGTGTTTCAGCTGCCCATAAAGAACAAGAAGGAAATGGGCGTTTTAAAAGATGAATGCGGTGATTCCATTATGACGGAATTCGTAGGTTTGGCCTCAAAAATGTATGCTTACCGCACACTCGACTGTAAGGAAGCCAAAAGAGCAAAAGGTGTAGGTAGGGCAGTGGTAAAATCGCTACGTGTAGACGATTACTTAGCGGTTTTACGCACTGGCAAAGCTATGTCTCATACACAGTGCAGGATACAATCCAGCAACCATCATTTGTATCTTGTGGAACAGAGAAAACGCACCCTCGCCTCCATGGATAACAAGCGTGTGTGGGCTGATGACCTGCTCACTAGCCTGCCCTGGGGTTATGATCGCAACGAGGAGGAGGTGTGATTTCACTGTTTAATCGTTTATGGGACATAGCTTTATGTAACTTGTAGATTTAGTATTTTGTAAATATTGGTTTCTGCAATTGTAAATAGTAGATTTTGTAAAATAGTGACAACCCACTTGGACCTTTTGCTCTTTAAAAGTTCTATGCAACCTTATTTTTTTTAAATTTTTTGATTGGTAAATAGTGTGAATCTTGTAACGCTGTACAAAGTTGAGTTTTTTTTGTAAATATGAAATAAGTAAGATTTTTAGTAACTTTAATAACTAGTATTTAATTATTTTTTGAAATAGTAAAATGGTAAACTAAAAGTTCTTTTGGGATGAGTGTGCATGTCGAGAATGTGCTTTTGGGAATAAATAAAGTGGTTGTGTTTGTTCCCAAAGACAGGTGTGAATGTATGAGTGGAAAGAGAAAGCTGATGTATATGATTGACCAGAGCAAACACAATGAGGTAGGGTGGGTGGGTGGGGAGGGGGTAAATGGTCACTTATATACTCATTTTGTTTTAAATAGTTTCGTTTTTCATTGAAATGTGGCAGACAATAGACATTATTTTTGCAAAAACAGTCTTACCTGCAGTAGTCGTAGACCTCGACGTTTCTCCAAACACACATCAACACATTGCAGTATTATCAAGGTCAAGCACTCGCATCAACATCATTGTCAAATCTCAACTTTCGACATACACTAAATGGAAAAAATGTGAAAACAGCAAAATGGAAAATCCATGTTTCCATATCACCAAAAACGCAAAACTTAAAACGGACATTTTTAAAAACTGGAAATGGCCATGTGTGAAATTTGAAAATTTAAAAACTTCAAACAGACATTGTTTAAAAAGTGTCATCAGCAAAATGGAAAAATCCATATCATCAAAAACGTTAAACTTGAAACGAACGTTTTCAAAAACTGTAAATTGCAAAATGATAAATGACAGTGTGTGGAATTCATCATGTGTGAAATGTGTAAAATGAAAAAATGAGCCATCAACATCACGATTTCTTAAAATTAAAAATAACAAAACATCGTGCTCTGGAAAACTTTTGTTTTTATTTCATAGTCATAGTGAATTGACAAAAGAAAAATAGAATACAAACAAATCCCAATTCCTCACTCCTCAATGTTTATGTCCATGCATCATCAACTTTCCTTTCATAGCACTCATGACAATTAGGGCTGCCATCCTTTCACCTACTGAGGCATCACTGGATGTGAAACGTTGTTTAGCTTTCTTTAATAACAATTTATCTGCCACATGTCTTAAACCAGAATGACTATGGCGATAAGAAAGGTCATGTTCCTTGCATGCTTGATCCAAAAGATTAATGGGTACATCACCACGTTGTAAACGTTTTTCGAGACGAGTTCCAGGGCCGCAAAAACGATAACCTGGAAGATGGATTTCGAAAGGTAGGTATTGAATCACTTTGTCAATGACGCCATTGCCAGTACAGGTCTGGCATATCCTTTTCCATCGATGGTAAAAAGGTTTGGTCTTCCTCCTCCTCTGTGGACGATGTTTGTGTTTGTTGTTGTTGCTTTTTCTCGCCATGACACTCGTGGAATGATTCAACAAAGTCTTTACATGGACTTTTATGACCGTGATACAGTTTCACTAGCTGGCAAGTCGCACACTGACGCATAGACGGTATTTTTGCCATGGCCACTTGCTTATGGTGATCGTAATCCGTACAGGGTTGCAATTCACTCAACACAGGGTCTTGAGTCCATGATTTTGGTACATGTTGCCAGATTTCTTTCACTGCGTTGGCGGCCACATAATAAATGAACGACTTGGGCAGCGCCAAGAGTTCCTCTTTGGTAAAACTGTCTAGTTTCTTTTTGCACACAAAGAACTTGCCGATGGCTTTGTCCGTAGCATTGCCTTTCTCCATGGTATCACGTGCTGTAGATGTTTACACGTCGCTTGTAGAAATCTCACTGACGTCATTCACAGGTAAATCTTGAGTTATAATTTTGTTCAACAACTCCCAGCAGGCATGAGTGGTTAACCAATGAAAGAGATGCCACGCATGCGATAGGGCTGTATGGGTAATGTTGCCACAGGAACAAGTATCCATGAGCGTTTGCAGGGAGAGGCAGCCCAACTCCATGAGGTCGATACATTGACAGTAAGACGCCAAAAATGGTTGCAACCATTGACGTTTTTCATTACCTTTCACAAATACCACATTGGCCGAGGACAAGTGTGCTTTCATGACCACATCCAAATATTTATAGGAAATGGTTCCCTGATTCCAGTCTATTTGCCTATGATTTTCAATCCACTGGGTTTGTTTACGGTCTTTTTCACACAATAAATCAAAAGCATGGGGTGGTTTAAATAGCAAATGCGTAGCTTGTGATAACCAAAACGTGGTACAATCGATCATGGCCACTTGTTTAAATATAAATTTGTTGTTACCAATTTTAAACCCTTGGCAATCCACAATGAGTGTGCGCAACATGTTGACGCTTGCCTGGACCAAGGTCAACTGACGACTGACTGACGATCAGGTGTGATCATGACATAGACTTACCTGCCATGCTAGTTTCAAAATTGAGGTTAGGGTAGGACAGTGGGGGCATGAAAAATAAGAATTTAAGAATTACATCATTTTATTATCATAACACGTCTTACAGGCTTTTGTCATTTTAGGATAAGGACGATAGCAACTGATACAACAATATAGTCTCTTGTGTTTGTAACGTCCATAACACCGATGATGTCCCAATGTCTCTAAACTAGACGTTTTTGATGGTGAGCTGCTCACCGAAGCACCATGGATACCATACGGCCCACATGTATCGTAACTTGTATTTTTTTCATCACCCAGAGACACAAGTGAGGGATAGCTTGAATGACAGGGTATATTTCCCACTTTCATTCTACACAGGTAGGGGCAGGTGGGTGACCAGCGCTGATGTTCCTGCATGGGTTTATCGCCCTCCAGCCATTGGTCTATAATGATGGGACAAAAGGCACATTTCACTTCATCTCTTGTTTTTAAATAGTAGAATCCAGCGGCCGCCAAATCTTGAGGGTTTATGAAAGGCACTGGCCATGTGGCAAAAGTCTTGAAACGTTGTTCCTCAGAGTTTAAATTCATGGATGTAACGTCTCTTGAGGCTTTAAAGCAAGACATGACTGAGCGGCTTGACGTGGGATGACCTGTTATTTATACACTCGTCACTTGGTTGGATAGTGGATAATAGTTGACTTGTTTGTGATGAATAATCAGACAGTAGGCCGTCGTATTGGCTGGTACATTGTCATGCGTTTCAAAATCTAGTCGAATGTCGATATTGGATGGCTTGACAGACTCTTCCAGGTAAGAACAGTCAAAGACAATCAGTGGTGCTCTTGCCTTAAACGCTTGGGGTAGTAGCATGGGGCCGTTCTCTTTTTGATAATACGACCATCGAAATTTAGAAAACAAGTCGTACAGGGGCCCAAACTTATTTTTTGAAAAATCCAAATCCAGTCCTTCATAGGGAAACACAGCTCCGTTGAGGAAAAGACGTGCATTTCTCAATTGCAGGTGATCAAATTGCGAGGCATCTTTGGTTTGTTGATACTTGCGATTCGTTTGAAAACCCACGATCAGGTAGAGAGGTCTCTCTGTATAGCGAGCTGTTTTTACAGACCAACTGTGTGTGTTGGTGGTGGGCAATAGCGGATACTCATGGAGTGCCCAGCTTCTAAATTCCATGGGTAGAGGCATATCTCTCTTTACCATTTTGAGTATGTCCAGTTTTTTGCTATCGTTAAGGGTCACATGAGGCACTTTCCATAGCAAGCGTTGTAGTTGAACTTTTGAATCGATGGGGGCATTGTCGGCTCCCTTGAGTGCATTATTATCACTCCTGTCTCTCACCAGATAAAGCACTTGCCTTGCGTTGACCACAATGCGTTGGTGATCTTCGGCAAAGCCTAAAATCAGTTTAAGAGGTAAATATCCAGTAAAGGTTCCATCGGTGTGTACCATCCAGTCATTGGTCGAGTCAGGACACCAACCTGCCATGCAAAGTGTTTTACCTTCTTCCTCACTATAAGAGGGGTATAGTTTCATGACACTGGAAATGCCCACATTTCGAGTGCTATCCACCACGATATCGTTAATGACATACCGCACTTCAGAAAACAGAAAGGCTAAACCATGGTTGGCCAACTTGGATGTGGTAGGTGTAGAGCCATCGGCTTTGGTGAGCCGACCTTCAATTTGAATGACACTTTCATGCGGTAGGGTGTAAATATCTTGGTTGTTGATAACAAATTGAATTTCATCATTGTTATTGAGTCCAGGTGTTTGAGCTTGATAGGAATGGAGATCAATTCTTACCACTCCTGGTTGCTCCTCGATGTGGTTTGCTATCTCTAGAATAGAATTCATTATGAGGGTTGACGTGGTAACCCAAATGCTGTAAAATCTGCTTGTTCTGAGATGTTAACGTGTATTCACGTGGCAAACAACTAACACCATTCCTAGACGGTGTTGTTGCTTTATACACAAACTTCATAGTGGCTTTAGCACCAACTTGTAAGTCACTGGTGTGGTAGAATCTAGATCAATGAGTTGTTGATCTCTATTGATCAGTCTTAATGTTATATTACTAATACTATCAACAGCCACAGAATGAAAAAGCACCACTGGAGGGTTTTCACGAATAATATAGCCATTGGGCGATGTCACAATAAAGTCATAAAGTGAATGCGATGGTTCTTGATTGGTGTACACTTGGCTGATAATATTACACGTCACCGACACATGATGGTCCTCAATGAATTTCACTTCATGGTCTGATTCATGTTTTTTGTTGGGCTCCAACACACGTGGTTTAAATCCTAGTAATGGACCAATGGAATCGGGGTGTGTTTTAAAGTCAATGTTGAATGAGGAGAAAATACTGCAGCGATGAGTGTTGGTATTGCCTACGAGTTCAAACTTGCGCGTTCCGTCGAGAAATGACTTTAAACCATATTGATTGATCAACACCACATAAATGTGTTCATAAATATCATCGATCGTGTATCCACCAGAGTTCAAGGTGAGCACAGAATCATCATAGTAAAACTTGTTGTTCACATTTTCACGTATGTTGTATATTCGATTGTACGTTTCAAGAGAAACAAGTCCTAAACCATAGGGTTTTTCACTCAATTCGATAGGCGGGTAAAAGTCTAGGCTGACTTCAGGTCCACGTCCATGCACTGTAAACGTTTTACTTTCTGCCGACATACTGGTGGCGTTTTTGCTTATGCTGCGTCTTATATAAAAAAATTAAACACAAACGTCCACACTGTTGGCTGTTAAACGTTTGCTCTCGTTTCACATTATAATATATCTTGATCCTGTTTCCAAAATAGGTCACTAGTTCCATGGGCGGAGGCAAATTCCCAAAACTGTCAAAGTACCATACCGTGGATCCCTCTTTGACATAAGCTACATAATGCGTTCCTGGTCCTCGGTGATCATCCAAATTGACAACAGCACATTCCTGTTTCCAGGGTCGTGGGGGTAATTGGTTTCGCATAAACACACTTCGAAAATGAGAAAGCTTTAGTTGTTTAGCATAGCTTTTCACTTGTTGATGCGTCAGGGCATGTCTCGCTATGGCAGAGGTTAATTTTTTTTTTTTTAATATTTCGAAATGGTGAAATCCCAAATCCTTGTTGATAAAAGGCTGGCTTTAAATTGGCATTTCTAGCCCCCATGGCAATCGCTTCCATCGTTTCATTGTGTCGCTGACTTTCTTTGAGTTGTTGCTTGCCCTGCTGCGCGGCTTTAATGGTTTTCGCCACTGCACTGGCACCGCCCAAAAGTGAGCCCAGAGCAGCCAACCCTGCAAATAATGCAGGTAAAAATCCCGCTCGTTTGGGGACTGGAATCACTCGCCCTTGGTTTGAAACCTGTCGCCGACGTTTTGGAATAACCTGTCTCTGTGCTGCTCGAAGGGCTTTCCTTATGGTCAATACATTATTTTTTCTTTTTTTCTTTCGCAAGGGCTTGTCCTCGAATGTTGTAAGCCCACGCTTTGCCAAGGACAAAGTCCTTTTTTTAGTCTTTCTCACTGCATACCTTTGTTTCACCATGATGATAATGACCAACAACCTTTCACACGAATGTTTAAATCACAACTAACGTCAGATGGTTATTTCATGGCTGTATATTCCAATTCCACATAAAGTGGGAAATCGTTTATGGTTTTTCCCGCTTGCTTTTCATCCCATGTCAACATGAGGTGAAAGGATAATTCGTCACCAGCATTGACCATTTCATGGTCATGGACCAACATCCTATGACCATTTATCTTTATTTGTAAATGGTTCTCATCAGGTATGGCATATTTGATGTGAATGGTTCCATCATATTGTAATCGATAGTGGCTTAAACCCGAAGCAAGCACATAGGTCAAGTGCTGATCATGGACTAGCGGTAAATGGTTTCTGTCATTCACAGGTTTTTCATTTGTCAGATACACTAAAAACACAGATGGGATAAATTTATAAAGCCTTTTCATTTCATGGGTCACGTAACGCTTGGTACAAACATCGTCTTCGTCTTGTGGGTCTTCCACGTGAATAATCCGATGGTGATTAGCGCTATAGCCATTCACCATAAGCTGGGGCACTTTGTCATAAAACTCATACACTTTGTTATCCACATACTTTTTCGTAGTAACGTCTGTAGACACTTGAGGATGTTTTACATGGGTTAACCGCTTTCCCTTAAAGTCATAATCTCCCTGTTTTGTGCGTGGCACTACTGACCTATCCACATAGTGTTTATTAGCAGGATCTGTTTCCTGTTTAGGATCATGTATGGGGACAGACCTATCTTTGGCCATCAACGCACGTCCAAAGACATCCATCGTCAACCTGTAGTAGCAGTCTACTGTTTTTATGACAAGGCTCGGTGTCCTGTATATAGACAGCCGGCTAGCCTGTCTAAGCCTTAGTTGACATGAAAATTATTAAGCAGCAAGAGTCATTCCCCGTGGGGGACATGGTTTCCCATCTCTGTCCCACATCACGTGAACAACGCCATGGTTCACTGTTTCCATCTTCCATTCGCTGCATCATTGTGGGGCCTTCCGGCTGTGGAAAGACTAATCTTTTGCTAACGCTCATCACAGCGCCCAATGGTCTGCGTTTTCAAAATATTTATATTTTTGCAAAATCTCTCTACCAACCCCTCTACGTGTTTCTGGATCAAGTCATGTCTGGATTACAAAAAGAGAATATGGGTTATTTTACATTTTCCATGCAAGAAAATGTGATTTCACCGGATGAGGTAAAGCCTGATTCACTCATGATTTTCGATGATGTATCCACTGAACGTCAAGGCATCATTCAAAGCTATTTCAGCATGGGTCGACACAAACATATCGATTGCTTCTATCTTGGGCAAACGTATTCTAAAATGTCCAAACAGTTGATTCGTGACAATGCCAATGTCATTGTTTTATTTCGTCAGGACGAGAGGAACAGTCGTCACATTTATAATGAACATGTGAATCCGGATATGACCTTTCAAATGTTTACAGAATTGTGTGCCAAGTGCTGGAACACTCAACGTCATGCCTGTTTAGTGATTGACAAACAAAGTGAACTCAACCAAGGACGGTATCGCTTAGGGTTTGATCATTTTATTGCTATTTAAGGCCCTGTCTCATTCCCCATCAAGTCATTTGTCAAGACACCATGGCGTTAGCAGAGAGTCAATTGAAAAAGCATATTATTAGAGCAAAAAATACTATTCGCCAAAAGTTTCGTCAATTGAAACAATCACGTGCCAATCATGCTTTGTTTATTCAGCAACATTTAGCACCTCCACTAAAAGCCATGTTGAAACCCTCTTTCAAGCCATCTGAAACGCTACCCACCGTTTCACAAGCCACGCAGACGCTGCACGAGGACCCTGAGGAAGAGGAAGTGGAAGATTTGACTAGTGTTAGTGAAGTTGAGGATGAGGAGGAACAAGTGTTTACGCCTCAAAAAAAGGCCGCACCCCTTGCAGAGTTTTTGAGAAAAAAGAAATCCTTGGCCATGGTCGAAACACCTTGCCCTTCCAGAGCGTCTCCGTTTTCACAACTCTTGGCCACCCCTCAACATAAAGCTCAACTGAAAACCATTTTAATAAAATATTATGGATCAACATTGGAACCCTATTTCACCGATCTATTTATTGGAAACACAGATACCACGTATGGCGTTCGCTATGAGGATGATAGTTTTAAAATTGGCGATTCATCCATTAAATTTGCTCGTACTAAAGCTGTCATTAAAAACATCAACTATAAATTAACGCCAGGACTGTTAAAGCTGCTCTTTTCTCGGACCCCCTCTTCCCATGATTATACGTCAGAGGACCTTGACAAATATAAATCCATTTTATTGGATACCCATGCTCACAAAAGACAGTATGATCCCACGCAACAAGTGAATGCCAATATATCTCAAAAATATAAAACCATCATTGCAAAAATGTTTCCCACTAGTCAAAGTACTCGTCGTAAAGCGTCCGCTTCGGGAGTGACATTTAAACCATTAAAACCCCTTGTGGATGTTACCTACTGGCACAATCCCAATAAGCTCGTCCAGCGGCTACAGTTGTTGCATGCCTCACGTCAAGCTGGCCACACCGGTCACGATTGGGAAATTCAAGAAATTGAACAAGAACTTCGAAATGCCAAAATTATTGTTTAAGCCCTCACCCATTAAAATGGGTATTGCTCACGAGTTGCATCGCCCAGCTAGGCGTCACTATCCGCGACTCAAGGTGATTTCACGAGGTGTGGATGAACTTTGGCAGGCTGACTTGGTTGAAATGATACCCTATGCTGGCGTTAACGACGGTGTACGCTATATGTTGACCGTCATTGATGTCTATTCCAAAATGGCCTTTGTTGAACCTGTGCGTCGCAAGTCTGGCCCACTAGTTACCAAGGCCTTTCAACATATTATTCAACACTCCAAACGTCAACCTCAGCTGCTACAAACCGACCAGGGGAAAGAATTTTTCAACAAGGATTTCTCCAGTTTTCTCAAATCTAAGGATATTCACCATTACACCACGTACAGCAATCTGAAAGCCAGTGTGGTCGAGCGGTTCAACCGAACATTGAAAACCCATATGTGGAAAGCGTTTACCGCTCAGGGCACGGATCGCTGGTTGGACATGTTACCTGAGCTAGTGTCACGTTACAATGACACCAAACATAGAACGATTGGGACCAAGCCACGTCTCGTAACTAAAAATATTCAGCGATTGGATAAACTGTTTAACCCCATAAAAACAGCCGATCCTAAACGTCACCGACTGAACATTGGGGATTTTGTTCGTGTGAGCAAATTTAAGTCTGCCTTCAATAAGGGCTACACGCCTCAGTGGGGGACTGAACTATTTCAAGTTCGTCAAGTCAACTTGGACACTCCAGTCACCTATTTACTCGAGGACCTCAACCATCAACCCATAAAAGGTAGATTTTATCTCCATGAACTTCAGAAAACAGCATTTCCTCAGCACTATCTTGTGGAAAAAGTGTTGAAACAAAAAGGAAATAAACTCTACGTCAAATGGTTAGGGTTTAACTCTACGTTTAATTCCTGGATAAATAAATTACATGTTGTGTGAACCTGTGTACTTTTTATTTATTCACACATGTTGTACACCACCTATAGCTCTATGTATACAGCGCTCCGCGCTTCATGCATGTTCATACATGTTTGTCTTTCCCTTTCCTCCTGTGTTCTCTCATACATCACCCCCTCCCCTCTCCCTCCCTTCACCTCCCACCACTGCTGTTTGCAGCTCTTGCCTCTCTATTGGTTGTGACATCATTCCGACAAGTTGCATCATACTTTTTACTGATTCAGCGATTCCCACGCTTTGAACATTCTCTTATCGTGCACGTGGACAGATAACACCCAAGCGAACACCTGTGCCGGATCAAATTTCACCTGAACTTGCATTTTGTCACGTACGAAGCAAAACAGGATGTGACTTGTTAACAGTTATCGCGCACGTGGACAGATAACGTCCCAGGCGAACACCTGTGCCGGATAAAATTTCACATGAACTTGCATTTTGTCACGTACGAAGCAAGACAGGATGTCACTGGTTTAGCGTGCCTGTGGTTTCACACATGTGTGCTCGCCTTTCGCACTTCCCTGCCAGCACAATGGTCAGATTATTTCACCTTCAAGCGTCACCTGTTGTCAAGTCAGATCGGAGCCTTCCAATAAGCTCAAATGACATTCACCTCCTGCTCGTCGGCAAGTTTATTTTCTCTACTCGCTTCGACCAACATAGAACCTAGTTCTCATCACCGTTTACACGTTAAAGGTAAAATATCAGAAAACGCACCCTCGCTCTGTCATACACCGACTCGTCGAAATATCAATTGATCTATTGAACACAGCCACCTTGGTCAGCGACAGGTTTGTTGAAACACACACATCCAGCAGTATCGTCTCTCTCAACCACCACGCTCCATGAAAATTATAAACAGGTAAAGAAAAAGAAAACGTTTTTTCAACATGTATGGCGTTAGGCCCTTTGTGAATTATCTTTTTGGAAAAAAAATATCTACCACATTTGAAAGGGGGCGTTAGCCCGAGTCCTAGGACACCTCGTACACGTCTCTAGCGTTATTGGTTCGTGACATATCGGCAAAAATCATAAAAAACACGTGTTTACCCCAAAATCGCGTTTCCCAATTTTTTTTTAATTACAACGAGTGGTCCATAGCAAAGAGGACGTCTTCCCGAATCCTTGGACCCATCGTACATGCCTCTAGCGTTATTGCTTCGTGAGATATCGGCAAAATCACAAAAACACGTGTTTACCCCAAAATCGAGTTTCCCAAATTTTTTAAAATTACAATGAGTGGTCCATAGCAAAGAGGACGTCAGCCCGAGTCCTTGGACCCCTCGTTCATGCCTCTAGCATGTTTGGTTCGCGAGATATCGGCAAAATCACAAAAACACGTGTTTACCCCAAAATCGAGTTTCCAATTTTATTAAAAATTATAACGAGTGGTCCATAGCAGAGAGGACGTCACCCCGAGTCCTTGAACCTGTCGAACATGCCTCTAGCATGATTGGTTCGCGAGATATTAAAAGCACATGACCTTTTAGTTTTGGTCTTTTCATTAAATTAAGAGCCTATAGGAAAGTAGGGGGCATCACTACGAGTGCTAGGACACCCTGTATGTTCAAATCCGACCATTGGTTAGCGAGATATCAGCTTCGGGGCAAATACGAGGAGGGCTCAATAAGTTAGTAGACAGCTCTCTCATCATCCCACTACTTACAAAACACAAATTTTTTTTCTAGCGACTTGAAATTTATTTTGGGGGTAGAGGGCATAGGGACCTTTCATTTATGTCAAATAAACGTTTTTGTAGAGTTCCTAGTTTCCAAAATATAGAATTTTCAAAATTCGAGTGTTTTCAAAAAAACATAAAAAGTAAAAACGTTTTATTACAAAAAATAAAGGTCATAAGGACCATTCGTTTGAGCCATGGCACAACGTTCTATCATGTTTAGTTTTCAAACTATCACCTAGTTTCGAAAACAAAAATTTTCAAAAAAAATTTGAAAAATATAACGAGTGGTCCATAGCAAAGAGGACGTCAGCCCGAGTCCAACGATACCTCATTTGTCAAAATCGGACCACGCGTTCGAGAGATATTTAACATGGCTGAGGCTTAGTAGTGGGGCAAGGAGGGTTTTAGATTGCGTTAGAACTCTCACTACTCCACTACTACCAGCTGGACGTTGTCATCGGTAATGCAGGGGGGTGTCCCAGACCGTGCATCATCGGCTAACGACACCCGTCCTTCCCTGAAGCGCTTGTGCCACACCTTGACCCTTGCAAGGGACATGCAGTGATCGCCGTACACTTGTGACATACGTCGATGAATGTCCGTTCCACCTACTCCTTTCACTGTCAGAAACCGAACAACACCTCTTTGCTCTTCATTTGACGGCTCCATGTCACTGTTTTCAATCCGTCTGGCAGCGGTGGATGATTGATGTATGCTGCTGCTCGCTTCGTATCGTCACGTGGCGTGCACGCATGCCCTTCTAGCGACGGGCTGTGACCTTCCACGCTCTGGTCGGAACCACACCTCGTTACACACGTCACGATTAGCCGATGTCGTCACCGGTTTGTGCATTACAGCCTCCGGCTCGTTACTTTTTGAACGCACCTTATATATATGAGGGATGATCAAATGAAAAGGTACGAAACGATACTGTGGGTACAATTTATTCGTTATTCAAAAGTAATCACCACAGGCCTGTGCACATTGCTTCACTAGCCATAGGATTCACTGTTCCTTGAAGTCGTGTGATTGTGACAGGATTGGAAACGTTTTCCCTTGAGATGTTTTTAACGGACCAAACAGATGGATGTCGCAGGGTGACAAGTCTGGGCAGTAGGGCGGTTGCTCAAGTTGCTCCCACTTGAACGTGGCCAATACACCTTGTGTGACGTTAGAGACGTGTGGGCGAGCGTTATCATGGAGCATAATCACTCCCTTCTGCAGTGTGAAATCTGATGACACCTCTCTGCTCCTCACTTGTCGAATTGTGCAATGTGAACGCCATGACTGCTGCTGCTACAACTTCAACTGGACGGGACGGAACGTCCAACTGTCAGCTTGTCATCTGCGGCATGTGTGTGCGCCGACACATGCTCAGTACCACGCCAGACACTAGATATCCTAGATGTCGGCCTACGTTATCCCAAAACGGCATATTCAAATATCAACCTCTTTCGGTTTTACGACGATTAGTACCTTTTCAAAAGTTTGGTGCTTTTCAGTCGGTCAACACGCATGCACTCAAAAAGAGCTGGGTTATGTCCTAATCCTGAAATAAATTACCTGAGATTAATATACAGGGTGTATTTGATATGATGGAAGTCCGTTACACTGGTGATAGAAGAGACTATTCTAAGCTTCCTAGGTAAAAAAATTTGTCACCTATCTTGAAATTGATAATTAATCATTAAAAAGTCAATGTTTTTAGTTATTTCAGAAACTAATCAGGCAGAAAGTGGTGCGGCAGGCTGGGGAAACGAGGCGGAGCCCGATGTGACGACGCGCGAAGGGGAAGTTGTTACGTAATCGGAGCATTGACCTTACCGGTTGACTTGAGGGGTGGTAGGCTATCAGCTGTTTGAGCTCTACCGTATCGTAAGAAAATGTGCATTGCCGTTGTTCTTGTTGTTGTTGACAACGCACGCAATGGCTTGGGACGTCAGGACCGGTAGTATTGTGTAGCCTACTTTGTAAGTGTGGAATTCATTGATTGATGTTCATGTATAAAATAATTTCGATACTCAGCCCTGATGTATCATTGGCGTCCGTGTCGGACCTTCTGTTGACTAGTTTCTGAAAATACTAAAAACATTCTCTTAATGAAATGCAGTGTGACAAAATTCCGACATCCCGCAGTCTGTTCAGAACTAGGCATTTAGGACGGAAGTAAAAAACTTGATGTTTTGTTTGAGAGGCTTGGCGATTTTGGTCATTTAGCCCCATGTAGCTGGGTGTGGGTAGAATTTGTGTGATAACCTGTGTTTTGTGGTTTCTGTAGTAATGTGGGTATTTGTAATTCAGGTGAGGATTCGGAAGAAGGCGCCGGCCCTGTGGTGTTGGGGCAGTGCAACTGCCTCTCACCTGGAGGCCCTGGGTTCGATTCCTGGCTCCATCAGGGATATTAGAAACTGACGTGAGGGCTGTAACGCAGTGCACTAAGCCTCGTGAGGGCAATTAAGTAGCTGTCTAACAGTGAGGCAGTGCCCGAGTCAAGAAAATCAAGATTAATGGCCGAGGGGACCCGATGCACTGACCACGCGTCACCCTAATATCTGCAGGCCAAATGGCTGGACAGCGGTCGCTTGGTAGGCCCAGGCCCTTCATGGGCTGCACTGCCAGCGGTTATGATTATTGAGAAGAAGGCGGCCGTGGCCTTAAGTTAGGAACAATCCCGACATTTGCCTGGGGTAGAAGTGGGAACCCATGGAAACCTACTTCCAAGATTTAATACTAGTATGGTACCACATGTTCATATTGTGAATTGTCCCATCCCATCTCCAGCCCTCGGGTGGCCATAAACTGGAGAGGGGGGGGGGGGGAGGATTGATTTATTGGTCCATCAACAATGTAAATACATATGAAAATACACGAAAATGAAAATAAAATACAAATACATTGTTATAATACAGTGTTATAATAATAATAATAATAATAATAATAGTCTAATAATAATAATAATAATAAGAGTCAGCATATGTAGTTCTGGTGGTAGAGTGCTAACCTTCCCGAGGGTGCGATCTACGTTCAGTCATGTAGTAAATGAATGGGATCTAATAAGATCATCTCCATGGATTTCATGGCACATACAAGAAATCCTACGTACATTAAAGTCTGGCAACTCGACATACCAAAAAGAAACATAAAAGAAGTTAGTGTGTCTAAAAGCCTACTATTACTATTATTAGTATTATTAATAAGTTTATTACAGTTGTTGCACTATTTTCACACAAAGATAGACCAACAGTTCCTTAAATTAATTTACTAAATCTTTAGGATTTCTATTTTCTATGCATAGTTCATGAAGCTGGAAAAATCCTAGACAGATCCACCATCACTAGTCATGTAGCCACTCCCCATGAAGGTGTGAATCAGCTGTTCATAGGCTCGGTTTGTGTATTTCAATGTCATTGGCAGACAAGGCGAGGAGGTCACTCAACTGCAGACTCTGGTCAACATTCCTCAGCGTAGGAGGGGAGGGAGACGGGGAGAAGTCAGCTCTGCTGCTGAGGGGAACGAAGTGAAAGCCCGTTTCCAAGATATTGACCGACGATTTTTGTGATTTAATTCCACCTACACTAATTAAGATCCGACTTAATTTCATGAAGATATTTGCTTAGAATACCATCTTCTATCACCAGTGTAAAGGACTTCCATCATATCAAATACACCCTGTATACACCAGGATGTCCAGTTTCGATCGTCAAGCGATCATCTTCAGATCCATTACACTTAGGCTATAACATCTATGTTTGAGAATACAGGTGAAAAATATTTACAATAATTACAATTATTTAGTTGCAAGGTTGGTAATGCAACTGTCGGTGTATGCTAAATATAGTATATCTAATGTTAGGTGAAATGCTAAAATGGTGATAAAAATCCGGAGTTTGTCTGTTTGGGGTGATTATATGGTTATACAAAATCAACTATGGTTATACTGTAATAATACAGGTTGATACTTATCCGGTTGTCTTCCTGGCTGGAACTTCGAACAGTTTCGTGTTTACTCTAGCACCAGTTTTGGTCGACCAACCCGGGTGGTAACTGGACGAAACTGGTTTTTCCTATCACCCCCCTTTGTTCCTGTGTGCTTTTTGAGGTCAGTGCTATGTTTATTTGTGTGACGTTGCCAAATCTAGATAAGAATGAATGTTACTGAATACAGGAAGATCTACAACTATTAAAGACCTTGGACTAAAAAACCAATCTTAATATTGTTTATAACTTGTTTGAGTCTTCAGTCTTTCGACTGGCTTGATGCAGCTTTCCATGCCTTCCTGTCCTGAGCTAATCGTTTCATCTCTACATAGCTGCCACACCCTACATCCGAAGTAATCTGTTAAACATATTCTAACCTTGGTCTACAGCTACAGTTCTTGCTCTTGACCCTTCCATCCGTAACTAAGCTTGCTATTCCTGGGTGTCTTGGTACGTGTCCTACCAACCTATCTCTTCTCTTCATTAGCAGTCGCCAGAATCATCTCTCCTCTCCCGCTAGTCTTAATACCTCTTCGATTGTAACCCTAACTATCCTTCTGATATTCATCATTCTCCTGTAACACCACATTTCAAACGCTTCAATTCTCCCCTTTTCTACTGCAACAATAGTCCAAGTTTCACTTCCATAGAGCGTCACGCTCCAGACAAAGCCTTCAAAAATGATTTCCTAACACCTAAATCTATATTCGATGTCAACAGATTCATTTTCTGTAGAAATGCTTTCTTTGCCTGAGCTAGCCTAGTTTTCATATCCTCTTTGCTTCGTCCATCACTGGTTATTTTGCTTCCAAAGTAACAGAAGTCTCCTACTTCCTTTAGTTTTTCACATGCCAATCTGATGTCCATAGAGGATTCTGATTTATTTCGTCTGCATTCCAATATTTTTGTTTTATATTTATAATTTTCATCATGAATTCTTTCCTCAAGACGGTGTCCATACCATTCAAAAAAAAAAGTCCTCTCGGCACGCCGGAAGGCAGAGGTAGATTTCACCGGACAAACTTGGGGATAGGCGATAATAGGCAGAATATGCAGGTTTTCGTAAAAGGATCAAACCTAATTTATTGCGAGAAAGTATTTTATAATTGGAGCTTAATTAACTTTGTTTTTCGTCATTTTATGCATATTTTAAACATTTCATTGTCTTATGGGGACGGTAATCTTCTTGTCATTTGGGGTCCATTTTTATACTTGTGGTCACACTGTCCTTATGCAAGGTTTCGACACTGAAGTGTAACTATGTAACGGTCTGTTACTTCTTCACGCAAAATTATATCTCCCGCTGAGATTTTGGTTGGTTCCTCAGATTAGGGGCTGCGACAACGCGGTCATGTAACCCCGTGTACTTTGGGTGAGTGTAGAGACTGTCTCATAAACGGTGTGAATTGTGATGTCTGTATTAGTCTGTAATTCAGGTAAGGACTGCGGACGGTCAATTTCAAGCAGTAGTACCTAATGTTGCTACCAGATACTACCGTCAACGACACCTAGCTGTGAACTTCGCTACTAGATGCCACCGAAACCAGCAACTCGCAACGAACGTTGGAACTTCCCCTACAAGGGAAAGCAATCTGAGGGATTTTTAGTGCTCTTGGAAAATTCGACGACTTCGGCCGGCTTTGAACCAGGGACCTGGGGCATAGAAGTTCAGCATTCTACCAGTTACCGCTTCACACTTAGTCAGATAGAAATCTGAATCTGATCTCGTGCTAGTGCGTTGTCATGGCAACGTCTGATGGCTCATCCCTCATCAATTTAGTAGTGTTGCCATGGCAACCTCTGATAGCTCTTTGCATTTTCTTATAATTCCGAAATCATTTTTGTCATCCCTCGGCATAATGGTGGGTCATATCAAAAATTATTTCAGACAAAAGTTTTAGGTAATTATTAGGGGAATATTGTCCATTTTGTACGGTTTTGATATTGTGCCTATTAAGAGAGATATGATTAATGTTTCCCGAAAAACCCACTTTTACCTACCCCTTTGGTCAGTGGTTGGTGCTATAAAAAACTCTTCAAACATACATTTTTGGGCATTATCCGACACATAGTATGAACTTTGAACGGATTCGATATTTCACATATTAAGAGAGTTATAGCAATATTTCATTTTTTTGAAAAAAGCCCCCCATTTTCACCCCCTTCGACAGATTTAGCCCAGTAACGAACTCGTCCGAGATTTTATAGGTATACATATTTGATAAAAAATTCAAAGTGATTGGTGCAAAATTACCGCAGTTATCGTTTCCACAAGAAACTGATATACATATATACATATATACTGAACCCATATACCATTGGTTCAAGGGGTCTAATCCATGTATTATTGGTGAAAGAAGGAAGGAAATATACAGTCTTCAGAGGAACATAGAAAGATTTTATATAAGAGGGCGAGCATAACGTTGTGTAATAAACTGGAGCACAGGTGGCCAGGAAATGAGATCATGCATGACGCATTGATAAGGAGTCGGCCACGAATATAATTAGAACGAGTGGAACTTTCCGTCGGAGTGACTGCGAGCGTGTTTCGGAAATTGCCCTTACGTTGCAGGAAAATGGCAACCGCGCAGCTGTGCCAGAAGAAGAATAATTAGATTTAACCCATTTGCAAGAATAAAATTAACAAAAGAAATACAGCATTGTGAATCATTTTGGAATAGAGATTTTTGTGTGGAGGAAGATGTTATAATAAATGCCCAGGAAAGAAGTGCCGACGTGGCCATACGTCATTGGGAGTTTCCCGAGACCGGAGGAGGTGGGGATTAAAAATCAACTGTAACACCCACACATCTGAAGACCAAATTTTATTTAATATCTCAGAACTGCACGATCGATTTTCATGTGCAAAGAAGTCAGTTTACGTTTAGAAAACGACCTTTCCAGAGATATAATTTTTAAAAGTGTGCGACCATTACTTCAAAAGTTGGTTCTGGAAAAGACAAGGATTTTATCTTTTTGTCGCCAAGGAGTATAAAAGTCCTGGCAGAGCCAAGCCAATCATGCAGTTTCGGACAGCCCGAGGGCGTCGCTGTATCGACAACCAACGTGCACCCGTAAGGAGTGGCCGATAAGTATCATCATAGTATCGCCGTGTGGAGACTTAGGAAAATCCTAATACAGGATTTAGTTCCGCCAGTATCAATATTATAGTGAAAAGTTCAGTCTTACAGTCAAAGTAGGCTGCAAACTTAAAGAACAGGCGATAGGTCTTCAAAAATACAGTTCATTTAAACGACCGAAAGTTTCGTAACGTTTTGAAGTACCATAATAGCGAAACACACATTCTATCAACGTTAAAGAACCCGATCAGGGTCGGACAAAATAAGGTCCGCATAGTATTATGAAAAGATAGGAATTATAGAACTGAATAATCAGAAGGGAGAATTAAATTCAAGACGTTGTTTCAAGGAAACAAACGAACTATAAAGAGCACTAAGTTACGAGGAGCATTAGATGCTAGAAAATAATAGGTCACCGATAGAGTACCTGGGAGACCGTGAACAAGACAGACTTTCGCTAGACAAACTAATAGGGTCTAGAAAGAAGCAATTTCGAGCTAATAATAATAATAGCCGATCGTCAGGAAACCGGATTTGAAGAAGTACCATTCCAGTGAGGGGTAGAGTGTTCGAGACTTTCATATTCTGGTGAGATAGGAAGCCGACATCTACTAGTTTCACCCTTGGAGACGGGAAATCAAGAAATCACGTGTGCAAGGCCTAATCAAAGCCTCAGTGATTATAATCAGTGTAGTGTAAATATATAAAATTTGTGTTTGTATAGAAATTTTTCAGTGATTTTATTGTGTATAATAGAAAAATACAGAAGTGTATTTTAAAATGCTACCAGTGTTTAAGGTATATAAGTTATATGTGTGTCAAGATATGTCAGTGTATGAAATGAATTTGAGCAAGATGGCTTAATCACAAATAGTGGGCGAAAAGAAACATCGTTGGAAAGTACGGTAGGGGGACCGTCAGGGCATGTAAGTAACCATTTTCATTATGTTATGTGTTGGGAAGTGTTTGTGTACAATCCACCTGAGAATGATAAATAGGGATGTTTTTGAATAACAAATAACAGAATAAGAGCGCGATCTGAACAAAGAAAAAATTTGAGAAATTATAAAATGATTATGTGAAATGAATAAAACCCTTAGAGGAAATGTATGAAATAAAATATCAGTGAATTTGATAAATGTTATGAAAGCAAGCGTAATAATAATAATAAAAATTATATAAATGAAGATTAAGTTGAATTATATGAAAGTAGTAGCTGTTGAGCTCCTGTAAAAGTATAAAGACATGGTGTGAATACATGTTCTTAAAGTATAGCGATTATTGTCACGGGAGAGGATTAATATAAAAATTGAGATGTAGATCAAATGTTGATTTTGAATTTATCAGTTCTTTGGAAGACGCTAGGCCTTAAAGTAATGTATAGCGCAATGTAGCGCATTAAAGTAAATTGTCACGCAAGGAAGACGTTAAATAATAAATATACTTGGTAAATTAATTGTGAGGGACAGTTGATTGCGGTAATTGAGCTATGATAAGTCCTCCATATAGTGATGTGGATCACGATGCCATGTGTGTTTATCAAGGGTGCGAATTTATTGTATTATGAGCGCAGGGTAGACAGAGTTCGCCATAAGTCGCGAATTGTTGTAAAGTCCTCCAGTATGGGATGTAGTTCCCGAGGCAACGAGAGAATCGAACCAAGGTTCGTTTGTGTGAAAGCCCCTAAATATTGTTGTTGTATTGAATTATTCTTACCCATCAATGATGACACTTCATAATTAATAAATGCCAAGGTTACGAATGTGGTCTATGAACCTAAATAATGTTGGTAAAATGAATGAAAGAAACGCCAGGTCTGTTCAGAGAACTGTGTATAAGAAATAGCTGTTTTAAAGCATGAGTGTAGCCGTCCCGTGTGGACGAGACTTGGGGTCTCCCTCCTGGACAATAAATCACGTTGAGTGTTACGGCCCGACCCCTCGCTATTGAAAGTGTGGTAGGTCAGGGGGACCGTCTGTGGGAAGTAATAATACACCATGAGTGTTTAGAGTTTGTTAATGACCCGGGATTCGAACCGAGGTTCTTGTAGATGAAAGTTACCGCTTGCAAGTTCAGATCGTTTGCTTTCTTATGAGATGATGGTCTTTTAAGTCAAATAATAATAAATATAAATCCTTAATGTAATGGTATAGTAATGTAGGATTTCACGAGTTCAGTGAAGACAATTAGATTTCGGGAGTAATCATAATTTTTGACTTTGTTCAAGTAGTCTTCTATAACTCGGGAGTGCACAAGTATTTTTCCCAATCACTGTAGTGAATTTGTTAACTTGAGAGAGGTGGTAACATGAGAGCATTGTGGAAAGCCCAAAAATGTAAGTAAAGGAGTAACATTGACGTTAAATAAGATTATATATTGTTTGATTATAAGAAACTCATAAAATATATATTGAGAGTTGTAATGTATAACACCGTTTATATTGGAAAGTATCGAGCCATTGGAGCTCGTGAGTGTATTGAATTTTTAAAGGGATACATTATGGAAGTGAAAAGAATTATAAGTTTGTTGGTTTGTAGGAAACCATGTATTTTAATATAACATTTGTTTGATTTTTATGTATTCCTTGTTCACTCTGAACAAGTTAGAAGGATTGGTCTGTAGTTTATTGGTTTAATTTGTTTGTAGTACCATATATTTGGTTAATTAAATGTTTTATAATAGGAGTTGATTTTGTTTTTATTTTGGAAGTGTATCCTCTATTTAATCCAAAATGTGTAAGTCACAGAGTGAAAGAACATACCATAACCCCGAAAATCCCGATTTGAGCATTGCTGGCATACTGTGATTTGCATATTTCTTGCTAAAAGGGCACAATACATACATAAATTATATATAAACATTTGAACTGACGGTGGTTTTGGGGTCTGGGGGATGTGAAACGCGAAGATATGTCGAAATTTTGCTGAAGTCGAAACATGGTACCCATTGCAATAGTTAGCTTTCTAATGAAATCTACCTAACTCAATATGTTAAGATTAGGGGCAAACAAAATTTAAAATAATTTTATGCTTTTACCAAGGCACTTACTTTTTGGGGAAGGGGGATGGGGGTGGGGGCCTGGAGCACTCACAGCTCACCCCCTCCCTTATATACGCCCCTTCAATGGGCCATTTATGTTTATTTTCTTCGCAATACAGGATTATTGACCAATGAATCCCTGACCCATAAATGGAATTATGATGTATTTAAATATCTTGAGAATGATAACAAGAAGTTCCGTGACGAACTAAAGAGCCTACTTTTCATGCCAATTATTATTCTACTGTATATGAACCTATCTAGAATAATGACGAAATTAAGTTGGTAATATCGAAATGTCCAATTAGTTCGAAATATTCCTGGTGTAATGTAGCCTAATAGAGCACTACAGTTGGCAGCCCTGGTGACTGAATATATTCTTAGTTCCATCTCTTAAGGTACAGAATACAAAATTTGGTTGAAGTCCAATGGACGTTACATGTAGTTAGACATTGGATCTAACAGCACGCGTAAAGCATGTTGGCAACAATGTCATGCATGTGCTGGTTTGAAATAATCGGAAATATTATCATATCTTGTTGTGCCAATTTTGGATGAAATCCATTTGTTAGTATAGAAGTCAGACGCACTTTAAAATTGGACCTATCAGCAAGCATAGAATCATGTTGGCAGCACTGACTTATATTAATTACTCCAAATTAATCTAGAGTGTCAGGTGCTATACGTGTCCAAATTTTAGAGCAATTGTCTTGCATACTTTCCGATATATTGATAGTAGGGTAACAAAAATAGAGACAGCATTTATTAACAGTTGGCAGCCCTGGCTACTCTTAAGAATACGCTCAGTCATATCTGTTTATGTTCACATAGCACATACGAAATTTAGTTGAATTCCAATTGAAAGTGTAGAAGTTATATGCATTTAAGTATTGGACCTATCAGAAGGCTAAGAATCATTTTGGCAACACTGCCATGTATGGCCTCCTGGAAACTAACTGCAATATTATTATCTATATGTGTGCCAATTTTGAAATAGCTCCCATTCATACCTTCCAGCATATCCAACATTGAGCTCAAATTTGAATTACGATTTTTCAGCAGTTGGTAGCACTGACATCATTTTCAAATATGGCCGTGAGATATTCAGGTATAGATCTTTACTCTTACCAAAGTTTGTTTCGATTGCTGCAGCCATTTAGGAGTTGATAGGGGGGGGGGGACACAGCCACACATACAGACACACAGACAGACAGACAGACAGAAGGACAGACAGACAGACAGACATACATTGCCCGATCTCATAAGTCTACTTTTTCCTCATTTTTGCAAAATGTGAAAAGTAGGCTCAGAATAGAATATCCATAGAGCAGTGTAATTGAAATATCACTTTTGATATCTGATATCAGCCAACGGTGAGGCGTCTTCGGTTCACGCGAGGGTGTTCGGTGCACATTCGTGTTTGAATGTAATATATCAGCTGTCTCCGGCTAGCACCTGTTGTGTTCCACACGTCGCAAATTCCTTCGCGTGCGCTCTCTCCCATTTCTCTTCAAACATTGCCTCCCTGCTATCGATTACTGCAGACGACGGCAATTTCTAATGGAAATACTAACTTATGGAGCCATCACAATAGCGCTGAAGCCACTATCATCGATCAACAAATCATGGAATATAGATGAAGCTCAAAATTAAGCATTCACTTGAACTCCACTATTGCTTAGGCTAATGTAACGTATTTCTATATTATTTTGAGACGTGGATTGGCGACCACGGGACCCCAGCTGAGTTCGGC
The DNA here is from genome assembly GCA_946902985.2 of Meconema thalassinum. Taxonomy (NCBI): domain Eukaryota; kingdom Metazoa; phylum Arthropoda; class Insecta; order Orthoptera; family Tettigoniidae; genus Meconema; species Meconema thalassinum. The sequence goes on along the minus strand of OX336388.2, from coordinate 2,132,295,315 downwards.
ATTGCTTCCACTTACTAGTGCCGGACTCCTCTCTGTCTTCTTTGCTTTCGTCCACTCTTGGCCAACTCTTGTTCTCTTCCGACCCCGACGGTATTAGGGTAACCGAGGCCTAGGGAGTCTCTTCCTTTCCCGCCTTAATTGGCCCTTGTCTCATCTTTCCTGAACCCTCCTTCTGCGAGGGGTCAGTCATCTTTTTCTTTCATGCTATCTCCTGCCTTCAGTTCAAGGCCCTCAAGGAGGCAAAATGTACGTAGCCCCACCACTTCTGGTGCACCCTGGATAGTGCTACACCCTCAGGGGATCGCGGCTTATGAGTTCAGGAGTTTGGCGATCTCGAGGGACTTCTGAGCTGGGTCCGTTTTTCCCCTTTTTCCACTGCCTTTAGGGCGGGCCCTCTCCTCTTTCCCTTTACAATCTGCTTGTGAAGGCTCTCCTTTCTTCCAAGTCACTCAATCCTCATTCTTATAGGGTTGAGGGCATTTCTTTTCTTCCTGTCCTTTATCGGCCTTATCCTTTATTTGTTTACCATTTCTTCTTCAAGTATGTAAGTCTGTAGTTAGTATTAGTTATAGTTTTTCATTCTCATCTCATCTTTCACTATCACCCAAACCATTAGGGGCCGATAACCTAGATGTTAGGCCCTTTAAAGCAACAATTATCATTATCATCATCATCATCATCATCATCATCATCTAATATTATTTAATGTATTGCCATATAATGTAAATGATCAGCACCATGCATATAATCCTTAAATAAACAATCAATTTAATCAATTAACAATTGTGAGAGGTAATTAAAAACTTATCAGACTGTAATTTAAAGACATTCACAATACATAGAAAAGACTTTAGAAAACAATGATTCGAGTAAGTAAGAAGGTGGTCTACAATCTATACAGAAACCAGACGGCAGGTATTCGAGCCGTAGGACATGGCTTCTCAGTTTAGTGCGTGTCACCATGCCACCAACACGTAAGAGACGTTTGGTTTACACACAATATTCAAGTGGAATAATAACATTAACAAGTAGTTCCGTGAAGAACTATACGGCCTATTTTCATATATACTACTAATGTTAATTGTCTCTATCAACATACAAAATTTCAGTCTGATCCTTGTGATAGATTCGTAGATATTGATAATCGTCTAAATATTTCAGATGGTCGCCAGGTTGGATCTTTATTTATGTACTATCACATGAAGATCATTGTGTACGTGTGGTATTCAAACTTCAATCGCATGCCTAGGACACAAGAAGTAAAAACGAGATTTTAAATTTCGCACAGCTGCCATCTTGTGGTTATGAAAACAATTGAAATAAATTAGATGCCAGTGGATTAACATTCGTATAAGGATTTACTGTACCAATTTTCACTGCACTCGGATGATTAAATTGCGAGAAACGTCCATGTGAATATTTATACTTCGCGTCGCCACCATGTTGGATTTGTAATCACCAGATTATTTGAAGTCCTATAGGTGAACATAAGTTCATAGCCCCTATGAACATAAAATTTCAGTTTGATTGCTATAATAAATTCGTAGATATTCAGAGACGTCTAAATATTTCGTATGGTCGCCATGTTGGATTGTTAAATGTATAGGCCATAGAGTCATGTACCATTAAAGGAAAATTATTGCGTAGGGTCATTATTCAAACTTTCACTTCGATCGCATGACTACGATACAAGAAATAAAAACTTAATTTTAAAATTCGCACAGCCGCCATCTTGAGGTTATGTAAACAATTGAACTAAATTTGATACCAGTGAATTACAATGTGTATAAACATTTCCTGTAAGAAGTTTCATTGCGTTTGGAATATTAAATCGCGAGAAAGGTCTATTTATTCTTTTCCAATTCGCTCGGCCGCCGTGTTCGTTTTGTAGTTAACTGGTTTTTGAAATTCTTATAGATGAACTTCCAGTAGTGCTCTTTATCTCCGTACAAAATGTCAGGATGATACCCCTAATAGTTTGAGAGATATAGAATGCCGCTGAAATAGTTCGCACATCCGCAATCTTGTGGTTATGTAAACAATTGAACCAAGTTAGATGTCGGTGCATTATAATGTGTATAAACATATACTGTACCAAGTTTTATTTCGTTAGGTTGGTTAAATCACAAGAAACGTCTATTTAAAAGTCGCAAATTCGCTTGGCCGCCATGTTGGTTTTGTAGTTACCAGTTTTTCAAAAGTCACATAGGTGAACTTCTAGTAGTTCCCTTTATCTCCGTAAAACATTCCAGGGTGATATCGGTAATAGTTTCGTAGATATTGAATGCTGGTGAAATATTTCGCACAGCCGCCATGTTGGATTGGCGAAACCTAACAAAATTTTAAGGGAACGCTCGGAGTCGTCCGGTATAGTGCTATGAACTTACCGAGTTTCATTGAAATCGCTCCAGCCGTTTAGAAGTTATTAGGGGGGACACACACCCACACATGCACACACACACGGATAAAAAGTGATCTCATAAGCCTATTATAAACAAGATGTTCAGTAAAGAACATATAGCCTACTTTCTCCTAAATGCATGGGTAATGTCATAACTCTTTGTCCTTTCCAAGGTGTATAATTGAATGTTGGTAGTAGTTGCTTGTTGAAATACAACGTGCTATAGGGATATTAAACATGGATATGAGGTGCCCTTTGCTAGTGCTACCTCTGTAAAAAATTCATTCAATTCGGTTTCACCGTGTTTGAATTGATATGGGGAATGGATTTGCACACAAGCATGGCCACTATTTGCAAACTATTGGGCGGATGACCTTGTAGTCAGTCATAAGATGCTTTCCACAAAAAGGCATGTTGTTGAAAAATCTGGTAGAGATTAAATTATTTGGGTGGCCGTCATTCCGTTTCCGTCAAGATGGCGGCGATATAAAACATGACACTTAGGTGCCCTTTGCTAGTGCTACCTCTGAACCAAATTCCGTTCAATTAGGTTTCACCGTGTTTGAATTGATAGGGAGGATCGATTTGCACACATACTTGGCCACCATCTGCAAACTATTGGGCTGATGATCTTGCAGTTTGGTCAGAATATGCTTCCCACATAAAGATATGATGTTGCCAAATTTGGTAGAGACTAGATTATTAGGTTGGTCGTAATTACATTTTAGCTTTTAACATTTGGGTGGCCGTGATTACGTTTCCGTCAAGATGGCGGTGATATAAAACATGACACTGAGGTGCCCTTTGCTAGTGCTACCTCTGTACCAAATTTCGTTCCATTCGGTTTCACCGTGTTCGAATTGATAGGGGGAATCGATTTTCACACAAAGATGCCCGCCATCCACAAAATATTAGGCTAATGACCTATTAGTTTGGTCGAAGGATGCTCCCTCCATAAAGGTATGTTGTTGCAAAATTTGGTAGAGATCGGATGATTAGGTTAATCGTTATTTGATTTAAGCTTTGAACATTTGTGTGGCCGCCATTTCGTTTCCGTCAAGATGGCGGCGATATAATACATGACACTGAGGTGTCATTTGCTAGTACTACCTCTGTACCAAATTTCGTTCCATTCGGTTTCACCGTGTTCGAATGAATAGGGGGAATCGATTTTGACACAAAGATGACCGCCATCCGCAAACTATTAGGCTAATGACCTATTAGATTGGTCAAAGGATGGTCCCTCCATAAAGGTATCTTGTTGCAAAATTGTGTAGAGATCGGATGATTAGGTTAGTCGTAATTTGCTTTAAGCTTTGAACATTTGTGTGGCCGACATTACGTTTCCGTCAGGATGGCGGCGATATAAAACATGGCACTGAGGAGTCCTTTGCTAGTGCTACCTTTGTACCAAATTTCGTTCAATTCGCATTCACCGTGTGCGAATTGATAGGGGGGGACGACAGACATTCAGAGTACACACTCACACACACACACACACACACACACACACACACACAGACTCTCCCACACACATACACACACACAGACAGACACACTTTTTTCGCCCTGGGTTGATCTTATAAGTCTACTTTCATTTTTTGCAAAAATCGAAAGTAGGCTAAAATTGAAAATAGGCTAAAAATCAGATAGCATTAATATTCAGCGAAGAACCTGGAACGATTCGGAAACAAGATGAAGACAATGAACGATCAACAACTACAAATGAAATTACTTCAAAGAAACGCAAAACAAGCCATCAAAAGACAAAGACAGAGTATACTCGTATGGTTGCTCTCAAAATTACATCGGCACCAAGCGTTAGGCCACATCCGTTGTCGAATGCAGTTCACTAAATCTATCACCACGAGCGCAAGTGTTGACCCATACATGGTCAAATCAAAATCAACAAATCAACTTCCCTTTTAACTGACAAGTCATGGACACCATGTGTTAGACCACATTCTTTATCGTATATAGTTCACTAATTTATTACTACGAGCGCTAGTGTTCACCAATTCATGGTGAATATCAAAAAATCTACTTCCGTTTTGACGTACAAGTCATGCACACCAACAGTTAAACACATCCTTTATCTTATGTAGTTCACAAAATAGATGTAAAGTTTATTAATTCATTTCTTTTTTTATAATCTTGAAATTCTAATTCCTGAAGGGCTGAAATAATACATTTGGATCTCGTGACAGTTTCTCACTAAATATCCGCCCTGATGTAGAATTTCATCAGCCAATTAAATAATAGCCCACCTCACATTTAGATAATCTAATATCACACAAAGTAAGTATGGAATCCTCGCCCAATGATAATTATGATATTACGTAAATGCACACAATTGCTTTTTGTCCTTTCAAGTTTAATTAAATTTCAGTTTAATTACTTTTTAAAATACGGTGGAAGCCCGATATAACTCAAGCACGGAATATCGGATTGTGGCCAGGACATCGGGCAGTGGCGACGCTCACGTAATAATAAAGAAATATGTGATACACTTGTTAAACGTTTTCTATTTGCTTTGCGATTGATTTCAGAGCTTGGAAAATCATGATCATCTGCCCAATAATATTAGATACGTATGGAATATATATCTCTACTTAGTATAAAACAAAGTCCCCGATTCTTGGATGTTATAGCTAAACTCGAGAACCACTCGATGGATTTTGATGCGGTTTTTACCATTCTGTAAAGGATATCTCGAGGATGATTTCTGTAGAAAATTATTTATTTATGATTAAAGGAAGTCGAGCAGTAACGATTTCAGTGGAAAAGTCGAAAAACATCTGGCGTTTTGTAAGCTTACGCTGGGCAAACCGTTAAAAATATCTAAATACTAAGAGTGGAAGAATTGTTCAGCATGAAAAGTTCTACAAAAAAGTCCGCGAGAGCATATGTCTATCTTCAATACACCGCCCACTATTAAGTGTTTTTACGTTTTAATTTCTTCCAAACCGTGTCCATTCAACCACTGAGGCGACAGTTAGGAGCTAGCTAAGGGCGAGTCTATCACCCCAGTTACAGCTTAGCTAGCGGGCGAACCTATTGCTCCAGGTACAGCCAGCAGCAAACCGTTGAGTCGTGTTGAGTTATGACTTCTGAGAAGGGTGGTTGTGTTTAGAGTTTCCCTGGAAGTGCAACTCTCATTTCGCCTGTGAACTTTTCGTTCCGCAAAATACACAGTCAATTTAATATTTGACGGAAGGGGGTTTATATTATATAAAATTATACTGATTGGCGTATAATCTCTACTTACTATAAAACAAAGTCAGCATGAAAAGTTCTACAAAATAAACCTGGGAGAGCATATCTCTATCTTCAATACATCGCCTACTATAAGTGTTTTTACGTTTTCATTTCTTCCAACAATCTCCATTCAGTTACTGAGGCGACGGTTTACGAGTTGGCTAGGGGTGAGTCTATCACCCCAGTTACAGCTTAGCTAGCGGACGAGCTTATTGCCCCAGATACAGCCAGCAGCAAACTGTCGAGTCGTGTTGAGTTTAAAACTTTAGAGAAGAGTGGTTGTGTTTGGAGTTTTCCTGGAAGTGCAACTCGGCTTTTCTTCATTTTGCCTGTGAACTTTTCGTTCCGAAAAATTCACAGTCAAGTTAAGATTGGACGGAAGGGGGATTTGTGTTTCATGCACCTCGCCATTCTTAAATTACGTCTGACTAGTATTTGTTGCACATACATCTCCATGATAATATAATTAATAGTCCAGTCAGTGATTTTAACCCATCATGCCGAGACGTAAAACGGATATTGGTCGTTGTTCATTGACATTGGAAAAAATAGAGCATGTCACGTAATGCATTAATAAGTGTTCCCGGGCGAAGCCGGGTTAGGTTGCTAGTAATATAATAGTCCTCTCACTATCCTCGTGGACAGTACCACGCGTCGACAATAACCATTGCTGCCTGCTGACCAATAGCATGATTCCTCTATCTCTAGTGCAGACTTTGGTCCTCCCCCAGGGGCTCACATCTAGTGGGACGTGGGTTGGTGTTCGCGAGACCCCAGCTGAGTCCGGCATTGCTTCCAGTCACTTGTGCCTGGATCCTCTCTATTATCTTTCCTGTCGACCTCCCTCGGTCAACTCTTGTTCAGTTCCGACCCCGACGGTATTAGAGTATCCTAGGCCTAGGGAGTCTTTAATTTTCCCACCTTAATTGGCTCTTGTCTCATCTTTCCTGATCCCTCATTCTTCGGGGGTCAGACCTCTTGTTTTCTTTTCATTGTATCTCCTGCCTTCTCCACAAGGCCCCCAAGGAGGCAGGGTGTATGTAGCCTCTTCTGGTGAATCCTGGATGATGCCATACCCTCAAGTGTTCACGTCTGGTGAGTTTGGGATTTGGCGAACCGGAGTGTTTCCTGAGCTGGGTCCGTTTTGTCCCCTTTTCCCTCTGACCTTGAGGCGGGCCCTCTCGTCTTTCCCCTTTCATATCTGCCTTTCATGGCTCTCCTTCCTTCCAAAACCGTCAATTCTCATTCTTCGAGGGTTGAGGACATTTCTTTTCCTCCTGTCCTTTATTTGCCGTATCCTTTATTTGTTTACCATTCCTTGTTCTAATATGTAAGTCTGTTGTTAGTATTTGCTATAGTTTTCATTACCGGGTGAGTTAGCCGTGGTCGTTACGGAATGACTGCTGGCAGTCGCTCACATCCGGGAGGCGAGGAGGTTTGAATCCCCTCGCCGGCAACCTTGAAGATGGTCTTCTGTGGTTTCCCATCTTCCTTCCAGGCAAATGCCGGGGTTGGTCCCTAACTATAGGCCACAGCCGCTACCTTCCAACTCCTCGACCTTTCATTCCAACTTTCCTCCTCAACGGTACTTGTAGCTCACCCATTGGGTGTCCGTCTCGAAGCAGCTAACAAATCTAGCGAGCCGAACATGTCCTCGGACGCTCCCGGCACTAAAAGAAATACGTTAAAAAAATGTCTCCTCTTCAAACCATTAGGGGCCGATAACCTAGATGTTAGGCTCCTTAAAACAACAATTATCATCATGATTATCAGACTAGAAGCCTCCGTGGCTTAGGCGGCAGAACGCCAGCCTCTCACCGCTGGGTCCGTGGTTCAAATCCCGGTCACTCCATGTGAGATCTGTGCTGGACAAAACGGAGGCAGACAGGTTTTTCTCCGGGTACTCCGGTTTTCCCTGTCAACATTTCATTCCAGCAACACTCTCAACTATCATTTCATTTCATCTGTCATTCATTTAATCATTGCCCCAGAGGAGTGCGTCAGGCCTCGGCAGCCGGCACAGTTCATATCATCGCCGCTAGATGGGGGTTTCATTCATATTATTCCCTGACCCGGTCGGTCGACTGGAAGCAGGCTGTTTATTTTCATTTTCATTATCAGACTCCGGTCCTGGTTGCTGGCTCGCGTGTCAGGTGTCCAAAGTTGAACAGCTGCTCGCAGTTGCATCCAGGCTCGCTGCTTGCTATCAGAGGCTACAGTGGAGAGCTTAGAACACTGCACCTCGAGCTGAGAAAGCCATGGCTTCTCTCAAAAATTGAATGTAAACATGGCCACACAGTTAGGTAAAGAAAACGCATGAATATGGAGGATGAACCTCTTTCATGAAATTATATAAAAAACAAGAAGTTCCATGACGAACTAAAGAGCCTACTTTTCTTAAAATTTAAGATTCATACCAATGATTAATCTATATGGATCTATCTACAATAATGACGAAATTAAGTTGGTAATATCGAAATTTCTAATTAGTTCGAAATACTGTATACCTGGCATAATGTAGCCTAATAAAGCACTACAGTTGGCTGCCCTGGTGACTGAATATATTCTTAGATCCATTTCTCAGGGTACAGAATACAAAATTTGGTTCAAGTCCAATGGATAGCATGGACGTTACATGCAGTTAACATTGGATCTAACAGCGCGCGTAAGATCATGTTGGCAACAGAAATAATCAGAAATAATCTAAATAATATGATCTATTGTTGTGCCAATTTTGAATGAAATCCATTAGTTAGTATAGAAGTTACATGTATTTAAATTTGGACGTCTCAGCAGGCTTAGAATCATGTTGGTAGCACTGACGTATATAAGTTACTCCAAATTAATATAGAATGTCAGGTACTATACGTGTGCATAGTTTAAAACTGTCGGCTTGCATACTTTCTGATATATGGGTATTTGGATTAAAACAAATGGAGAGCATTTATTAACAGTTGGCAGCCCTGGTGGCTCTTAAGAATACCCTCAGTCATATCTGTTTATGTACACATAGCACATACGAAATTTGGTTGAAATCCAATTGATAGTGTAGAAGTTATATGCATTTAAAATTTGGACCTATCAGCAGGCTTATAATCATTTTGGCAACACTGCTATGTATGGCCTCCTGTAAATTAAACTGCAATATCATTATCTATACGTGTGCCTATTTTGAAATTGCTCCCATTTATACCTTCCATTATATCCAACATGGAGCTCAAATTTCAATTGCTATTTTTCAGCAGTTGGTACCACTGACGTCATTTTCAAATATGGCCTTGAGATATCCAGGTTTAGGTCTTTACTCCTACCAAATTTTGTTTCGATTGCTGCAGCAGTTTAGGAGTTGATAGGGGGGGGGGGGGACACACACTCAGCCAGACAGCCAGACAGACAGACAGAATGACAGACAGACGGACAGAAGGACAGACAGACAGACACACATTTGCCCGATCTCATAAGTCTACCTTTTCCTCATTTTTGCAAAATGTGAAGAGTAGGCTAATAATTAAGATATTGCCTACTTGGAAAATTTTACAAAAACTACTTTTGAAAGACAAATTAAATATTAAAACCAGAAGTTCAGTGACGAACTAAAGAGCCTACTTTTCTTAATATTTAAGATTCATGCCAATGATTAATCGATATGGATCTATCTAGAATAATGACGAAATTAAGTAGGTAATATCGAAATTTCTAATTAGTTCGAAATACTGTATAACTGGCATAATGTATCCTAATAGAGAACTACAGTTGGCAGCCCTGGTGACTGAATATATTCTTAGCTCCATCTCTTTAGGTACAGAATTTGGTTGAAGTCTCAAATGATAGCATGGACGTTTCATGCAGTTAAACATTGGATCTAACAGCGCGCGTAAAATCATGTTGGCAACAATGACATACATGTATTGGTCAGAAATAATCTGATATAATATGTTGTATTGTTGTGTCAATTCTGAATGAAATCCGTTAGTTAGTATAGAAGTTACATGCATTTTAAAATTGAATCTACCAGCAGGCTTTGAATCATTTTGGCAGCACTGGCGTCTGCCTATATTAGTTACTTCAAATTAATCTGGAATGCCAGGTACTATAGCCTACGTGTGCAAAGTTTAGAGCTATTGGCTTGCATACTTTCTGATATATTGATATTAGGGAAACAACAATAGAGACAGCATTTATTTACAGTTAGCAGCCCTGATTACTCTTAAGAATCGGCATAGTCATATCTGTTATGGTACACATAGTACACACGAAATTTGGTTGAAATCCGAAAGATAGTATAGAAGTTACATGTATTTAAAGTTGGACATCTCAGTAGGTTTAGAATCATGTTGGTAGCAATGACGTATATAACTTACTCCAAATTAATATACAATATTAGGTACTAAACGTGTGCATAATTTAAAGCTGTCGGCTTGCATATTTTCTGATATACCTATGGGTATTTGGATATAAGAATTGAGAGGATTTGTTAAGAGTTGGCAGCCCTGGAGGCTCTTAAGAATACGCTCAGTCATATCTGTTTCTGTACACATAGCACATACGAAATTTGGTTGAATTCCAATTGTTAGTGTAGAAGTTATATGCATTTAAAAATTGGACCTATCAGCAGGCTTATAATCATTTTGGCAACACTGCCATGTGTGGCCTCCAGGAAATAAAGCTGCAATCTTATTATCTATACGTGTGCCAATTTTGAATTAGCTCCCATTCATACCTTCCATGATATCCAACATGGAGCTCAAATTTCAATTGCGATTTTTCAGCAGTTGGTAGCACTGAAATCATTTTCAAATATGGCCGTGAGATATTCTCCTACCAAATTTTGTTTCGTTTGCTCTAGCCGTTTAGAGGTTGATAGGGGGGACACACACACAGCTAGACAGACAGACAGACAGAAGGACAGACAGACTGACACACATTTGCCCGATCTCATAAGTTTACTTTTTCCTCATTTTTGCAAAATGGGAAAAGTAGGCTAAAAATCCTCTCGGCACGCTGGAAGGCGGAGGTAGATTTCACCGGGCAGACTTGCAGATAGGCGAAAATATGCAGAATATACAGATTTTCGTAGAAGGAACAGACCTCATTTATTGCCAGAAAGTATTTTATAATTGGAACTTACTTAACTTTGTTTTTCGTCATTTTATGCATATATTAAACATTTTATTGTCTTATGGGGACGGTAACCTTTTCGTCATTTGGGGTCCATTTTTAGCCTACTTTTCACATTTTGCAAAAATGAGGAAAAAGTAGACTTTTGTGATCGGGCAAATGTGTGTCTGTCTGTCTGGCTGAGGGTTTCCCCCCTATCAACTCCTAAACGCCTGCAGCGCTCGAAACAAAATTTGGTAAGAGTAAAGCACTAAACCTGAATATCTCAGCGCATTCTAGATTAATTTGGAGTAACTAATATAGGCCTGCGCCAGTGCTGCCAATATGATTCGAAGCCTGCTGGTTGGTCCAATTTTAAAATGGTTGTAACTTCTATACTAACTAATGGATTTCATTGAAAATTGACACAACAATACATCATATTAAATCAGATTATTTATGACCAATACATGTATGTCATTGTTGCCAACATGATTTTACGCGCGCTGTTAGATCCAATGTTTAACTGCATGTGACGTCCATGCTATCTATTGGACTTCAACCAAATTTTCTATTCTGTAACTTAAGAGATGGAACTAAGACTATATTCAGTCAACAGGGCTGTCAACTGTAGTTCTCTATTAGGCTACATTATGCCAGGTATACAGTATTTCGAACTAATTAGAAATTTCGATATTACCAACTTAATTTCGTCATTATTCCAGATAGATCCAAATAGATTAATCATTGGCATGAATCTTAAATTTTAAGAAAAGTAGGCTCTTTAGTTCGTCACGGTACTTCTTGCTATACTTGTGGTCACACTGTTCTTATGTAAGGTTTGGAACTGACGGTAACTATCTAACGGTCTGTTACTTCTTCACGCAAAATTTTATCTCCCGCAGAGATTTTGGTTCGTTCCTTAGTTTAGGGGCTGCGACAACGCGGTCATGTAGCCCCATGTACTTTGGATGTGTGTAGAATCTGTCTGATAAACGGTGTTAATTGTGATGGCTGTATTCGACTGTTATTCAGGTACGAACTGCAGACGGTCAATTTCAAGTAGTACCTAATTATGCTACCAAATACTACCGTCAACGACACCTAGCTGTGAACTTGGCTACTAGTTGCCACCGCAACCAGCTACTCGCAACGAACGTTGGAACTTCCGCTCCAAAGGAAAGCATACGGAGGGATTTTTGGCGCTCTTAGAAAATCCGACGACTTTGGCCGGCTTTGAACCCGCGACCTTGAGCATAGAATTTTAAATGCTACCAGTTTCGTCACCGAAGCCGCTTCCCACAGAGTCAGATGGAAAGCTGAGTGTTATCTCGTGCAACGGCCTAATGGCTCTTCCCTCATCAATTTAGTAGTGTTGTCATGGCAACCTCTGATGGCTCTTGGCATTTTCTTCAAATTCCGAAATCATTTGCTCATCCCTTGGCGTAATGGTGGGTCATATAAAAAATTCATTCAGACAAACGTTTTGGAAATTATTAGGGAAATATTGTCCATTTTGTATGGTTTTGATACTGTGCCTATTAAGAGAGATATGATTAATGGTACCCGAAAAACCCACTTTTTCCCACCCCTATGGTCAATGGTTAGTGCTATCAAAAAACGTTTCAAACATAAATTATTGGGCCTTATCCAACACATAGTATGAACTTTGAATGGATTCGATATTTCAAATATTATGAGAGTTATAGCGATATTTCAATTTTCGACCCCCCCTCCCATTTTCACTTACTTTGACCGATTGTGCCCATTAACGAAATCGACCGAGATTTTATAGGGTTATATATTATGTGACAAATCAAAAGTGATTGGTGCAAAATTGCGGTAGTTATCGTGTCCACAAGAAAGTGATATATGTACATATATACATACATTATATATAAACTTTTGAACTGACGGTGGTTTTAGGGTCTAGGGGATCTGAAACGCGATGATATGTCGAAATTTTCCGGAAGTCGAAATATGGTACCCATTGCACTAGTTAGCTTTCTAATGAAATCTACCTAAAAACATACGATTGACAATATAATATTAATGCTGGTTCATACTCGATATTCATGAGTTTTCTTTATATGAAACAAGATGTCCAGTCAAGAATATATATCCTACTTTCTCCTAAATGCATGGGTATTGTTATAACTCTTTGTCCTTTTCAAGGAGTATAATTGAATGTTGGTTGTAGTAGCTTGTTGAAATACAACATGCTATAGGGATATTAAACATGAATATGAGGTGCCCTTTGCTAGTGCTACCTCTGTATCAAATGCTGTTTAATTCGGTTTCACCGTGTTTGAATAGATAGGGGGAATCGATTTGCACACATACATGGCCGTCATCCGCAAAGTATTATGCTGATGACCTTGTAATTTGGTCAAACGATTCTTCATTCACAAAGGTATAACGTTGCAAAATTTGGTAGAAATCAGATGAAGAGGTTGATCGTAATTTGATATAAGCTTTTAACATTTGGGTGACCACCATTATGTTTTCATCAAGATGGCGGCGATATAAAACATGACACTGATCTCTCCGTTGCTAGTGCTACCTCTGTACCAAATTTCGTTCAATTCGGTTTCACCATGTTTGAATTGATAGGGGGAATCGATTTGCACACATACATGGCCGCCATCTGCAAACTTTTGGGCTGATGATCTTGTAGTTGAATCAAAAGACGCTTGCCATACAAATATATGTTGTTGGAAAATTTGGTAGAGATCGGATGATTAGGTTAGTCGTAATTTGATTCAAGCTTTGAACATTTGGGTGGCCGCCATTACGTTCCGTCAAGATGGCAGCGATATAAAACATGACACTGAGGTGCCCTTTGCTAGTGCTACCTATGTACCAAACTTCGTTCAATTCAGTTTCACCGTGTTCGAATTGACAGGGGGGACAGACATTCAGAGTACACTCAAACACACACACACTCACACTCACACACACACATACACACTCACACACAGACACACAATTTTTGGCCCTGTGTAGATCTCATAAGTCTACTTTCATTTTTTGCAAAAATCGAAAGTAGGCTAAAAAGTCATTCCATTCAGACTGGTATTTCGTGTTAAATCGTGTTTCTTGTGATTCATGACGTTTAAAAAATCACAAATATTGTCTTATCAATAAATCACGCAATACTTTATATACTGTTCGCCTTTATATATATACTAATATAATAAAGCTGAAGAGTTTGTGTGTTTGTGTGTTTATGTGTTTAAACGCGCTAATCTCTGGAACTACCAGTAGGATTCGAAAAATTCTTTTTGTAAATGATAGCCTGATTCAATGGAAATAGTTTAGGCTATGTAGCATTAGACTACACCTCTGAGGTAACCTTAAATATTGATTTTTGTGTTCAGTAAGTCGGAAGAACAAGCGCTCCAGAACGGCTTCAATAATACCGAAGTCTATTGTTGCCATGTAATGCGGGCTGCATCACATCGCCCCTACCAATGTTCTGGTGCAGAATTGTGAGCTGCTTATAAATTGCAGTCACGGGGAGTAATTCGTGCAAAAAAAATCTTAGGCCCCTTAAAACAGTTATCATCATGACAATAGCATGCCTCTGTATTAGGGCGATGGTGTTGGTGCAGTATATTGAGGTTATCAGCTGCAATAAGCCTTGGTGCTTTCAAATTTACTTTCATTTATTCCGATCCTTATCCTTGAGCGCTCCAGTTCTGAAAAACAAATAAATCCACCGGGCGAAGCCGGGACCTACTGCTAGTATGAAATCAGAAACCAATGTGTTGACTATAAGTTTGTATGCTCTCATAATTCTATGTTACATATTAGTGAAGCTATTATTTAATTGTTAACTGTGTACAAAAACCCCCACTCGTGTACGAGCCCCCTTAAAGGGCTGTGTTTCTATAATAACTTAAACTAGATTTGCTTTCACTCTGATGCACTCGATTGATTCCGTTACGCTATTCCAATTACACGTTTCACAAATTACTGACACACAGCCCTTTGCAAGATGCTGCCTAAGGGCTAAACACGTTCCATGTGATTGGGTCGACCAGCTGTCCCTGTAATTGAAAGCCAGCCCTGTGGTAGTTCATCAGACCATTCCAAGCCATATCGCACGAGATTGCATTGTGGCATTGCAGAAAGAGCCCAGTGAACTTCAATTGTGACGGGGTTTATGGCATGACATTCCACCTCTGGATAATAATTCTCATAGATAATAGACTGGTGCTAGAAGGACATGACATATCAATTAGCGTTTCTAAAATCTCTCCTTTTATCTTCTGTGTCTCCAATCTTTAATGTCTATTCAATATGGAAGTTGAGAGATTTGTACCTCTTGATTGTACAGGGTGCATACCGTATTCTTGTAAAATAAAAATAAAATACGAGCCTTACAGTAGTCGCATATTATGTGTAACATCTGACATAGAAGAAACCTCACGTGAAATATTGTTGATACACCGATATTTTATACTATTATTGGCACAAATATTAATCTATGGTAAAAGGGAGTGTTTAACAGATATTGTAGTTTATAATACAGAACTCATTTTATTAGATGTTTTCTAGCTTCCACCAGCACTAGCCTAAATAAGAAATACGATATGGATCAACTAGATTAATAGACGCGACACCGCTCATAACCTTAAATTCCTTACAAACAGGTCCTCTTGATTCACAGACCAACACGTAATTTCATATGGATTCTGTTAAAATGAGTCATATTGATCTGATAAAATAATATCGTTTAAAATGATAATCTGGTAGCAAAAATATCTACACCGTCCGGCATTCGAACCCAAGATCTCTATATTCACAATTATAGGCGCTAACCCCACGGCTATTTAGACTACGCAAATATTGTGCACAAGATGGTGACTCATTTCCACGTTCCAATAATACTGCATTACGGAATTAAGTTTCATTTATATTTTGCTTGTTTCGATAATGTTCCTGCGTGAAATTGAGTTTAAAATACCTTATGAATAGGCTTTCTTGTGAGTTAAGATAATGTATAAATTTCCGACACCGAGCTCTCATTGTTTCTCTTACCACTGCCAGCTGGGTCTTACCACTGCCCGCTGGATCGATAGATCGAGTTGGCAATGCATCTTATACTTCCGTTGTGAGTAAAGAGAATGTCTCAATTTCCGACAACGCGCGCTCATTGTTTCTCTTACCACTGCCAGCTGGGTCTTACCATTGCCCGCTGGATCGATCGAGTTGGCAGTGCATCTTATACTTCCGTTCGATCCACCACTGCCAGCTAGTACACTTCCGTTCGATCGATCCAGCGGGCAGTGCATCTTATACTTCCGTTCGATCCAGCACTGCCAGATAGTACACTTCCGTTCGATCGATCCAGCGGGCAGTGCATCTTATACTTCCGTTCCATCCGCCACTGCCAGATCGATCGTTCCGATCCACTTCCGTCCCCAATTTTCAAAATCACTCCCATAAAACTATCCAGCAAACGAGCGGAAAGATGTTACACATCAAAAATTCTTCCGCTGGTTCTTTTTTCCTCGTTTTCTTCTTGTTCTTCTTCGTCTTCTTCCCGAATGGGTCACTTGGGATTACGCGGAATCAACATTAGGTGGCCTTTCTTTGAGCCCAGTATTTCCTCATACACAACGAATATGTTTGTTTTCGTCACATGGACCATACATGTTGGTTAGTCATTCTCTCATCATCGGGGCAGATGACCTCGTATTTGCGCCCCTTGAAACCTCAATAACTAACTAACTCTCTCTTCATCCTCAAAACCCCGCGAGAGTGCAAGTTTCCGTATTTCAGTCTGGTCCAGTAGATTTGGCGATTCCAATCTGTTTGGACCAATTCAATCTACAGTGAAACCCCTATTAAGAGACCATTGACGGTTCCATGGAAAACTGGTCTTTTATAGGTGTGGTCTCTTAATAGGGGTCGGCATTAAAATAATTGTATACTGCATTATTAATAAAGTACACTTGGAACACATACCGGTACTTGATTACAATTTATCTGCATTGGTTCACATTTAGTACAAATTAATTACAATTAGTTATTTTCTGAGCTCTGTCATTTAAAAAAGTCACGAATTGATCTCTGTTTCAGATTAGCAGATCTTTTTATTTTATTTTAAATAATTTCACTTTCCAGAACATCTCTGAGTGAGTTCGAAATTCCATTAATTCGTTCTGGGTTCGAACAATATTCTAGGAGAGCCGTTTTTTTGTTTGTTTATACGTGACATAACACTTTTTCTAATGACATTGTATACTGATGCAGGTCTGTACCAACAGAACCATTGTTTACATCATCACTCTCATCACCATCTCCAATGGGAAGGCAGACGAGAAGTGGTCTTTTGAAACAGGTCAGACTGAGAAAATACCTGGTCTTTGGTCGGGGAGAGGGGTGGTTCTTAAATAGAGGTAACAAATACATTGACCTTATGAGGTTTTAAATCGGTTCCAAGAAAAATCGGTCTTTAAGAGGAGTGGTCTTTTAGAAAAATTTCACTGTAGTTGTTTTGATCTTCACGTACTGAACCCGCTGAGCTAAGGTTCATGTGATATTTTTCATGACACCACATTTATGATGGGATGTACTACCTTTGAACACACCCAGAAAGCTACGAGAAGCTGAGAGCTTATACAATTCTCTTTGAAGTAGCGGAGAATCGCACTTTTAATTTTTTTAAGTCTGCTAATTATTTATCTGAGGTCTTATTAATCAATTTTATCTTTCTACGAGACTCAGAATATTCCATTTCGTCATTCAGTATTATTGAAACATTTTGGAGAATGTTTTTCACTTTAAGGTAAGGTAATACCATTGCAGATACGCAAATAGGAATGTAAGTAGTCGCTCAACGACTTAGTTTTGACGACTTGCTTCCACGAGGAACGCAGTTCCTGGCACTACGTCTGGAGAATCCGCCCTGTGTAGGCGTGTAATTATATCCGTCGCATTAGACGTGGCAAACAGTCAGCTTTTCAGCGTGGAAATCATTATCAGGTGCCATCGAGCACAATTATACTACGAATCACTGTTGTTGATGAGCAGTGATCAACACGAATTGTGTAGTGAATTATTTGGCAGGTATTGTGAAATTTACGACATTACTGTAGCATCACATTTTTACACCCACGTGTTTGTGGAGGGCCGAGAGCCTGGTGCGGAAATATACAGGTAATTGTGAGATTATTACTTTAAACAAGTGTGATTATAAAAGTACATTATACACTAATTGCTACGGTGAATTTATCCGTAATAAAACGACGCCCATTTCACGGATGCCACGTGATTGAAAAAGTAGCGTCTGTACACGTGTGGAACCGCAGAACAGTGCATGGCCATTTATCATTTACATCTGCAAAGTGTAGAGGCTGTGTTACCAGTTATATTTAAAGCCTGTGATATCTACGACGAATACTATAATTTTCATATAATAATGAACTACTACAAGTCTTATTCTACCGCCCACGTGGTCAACTTTTTCAACACCATGCTCGATACCGAGACCATGGGCTACCGTTATGGTATGAGGGAGATGTCTCGGATGGGACCAGCTTGATTATGGAACTTCTAGAACATCGAATGAGAAGGTAGGAACCGAGGATGCCTTTCCTAGGCATGTCCAGTCCATTCACGAGGTCAACTACAGGGACAGACCGAACCCTGGTCTTTGGGAGAGCCCAGATGGAAGTTCTGATGAGGACGATGCCAATCCTGAAAGCCAGAGGTGCTTTTGTTCAACCCTTGTCGTTAGACATAGTGCTAAGTGTGGGCTCCTTCATATCGTGAGATTTGTACACCCTTCCTTGTTCTAGTTTCTGGTGGTATAGTTAGATTAGTGTAGTTTGTGAACCAACCGAACTTAGTGACAGCCATTTCATAGGTAGGGAATGTAATTAGTCTAATTAGATGTCATTTATTTGCAGTGATTGTGATTCACCCTTGGGTCTGACATTTTGGTCAACCCTGGTGCAGCTTGATGGACGTCGTAGAACGTAAATTTCTGTCTATTGCTAAACGTGACTGTAGTCATTTTGAGGCTACTTTGTTTGACCCTATCTGGGGTGATTTTTCATGTCTTTGCAGACTTTAGTTATGGCAAACTGAGGCCATGATCATGTTTCTTTAACTGCATTTTTTGCAGCCAGTCTATGTTACACCCCTGACTTCGTTAGAGTAGTCGTATCATTTGGGTAATCGACTGTAATTACCAGTTTTGTAACTGCATTATATTTCATTTGAGATGAGCTCAGAAGCCATCCAGGTCAAGTGTAGACCTTATAAGTAGTAGGGATGCATCGTTGTTGTCTAGCATCGAACCCAGTTCCCAACGTATCATTAAGCAGATCCAGCAGAGAGTGGAGTTTGCGTATTATTATTTTGTTGTGTCATGTGTGAGGACACTTGTTTATTTGATGTTTGATACAAGTCAGAAACTGAAGTGTTTTATCTTTGAGAGCAGAGAGCTCCAGCAATGAGTGACATTGCTACTTTTTAAACGTCTTTGATGTGAAAGACAGAGTTATATGATTGTATTCAGATTTATAGCGTGCTTTTTATGCACATATTCTTCGAGGTTTATAACCTACGGTAAAGGTATTATTATGAGGCCAGTTCTACAGTTATTATCTTTCTTAAATTGCCGGCCTAGTTAGTGTGTTGTGTCATACAGCGCAGGAATCTTGTAGCCTGCGGCGACACGAACAGGGTTTGTGAATTCTACCCAGCGCCCGTGTGAGAGCGCATGCTTCTAAGTGAGACAGACTGATGTTAACATAGGACAGAATGCTTTTAGCATTCACTTTCCCTTTCATTGCAGTTATAGCTTATGGAACCCAGTGTCCATTCTTGTATCTGATCATATGTTCTGTAGATTGTTATTTGTTAGTTAAACGCTGTTGCGTGTACCGTTGTTTTGACGAGTACAGTTATGTCAGGTTTCTATAGTACGTTGTAGGCTAGCCCCGCTAGGGAGGTTTTTCATGTATGATGGTATTGTGTGTACCATGTCCGGGACTGTTCCCGTTGACCAGATATTTAGGGAGGGTAACTGATTGTGTCCAGGCCCGTCCCAGAGTTATTGAACGCGAGCTGTGTGCCACTGGTAACTTGTGTTATTTTGTGTCCGAGTTGTTATTGCTCGTTGATTGTATTCCGACTTTTGAGTCGAGGCTTTTTGGCAGAGATGATCTCAGGGAGACGCACCGTGCCCAGGCTTGTCAGTATTATTCGCCATAAACCAACGATAACCTAAACCGACATCTTAATAATAAAACACATAATTATGATAAACAAAAGCTAACTAACGAAATCTTTCTATTTAACCTTGTTCATTTGCATTTGGAACCTGCTGACATAGCCGTGCTAATGTAGGTATTTCCTGGAGGAAATGACTTGAGGACAGCTGACGCTTTTTTGTTGTTGCGACTGAAGCTTGCTCGAACCTTGAGTTCGTAGCTGGTGGAGCGCAGGCCATACGATGTTAGACGTAGTCTTTACTACGCAGTCGTCACCGTAATTACACACATTAGATGACTATGGCTTACAAACAGTAAACCAAGGTGTAGGCAGGCATTTGAAGAAAACTGTGGTCTCTTATTTATTTACTTTATGATGTAAAAGTGTATGAATCCTCTATGTTACCCTTTTGTGTGCTGATTAGCACTTAGTTCCTAAGAATGACTTAGATGTTTTTATGGCTGATCACTTAGCTTTGAATGTAATTGTTTGATATTACGGACGTCACCGCCGTAAATTTTGTTATTAATTGATAGGACTTAGCTAGATGAATTAACGTTAAATGTAAATGTGGAGATGGTATCATCCTAACTTAGATTTGCTTTGCTACCATGTTAAATGGAAATTCTGATATTAGCTTGATCTTGTAACTTGACCTAGGAATTTGCGTTGTACCATTTTCCTAGTGTTGCTGTTGTTGCTTTATTATTGTGAGACAGAACTTTCGCGAGGATTTACTGTAACTTCTCAGGTAGGGACCTGCTCTTTTTTTTTTTTTTGATTATTTATTAGCTTGCGGATTAGCCGATAGAAACCCTCCGAACTAGGCTAGGGGTTTGTAAAATTTACAATAAATTTTCACGGTGTTTTACATAAGTCTGGATGTTTCATTTCTCAGTCTAGCTTTTAAGGTGAACTTTCCTTAGGCAGTCTATGACCTCCGTCACCATGTACCACGATCCCAGGGAATACAGTTTCTCGTGCCGCATTGGCCTATTTGGAAGTTCACCTGATCCTCCCGGCAGTTAGGTCCGGCGGATGAGATGTTAGGGAAGTCATTGCGGTTGTTGGCTATCCTGGCAGCTCCTCTGACGGGCTCAGTACGTGTGTATATTTTAAGTGAGTCTGTTTGGGTCCACTTTTTCTAAGTATCCCATGAATTGGATACTTCGCATACATATTATGTATTTGAGTATAGAGATGATTTTGAATCGTTCTGCATTTGTCTGTGGAAAATAAACTCTTTTTTTGATTGTCGGCCCTAAGATATTTCTCATTATTTTACGTTCCTCCACTTCCAAATGTCCTTTGGTTGGTTGGCTGGTACTTAAGTTTAGGGTCTGCAACAACGCGGTCATGTAGCCCCGTGTACTTCGGGTGTGTGTAGAATCTGTCTGATAACCGGTGTTAATTATGATGACTGTATTAGTGTGTGTTATCTGTTTTTTAATTTAAGTACTACAACTTAGAAGTTATCAAACAATTCCAACTTTTGTCGCCAAGCGCCACCGTCAACGTCTACTAGACCAAGTTCAGAACTTAGCTACTATACGCCACCGCAGTCGGTTCCTGGCAACGAACGAGAAACCTAAGAACGTTGTTTACATTCTTAACCTATCCAATTTAGCTTCACAATGGTACAATGAGTGGAAGATTCTTTAACATGCCATAAATCTATGACATGGGATCGCCGGCTTTACTTCCCCTCCGAAGGTAGGCATACTGATGGATTTTTATCGCTCTTAAAAATCCGACGGCTTCGGCCGGGTTTGAACCCGCTATCTTGGGCATAGAAGCTCAGCATGGTACCGACTACGCCACCGAAGCCGCGGAATTGGATTCTTCGCGTACATATTACGTCTTTGAGTCTAGAGATGATTTTGAATCGTTCTGCATTTGTCTTTTGAAAATGATCCATTTTTAGCCTATTTTCAATTTTGAAAAAATAGGCTTATGAGATCACCTTTTGTCCGTGTGTGTGTGTGCGTGTGTGTGTGTGTGTGTGTGTGTGTGTGATTCGTGTGTGTGTCCCCCCCTAATAAAATCTAAACGGCAGGAGCGATTTCAATGAAACTCGGAAAGTTCATAGCACTATTCCCGGCGACCTCGACCGTGCCCTTCAAATTTTGTTACGACTCACCAATCCAACATGGCGGCTGTGCGAAATATTTCACCAGCATTCAATATCTCCGAAACTATTACCGATATTACCCTGACATTTTCTATGGTGATAGAGGGAACTACTATAAGTTCACTTATGTGACTTTTGAAAACCTGGTAACTACAAAACCAACATGGCGGCCAAGCGAATTTGCGACTTTTAAATAGACGTTTCTCGCGATTTGACCAACCAAACGCAATGAAACTTGGTACAGTATATGTTTATATACATTGTAATGCACCGACAACTAACTTCGTTCAATTGTTTTCATAATCACAAGATGGCAGATGTGCGAAATATTTCACCGGCATTCTATATCTCTGAAACTATTAGCGGTATCTCCCTGAAATTTTGTACGGACATAAAGGGCACTACTCGAAGTCCATCTATATGATTTACAAAAACCGGTTAACTACAAAACGAACATGGCGGCCAAGCGAATTTGAACATTTTAAATAGAACTTTCTCGCGATTTAATGTTCCAAGCGCACTGAAACATGGTACAGGAAATATTTATACACATTGTAATCCACTGGTATCTAATTTTGTTCAATTGTTTACATAACCTCAAGATGGCGGCAGTGCGAATTTTAAAATTATTTTTTTATTTCTTGTGATGTAGTCATGCGATATAAGTGAAAGTTTGAATAATGAACCTACGCAATAATTTTCCTTTAATGGTACATGACTCTATGGCCTATACATTTAACAATCCAACATGGCGACCATCCGAAATATTTAGACGATACTGAATATCTACGAATCTATTTTAGCAATCAAACTAAATTTTTTAATGTTCATAGGGGCTATGAACTTAAGTTCACCTATAGGACTTTAAATAACCTGGTGATCACAAATCCAACATGGCGGTGACGCGAATTATAAATATTCACATGGACGTTTCTCTCAATTTAACCATCCGCGTGCAGTGAAACTTGGTACAGTAAATCTTTATCCGAATGTTAATCCACTGGCATCTAATTTATTTCAATTGTTTCCATAACCGCAAGATGGCAGCTGTGAAATTTTTTTTAATCTCCTTGTTTTTTCTTGTGTCCTAATTATGCGACTGAAGTTTGAATACTACACGTTCACAATAATCTGCATGTAACAGAACATAACTCTAGGACCTACATATATAAAATCTAACATGGCAACCATCCGAAATATTTAGTCGGTTCTCAATATCTACGAATCTATTACAGCAATCAAACTGAAATTGTGTATGTTGATAGTGGCAATTAATATAAGTAGGATATATGAAAATAGGCTGTATAGTTCTTCACGGAACTACTTGTTTATTCTCGGCCCTAAGATATGTCTCATTATTTTACGCTCCTTCACTTCCAAATGTCCTTCATGTGTTGGAGAGTGATAGTTTCTGAAGCGTCGAGAGCTACAAGTTTGATTAATGTTGTATAGTGACGCATTTTGCAGTTGCAGGAGAGACCTTTTATCGTAAGTGTTTTATGTTAACTGTTGAGCAGCCTCCTTTTGTTTTTGGATTCTGGTTTCTGTAGAATTCTTTGCATTACAATTTTCAATAATCCAGTCACCTAAATATTTAAATTGCTTCACACGGGATATGTGGTTGTAAGTTCATGTGGGAAAGTATTGATATCAGTCACAAAGTTTGTTTTTAGCCCATTTTCAATTTTGAAAAAATAGGCTTATGAGATCACCTTTTGTCAGTGTGTGTGTGCGTGTGTGTGTGTGTGATTCGTGTGTGTGTCCCCCCCTAATAAAATCTAAACGGCTAGAGAGATTTCAATGAAACTCGGAAAGTTCATAGCACTATTCCCGGCGACCTCGACCGTGCCCTTCAAATTTTGTTACGACTCACCAATCCAACATGGCGGCTGTGCGAAATATTTCACCAGCATTCAATATCTCCGAAACTATTACCGATATTACCCTGACATTTTATATGGTGATAGAGGGAATTACTATAAGTTCACTTATGTGACTTTTGAAAACCTGGTAACTACAAAACCAACATGGCGGCCAAGCGAATTTGCGACTTTTAAATAGACGTTTCTCGCGATTTGACCAACCAATCGCAATGAAACTTGGTAGAGTATATGTTTATATACATTGTAATGCACCGACATCTAACTTCGTTCAATTGTTTACATAATCACAATATGGCGGATGTGCGAAATATTTAACCGACATTCTATATCTCTGAAACTATTATCGGTATCTCCCTAACATTTTGTACGGAGATAAAGGCCACTACTGGAAGTTCATCTATACGATTTTCAAAAACCGGTTAACTACAAAACGAACATGGCGGCCAAGCGAATTTGAACATTTTAAATAGACCTTTCTCGCGATTTAATGTTCCAAGCGCACTGAAACCTGGTACAGGAAATATTTATACACATTGTAATGCACTGGTATCTAATTTAGTTCAATTGTTTACATAACCTCAAGATGGCGGCTGTGCGAATTTTAAAATTAAGTTTTTATTTCTTGTGATGTAGTCATGCGATCGAAGTGAAAGTTTGAATAATGAACCTACGCAATAATTTTCCTTTAATGGTACATGACTCTATGGCCTATACATTTAAAAATCCAACATGGCGACCATCCGAAATATTTAGACGATACTGAATATCTACGAATCTATTTTAGCAATCAAACTGCATTTTTTAATGTTCATAGGGGCTATGAACTTAAGTTCACCTATAGGACTTTAAATAACCTGGTGATCACAAATCCAACATGGCGGTGACGTGAATTATAAATATTCACATGGACGTTTCTCGCAATTTAACCATCCGCGTGCAGTGAAACTTGGTACAGTAAATCTTTATCCGAATGTTAATCCACTGGCATCTAATTTATTTAAATTTTTTCCATAACCTCAAGATGGCAGCTGTAAAAAAAAAAATCTCCTTGTTTTTAGCCTATTTTCAATTTTGAAAAAATAGGCTTATGAGATCACCTTTTGTCCGTGTGTGTGTGCGTGTGTGTGTGTGTGATTCGTGTGTGTGTCCCCCCCTAATAACATCTAAACGGCTGGAGCATTTTCAATGAAACTCGGTAAGTTCATAGCACTATTCCGGGCGACCTCGACCGTGCCCTTCAAATTTTGTTACGGCTCACCAATCCAACATGCCGGCTGTGCGAAATATTTCACCAGCATTCAATATCTCCGAAACTATTAGCGACATTACCCTGACATTTTGTATGGTGATAAAGGGAACTACTATAAGTTCACTTATGTGACCTTTGAAAACCTGGTAACTACAAAACCAACATGGCGGCCAAGCGAAGTTGCGACTTTTAAATAGACGTTTCTCGCGATTTAACCAACCAAACGCAATGAAACTTGGTACAGTATATGTTCATATACATTGTAATGCACCGACATCTAACTTCGTTCAATTGTTTACATAACCACAAGATGGCAAATGTGCGAAATATTTCACCGGCATTCTATATCTCTGAAACTATTACTGGTATCTCCCTGAAATTTTGTACGGAGATAAAGGGCACTACTGGAAGTCCATCTATAAGTCTTTCAAAAACCGGTTAACTACAAAACGAACATGGCGGCCAAGCGAATTTGAAAATTTTAAATAGTCCTTTCTCGCGATTTAATGTTCCAAACGCACTGAAATCTGGTACAGGAAATATTTATACACATTATAATGCACTGGTATCTAATTTAGTTCAATTGTTTACATAACCTCAAGATGGCGGCTGTGCGAATTTTAAAATTAAGTTTTTATTTCTTGTGATGTAGTCATGCGATCGAAGTGAAAGTTTGAATAATGAACCTACGTAATAATTTTCCTTTAATGGTACATGACTCTATGGCCTATACATTTAACAATCCAACATGGCGACCATCCGAAATATTTAGACGGCTCTGAATATCTACGAATCTATTATAGCAATCAAACTGAATTTTATAATGTTCATAGTGGCTATGAACTTAAGTTCACCTATAGGACTTTAAATAACCTAGTGATCACAAATCCAACATGGCGGCGACGCGAAGTATAAATATTCACATGGACGTTTCTCGCAATTTAACCATCCGAGTGCAGTGAAACTTGGTACAGTAAATCCTCATACGAATGGTAATCCACTGGCATCTAATTTATTTCAATTGTTTCCATAACCTCAAGATGGCAGCTGTGCGAAATTTTAAAATCTCCTTGTTACTTCTTGTGTCCTAATTATGCGATTGAAGTTTGAATACTACACATACACAATAATCTGCATGTAACAGTACATAACTCTAGGACCTTCATATGTAAAATCCAACATGGCGACCATCCGAAATATTTAGTCGATTCTCAATATCTACGAGTCTATTACAGCACTCAAACTGAAATTGTGTATGTTGATAGTGGCAGTTAACATAAGTAGGATATTTGAAAATAGGCTGTATAGTTCTTCACGGAACTACTTGTTTCTTGTGTCCTAATTATGCGATTGAAGTGTGAATACTACACGTTCACAATAATCTTCATGTAACAGTACATAACTCTAGGACCTACATATATAAAATCCAACATGGCGACCATCCGAAATATTTAGTCGGTTCTCAATATCTACGTATCTATTACAGCAATCAAACTGAAATTGTGTATGTTGATAGTGGCAATTAACATAAGTAGGATATATGAAAATAGGATGTATAGTTCTTCACGGAACTACTTGTTTCAAATGAGATTTGTAATCCAATTTTACTTGCTTGTTCTTTTAGGTTTTCGAGTTGATTGTGCATCGAAGATGTTTTGGGCAATTAACGCCATGTCGTCTGCAAATGCTTAACAGTCCAATTCTATCCCTATAAGTTTTAGTCTGCTTATATGGTTCACCTGCTTTTGATCATTCTCGTACAAGTTTTTCAAGCGCGCAATTGAAGAGTAAGGGGGACAATCCATCCCCTTGTCGTACTCCCATGTCTATGAGAAATCCTCAGCTCAATTCTTCGTTTTAATTGTTCTATTTACTTTATTTTTTAAGACGTCACCATATCCCAGTGCCCGAGGCAGGGGAATCGTACCCAGGACCCTTCGGGACAATGCCTGCCATGCTAGTCAATTAGGCCACGTGTCCGGACAACATTCAGCTCAGACGTCGGGCAACCTTCACTAATAGCAGCTTTGGGAAAGCTGGTCTGTAGCCTGAATCCTTGATGTGTCGGCAACTTCACTGCTTCAGATGTGCAGCGGGATGGTCGAGTACAAAGGCAAAGCTTTGTGCGAATGATCTGCAGCTTTTGCTTGCAGAAAGAATATTAATAACTGGAGGTGCTTGGTTTCTACCAAGATGCCTCAAGATACAGCATACGCCTCAATCCTTCTTAGAATGTCTAATAAAGGTGGAGTTAATAGAATTTGTTTAAAAAAATTGGAACCACACGGCGTTCATTCATACAAGAAATGTCAGGTGTTGATGATGATGATAATTTGTTGCTTTAAGGGGCCTAACATCTAGGTTATCGGCACCAAATGGTTTAGGACTTTAGGTGATAGTGAAATATGAGATGAGAATGAAAACTATAACTTACTATCTGTTGTTGTTGTTTGAGTCTTCAGTCTTTTGACTGGTTTGATGCAGCTGTCCATGCCTCCCTGTCCTGAGCTAATCGTTTCATTTATACATAGCTACCACACCCTACATCCAAGGCAATCTGTTTAACATATTCTAACCTTGGTTTACCCCTACAGTTCTTGTCCTCGACCCTTCCTTTCATAACTAAGCTTGCTATTCCTGGGTATCATAGTATGTGTCCTACTAACCTATCTCTTCTCTTCATTAGCAGTCGCCAGAAACATCTCTCCTCTCCCACTCGTCTTAATACCTCATTGTTTGTAACCCTATCTACCCATCTGATCTTCATCATTCTCCTGTAACACCACATTTCAAATGCTTCATTTCTCCTCTTTTCTGCTGTACCAATAGTCCAAGTTTCACTTCCATAGAGCGCCACGCTCCAGACAAAGGCTTTCAAAAATAACTTCCTAATACCTAAATCTATATTCGATGTCAACAGATTCCTTTTTTTGTAGAAATGCTTTCTTTGCCTGAGCCAATCTACTTTTTATATCCTCTTTGCTTCGTCCATCACTGGTTATTCTGCTTCCTAAGTAACAGAAGTCTCCTACTTCCTTCAGCTATTCACCTGCCAATTTGATCTCCATAGAGGTTTCTGATTTATTTCGGCTGCATTCCAGTATTTTTGTTTTACATTTATTAATTTTCATCATGAATTATTTCCGTAAGACGGAGTCCATATCATTCAAAAACTCATTCAGATCCTCAGGCTTGTCGGCCAAGATGACGATGTCATCAGCAAATCTCAGAGTTGAAATTATTTCTCCTTGAATCTTCACTCCCACTTTTTTTTCTCTGATTTCCTTCATTGCTTGTTCAATGTAAAGAATGAAAAGTATGGGTGATAAGTTGCAGCCTTGCCTAACACCTTTCTGATTATCAGATTCTCTCTCATGTCCTTCAGCTCGAATGACTGCTGTCTGGTTTCTGTATAGATTGTAGATTACCCTCCTATTCCTGTACTTTATTCCAATAGATTTCAAATTATCAAACAATTTAGTACAATCAACGTTATCAAAAGCCTTTTCTATGTCTACAAATGCCATGAACGTTCTCTTATCTTTCCTTATTCTACCTTCCAAAATCAGCCTAAGACTTAGTACAGCTTCCCTTGTTCCTACATTTCTCCTGAAACCATACTGGTCTTTACCCAACTCCGTTTCTCTATGGCTTTCAATCCTCTTGTAAATTATTCTAGACAGGATCTTTGAAGCATGAGTAATCAAGCTGATTGTACGGTAATCTTTACATGTGTCAGCTCCCACTTTATTTGGTCTAGGGATGATTTAATTCTTCTTGAAATCAGGGGGTACCTCACCTGTCTCATAAATCCTACACACCAAGTGAAATAACCTGATCAGACCTTCATCTCCTATGCAGCGTAACAACTCAATCGGTATATCATCTATGCCTGGTGCTTTGTTCCTGCTTAAGTCTTCCAAAGCTCTATCAAATTCTGATCTCAATATTAAATCTCCTTTTGCATCCTCATCAATTTCCTCCTCCCTTTCCATTACATGATTCTCAATCTCCTTTCCCTTATACAAACTCTCTATGTAAGCTTTCCATCTATCAACCTTTTCTTCCCTATCTGTTAGAGGCTTTCCATTTGTGTCCTTAATATTACAGCACTTAGTCTTCTTTTCCCCCAAAGTATTCTTAATCCATCGATAAGCTGTCTCTACTTTTCCTAATTTCAGACAATTTTATATACCTGCACATTTCTCTTTCAACCATTCCTCTTTCGCTTCCTTGCACTTCTTGTTAACCTCATTTCTCAGTCGTCTGTATTCTGCTTTCCCCTTTTCATCTCTTACATTCTTGTGTTTCCGCCTTTCATCCATCAATTCTAGTATATCCTGAGTGATCCACGGTTTTCTACCTATTATTTCTTTCCTACCAATGTTTTCTTCTGCAGATTTTGTTATTTCATTCTTCAAAAGTGCCCATTCGTCTGCAATTGAAGTTTGTTTAGGGTTTTTCATCAGTCCTTCCTTTATACTCTTCTTGAATCTTTCGTTTACATCCATTACTTTCAGTCTGTCTATTGCCCACCTTTTTGGCTTTTGACTTTTCTTCAGTTTCTACAACTTTAATCTGCATTTCATTACAACCAGATTGTGGTCAGAGTTTATGTCAGCACCAGGATATGTTTTACAATCCAAAATCTGGTTTCGAAACCTCAGCTTGACCATAATGAAGTCGATTTGGTAACGCCCTGTATCTCCTGGTCTCATCCATGTGTATATTCTTCTATTGTGGTTATTGAATAAGGTGTTAGCTATGACCAACTCATGCTCGGTGCAGAATTCCATCAGCCTGCTTCCTCGATCATTCCTTTCACCTAATCCGAAATCTCCTACTATCTTCCCTTCTCTACTATCTACAGACTTAAATACTGGAAGAAGAAATGGTTAACTAAGAAAGGATAAGGCAAATAAAGGACAGGAAGAAATGAAATGCCCTCTGCCCTCGATGAATGAGGATTGATGGACTAGGAAGGAAAGAGAGCCATGAAAGGCAGATTGGAAAGGGAAAGAGAAGAGAGCCCGACCTAAAGTCAGTTGAAAACAAGATGTTCAGTAAAGAACATATAGCCTACTTTCTCCTAAATGTATGAGTATAGTTATAACTCGTTATTACCAAAGAGTATAATAGAACTATTCTTTGTTGAAGACCTTAGAAACGATTTACCTCTACCAAACGCCACATCCTAGATAAAAACTGCTACCATCATTGAAGAAAGAAAGGAAGATAAGAAGTGTATCAAGAATGTTATGGATCTGGAGACATAATCGACCGGACTGGCTGCGTGGCTCAGCGGTAACGTTCTCGCTTGCTGGGCCCTAGGTTGCAGGTTCGTATCCTGGCGCCGTCAGCTGGCATTTGAGGGTGCACAAATGCGAGGGAGCCGTGTCAGTACATTTACTGGCACGTTAAAGATCCCCTTCGGGCCAAAATTCCGGCACCCCGGTGTCTCTAAAAGCAGCAGTAGTTAAAAGGGATGTAAAACCAATAACATTATTATTATTATTATTATTACATATACGACCTGCCGTGGGCAACATCCAACTTTGAGTTGAGGCATGTCTTTACACGTCTGGTTGTGCATGGCTTTCACAACCCTAATTGAAAAAAAAGGAAGGAAGATTGAAGTTTTACGTGACCGTGAATCTTGTGATTATGAGCCACGGGACCTCCTTTTTACGTGGAATCCGAACCACAGGACATGGCATTTCACTTCGAAAATCGCACATGCTTTGACCGGGAATCGAAATCCCTAATTGAATTAACAAATCTTTCCATGACCCTACAGAGACGTGTGTATACAAACTACTATGTGAAATCGTTTTGTTCTTTACTTCAAATAACATTTTCAAGTAACGCAAAATAGGCTGTTACAAACCCTTTAAAATAAAAAGTAAAAATGTATCGTAGTATCATCTTGTCATTCTTCAAATTCGATGCGCATAGAATGCCAATGGTATAGTAATAAATGGAGCCCCACGTAGACTAGTCGTGATATCTAGTAGTGAAATATCGAACAATATAATCCTAACAGAGCGAGTGCATTCTAGCGGCCAGAAGAAGAAACTTTTCATAAAATCTGGAAGTTAATAAGTAGGTCGACGTGCAGTTACCTTTTTGGCAGCTAGATGTCTCGAGTAAATCTGCTGGCGAATTATGTTTTAATTAAATATATATTTTACACCATAATATGCACAATATAACGCTTAATTTTAAAACATCTGAGTCATTACAAAACAATAAACATATAACATTTCAAGCAAAAAACCTAGCTCTGATCGGGTTTGAACCATAGGCATTTGAGCGATAGGCTAACGCTCTACCACTGAGCTAATTGTGTCAACGAATATCGTTCTATATAAAATGACTTACATAGAACTTGTTAGCAAATAATGATTTATACTAAACGATTTCATCACTGGAGTATATTATTTATATATAAAGCATTTCATACAAACTTATTTATTTTGTATCAGTACGCTATATTGCATGCAATACTCAAATTAGTGAAATATAAGTCAGGCACAAGATATCCGCTGCCATCTTGTCTTATTACTGAATTAGCTCAGCTTTTTAAAATCACGTCTGCACTATAGTATTACAAAATAAACTTTTAATTTCGAACGTGCCTCTTCCTTTAGAACAGTTAAAACGATTCTCGGCTCGATAATCGGAACTGGTGGGTCCCATGATATGGATTATAAAGTTTGCATAATTCGCACGGCCGCCATCCTGAAATGGTATGGCGGACGACCTTGTAGTTTGGTCACAAGACGAATCCTATACGATGGTATGTTGTTACCAAATTTGGTAGAGATCGAATGATTTGGTTAGTCGTTATTTGATTTTACGTTTTGAACGTTTGAGTGGCCGCCATTCAGTTTTAGTAAAGATGGCGGCGATATAAAACATGACACTGAGGTGTCCTTTGCTAGTGCTACCTTTGTACCAAATTTCGTTCAATTCGCATTCACCGTGTTCGAATTGATAGGGGGGGACAGACATTCAGAGTACACACACACATACACAGACACACACACACACACACACACAGACTCACACACACACATACACACACACACACACACAGACTCACACACACACATACACACACACAGACAGACACACTTTTTTCGCCCTGTGTTGATCTCAAAAGTCTACTTTCATTTTTTGCAAAAAACGAAAGTAGGCTAAAAATGGGGGGGAATCGGACCCAGGTCAGGAATCCCTCGGGATCGCCAACTCCCGAACTCACTAACCGGGAGCCCCTGAGGGTGTAGCAATATCTAGGGTGCAGCAGAAGAAGTGGGGAAACATACAACCTGCCTCCTTGAGGGCCTTGAGCAGAACGCAGGGGATAACATGAAAAGAGAAAGAAGGCTGACTGACCCTTCGCAGAAGGAGAGTATCAGGAAAGGTGAGACAAGGTCCAATTAAGGCGTGAAAGGAAGAAACTCCCTAGGCCTCGGATACCCTTATACCATCGGGGTTGGAAGAGAACAAGAGTTGACCAAGAGAGGTCGACAGCAAAGAAGACGGAGAGGAGCCCGGCGCAAGTAAGTGGATGCAATGCCGGACTCAGCTGGGGTCCCATGGTCGCCAACCTACGTCCCACTATATGTGAGCCCTTGTGGGTCAGGTGTTGAGATATGGTGCTACAATATGGCTGCACATTCAGCAATGATGTTTTTCAACCGGAATGATCAGGAGATTCTTTTCTAAGTCGAGCTCATGAAAGAGTTCCGGAACATCTCGATAGATGGCACCAATTAACAGACTGTATACCTGAGGTGTTCTCAACCTGGTGCTCCTATCCTCATCTTCAATACAAATTTTGTTGCATGAACCGGAATAATAGTGTTTCCATTACGAGTTTTGACAGTCCGAAACTATCATTTTGTGAAATAATCCCTCCCTATATTATTCTGCTAAGGTCCCATTCCAGTTTTGTACCGAAAATAAGGTCCCATTAACACCAACCTACACATATGGGGTACCTACAGGTTCAGCATAACCCAATGCGAAAGCAAAACGCACTCTCTTATTCTTTAAATGCCTCACAATTAAATAAATACCTTAAAACATGTATATTTACAATGAAATAATGAAAGAATGCAACACGGTAACCATGGTAACAGAATCTCTCATGTCCATCTATTTCTGTAAGACGCAATGCAATTCCAATTATTACATTACTGTGTAAGTTTCCAGACGGTTATAAGGTTATCACTGAACCAAATCAAGCTGTAAAATTCATCAATACATACAGTATAATGCGCTTAAGGGGGTCAAGGGGCACTCAATTTTTTCACACAATTTTCACGTGTGAGTGTGGTACGAAATGTCTTTTTCACCCAACTATAAAGGGTCCCCGAAATTCACATTTAAAGGCCCTTAAATTGACAGTGTCTGTGACATTCCCAGAAAACTAACTTCGCTCTGATATACCTATGAAGGAATGACAAACCCCTAACCACTGCACCAGTAGCTGAATTGATAAAGTCTGATCATTCTTACCAAGGATAAATCAGTCATAGCATTCATGATTGAGATTTTGCCAAGTGTACTCTTTACAACTAGAATATTCGCGGGCGAAGCCGCGACGGGAAATGCCGGTATTCTTAATCTACAGTAAAAATATTAGACACCCCTGTTTTATATGCAATACAAAAGATGCTCATTCGACTCGACTGTCCATACGTAGATGTATCTTATCTGCATGAGTCAAGCACGCTGTTGCAGCATGCCTGAGGAGCGGTGAATCGCTAGCTATTTCAGCATTTCTGATGGAGGGAGAGATAGGAATAGGAAATAGAGACGCATTCTTGTTGCATTATTAATAGTATTTATTATTATTATTATCAGTATTAGTAATAGTGTTATTATTCTTTCTTTCCTTCTTTCTTTCTTTCTTTCTTTCTTTCTTTCTTCATGTCTTTCTTTATTTCTTTCTTTCTTTCTTTCTTTCATTCTTTCTTTCTTTCTTTCTTTCCTTCCTTTCTTCCTTTCTTTCTTCCTTTCTGTCTTTCTCTCTTCATATATTTCTTTATTTCTTTCTTTCTCTCTTTCTTTCGTTGTTTCTTTCTTTCTTTCTCTCTTAATTTATTTCTTTCATTCTTCCGTTCTTTCTTTCTCTCTTTCTTTCCTTCTTTCTTCATTTCTTTATCTCTCTCATTCTTTCTTTCTTTCTTTCTTTCTTTCTCTCTTTCTTTATTTATCTCTCTTTCTTTATTTATTTATTTCTCTCTTTCTTTCTTTATTTATTTATCTCACTCTTTATTTTTTTCTTTCTTTCTTTCATTCTTCCTTTCTTTCCTCCTCCCTTTCTTTCTTTCCTTCTTTCTTCCTTTCGTTCTCCCTTCCTTTCTTTCTTTATTTCTTTCCTTCTTTCTTTCTTTCTTTCTTTCTTTCTTTCTTCCATTCTTTCTTTCTTTCTAACTTTCTTTCTTTCCTTCTTCCTTTCTTCCTTTCTTTTTTCTTTCTTTCTTTCTTTCTTTCTTCCTTCCTTCCTTTCTTTCTCTCTTCCTTCCTTCCATTCTTTCTTTCTTTCTAAAATTCTTACTTTCTTTCTTTCTTTCTTTCTTCCTTTTTTTCTTTCCTCCAGTCTTTCGTTCTTTTTCCTTTCTTTCTTCATATCTTTCTTTCTTTCTTTCTTTCTTTCTTTCTTTCTTTCGGGCCAATAAACTCGATGTTAGGCCCTTAAAACAACAATTGTCAACATCATCATCTTTCTTTCTTTCTTTCTTTCTTTCTTTCTTTCTTTCTTTCTTTCTTTCTTTCCTTCTTCCTTTCTTCCTTTCTTTTTTCTTTCTTTATTCCTTTCTTCCTTTCTTTCTTTCTTTCTTTCTTTCTTTCTTTTTTCCTATCTTTCTTTCTTCCTTTCTTTCCTTCTCCCTTTCTTTCTTTCCTTCTTTCTTCCTTTCTTTCTTCCTTCCTTTCTTTATTTCTTTCTTTCTTTCTTTCTTTCATCCGTTCTTCCTTTCTTTCTTTCTTTCTTTCTTTCTTCCGTTCTTTCTTTCATTCTTTCTTTATTTCTATCTTCCTATCTTTCTTTCTTCCTTTCTATCTTCCTTTTTTTCTTTCTTCCATTCTTTCTTTCTTTCTTTCTTTCTTTCTAACTTCCTTTCTTCCCGTCTTCCTTTCTTTTTTCTTTCTTTCATTCTTTCTTCCGTTCTTTCTTTCTTTCTATCTTCCTTTCTTTCTTACTT
This sequence comes from Meconema thalassinum, assembly GCA_946902985.2. Classification (NCBI taxonomy): domain Eukaryota; kingdom Metazoa; phylum Arthropoda; class Insecta; order Orthoptera; family Tettigoniidae; genus Meconema; species Meconema thalassinum. The sequence continues at coordinate 2,132,259,845 of OX336388.2, read as the reverse complement.
TCTTTCTTCCCGTCTTCCTTTCTCTTTTCTTTCTTTCATTCTTTCTTTATTTCTATCTTCCTTTCTTTCTTCCTTCCTTTCTTTCTTTCTTTCTTCCATTCTTTCTTTCTTTCTAACTTTCTTTCTTTCTTTCTTTCTTTCTTTCTTTCTTTCTTTCTTTCATTTTTTCTTCCATTCTTTCTTTTTTCTTTCTTTCTTTCTTTCTTTTTTCTTCCTTTCTTTCTTTCTTTCTTTCTTTCTTTCCTTCCTTCTTTCTTTCTTTCTTTCTTTCTTTCTTTCTTTCTTCATTTCATTCTTATTTTCTTTCTTTCTTTCATTCTTTCTTTCTTTCTTTCTTTCTTTCTTTCTTTCTTTCTTTCTTCGTTTTAGCCTTCTGTGGATCACCTTACTTCAACCGTTTTCACACTAGAGATTTATGTCAGTTATTTAATGTTCTCTTAAGGAGAGAAACAGCCAGGTCATGTGCCCCTTTCAATACCCCTCTCGTATTTCACCTCTGCTCCTTACGTGTTCTCTATTACGATCCCTCGCAGCCTGTGTTCCCAGGATGTCTTTAGGAGACAGCTTCTATTCTGCGTGAAAGTGAAGGTGTAGCTAATGCAAGCTCGACGAGTGCTCCCAGAATTACGCATCGCTGCGTTCTTCCTCCTCCAGAGAATCCTCTTTCGAATACATAAAGAAGGCAGTGTATACCAAGAAGTAAATATTTGAAGCGAATGATATTCCTATTTGTACCTGACACATCTCTCTTTCTTGTTGTTAGTCCAGAGTGTACGTGTCGCATTGGGACTGCAAGAAAATCTGGAAGTACAGTGATCAAACCTCGCCGCTGGTACTGGTTGTTATAAGTGATTTTTCCGGATTTTTAGCCTATTTTCAATTTTGAAAAAAAAATAGGCTTATGAGATCACCTTTTGTCCGTGTGTGTGTGTGTGTGTGTCCCCCTAATAACTTTTAAACGGATGGAGCGATTTCAATGAAACTCGGTTAGTTCATAGCACTATTCCGGACGACCCCGACCGTGCCCTTCAAATTTTGTTACGTCTCACCAATCCAACATGGCGACTGTGCGAAATATTTCACCAGCATTCAATATCTCCGAAACTTTTCCCGATATCAACCTGAAATTTTGTACGGTGATAAAGGGAACTACTAGAAGTTCATCTATGTGACTTTTGAAAAACTGGTAACTACAAAACCAATATGGCAGCCACGTGAATTTGCGACTTTTAAATAGACGTTTGTCGCGATTTAACCAACCAAACGCAATAAACTTGGTACAGTATATGTTTATACACATTGTAATGCACCGACATATAACTTGGTTCAATTGTTTACATAACCACAAGATGGCGTATGTGCGAAATATTTCTCCGGTATTCTCTATCTCTGAAACTATTAGCGGTATCACCCTGAAATTTTGTACGGAGATAAAGGGCACTACTGGAAGTTCATCTATAAGACTTTCAAAAACCGGTAATCTAAAAAACGAACATGGCGGCCAAGCGAATTTGAAAATTTTAAATAGACCTTTCTCGCGATTTAATGTTCCAACCGCAATGAAATCTGGTACAGGAAATGTTTATACATATTGTAATTCGCTAGTATCTAATTTAGTTCAATTGTTTTTATAACCTAAAGATGGCGGCTTTGCGAATTTTAAAATTAAGTTTTTATTTCTTGTGTCGTAATCAAGCGATCGATGTGAAAGTTTGAATAAAGAACCTACGCAATAATTTTCCTTTAATGGCACATGACTCTATGACCTATACATTTAACAATCCAACATGGCGACCATCCGAAATATTTAGACGGCTCTGAATATCTACGAATCAATTATAGCAATCAAACTGATTTTTTTTTATCTTCATAGGGGCTATGAACTTATGTTCACCTATAGGACTTTAAATAACGTGGTGATCACAAATCCAACATGGTGGCGACGCGAAATATAAATATTCACATGGACGTTTCTCGCAATTTAGCCATTCGAGTGCAGTGAAATTTTGTACAGTAAATCCTTATACAAATGTTAATCCACTGGCATCTAATTATTTCAATTGTTTCCATAACCACAAGATGGCAGCTGTGCGAAATTTTAAAATCTCCTTGTAACTTCTTGTGTCCTAATCATGCGATTGAAGTTTGAATGCTACACGTACACAATAATCTTCATGTATCAGTACATAACTCTAGGACCTACATATATAAAATCCAACATGGCGACCATCCGAAGTATTTAGTCGGTTCTCAATATCTACGAATTTATTACAGCAATCAAGCTGAAATTTTGTATGTAGATAGAGGCAATTAACATAAGTAGGATATATGAAAATAGGCTGTATAGTTCTTCACGGAACTACTTGTTCAACATTCATTCCAGAAGGTAAATTCAGAGATTGCATCTTATCCCAAGCTCCAAGACACGTACCCCAATCAATGGCTCCAATAATTACAGCGAATCACAACTCTTCAGTCGGTCAACACAACATAATGTCACAATTAAGGGGACAGGCAAAAGATTAATCTAAAAAAATAAATTAAACATTTGAAAATCACCTAACTGCTACGACGTTTATGTTCGACGGTGTCGAAATGTAAATATTATATGTCATAAAACTATCACAATGGGGGTCATTAAAGTACTACTTTTCATTGACACATATTCTCCAACCAACCATAACACAATATATTCGTACATTGACCAATTTGGTAACGATAGCTTCCCACATGCACTCAAAATCCAACAAGTCGGACATGAATTACATGATTTGAAAGTTGACAATGTAGCCTCTATTGGATCAACCAATGTCAAACACAAAGAAAAGATCAGCACGAACCTTTACGGTAACAACAAAATACTATGAAATATGCAAGAAATTTAGGTATCTGCCTCCAAAGGTTTGCAACACCATCCTTCTAGCCATTACCGACATGAAAAGTGTAAACCGTCCATAATTTTTGCATAAGCAAACTGGACAATATTTCAGAAGAAATAGCACTGTACCTTATTATCCGCAAGTCCAATTTCTACACAGGGCATTAGATTCGTAAGATTTCGCCGACAATTTTAGTGACTTAAACACACCAGAACGTCATGGAAGAAGCAGGGTATGACATTAGTACCATGGAAATCATAGTACAGCTCTCTGTTCAGAAATGGTTTCCTTATGAGAAACCTTTCCACCAGATGTCATAACTGTTCTATTTGGGACTCAATTGATTTGCGTTCCGTTGACATTCTATACGCATCGAATTTGAAGAATAACTAGTTGATAATACAATAAATTTTTATATTAAAGCGTTTGTAACAGCCTATTTTGTGTTATTTGTCCAAAATAACAAAATGATCCTACATACTACCTGTGCGCTATCTGTTGGTGCTACTTCAGGATAAACAATGTTTCAAAGGTTTGGAATTCGTTATGGCGTAGAGAACAAATTCTGAGCCCACGCAATTCCCAAGAAGAAGAAGTCAACCGACAGAGTCTCGACAGATATTTATGAATATTTATGTTAGAACATATAATAAAGTGGACACACATACAAGGAATAAGCATGTTTGGCAATCGGCTAACAAACTTAAGATTCACGGATGACGTAGTACTCTTCGCAAAGTCACCAGGAGAACTTCAGAAGATGCTACATCAACTCAACGCCCAAAGCAAAGCAGCAGGCCTGTCAATGAATATCACAAAGACACAGGTGATGACAAACAGTGCAGAAACCCCAGTCTCTGTGGAAGGAAGAACACTACCATACGTAAAAGAATATGTATATTTGGGGCAACTTATCTCATTCAAGGACAAGACCGGAAAAGAGATAAAAAGAAGAATGGCCTTAGCGTGGACAAAATTCTGATCACTACAATTCATACTCATGGACAGGAAGCTGAGCAGAAGATTGAAGTTTGAGACAGTAGAATCATGCGTCTTCCCAACATAATTATATGGAAGCCAAAGATGGTCAGCTACGTGCAGACAGATAAACACACTTCAAGTAAGTCAAATAAAGATAATACGTAAGATACGTGCAGTAACAAGGTGGCACAAATGTCATCAACGACGGATATCGCAGAAAAAGCCATGAGACAAAAAATAGAAATGGGGAGGCCACATCGTGAGGATGCGAGTCGACAGGTGGACATACAAAGCTAAAATGTGGGACACATGGATAGGTAAACGACAGAGAGGAAGACCTAGGCGAAGGTGGTCCGACCTTATCAGAGCGCAGGCAGGCCCACAGTGCACGAGAGAAGCAAGAAGTAGAACTGAGTGGAGGACCATGGAAGACAGACAATAGGGCAAGTGAGAGTAATTTAAGTCAAGTGCATCGCTAGGAAAACTGGGAGAGAAAGTCAAAGAGTAACAGTACAAAATAAGACAAAACAAACCGTACAATTACCATGCACAATCCTAATGTGATTTGCTCACCACATTGGTGAAAAAGAGCTACCCTTTTATAGGAGGCCTTTGCCCTTTAAGGGACATTCAAGGCTGTTCTTTATTCTTTATTCTTTATGTATATAATAAATTTATAATTATCGTCGAACATAAACAGTCGTATGCAACTCGCCTATAATGGTAATTAAGACACTCGTATGGAAATTATAAAACTCGCTCCGCTCGTTTTAGAAACCTACTCTTGTGTTATTTATTGCCATTATAGGCTCGTTGCATAATGTACTTCTTCTTTCGAATAACCCATTTGAAGGGTACGATGAATCAACGTTGGCTATTGTCCATTGTATTCAATTTCCGTTGTTTCCAAATTTCTTTCATCCTTCTAGAGTGACAATCTTCCTCCTCTTGAGTCCACTTTCTACAAGTTGTTTGTTTCTTCCTTTCTTGAAATTTTGCCTTTTGAATAGCTTCTCTGAAGAGTGATCTGTTTGCTATTGTGTCTGTCTGAATTTTGGCGTTTGTCAAATCTTTGTCAATTTCAATGAACCATGTGGGCTTGGATTTGTAACTAGTCAGTAAGTTGAACATCTGTTTGGTTAGTCTACTAATTTCCATTCTATAGATGTGCCCAAAAACTGTAATCTTCTCTTTTTCATTATATCAGTTAATTTTTCACGTTTCAAATATAACTCTCTATTTGGTCGCAACCTATGTTCTGCGTTATTATTTCGTTTAGCTCCCAGTATTTTTCTCAGAATTCGTCTTTCATTCTTCTATAATTTGCCTAAATCACCAAATCTTTTTAATTTAAGTGTTTCTGCTGCATACAGAGTTTCAGGTCTGACCACTGTTTGATAATGCCTTAATTTAGTGTTCCAGGATAAGTGTTTTTATTATATATATATTTTGTCATATGAAAACACCTATGTAATTTATGCATACGAGTTTCTATTGCTGTCTTTTCCTGTGAGTCATTCATTACCCACTCTCCTAGGTATTTAAAGGAATTTGTTTTACATACTGAACTGTCATGAATTGTGATACTTTGGGGGGCATCACTGACGTTTGTCACGAACTTAGTTTTTTCAAATGATATTTGTAGTCCGACTTTGGCTGCCTGTTTTTGCAACTCTCTAATCTGTTCTTGGGCAGTATCCAGTGAGTCAGTAAGTAATGCAATGTCATCCGCAAAAGCTAAACAATCTACAGTGATTTTATTTGGATGTCTTCCTAGTTGATCGCCTTTAGAATTGATGGCTTTCCTCCACTCTCGAATTACCTTTTCCAATGCACAATTGAAAAGCAGAGGTGACATACCATCTCCTTGCCTCACACCTGACTTTATTTTGAAAGATTTTGAATGTTCCCCTCTAAATTTAACTTTGGAAGTTGTGTTCGTTAGTGTTGCTTGAATTATTTCAGTTGTCTTGTTATCAAGTCCAAATTCCTTCAGAATGTTAATAAGTGCCTTTCTGTCAATGGAGTCATAGGCTTTTTTAAAATCCACAAAAGTAACTACATACTTCAAGTTCCTCATTTTCCTCATGTCTAATATGTTCTTTAAATTTAATATTTGCTCCATACACGATTGTCCTTTGCTAAATCCTGCCTGATACTCTCCCAATTGTGGGTCAAGTATTTTTCTGCTCTTTTTAAAAGTGCTTTGGATAAGATCTTATAGGTCACTAGCAGGAGGGAGATTCCCCTGTAATTGTTAGGATCTGTTTTCTTCCCTTTCTTATGTAGTGGATGTATCAAAGCAGATGTCCATTCTGATGTACTATTATTTTTATTTCTACAGATACACAAACTGGCACATTTTACATGAATCAGCCAGTTCAATACACTCTTGAAATAGAACATCCGTTTTAAATTAACTATAACAAAAAAATCGTCCATTGAAGTGGTATGTGGAATAGTTCCCACAACACAGGCCTTGTTTCCCTTTTGAATAGCTATGCCGATTCTCTGCATCAAATAAATTTTGGAACGAGGATCACCAGAGACTCCACCTATTACTCTTCCTAGCTTCTTTACTAGATGTATTGCGTCCTTACTCCAAGGACCCATTGTCTCCACAGCAAAGGCCACAAAAATATAGTCCTCCATGATCTTCCTATATTTGTTGTGATTCCGAGTGACGGCGATCTCAGCTACAGATCCTGCTTCTTTTGACGATGATGAGATATAGGAAGGAGCCAACGTATCTGAGCACGTTGCATCCCAGACTAGGCATTTGCCATTCGACCACGGAATTATGGTCATCCCATCAGGGCGGCAACCTTCGTCTCTGCAAATTCCAGATGGTTCAAGAATTGACAGGAATTTTGCAGTAGCGAAAGCCCTTCGAAGCGTTTCATTTATAGAGAATTGACGAGAATGTCGACCAGCACTCCTTTTACAAGAGAGATCGTGTGTACCACGTGCGGAAACGACCTCACCACAGACACAAGTATGAGGTTTACAAAGCGTTGATCCAAGGCGGAGAGACATCGAAATCCTTAAACTATAGTTGTCCAGTAATGTCCCTATTGTTCTCGATGGGATGGCATTTAACCATGAATTCGATTCTTTCTTCAAACTAGCCAAATGAATAGCCTTTTCCTCATCTGAGTTAAATTCCAGGTTGTCCATTATTTTTTGCAAACGGGACTGTCCCAATTACGTTGGAACGCAGGAACTGAAGGGATAGATGGATCGTTAAATTGGTAGTTCTATAATTCCAAGGCCTCAGCGTAAAATGTGATTTCCTCAATGTCCGAAATAACAGGAAACATTGACTGGACGAGAGAGAAAACACTATTCACCGATGACATGAAAGCTGGAAGCATTAAATCTTCAATTTTCCTTATTCCGATTCCACCGTAACGAACAGGGAGTGAGGCTATTGTCCATGATCTATCATTTAAATGTGTATTAAGTGTTGACTCTAGTGTGCATTTCACAAAATCATCCATTCTTTGTATCGACGGTCTAATCTTCCACAGAGGAGTACTTCTAAGCAAATATATGAGCTTAGGAACAAGGAAACAGTTTTTTAGGTGAAAATAAGCAATGTGAAACTTCAAATCTTTCAGACGCCCAAGCAGAAAAGTTAACTCGTCAAATTTTCTGGATAAGGAGGGTTCAATGGCGTCTTCGGTGACTGGAGCCTTCAGCAAAGTTAGAGACGGAACCACTTCAATGCCTGGAGATAACTCGTTGAAACGAGAAAAAATCTCATCTTTATTGTCACCGCAGAAGAACAACTCACATTTTCTGGGGTTAATGTCAAGACCAAGTGATTTACATTCCGCATTAATCGAGGAAAAATCATCTAGAACGACAGTCGGATCCCCTAGCAGCGAGCCATCATCCAAATACCAAATGTTCAGTTCAGATGAAAGCTTCTCCAAAATTGGCTGAATGACCAGGCAAAAGCCTAAGGGCCCTCCAGGGTCACCTTGTTGGAGACCAGATTGAGAAAGGATAACCTTGTCTCCAAAAACTAGACAAGTTGGTTCTCGATAGCATTGCCAGAAGAAGTTGTAAAGTTAAGGGGCTTTATCTTTGAAACGTGTCAGCAGAACATCTCGATCAACACTATTAAACGCATTTCTGAAGTCGATCATAAGTACAATCTTGTCGGTTCCGACATTTTTGTTGACTAAAGCTCGAGCAGAATGGATTGCTGCTTCACAGGAACCCTTCGTGCCAAAGCAAAGTTGGATAGGGTTAAAGTATTCTGCCAAATCTTCACGAACATAATTACATGCTAGACTTGCTGTTAGCCTTCTTAGAGTGCAACCAATTGCAATAGGGTGGAGCCCCCCACTCTCCTTGTTCAGTCCACACAGACTCGCCCCATATGAGATTGGGGAGATATCCGAATTCACCTGACCCGATAGCATAAAATTGCAGAGGGATGTTAAAGTAGTTAGTATTTTTTCCGGCCACACCATTACCTTTGCAGTTAGGTCTTTGAGGTGTTGTGGGCGTAAAACATCAATACCACCTGCAGACGCAGCCTGTGTAATGGGGACTATTTGCACATACCACTTCTATGGACGAAATATTTTATTTGTTATAGGTAGTTAATTTAATACGGATGTTTTATTTCAAGAGTGTATTGAACTGGCTGATTAATGTAAAATGTGCCTGTTTGTGTATCTATAGAAATAAAATTATGCAAATAAAAATAATAGTACATCAGAATGGACATCTGCTTTGATACATCCACTACATAAGAAAGGGAAGAAAACAGATCCTAACAATTACAGGAGAATCTCTCTCCTGCTGTATGCCAGGTGAATCAGTTGCCCCGAATGATATTGCTTTATGACACCCATTTGGCATTTCTATCAGGAAGGTTGAATTCTCTGCCTGTATCCCGTATGAACTAATACACTGCAAGCATATCCCGTAAACGACCTATTATTTTTCCCTCGATGTGACTACAGACTAATACGAGGGAAATTTTGATTAGGTTCTGCATGTACACATTACTACATACAATATTGTTCAGGTCGCCACCCTCTCTGGTAGACTTGCGGTGCTTGGCGATGGGGTAGCAGTGTGTATAGGCTCGCGAGAGGGCAGCTTTCTTGAACGGGATGTGTCTGTGAGGGTGTGTGAGTCGGGGCACGGGTGATGAAGGAGTAAGGCGTGAGCGGAAAGGGCATTTACTACAAGTAGGTGCCCGGGCCACTTGTCCAGTTGATGGCACGCGTGTGCGACCTTGCTGAGACTCCTTGTTACGTGCTGAGTCAGCCGGCTAGTCCGGTCTGAACCTTGGCAGCGACCGGGTCGCTGCGCTTTGCTTCGTTGTGAGTGACGTATTCGAGTGTCTGACTTTCAAGTCTTTTCAATTACAGTTAAAATGGCAACCAACAGCATTAGGAAAAACACGATAAAATGTGCTTCCCCCGACAAGGCCAATAAACCAGGCCCTGCAGAAATACATGAGTGGATTCAGTACACCCTAAAACTCAACGTGGACCAATTAGAAGCCATTCAACTCGACAATCTGGAAACTGCTGTTTTCATCAAGTTCACCAGCAAACTACTGATGGAGAAGGTCCTCAACAGTACCAACGGCAAATCTCAGGTACGGAAATTTAATGGCTCTATATCTGAGGTAAATATAACTTGTGCGGTTGTGGACAGCAAACTAATCCGAATTATGAACCTTCCCATTGAACTACCGAAAGACTGGATAATGTCGTACTTTAGTCAGTACGGGAAGGTTCGTGAAATTAGAAACGAACGATGGTCAGCTATCTACCTATTCAATATTTTGAGTGGTATTCGGGCTATGCTCATTGAACTAAAAACTGCAATTCCACCCATTATTTCTATCGATGGCTACAAAGCACAGGTGGTGTATGATGGACAACCTCGATCATGCTTTTATTGTAATGCCACTGATCACTTTAGACAGGAATGCCCAGTGAGGCGCGGTGAAACTGAAAACAAAACCGGCCCTAAGCTTCTCAGTGAAATTGTAGCCTACAAGGACAGTGACATTGTCTCGCCTGCCTTATCGGCACCTTGTTCATCTAACGTCAGTATTTCTCCAGAACAACCTGCCCCACTTGATACGTCAGCTGTAGCACAAGACACGATGGACGTGTTGACTCCTCACTCCACCGCCTTATCGCCGCAACCAGCTGGGCCATTGCCCGCCACTAGTAAACAATAACATACTTCCACATTTCAACAGGAACCTCACGGGCAGCCAGCGTTGCCACCTCCGTCTGATACTAGCCAATACACCAATGGAAGTCTTGGTAGGACGGCCACTTCTCTAGTTCCTAAAACTGACCAGAAACCTGACACCAGCACTGCCAGCCCTGAAGCGGTCACAGAAGGCGTGACCTCAGGAGAAAGTGCTACAAGTCTGGAAGCCTCAAACCTGTCCCTATTTAGTTGTGAACCACCGACCGCTGGTATAAAATGGTCGGATGAAATAGAAGACGACCACTCCAGCCACATGGATACAGAAGAGATGGGGTCACGGGACCAGGGGATCATGGACAACAAGGACCAAACTCCTAAAGAACAGGCACCTTTGAAAACCTCCTCCAAAGCTAAAACAATCCGGGCGTCAAAAGAGGGAACGCACAAGCCTTATGCGGGTGTCAGGGACCCCTGACTACAAGGCGGGAAGTCAAGCGACAAGCGTTAAAGACCACTCCATCTCCATCTTGTTTATTTTGGTAAAAAACATGTCTATCTATCTGACGATGTTGTTGACATACACTCTAATGACACTCAATGTAAATTGCATTAAAACTGCTAGTAAACAGTCGCTCTTAAGCAACCTCATTCGAGACCAAGATGTGGATATTGTTCGGTTCCAAGAAGTGGCTACTGAAGACCTCCTTACCATCTCTGGCTACGATAAAATAGTTAATGTCAATGAGAACAAACGTGTTACAGCCATCTACATTAAGTACCTTATACCATATGCGGATCCAGTCCAGTTAGTCAACTCACGCGGACTCAGTATCCGTATTCGAGATCTTCTGATTGTCAACGTATATGCTCCCTCTGGTTCGCAGGCCAGGATACAACGCCGGCTCTTTTATACCACAGATATTCTCCCACTTCTCCATAATCATACCGGCAATATAATCCTCGGTGGGGATTTTAACGCAGTGCTATCACCCAAAGACCAAAGTGGCCAATTTCAGGGCTGCCCTGCGCTATCTGCGTTAATACAAGGGCTACGCTTAAAAGACACATGGGAACTGAAGCCGTCGGGGTCAGCCGGTTACACGTACTACTACCATAATGATGCCTCTCCACTGGATAGAATATATGTCAGCGGGGAATTGAAAGAACACATGAGGGAAACAGATGTATGCCAGGTAGAGTTTTCAAACCATTGTGCGTATCTGTGCAAGATTCGCCAACCAGAATTGGGACCTCGCCGTGGGAGAGGATCATGGAGGTTAAATGATTCTATTCTGACACACTTGGGCATGAAAGATAGCTTTGCCACTGAATGGCATAACTGGAAACGCCACATTCCCCGGTTTCAAGATACTCTTGAGTGGTGGTTGAAGTATGCGAAACCCAGAGTTGTTAGGTTATTGAAGGCCTACAGTGCCGAGAGAAGACGCCACATCCATCAGACGACAGATTTCTACTATAAATGTTTACGACAGTTATACAATGAAGACCCTACCAACCCTAATACATATCGCAGAATTAAGAAAATCCGAGCGCAGCTCCTCACGCTGCAGCGAAAAGCATTGGAAGGACTCAAACTTCAAGCCCAAGATCATCAGCATCTGGCATCAGAGGCACCCTCCGTTTATCATTTTAAACGGGCGTGCCGCAAAGGCCGTCAGAAGTACATCAACCGCATTGCGACACCTGAGGGACAAATGGTGACTAGTCATACCTTAATCACAGAAACGGTAGAGAACTTCTTTCAGTCCTTGTACACAGACGACGCCCCAGTCCCACTTCACTGCCAGCATCCGTTCTTCGACGGTGTACGAGGAAGACTTTTGCACAGAGGACAAGAGTGCTTGACCTAGGACATCACCGCCGAAGAAATATATACCTCCATACTCCACAGTGCGCCGAACAAGAGTCCTGGTCCTGATGGCCTAGGGAGAGCTTTCTACATGACGTTTTGGACCACCATTCGCGATGAACTTACAGCCGTAGTGAATGATGCTTGTCGTCCTGGACGAAATATCGACACCCTGAAAGATGGCCTGGTGGTATTAGTCCCAAAAATTACACAACCAACACAGCTCAGGGACTTTCGCCCACTGACGCTTTTAAACTTTGACTACAAGATCTTCACGAAATGTATGAAAACGAGACTTCAGGCCTTTATGGAGGAAGCCACATCACGCCACCAATCGGGTGGGGTACCAGGCAGGTGCGTTGTCAACACTACATGTGCTATTCGCGATGTCATTAGTGAGTCGCTGGTCGGCAATAAGAAGAAACTTTTATTATCACTGGATTTTGACCATGCCTTTGATAGGGTAAACCATAAATACATCCTTGCGACCCTTCAAGCTATTGGCTTCGATATGCGGTTTATTGCCCTCAGAGCAAAATTCTTCATGGTGGATCTTCAAAAGTGAATGTGAATGGGTATTTCACACGACCTCTCCTCATCCATCGTGGAGTCAGGCAAGGGTGTCCAATGTCCATGCTTCTTTTTGTTCTATCCCTGGAACCCCTTCTTTGTAATCTCCATACATCTTTCAATGGCACGGAGATCAGTATTTTTGCATATGCGGATGATGTCACTCTTGTGGTGGATCGAACCGTTGACATGCAGCAATTGTTCACGGACCTTGATGAGTACGGGAGATATTCTGGTGCGCGACTGAACCGACGAAAAACAAAGGTGATGTGGATTGGGAAATTGGACCGAGTCCAAGGGGTTCTCCCGGCGTGGGTAACGATCGCCTCAGAACTCAAAATATTGGGCATATCTTTCTTGAACAGTGTACACCAAATGATTAAAAAGAACTGGGACGTTGTCCTACATTCTATGCGTGGTGCCTTGCAACAAGTGTGGTACCGCTCCTTCCTCTTACACCAACGAACAATGTACGTGAATATGTTCAGCTTAAGTAAAATATGGTATCTCAGTCAAATTCTTCCTATGCTAAGAATGGTGGGTACACGTATTATTTCCGCCGTCAGATGGTTTATTTGGCAAGGAGCTCTATTACGTCTTTCCCGCAGCACATTAACATTGCATAAATCCCAGGGAGGTCTGGGACTCATCGATGTTGAAAATAAAGCTAGAACTTTATTCCTCAAACGACACCTTCAACTGCTTACAGGCTTCGGGACCGATGAGTCACATAACTTCCTACGGAGATGGTGTAGTCCCCATGACTGCTCGAACCTACCAGCTTATTATGATATTGTTACGTGCCACCCCCCTAGTGGCACTTTTGTTAACTGGATTACGGTGGGTAGAAAGCACAAGACCAATTACTGCTTTAAAGAAATAATTAACTTTATTGTGGCCTGAAAGATACACTACTCAACAGCAAATACAAGCAATTATTACCTTACTCCAGTTTCCTCACGTCGAGAATACTTCCCCTTTCACTTGTCAAGAGGCCACAGTTAATCCTCTCGCTAATGAGTCCGGCCCCGTACGCTGGCTGGAAATAGCTGCACTAGGTCTGTCACTCACTGTTTTGCAACTCAACACAATGACCTCTCTCGCTCTAGGTAAGCACACTCGCTCAAAACACAGGCAGTCCCCTGTAAGCTCCTCACTCCCTTCGCTGACAAGAGAATCGGCTTCACTAGGGGTTTCGCAAGTCACACACTTCTGTCGCTCAGGATAAGCGCTCGCACTCGCTCGTAAAACACAACAACAACCACTGCTTGACAGGTCGCAATTATAGAGCAGGCCGGTGACTCAATAAATGCTTTTAGATCCATCCAGGGTTCACGGCTTCTCGAGGCTTCCTCCACTGGCTGAGTCACGAATATTCTGGACCATCCCTTTGTCCTAGTAGCCCTGTTGCACAAGGCGCACGCAATACACGAGGCAGGGCACAGCCCAGCCCTGGGGCAGTTGTGACTCATGCGGCGAGCGATGACACAGACTCACAGCCGTAACAATATCAATCATCATGCACCTCATGTCCGGTATCTGAGAGTTGAATTAAGCTACGTGCCACAAGACTTCATCAGGTCTATCTCAACGAAAAAGCTGTATCGTTCTATCATGGCACAACAGTATGTTGCCCCCAGAATTATGCAATCCGCATTGATCGTCAACTGGAATCGAGTCTGGAGGAATGTCTCCACTCGCATTCTTCCCAGCGCAGCGAAGGAAATTTGGTATAAAGTAATCCATGACCTTATACCAACAAACAACAGACTCCATCGCATTCACATGGTGGAGACCGCCTTATGCACTTCATGTTCCAATCAGGATACAATCCTGCACCGATTTACGCAGTGTGTTCCGATTCGATCGACCTGGAACCGCTTCACCCGGGTCCTGAATAGCTTCTTGAACTGTTCTACTACCTACATCACTCCTGAATGGGTGATCCGCCCAACATTTAGCCTTCAACCGCCCCAACTGAACAGTGCGGTAGTGTTACTCCTCGGTTGCTATGTGCACTGTGTGCTGAAAACTACGGGGCCATATACAGAACTCGAAATGCTGTCCGAGGCAAGTGAGTGTGTCCTCACGAGTCTTCGCTGTACTACAAGAACTCGCCGGCTTGGGGACTATGCCCAGCAGCTCACCCGCATCATGTGAGTGTTTGTGTTTTGTGATAGTGATTGAACATTGAACATTAAGTAGACTAGTATAACTGCGATAAACTCATCCATATCCGCGATTGTTATTCATCTACCACCTCACAATCACCTGTGTACCTTAAATATAGCAAGACAATAAACAAGTTACCTTAAAAAAAAGCGGGCTGGCTGCCGGCCGAGGTGCGTGTGTTACGAGGAAACAAGGATCGTAATAGCGGGGCAATGAAACAGAGATCCCTTGTTTACAGCTGGGGTTCATTACACCAATGTCAGGGGGAGAGTGATGGCAAGGCTGCAGAGGAAAAGAAGGAAAAGCTGGCACACTTACCATTGGAAGTCAGGTCTGGAAGTCTTGTAGTCTAGAAGAGCTGTCGTGGACGACAGCAATCGTTTCGTTCCACCAGGGTCTCTCCGCTTCCCCTAGCCCGTGGGTCCTCTCTTTATTGATGTGTAACATCTTTCCACTAGGTATATTTATATTTTTTGTGGGGGTGATTTCAGAAATTGAAACGGAAATGGATGGGACGGAAACACTGAGCGCGCGCGGTGGTGGAGATTGGTTCCACGACGTTTTATCGGCCATGTGGCTATGTGGAATGTATATCGAATACGGTTTAGATCAAGGTTTGGAGGCCCCATGCCAGATATTCCTACAATAAACCATCTTCAAGTTGTCGTTCTTTGGTGTGAAAATATTCATTATATCATATTTGCTGAAAACAATTATGATTTATTAAATCTTCACAATATTGCTGTACTCTTATTTAATGTAAGCACTCGAAGTTTTGAGGCCTGTTTCCTGAAATCCTGTAGGCTGTCATATGTCCGTCTATGGTATGTTTAGTGTTCTTAGGAGGTGGCGTTAGATTGAACTAGAGTCGTTATATTAGGAGGACATGCAAGATATCCAGCGCGGCATTGGAGCGCTTGAGTGAGGGTTGCTGGAACTTGTCGAGCAGGAATGTCTGCTCTGTGGATTCCAGAGCTGTGAGAGACAATGGCAGGAAGGCATTGTAAAGGAATATATGAAGGTTGTGACTTGTGCTATTAAAATTGTTTGAGATATTTGTGAAGAAATATATACAGGGAAATACTCTATTGTCTTTACTACGTTGCATTGTTTGTATCTTACTACAACATATTATAAGAAGATACCTCTCCTGGACTAAGGGTGTTTTGGGTTCGCTTATGAATGCAGTCGATAGCGCTCGAGGTGATATTAATTCAGCAGCTGGCAAATATCGAGGAAGAGCCGCAATAATCTCGCTGTGTATTCTGAAGCGCTACAGCTCATTAATTCAATCCACCTGATTAAACCTCTTGTTTTGTTAATTGCAATAAATGCAATTCGTGTTATACGCATGTTAAGTGTCTCATTACAAGCTTAATTTAATTCTCATACTTTGGAGCCTCGTTCTGACGTCATGAAATGTTCGACCGGACATCCAGGCTTCGATTCAAACTGCCCATGGCAGTGTGGAAGCCAACATGGGACGTTTTTGTTTCAGTGTTGGGTGTATAAACTATGAACGCTCTTATGAAGGGTCTGACGCGTAACACAAAATATATTTATGGTTGGTTGGTTCCTAAGTTTAGGGGCTGCGACAATGCGGTCATGTAGCCCCGTATACTTTGGTTGTGTATAGGATCTGTCTGATAACCGGTGTTAATTGTGGTGATTGTATTAGTGTGTGTTTCTGTTTTAGGTAGATTTCATTAGAAAGCTAACTATTGCAATGGGTACCATGTTTCGACTTCCGGAAAATTTCGACATATCTTCGCGTTTCACATCCCCCAGACCCCAAAACCACCGTCAGTTCAAAAGTTTATATATAATTTATGTATATATGTATCTATCTATCTATCTATCTCTCTCTATATATATATATATATATCAGTTTCTTGTGGACACGATAACTGCCGTAATTTTGTACCAATCACTTTGAATTGTTTACATAATATGTATCCCTATAAAATCTCGGTCGAGTTCGTTAATGGGCAAAATCGGTCGAAGGGGGTGAAAATGGGGGTCTTTTTTCGAAAAAAAGAAATTTCGCTATAACTCTCTTAATACGTGAAATATCTAATCCATTCAAAGTTCATAATATGTGTCGGAGAAGTGCCAAAAATTTATGTCAAATACGTTTTTTGATAGCACCAACCATTGACCAAAGGGGTGGAAAAAAGTGGGTTTTTCGGGAAACATTAATCATATCTCTCTTAATAGGCACAATATCAAAACCGTACAAAATGGAAAATATTTCCCTAATAATTATCTAAAACTTTTGTCTGAAAGAATTTTTGATATGACCCACCATTACGCCAAGGGATGAGAAAAATTATTTCAGAATTTAAAAAAAAAATGCCAAGTGCCATCAGATGTTACCATAACAACGCTTTTAAATTGATAAGGGATGATCTATCAGAGGTTGCCAAGACAACGCCATTGACGAGATCACATTCATTTTTAGCCCACTTTTCACACTTTTCAAAAATGAGGAAAAAGTAGACTTATGAGATCGATCCGGGAAAATGTGTCTGTCCTTCTGTCTGTCTGTCTGTCTGGCAGTCCTTCTGTCTGTCTGGCTGTGTGTGTGTGTGTGTGTGTGTGTGTCCCTATCAACTCCTAAACGGCTGCAGCAATCGAAACCAAATTTAGTATGAGTAAAGTTGTATACCGGAATATCTCAGGCCCATATTTGAAAAAGATGCCAGTGCTACCAACTGCTAAAAAAACGCACTAGAAATTTGAGCTCCATGTTGGATATCTTGGAAGGTATACATGGGAGCTATTCTAAAATTGGCACACATGTAGATAATACTATTTCAGTTTAATTTCCAGGTGGCCTTACATGACAGCGTTGCCAAAATATTTTTAAGCCTTCTGATAAGTCCAATTTTTAAATGCATATAACTTCTACACTATTAATTGGATTTCAACCAAATTTTGTATGTAATATGTGTACATAAACAGATATGACTGAGTGTATTCTTAAGAGCCACCAGGGCTGCCAACTGTTAATAATTGCTCTCTACTTTGTATCCAAATATATCAGAAAGTATGCAAGCCGACAGCTTTAAACTATGCACACGTAAATTACCTGACATTTTACATTAATATGGAGTAACTTATATACGTCAGTTCTACCAACATGATTCTAAGCCTGCTGATAGGACCAATTTTTAAATACCTGTAACTTCTATACCAACAAATGGATTTAATCCAAAATTGGCACAAAAAGATATAATATTTCAGATTATTTCTGACCAGCACTCGCATGACATTGTTGCCAACATGCTTTTACGTGTACTAATAGATCCAATGTCTTAATCCATGTAACGTCCTTTGAACTTCAACCACATTTTGTATTCTGTACCTTAGGAGATGGAAGTAAGAATATATTCAGTCACCGGAGCTGCCAACTGTATTGCTCTATTAGGCTACATTATGCCTAGTATACCTTATTTCGAACTAATAAAGACATTTCGATATTACCCACTTAATTTCGTCATTATTCTAGATAGGTTCATATACTGTAGATTAATCTATGGCATGAATCTTAATTTTAAGAAAAGTGGGCTCTTTAGTTCGTCACGGAACTTCTTGTTCCATCTGACTATGAGGGAAGCGGCTAACTGGTAGCATGCTGAACTTCTATGCCTAAGGTCGCTGGTTCAAAGCCGGCCAAAGTCGCCGGATTTTCTAAGAGCGCTAAAAATCCGTCAGCATGCTTTCCTTCGGAGGGGAAGTTACAACGTTCGTTGCAAGTTGCTGGTTGCGGTGGCATCTAGCAGCCAAGTTCACAGCTAGGTGTCGTTGACGTTAGTATTTGGTA
Source organism: Meconema thalassinum (assembly GCA_946902985.2). Lineage (NCBI taxonomy): Eukaryota > Metazoa > Arthropoda > Insecta > Orthoptera > Tettigoniidae > Meconema > Meconema thalassinum. The sequence continues at coordinate 2,132,241,346 of OX336388.2, read as the reverse complement.
CAAAATTAGGTACTACTACTTAAAATTGACCGTCTGCAGACCTTACCTGAATTACAGAGTAATACAGTCATCACAAATAACACCGTTTATCAGACAGATTCTACACACACCCAATGTACACGGGGTTACATGACCACCTTGTCGCAGCCCCTAAACTGAGGAACTAACCAACATCTCTGCGGGAGATAAAATTTTGCGTGAAGAAGTAACAGACTGTTAGATAGTTACACATTAGTTCCAAACCTTGCATAAGGACAGTGTGATCACAAGTATAACAAGAAGTTCCGTGAAGAACTATACAGCCTACTTTTCATGCCAATGATTATTCTACAGAATATGAACCTATCTAGAATAATGACGAAATTAAGTTGCTAATATCGAAATTTCCAATTAGTTCGAAATACTGTATACCTGGCATAATGTATCCTAATAGAGCACTACAGTTGGCAGCCCTGATGACTGAATATATTCTTAGTTCCGTCTCTTACGGTACTAAATACAAAATTTGGTTGAAGTCCACTGGATAGCATGGACGTTACATGCAGTTAAACATTGGATCTAACAGCGCGCGTAAAATCATGTTGGCAACAATGTCATGCATGTATTGGTCAGAAATAATCTGAAATAATATGATCTATTGTTGTGCCAATTTTGAATGAAATCCATTAGTTAGTATAGAAGTTACATGCATTTTAAAATTGGACCAATCAGCAGGCTTAGAATCATGTTGGCAGCACTGACGTATATTAGTTACTCCAAATTCGTCTAGAATGCCAGGTACTATACGTGTGCAATGTTTAGAGCTATTGGCTTGCATACTTTCTGATATATTGATATTAGGGTAACAAAAGTAGGGACAGCACATATTAACAGTTGGCAGCCCTGGTTGCTCCTTAGAATACGCATAGTCATATCTGTTATGGTACACATAGCACATACGAAATTTGGTTGAAATCCAAATGATGGTATTGAAGTTATATGTATTTAAAGTTGGACCTGTCAGCAGGCTTAGAATCATGTTGGTAGCACTGACATATATAAGTTACTCCAAATTAATATAGAATGTCAGGTACTATACGTGTGCATAGTTTAAAGCTGTCGGCTTGCATACTTTCTGATATATTGGTATTTGAATAAAATAAATTAGGAGCATTTATTAACAGTTGGCAGCCCTGGTAGGTCTTAAGAATACGCTCAGTCATATCTGGTTATGTACACATACAACATACGAAATTTGGTTGAATTCCACTTGATAGTGTAGAAGTTATATGCATTTAAAAATTGGACCTATCAGGAGGCTTATAATCATTTTGGCAACACTGCTATGTTTGGCCTCCTGGAAATTAAACTGAAATATTATGATCTGTACGTGTGCCAATTTTGAAATAGCTCCCATTCATACTTTCCAAGATATCCAACATGGAGCTCAAATTTCTAGTGCGTTTTTTCAGCAGTTGGTAGCACTGACATCATTTTCAAATATGGACGTGAGATATTCCGGTGCACATCTTTACTAATAATAAATTTGGTTTTGATTGCTGCAGCCGTTTAGGAGTTGATAGGGGGGGACACACACACAGCCAGACAGACAGACAGAAGGACAGACAGACAGACAGACACACACACATTTGCCCGATCTCATAAGACTACTTTTTCCTCATTTTTGCAAAATGTGAAAAGTAGGCTAAAAATGAACCCCAAATGACAAGAAGGTTACCATCCCCATAAGACAGTAAAATGTTAAAAATATGCATAGAAAGACGACAAAATGTTAACTAACCTCCAATTGTAAAATACTTTCTCGCAATAAATGAGGTCTGATCCTCCTACGAAAACCTGCATATTTTGCCTATTATAGCCTATCCCCTAGTTTGCCCGGTGAAATCTACCTCCGCCTTCCGGCGTGCCGAGAGGAATTTTTTAAATTCACATATGACTGCAGACGTTTGAATTTTTCAAATAGTTCCTACTTCTGACGCCATACGCCACCGTCAATGCCTACTAGTTAAGAACTTGGCTACCAGACGCCACCGCAGTCGGCTCTTGGCAACAAACGTAGGGACCTAAGAGCGTTGTTTACATTCTTAACCTATACAATTTAGCTTCACACAGGTGTAATTAGGCTAGTGGAAGGTTCTTTAGAATGCCATAAATCTATGACATGGAACCGCCGGCTTTACTTCCCCTCTGAAGGAAGGCATACTGAGGTATTTCTTACGCTCTTAAAACATCCGACGACTTAAATTCCATAATTGTCAAAAAGTTTCGTAATGTTGATGGTTGGTTGGTTGGTTTCTCAGTTTAGGTGCTGAGACAACGCGGCCATGTAGCCCCGTGTACTTTGGGTCTGTGTAGAATTTGTTGGATAACCGCTGTTAATTGTGATGGCTGTTTTAGTGTGTATTGTCTGTAATTCAGGTAAGGACTGAAGACGATCAATTTCAAGGAGCTCCTACTTATGCTACCAAATGCCACCGTCATTGACCCTTAGCTGTGAACTTGACTAGTAGATGCCACCGTAACCGGCACCTGGCGACGGACGTTGGAATTTAAAGAACTTTCATCAACTTTACCAACTGTTGAAAAAACGCTCTAGAAATATGAGCTCCATGTTGGATATCTTGGAAGTTATGCAGGAGAGCTATTCCAAAATTGGCACACATGTAGATAATACAATATCAGTTTAATTTCCAGGAGACCATACATGACAGTGTTGCTAAAATAATTTTAAGCCTTCTGATAGGTCCAATATTTAAATGCATATGACTTCAAAACTATCACTTGGATTTCAACCAAATTTTGTATGTTGTATGTGTACATAAACAGATATGACTGAGCGTATTCTTAAGAGCCATCAGGGATGCCAACTGTTAATAATTGCTCTCTCTATTTTTAGCCTACTTTCGATTTTTGCAAAAAATGAAAGTTGACTTATGAGATCAACACAGGACGAAAAATTGTGTGTCTGTCTGTGTGTGTGTGTCTGTGAGGCTGTGTCTCTGTGAGTGTGTGTACTCTGAATGTTTGTCACCCCCTATCAATTCGAACACGGTGAAACCGAATTGAACGAGATTTGGTACAGAGGTAGCACGAGCAAAGGGCACCTCATTGTTATGTTTTATATCGCCACCATCTTGACGGAAACGTAATAGTGGCCACCCAAATGTCCAAAACTTAAATAAAATTACGACTAACCTATGCATCCGATCTCTACCAAATTTTGCAACAACATACCTTTATGTGAGAAGCGTTCTTTGACCACGCCACAAGGTCATCAGCTCGATAATTTGCGGATGGCGGCCATGTTTGTGTGCAAATTGATTTCCCCTATCAATTCAAAGACCGAGAAACCGAATTGAACAATATTTGGTACAGAGGTAGCACTAGCAAAGGGCACCTCAGTGCCGTGTTTCATATCGCCGCCATCTTGACGAAAACGTAATGGCGGCCACCCAAATGTTAAAAGATTAAATCAAATTACGACCAACCTATAATAATCTGATCTCTACCAAATTTTGTAACAACATACCTTGTGTGAGAAGCATATTTTTACCGAGCTACAAGATCATCAGCCCACTAGTTTGCAGATGGCGGCCATGTATGTGTGAAAATCGATTCCTCTATCTATTCAAACACGGTGAAATCGAATTTAACGAAATTTGGTTCAGAGGTAGCACTAGCAAAGGGCTTCTCAGTGTCAAGTTTTATATCGCCGCCATCTTGGCGGAAACGTAATGGCGGCCACCCAAATGTTAAAAGCTTAAATTAAATTACGGCCAACCTAATCATCTGATCTCTACTAATTTTTGCAACAACATACCTTTATGTGGTAGGCATCTTTTGACCAAACTACAAGATCAGCAGCTCAATAGTTTGCACATAGTGGCTATGTATGTGTGCAAATTGATTCCCCCTATCAATTCAAACACGGTGAATCCGAATTGAACGAAATTTGTTACAGAGATAGCACTTGCAAAAGGCAACTCAGTGTCATGTTTTATATCGTCGCCATCTTGACGGAAACGTAATGGCGGTCATCCAAATGTTAAAAGTTTAAATCAAATTACGACCAACCTAATCATCTGATCAATACCAAGTTTTGCAACAACATACCTTTTTTTGGGAAGCTTCGTTTGACTGAACTACAAGGTCATCAACCTAATAGTTTGCAGATAGCGGCCATGTATGTGTGCAAATCGATTCACCGTATCAATTCAAACACGGTGAAACCGAATTGAATGATATTTTACACAGAAGCAGCAGTATCAAAGGACACCTAATATTCATGTTTAATATCCGTATAACACATTGTATTTCAACAAGCTACTACAACCTACATTCAATTGTCTACTCCTTGAAAAGGACAAAGAGTTATATCAATACCCATGCATTTAGGAGAAAGTAAGCTATATGTTCTTTACTGAACATATTGTTTTATATCCAAATACCAATATATCTGAAAGTATGCAAGCCGACAGCTTTAAACTATGCACTCCTATAGTACCTGACATTTTAGAATAATTTGGAGTAACTTATGTACGTCAGTTCTACCAACATGATTCTAAGCCTGCTGATAGTATCAATTTTTAAATACATGTAACTTCTATACTATCAGTTGGATTTCAACCAAATTTCGTATGTGCTATGTGTAACATAACAGATATGACTAAGTATTCTTAAGAGCAATCAGGGCTGCCAACTGTTAATAAACGCTGTCTATATTTTTTACCCTCATATCAATATATCAGAAAGTATGCAAGCCAACAGCTCTATAATTTGCACACCTATAGCACCTGACATTCTAGATTAATTTGGAGTAATTAATATAAGTCAGTGCTGCCAACATGATTCTATGTCTGCTGATAGGTCCAATTTTAAAATACATGTAACTTCTATACTAACAAATGGATTTCATCCAAATTGGCACAATAAGATATCATAATATTTCTGTTTATTTCTGACCAGCTCCCTCATTACATTGTTGCCAACATGCTTTTACGCGTGCTGATAGATTCAATGTCTAACTGCATGTAACGTCCATTGGACTTCAACCAAATTTTGTATTCTGTACCTTAATAGATGGAACTAAGAACATATTCACACATCAGGGGTGCCAACTCTAGTGCGCTATTAGGCTACATTATACCAGGTAGGCCTATATTTCGAACTAATTAGACATTTCGATATTACCAAATTAATTTTGTCATTCTAGATAGGTTCATACACTGTAGATTAATCATTGGCATGAATCTTAACTTTAGTTCATCACGGAACTTCTTGTTTTTTAACATTTTTGGTTCCTGCCTTGTGGTAACATTTTCCATTTCCCTCGTATCTCCCATAATTATGGGAATTATTGGACTATTTGTTTTTACAGTGGGTGTTGAACAATGTATCTCACTCATTTCTGCATTATTACTTAATTAAGAGTTTATATTTCACTTTTATTTCTAGCAAACTCAAAAATTAGTTTAACGTTTTATTGAAAGACTAATTGATACCAAACAACTTTCAGTGAGTTTCATTTCGTAACTGAAGATTTAACATACAGTACCCTTTAAAATTAGAATAGTCTAAACACTTCTATAAACACGAGGGAAACGGTGATGATCAGCGCAAAGCAACAACCAAATTTTGAAAAATAGATAAAAATTGTTACGATTGAATTTTGAACATTTAGAACTTTGCTCCAAATAATAGCAAGATGTGTGTATTTCCTCGGAAATGTGTACAGTTATAATATTAAATATTAAAGATCAATAGGCTGTCAGAAATCGCTGAAAAGGTAGAACTCCAGATTTCTATTTAGAAGACAAAATATATGACAAACTTCTGCGATGGACCTGAATGCATGATCAGTAATCTTGGAAAAATTGGTCGAGTCAAAAATTTTAGATATCTCGGTGAAGTCATCCACCTGAATGGACTAGAAGAGGTAGCAATTAAGGTCAGGATGTGGAAGTTACCAGGCATACCAAATTACAATGAATATCTATAACAAAAGGTCTATGAGTATAGGGGCCACGTTCCGACACTATAACACAGTTGTAAAACCGAAGGATTATTTGCGTCCGAAACTTTGACCATGGTTATTAAGGATCAAGCTGACAAACTGGAGAAGAGAGAGCGAAGGATATTAAGACAGTGGCGAATGAGCATATCACAGCAACAATTAAGAAGAGACGGCTACTATTTTACGGTCACCTCTTGAGGATGACTGATGATGGATTAACGGAAAGAATATGGCGTTTCATTAAGTCTAAGGCTACAAGGCCGAGATTGTTCGATGAATGCAAAATAGATCTCTGGCAAATTGGTATTCCAGGTCAAGGAACACATTTAAAAGATTGGTGAACAACTCTCACGGGTTTTAATATGGTATCAACTTCCGGACGGCGTAGAGGAGCTTTGTCCGAAGAACATAAACAGACACACGTCGCTGGGGTCAGAAGATACTAACAGGAAGTCAAAGTCGGAACAAGAACAAGACCTAGACATTAAAGTGAAGTTGGTTGTTACCAAGCAGTCCATAGAGGCCCAACTCGATGTATAAAATTAAAATCGGTATTGTTTTGGCTCCTTGCCGGTCGCATTTGAAGAAATATTCTGCCTTTGGCTACAATCTGAAACTGGAGTTCCTGTTGCATGATTGGACTGCCTTTCTACGATTCCACATTCAGTCGAGAATCGCAAGTCGATGTTTCAGTTTAAGCTCTCTACGGGCTGTGGGAATGAGTGCCAGTGTGTATAACGCTAGCCAACTGCCCTCATAGGGGATGAGGGTGCAGAATATAGATATTGTAGTTGGTTTGCACATCCCTTGCCTCTAAAATGAGAAAATTTGCTTCCTGAGTAAATCATTATTGCATGAAAATACTGGCCTTATTGACTGAGTGGTTGAATGTTCAAACTGCTCATTGAAGAATTTATTGGTTGATATCTATATATTTAAAACAGTAAGGTGATTTTTGTTATCACGAGATAGAGAGAACGACAGAACCAATTTACTTCGTAGAGCACTCTAACGAAAGCTCTTGGCCTGTAGATCTGCAGAGTGTCTCTAAAATAAACAAATATAATACGGTATATTTTTAAATAAATATAGAAAATAGCAGAATTCCGGCCCCTCGCGCATGCGCACAATCCACCTGGGCTCATGACAAAATGGCGGTGAGAAGTCCATTAAAATGTAAGTTATTTAATAAGCTTCCATGTAATTGAAAACATACATTAACCAAGTTCTGACAATACAATATAATAACAGTATGAACATATACGAATGTATATTGATTTTATTGATAATGAATTGGATTATTTCCTTCAGATAGCGGCTTTTGAAGATAGTCAATGGTTGCGTCTGCATCTAAATTTGAGTGCGCGAGTAGCTATTTGGTTAAGGCGATTGACTGTGGATCCAAGGATCGCAGGTTCGATCCCAACTCTCGCCAGTATTTTTTTTTTTTTTTTTGCCACTGAAATATTGTTTTATCAAGGAGTATTAGTAAGGTTTTATGTCAGTTAAAGATACATATTTCTACACATTTTCTCAACACGTTTTATTTCCGTTTTACCATTGCATTACAGCATGTCCTCAATACGTCGTTTGAATATCTGCAATCAGTTCCAGTAACTGACAACAGATGGCAGTACCTCGCCAATATAGTTCCAGTAACTGAGAGCAGATTGCGTCGATATATTTAAAACACAAGGCATGGCCTTGATGGCGAGTTTTCGCGTGATAGTTAAATATTGTTTTATCAAGGATTATTAGTAACGTTTTATGTCAGTTAAAGATTCCTACATTCCCTCTCAATAAGTTTTATTTCCGTTTTACCATTGCATTACAGCATGTGGTCAAAAGAGCTAATATCTGCCATCAATTGCAGTAACTGACAAAAGATGGCAGTACCTCGCCCATATAGTTTCAGTAACTAACAACAGATGGCAGCACCATTGCATCGATATATTTAAAACACAAAACATGGCGCGTTTTCAAGTGACGGAGAGTTATAGAGGGGAATTTTTAAGAAGGGAAACGTTGAAGAACATTAACTGACAGTTGAGTGTGTAGGCTATGTTGTTTATGTACCTGAATATTGCAATTTCTTCCCAATGCTTCGGTGGTCAAGTTGGTAGCATCCTAGACTAAAAGTTATAAATTATGCATCGTCGATATACTCTTAAATTATTAGTGAAAAGGTAGTTTTCCAGGCCCTGGCGCGTGTCCACAATTGCTTTCGCCATGAGAGACACTTGGCAAACATAATTCGTTTGAAGGGCTCCGACATCGTTGTCACTCAGCCCCATGTACTTTGGTGTGTAAGTGTAAAATTTTCTCTGATAACCCGTATTATTGTGATAGCTGCATTACTTTGTGTATTTGTAATTAAGGTGGGAAATGGCAAGGTGACGGCCGAGGCCTTAAGTTAGGAACCATCCCGGTATTTGCCTTGAGTGGAAGTGGGAAACCACGGAAAACCACATCTAAGATTGTCGAGGTGGGAATCAAACCTCCTCTTCTTAGTTATACCTCTAGAGACTGAATGTGCCCCGTTTTTGCCCTCAGACCAGAATTAAATTTCTTGGCAGAGCAGGAAATGTAACCCGGGTCTCCGAGGCGATAGCCAAGAATGGGTGGGCTTCCATGTGTTAATACGATTTTTGACATGCACGGGACATAGAATTCTAAAACAGCCTCCATTAGGGTGACTGCCGAAGTGAGTATTGAGTATATGCCTAAGCTCATTCCAGTAGTTGGCGAAGTTATTCTATGTTCCCCTGCAAAATGTACTGCCATAAACTATAACAGGTGATGGAAATAGCTTATTTAGAGCAGTTTTGTACTGTTTATATCAAAATGAAGAACGTCATTCTGCGCTGCGTTTTCAAGCTATTGCCAAACATTTCGCTGGCAGGAACAATTATAAGGAATTTATTGTAAGCGATCAGTCTCATCGCATTCTCCTCACCAACCAACTTGAGTATGAGAGTCTCTGGACGGTCATGTTGAACTTCATTGTGTAAGACAGTTGTTTAATGATTATTTGTTTAGAGTACTGAATCTAACTACGCAGTTGATTTCGGCAATGGAAGTATTTTTTGCCATTTAATATTTAGCGGCTCCGATATTGCAGGTCACTATAGTGTTATCGAATAATACGAAGCCACATTTAAAATCCAATATAAATAGGCCATTTCAGAAACAATTCCAGTTGTTATGCAGTACAGTGAAAGGTCTTTGACGATCAAATGTAAACATTGTTCTACATTGTATTTATCTTGCGTAAAATCTACGCGCGGTTACTTTGGCCTTTACTGTTGTGATGGTAAAATTGATCTGCTGAAATATAAAATATTTGCCAAGCTGCAACAATGCAATGATATTAATTTTAAAGTCTGTCTGTCTGTTAGGTAGTCAGCCCGAAGGCTGGTTGGATCCTCAAAAAGTACCGCCGTTACGTTATGTGAGTAGATACCCACAAAAACCCAAGGCAGCGCTATTTTGAGGCGTTCTAGGCAAGAAGAGGAGTGAGGTAGTTTGCCATTGCTTTCCTCACTGAGTCAGAACAGTAGTCCTAACCCTATGAGTTGAACCTTTCACAGCATTCACAGGCACTGACTGTGCCCCGAATGCCATCACTAAGCACCACCCATACCTCAGTAGCTTCCATATAATCACAGCCATGAGTGAGACTGAGACATCGGTGAAAAGCCACCTTTTACTCTAGCCTGTGCCAACTGACAAATGCAAAAGTACTGTATTCATCAAGAGATGGGGAACATTGAACTTATATCCAGTAGTTCAAACACATACATCAGCGTTAACATATTGGCGAACAGGTGTGCGAGTGTAAACTTTTCTCTGATAACCTGTGTTAATGTGATGGCTGTGTTGATGTGTGCATTTGTAATTAATGTGGGGAATGGGGAGTTAACGACCGAGGCTTTAAGTTAGGAACTATCCCGGTATTTGCCTGGAGTGGAAGTGGGAAACCACGGAAAACCAAATCCAAGATTGTTGAGATGGGAATCAAACTTTGCTCTTCTTAGTTTTGCCTCACGAGTGCGCCCCGTTCCAGTCCTCAGACCAGAATTAAATTTCTTGGCAGAGCGGGGATCGAACCTGGAATCCGGAGCAATAGCTCAGAATGTAGCCTTAAGAATGGGCTTCCCTGTGTTAATACGATCTTTGACAAGCACTGAACATATAATTCTAAAACTCCCTCCATTACTGTGGCTGGCGAAGTGAGTCTATGCTCATTCCAGTAGTGGCGAAGTGATTCTATGCTCCCTTGCATAATTTACTGTCATGGAAATACAAAGTATTGTACCTTCAACAGGTGATGGAAATTCATTATTTACAGCAATTTCATTCTGTTTATTTCAAAATGAAGATCGTCATCCTGAGTTGCGTTTGCAAGCAAATTGCAAAAATTGCAAGGATTTTATTATTGGCGATCAATCTCATCGCATTATCATCAGCAACCAACTTGAGAATGGAAGTATTCATTGTATATGTGAATATTATTGTTTATTGATTATTTGTTTAGAGTGCATAACAATGGGTCTAACCACGCAGTTGATTTTGGCAATGGAAGTAAGTTATTATTTGCCATTTAATATTTGGCGGCTACGTTGATGCAGGCCACTATAGTTTTATATAAAATGACGTTAATTTGGGCAGAAATGCTGCTATAAATAAACCCATTTGACGAAATAGAACATTAGCCGCAAAAAAGTGGGAAATCGGAGAAAAATACGAAGCCACTTTTAAAATCCAATATAAATATGGCATTTCAGAAACAATTCCAGATACTATGCCGTTACAGTTTAGGGTCCTTGACGAACAAATGTAAACATTGTTCTGCACTGTATTTCTCTTGCGAGAAATCTACACTTGGTTACTTTGACATTTGCTGTTGTAATGGTAAAATTAATCTGAATAAATATAAAATATTTGACAGGCTTTAACAATTATTTTTCACTGGAGATGATATCTCAAGGAATTCCAGAGGGACTAATCGGCAGTACAATGCTATGTCCTTCGTTTCATGGCGCAGCGGTCAAGCTGTATGCCTCTCACCAAGGCGGATCGGGTTCGATTCCCGGTCAATGCATGTGAGATTTTTGATGTGAAAGGCCATGTCCTGTGGTTCGGATTCCACGTTAAACGGAGGTCCCGTGGCTTATGATCGCGAGATTAACGGTCACGTTAAACTGCAAGCTTCCTTCCTTCCTTCGTTTCATTTGGTGCCAATGTTAGTGTGCCACACGCACACGGTCCACATTGTTTTAAAATGTATGGAATTGCACATCATCGCATTTCATCGTTATATTCCAAAAATATAAGCGATGGTTTGCGGCCAGTTGTATTAGACTCATAAGAGTTCTTGAATCCCTTGGAACTAAACGACTGGCCGCCACATACTCCAAACGCTTGGTCCGTTATGCTGCTTAGAAATCTGAACGGTTCCCAAGGACTCCTAAATGCAACCATATTGCTTGGATTTGGAAATAATAGGTGCAGTTAAAATTAGGCAGAGATGTCTAATCCTTCGACTTGATTTAACACCATCCGATAAAAAACTATCATTTTCTTTTAAGAGGCAATATTTTCCAATTCATTTGGCATACTTTATCACAATCAATAAAGCTCAAGGGGAAACTCTGGAACGTATAGGCCTCAATTTGCCCCAACAATTTTTCAGTCATGGCCAGCAGTATTTTGCAATGTTGAGAGTGCAATCTTTTGACGCCCTCATAGTTTCAATAGAGTCAAAAAATAATCGTACAAAGAATGTACAGTAGGCCTATATAAGAAAATTCTTCAGTAAATATTTTTCTATTGACCGTCATGTTTTGACGGGTTTCAACTAGTCTATATATTTAAAACACTAAGCTGTTTTTTGTACACACGAGATTGTGAAAACGACTTAACCGATTGGCTTCGTAAGACATTCTAACGAAAGCTCTTGGCATGCAGATTTGCAGGGTGTCTTTCAAATAAACAAATATGTTATCATATATTTTTAAATTTATAAACAAAACTGCAAAATTATTGGCTCAAGCGCATGCGCAGAATCACCATGGTTAATGACAGACATGGCGGATGTCCACCGCGTTTTAATGTAATAGTTATTTATAAGAATTATAATAAAGGAGGGGAATATCGAATATGAAGTTTCCACGATATAAACAGGAATAGAATATTATAAAGAACGGGAAATGTAGAAGAACTTATACTGACTGTTGAGTGTGAATGTTGCTTAAGTACCTTAATATTGCGCTACAACTCCATTGATTCGGTAGCTCAGATGGTAGCGCTGAAGTCTTAGTTTGTGCATCGCCCAATGGGAGCAGTTCGAATCCCACCTCCGCCACATATTTTTATTTCCCAATTATTCTTTCTGGCTATTGGTAATACATTGTCTTAACATATTTTACTTTTATTATTCCCGTAAAGCAAGGAATTCTCCACGATTTACGTTCCCATACACTTTTAAATGATTAAATAAAATATGGCCATAATCGCTTTCGCCATGAGAGACAATTGACGAACATAATTCATTTGATGGACTCAGACATCGTGGTCACTCATCCCCGTCTACTTTAGTGTGTGTGTGTGTGTGTGTGTGTCAAATTTTCTCTGATAACCTGTGTTATTGTGATGGCTGTACTGATGTGTGCATTTGTAATTAAAGTGGGGAATGGGAAATTGACGACCGAGGCTTTAAGTTAGGAACTATCCCGGTATTTACCTGCAGTGGAAGAGGCAAACCACGGAAAAGCACATCCTAGATTGTTGAGATGGGAATCGAACCTTGCCCTTCTTAGTTTTGCCTCAAGAGTGCGCCCCGTTCCAGCCCTCAGACCAGAATTACATTTCTAGAGAAATGGCGGATAAAGGATCCTCCGTATCGTAGTGTGATCTTTGTTTTTTAGAATTAAAAAGAGGGGATTGAAGAACTTCAACAGGCGTTTGAGTTCGTTTGTTGTTTAAGTAACTTAATATTGCTTTCGAAGTCTGTTGACTGGGTGGCTCAGGGGTAACATTGCGGACCCAGGAATGAATTTAGCATAGTCGAAGGAGTTCACATCTCACCTCAGACATGTATTTCTATTTCCTAATTATTCTTTCTGGCTATTGGTAATTCATTGTCTTAACATATTTTACTTTTATTATTCCCGTACAGTAAGGAATTATCCTCGATTTGCATTGCCATATACTTTTAAATTATTAAATAAAAGATGGCCACAATCGCTTTCGCCATGAGACACAATTGACGAATATAATTCATTTGATGGACTCAGACATCGTGGTCACTCAGGCCCGTCTACTTTGGTGTGTGTGTGTAAATTTTTCTATGATAACCTGTGTTATTGTGATGCCTTTACTGATGTGTGCATTTGTAATTCATGTGGGGAATGGAGAATTGACGACCGAGGCTTTAAGTTAGGAACTATCCCGGTATTTACCTTCAGTGGACGTGGCAAACCACGGAAAACCACATGCCAGATTGTTGAAATAGGAATCTAACCTTGCTCTCCTTAGTTTTGCCTCAAGAGTGCACCCCGTACCAGTCCTCAGACCAGAATTAAATTTCTTGGCAAACCAGGGTTCGAACCCGGAATCCGGGGCGATAGCTCAGAATTTAGCCTTAAGATTTGGCTTCCCTGTGTTTATACGATTTTTGACAAGCACTGAACATATAGTCTAACCCTTAAACTCTCCATTACGGTGGCTGTCGAAGTGAGTCTATGCTCATTCCAGTAGTTGGCGAAGTATGCTCCCTTGCTTAATTTACTGTCATGGAAATGCAAAGGATTGTACCTACAACAGGTGATGGAAATTGCTTATTTAAAGCAGTTTCATACTGTTTATTCCAAAATGCAGAACGTCATCCTGAGCTGCGTCTGCAAGCAAATTGCAAAAATTGGTGTTGGCATGAATAATTATAAGGATTTTATTATTGGCGATCAGTATCATCGCATTCTCATCAGCAACAAACTTGAGAATGAAAGTATCTGAACTTCACTGTATAAATGAATATTATTGTTTAATGATTATTTGTTTAGAGTACATAACAATGACTCTAACCACGCTGTTGATTTTGGCAATGGAAGTATTATGTGCCATTTAATATTTGGCGGCTGCGTTGATGCAGGCCACTATAGTGTTATTGAATATGACGCTAATTTGGAGAAAAATGCTACAATAAATATATCCATTTGACGAAAAAGAACATTAGCCACAAAAAAGTGGGAAATCGAAGAAAAATACGAAGCCACTTTTAAAATCTAATATAAAAATGCCATTTCAGAAACAATTCCAGATATTATGCCGTACAGTGTAGGATCCTTGACGAACAAATGTAAACATTGTTCTGCACTGTATTTCTGTAGCGAGAAATCTACGCTTGGTTACTTTGACCTTTGGTGTTGTAATGGCAAAATTGATCGTACTAAATATAAAATATTTGACAGACTGCAACAATTTTTCACTGGAAATGATACCTCAAGGAATTTAGGAGAGAATAATCGGCAGTACAACAAATGCTATGTCCTTGGTTTCATTTGGTGCCAATGTCACTGTGCCACATGCATACGGTCCATATTGTTTTAAAATGTATGGAATTGCACATCATCGCATTTCTTCGTTAATGTATATTCCAAAATTATAAGCGACGGTTCTTGCGGCCAGTTGTATATATTAGACTCCTCAGAATTCTTGAATTCCTTGGAATTAAGTGATTTGCTTCCACATACTCCAAACGATTGACCCATAGTTATGCTCCTTAGAAAACTGAAGTTTCCTAAGGGCTCATAAATACTATCATATTAATTATAAGAAATGTGTACGAAAATTGCTTGAATTTGGAAATAATAAGTGCAGTTAAAATCAGGCGGATGATCTAACCCTTCGATTTGATTCCATATTAATTATAAGAAATATGCATGAAAATGCTTGGATTTGGAAATAAGTGCAGTTAAAATTAGGCAGAGAGGTCTAATCCTTCGACTTGATTAAACACCATAGGATAAACCAATCAATTTCTTTTAAGAGGCAACATTTTCCGATTCGCTTGGCATACTTTATCACAATCAATAAAGCTCAATGGGGAACTCTGGAATCTTTTGACGCTCTTAAAGTATCAAGAGCGTCAAAAAATAATTGTACAAAGAACGTACAATGAAGAAAATGGAAATTGCAACATCCAGAAGGAGTGGTGCTACATTGCTGCAATTGAACATACAGGACGAGTGTTCGGTTGTGATTCCATGATTACACTTTCAGGGCAATCTGACCGCAAGTTTAGACAACAATCAATACTGGATGTGCCCACCACGAGCTGCAATACATTGATGAATTCGGCGAGGCATGGAGTCAATAAGGCCCTGGATCGCTTCCTGAGGAATTGTGGCCCATGCTTGCTGCACTGCACGGGTCAGTTATTCCAGAGTTATGGGTGGCTGAGGACGGTTGGCCAGTTGTCGACCCATCATGTCCCACACATGCTCAATAGGGCTGAGGTCCGGGGATCTGGAGGGCCATTCTAAGGTTGTGATGTCTGGAGATGCGTGCAGTGTGAACCCGGGCATTGTCCTGCTGAAACATCCCATTACCAATGTTCGCCATCATAGGGACAACCACTGGATTGAGTACCCTATCAACATACTGTCGAGCAGTCATAGTGCCCTCAACAGGCACTAATTGTGATTTCACATTAACGCCAAGAGCTCCCCAGACCATAATGCTTGGTGTTGGCCCCGTGTGCCTCTCGACAATAAGGTCTGGGCGGCTCCTCTTCCCGGTATGTCGGTGCACACGATTCTGGCGATCACTGCGGGCAAGACAGAAGCGCGATTCATCACTAAAGACGACCCTATGCCATTCGTCGACCCACGTCGATCGTTCTCGACACCAGGCCAGCCTTACACGTCGCTGTTGTGGGGTCAAAGGAACACCTTCTGCAGGGACACGGGATCGTAAACCAGCTGCACGCAGGCGATTACCAACTGTTAGTTGTGTAACGTGGGGTGCCACAGCTGCTCGAATTTGCGCTGTTGTTGCATGGGGTTCCATCCGGGCCATCCGAATGATGCGGCGATCCTCTCTCACAGTTGTCTGTCGCTGTGGGCCTGTGCCAGGTCTACGAGTGTGGGTACCTTTATTTGACCACTGCTGCCATACACGTTGTACCGTAGATGCCTGTCGGCCAACACGTGCAGCGCCAGTGCTTAGCGATAATCCAGCCTCACACAGCCCAATTATCCGACCCTTCTCAAACGGCGACAGTTGTTGATAGCGTGCTCTTCTCTGTCGTCGAGGCATGTTTGACGGGGAACACTTCACTGCACAGACTGCAAGTCAACTACGCTACACCGGTGTCCGTATACTGGAGTTGAATCCTCCGCGACCAATCACGTGGGGAGACCTGTAGCAACAATCCAATGGGTCTGAAACTTTGATCGTTTACATACCTACAAGGCATCGTTCCATATCTTGAAAATCAACACAAACGACCAATGCCTTCATGGTGTTGCAATTTCCATTTTCTTCAGTGTATATAAGAAAATTCTTCAGTAAATATTTTCTTATTGACCGTCATGTATTGACGGGTTTCAACTAGTTCTTTGTTTATTTGATTAATTGATTAATCAAATTTATTCACTTTCTATATTCATTTGTTATGTATTTAAATTAGTTTGTTAGACCATATATTTATGCATTTATTTATTTATGAATCTATTACTTATTTATTTATTTATTTATTTATTTATTTCCAATATTTTCTAAATTCTTCTGCTCATTACGGGACACATAATATCATAGTAGCAATCAACAGCCCTCAACTGTGACCAAATATTAATTAGTAGATACATATTGAAGTCTAAGTTAAAAGTCTTGGTAATATGTGACAAGGGAGTTACAACACTCAAGTGTTGGCAATCCATTTATTGTATGGTTAGCCCGTTGTTGAGGTGTATTTTAAAAAAACTATGAATCCATCTTTTTAATGAAGTCAGTGAAGTGTTTGAGGTAAAATGCTTGTTATTGATGTAGGACTCGAGTTATAGATATGTGGCTGTTGATAAATATTATATTAATAGAAACATGTCCCAGTATAAATCTGTAATGAAAATTTTGTATTGGTGAATACATTCAACTATTTAATTTACTTTTTTTTATTGAATCCGCCTTGATTTGACTATATGATGAGTATTATTATTATTTAACGTACATATTTCAGTATTCAGTGATACCTTCTTCAGCGAAGTCGTTATCAGATATAAAAGAACAAAGAGTGTGTTTGAAATTGTGTTTCCTGCTTGAAAAATCGGCAACAGAAGCTTTCCGAATACTTCAACTGACTTTCGAGGGTGATGCTACTAGCTGAACACAAGTTTGTGTGTGGTTTGGGCGCTTTCACTGTGGTGAAATGACTCGGTCCATCGTCGAACGCCGTGGGGATAGGCAACCTCTTCAACACTCGAGCAATGCGGCTACAAACACGCCTGCCATGATGCAGTCATTATAGCAGGCGTGATGAAGAGGTTGCCTGTCACCACGGCGTTTTTCTAAATCTGCCATAACGACTACGCAGAGGGAACACGAGAACAGTAAGAGCAAAACAACACTACCATCGAACGGTCACATACAAAGTGACGCCTTCTGCGCAGTTGTTTCGTGAAGGTCCTTAGCGGGAGAACTCTCTACTATGTCCAAGAATGTCAGCGAGCTGTCATCCCCGGTTCTTTTGGGTCCACCATCGTATGTAGCCTATAGGAACCTAATAGTTACTTCATTATCGACTTCGGTGGCGTAGTTGGCAGCTTGCCGTGCCCAAGATCACGGGTTCAGACCCGGTCAAAGTCATCGAATATTTTAAGAGCGTTAAAATCCTTCAATATGCCTTCCTTCGGATGGGAAGTAAAGCCGGCGGTCCAATGTCATAGCTTTATGGCATGTAAAATATTCTTCCACTAACTAAACTTGTGTGAAGTTAAATTTCTAGGTTAGACTTCGTTGAAACGCTCTATCAATGTTCCAACGATCACCACTAGGTGTCAGTGACGTCTGGTAGCGAAAGTTGGAACTACTTGAAATTGAACGGAACTTGTAACTCACCCCATTCTTTAAGCAGCTATAGCCTCTGGCAAGCCGAACATGTCCTCGGACATTCCCGGCACTAAAAGCCATAAGCTTAATACATTAAAAAATTACGAGCCTTACAGTAGTCGCATATGATGTATAACATTTGACATGTTATTCGAATAATTCCATATTACTTACTCGCATTTTTTAAAGAATGAACTCATAGTGCTACCTTGTGCCAGCAAACATGAAAGGATTCTCCAATGCATCTGCAGTAGTGACATATACCTGCAACTGTATGCGGGAGCAATCCACTGCCTACTTGATGCGAGCTGCGCTTTATACCGGCCAGTTAGTGAACCCATGCCAGCGGTGTTATTGAAAATGGTCTCTTATTGCCGATAGAGCGCACTGCCAAGTACAGGCGCGATTAAAAATTAGGTGTGCAGTAGGTATATTAAATGCGTTTCTCCCAGTGATACGTTTAGACCAACGAAATTTCAATTATTGTTAGTAGTCGGTGTTAATATACTGAATTCCTACGTTGTTTGGAGTGTTTGTTGATGCGATATAGCCCTCGAGGTATAGAGTGCTTATATTTAATATGAATACAGCAAAAGTATGAAGATTTAATAAATCGTAATTGTTTTCAGCAAATATTATATAATGAATATTTTCACACCAAAGAACGACAACTTGAAGATAATTTATTGTAGGAATTTCTTTAATGGGGCCTCCAAACCTTGAGGTAAACCGTATGCGATTTACATTCCACATAGTCACATGGCTTGCAGTACATCGTTGTACCGATCTCCGCCACCGCGCGCGTTCATTGTTTCCGTCCCATGCACTTCCGTCCCATCCATTTCCGTCTCTTTTCCAAAATCACTCCCACAAAAATGTCCAGCTACCGAGTGCCTCAAAAAAATCCAGATACCGAGTGGAAAGATGTTACACATCTATAATAAGTTACTTCATTAATAAGTCCCTCGTTACTGTAACTGTTCCCAGTAACGACGTTACCCGCCAACCCTATCAAGGAGATCATCGTGGTGTTTTGAAGTTGTTGTGAGAAATATCTTATTGTAGGAGATAGCACTGTTATGCTCCCCGAGGCGCCAGTCACTCGCTATCTCCGTATCCAACATTCCCATTACCAATATGAAGGACCTATCATCACCTCCATCTCATAGCAGACATGAGGGCTATAAAGGGACTCGCAGTGGGAACACAGGAAGTGGAATTAATGTATTCATCTCCAAACTTACAGTAGGCCTACATCGAGTTTTCAAGCCCGTTGTATCATTTGATGGTTGGTTGGTTCGTAAGTTTAGGGGCTCCGACAACGCGGTCATGTAGCCCCGTGTACTTTGGGTGTGTGTAGAATCTGTCTGATAACCGGTGTTTATTGTGATGACTGTATTATTAGTGTGTGTTATCTGTTTTTTTAAATTTAAGTACTGCAACTGAGAATGTTTCAAATAGTTCCTACTTTTGCCGCCAAGCGCCATCGTCAACGAATACAAGGTCAAGTTCAGAACTTAGCTACTAGACGCCACCGCAGTCGATTCTTGGCAACGAACCTAGAAACCTAAGAGCGTTGTTTACATTCTTAACCTATCCAATTTAGCTTCAAACAGGTGCAATTAGTTGAAGGTTCTTTAACATGCCATGAATCTATGACATGGTACCGCCGGCTTCACTTCCCCTCCGAAGGAAGGCATACTGAGGGATTTTTAACGCTCTTAAAAAATCCGACGGCTTCGGCCGGGTTTGAACCCGCTATCTTGGGCATAGAAGCTCAGCATGCTACCGACTACGCCACCGAAGCCGCCTTGTATCATTTGAAAGTGATCAGTTGAACTATGCTTGCCACGGAGGGTGAGTGGTTAACGTGTTGATCTACCAAACCCAAGCTTGCAGGTTCGCGACAAAAATCATGACACACATGTCATACGTTGTTGGCATGTTAAAGAACCCATTTGAATTCAGAAGGTCGTGTTCATAATGGCAAAATTAATCTCGGGATTTTCGGCCAACACAAAAGTTCCTCCTTTCTCCAATAGAAAGCGCTATTGTGTCAAGGAGCTTAGTTATCTAACCTCCTTGACTTTCATAGCACTCCAAGGGACAACAAAATTCGACATGCAAGCTGTCCTCTGGGCGCCAAATAACAAAGCTTTCACCCGGCACCCGGGGCCATAAAATAGTATTATTATTATTATCATCATCATTATTATTAGTTGAACTACAGTAGCCTATATCCACTGCAGACCAACTATGGAATAATTAGACACGTACCTTCCTTCAAATATTTAGGAGAAATTGTTGTACCATCTGGATTGGACAGGAAATCTAATTTAGAAAGAGGTACCAAACTTCAGAATGCTTACCGAGTAACATCGAATCACTATAATAAAAGAGTGATGTCACGAAATGTGAAACTACGGAATTACTGGACAGTTGTTCTTCCGGAAGCATTGTACGCCTCCGAAACTATATCTATAGGAGGCCATTCTCAAATTGGTGAAATCGAAATCCAGGAACGTACAATTCTCAGGAAAATATATGGCCCCGTTTATGTTAATGGTGTATGGATTAAAAGGAAAACCATATACTTGTACACAGTAATCAATAAGTTCACTGATACCGTGCGTAAGAGACGGTTAAAATTTTATGGTCACTTCTGCAGAATGGACAACACCAGATATGCAAAAAAACTGCTAGATATAATAAATTCAAAGAAGGTCAAAATCAGTTGGTTAGAAGAAATCAAACAGGACTTGAAAGAAATAAACATGACAGAAGATATGATCATGAATCGCAAGACTTTTGGAACTCTATTTACAAATCACTCTTTCGCCGAAAAAGCGAAAAAGAGCACAGGAAAAAAATAGACGGGAGAACGTAAGAAGGGGCATAGCGAGTTCACGAGGATATTTTGTGAGGAGAAAAAGAGGAAAACACCATCAACCCGAGTCAACAAGTCCAAACGCGCTCCCTAAGTGGGCAATAAGAAGAAAGAAGTAGTTGAACTATATAACTTATCTCAAAATTTAGAACTTTGTGTGAGATTTCTCATCATTATATAGCATACTGTAAGTATAATTAATATTGTGCATTTCAGTCTGTCAACACAAGAATGATCCCAAATACTGAAATATGTGAAGAAAACTGAAATAAATTACACTTGATTGAGATTTATATTGTTACGTACAATTGAAGGAAATTAGAGAAACATTTAAAGTGGGAGTGAAGATTCAAGGAGAATTCATTTCAACTCTGAGATTTTCCGATGACATGGCCGGCACGCCTGAGGATTTGAATAAGTTTTAGAATGGTATGGACTCCGTCTTGAGGAAAGAATTCATGATGAAAATTTATAAATGTAAAACAAAAATATTGGAATGCAGCCGAAATAAATCAGTAACCTCTATGGACATCATATTGGCAGGTGAAAAATTAAATTAAAGGAAGTAAGAGACTTCTGTAACTTTGTTACTTAGGAAGTAAAATAACCAGTGACGGATGAAGCAAAGTGGATATTAAAAGTAGGTTGGCTCAGGCGAGGAAAGCATTTCTACAGAAAATGAATCTGTTGACATCGAATATAGATTTAGGTATTAAGAAGTCATTTTTGAAATTTTGAAAGCCTTTGTCTGGAGTGTCGCACTCTATGGAAGTGTAACTTGGACTATTGGTGCAGCAGAAAAGAGGAGAATTGAAGCGTTTGAAATGTGGTGTTACAGGAGAATGTTGAAGATCAGATGGGTAGATAGGGATGCAAAGGAATAGGTATTAAGACGAGTGGGAGAGGAGGGATGATTCTGGCGACTGCTAATGAAGAGAAGAGATAGGTTGGTAGGACATATACTAAGACACCCAGGAATAGCAAGCTTAGTTATGGAAGGAAGTGTTGAGGACAAGAACTGTAGGGGTAGACCATGGTTAGAATATGTTAAACAGATTGCCTCGGATGTAGGATGTGGTAGCTATGTAGAGATGAAACGATTAGCTCAGGACAGGGAGGCATGGAGCGCTGCATCAAACCAGTGAAAAGACTGAAGACTCAAACAACAACAAAAATACCTCAGTTTACCTTCCTTCGGAGGGGAAATAAAGCCGACGGTCCCATGTCAGAGATTTATGGTATGAAAAGGAACCTACCACTAACTACACTTGTGTGAAGCCAAAATTTGTTTGTTAGGTTTGATTAATGCTCTTAAATTGCAACGTTCATCTCCGGGCGCTGGTTGCGATGGCATCTAGTAGTAGCGAAGCTCACAGCTAGTTGTCGTGGACGGTAGCATTTTGTAGCGAAAGTAGGAACTACTTGAAATTAAAGTCTGCAATCTTCACTTGAATTAAAACAGATAACACACACTAATACAGCCATCACAATTCGCACCGGTTATCAGACAGATTCTACCCACACCCAAAGTACACGGGGCTACATGACCGCGTTGTCACAGCCCCTAAACTAAGGAACCAACCAACCAAAATTATTTCTTCTTGAATATTTACTCCTTCTTAAAGTGTTTCTCTAATTTCCTTCATTGGTTTATTCAATGTACATATTGAAATATATTGGCGATCATTTAATTGTGTAAACATTTTGGATTTTGCACATTACGGTAGTGATTTTTTGTGAGAAGACGGTATATTTGAGGAGCAAAGCAGCCAATAATCATGTCAACTGCTCGATCGCTCCCTGAGTGTAGTCAGTGGTGTAATACATATACTTTTACAGAAGAGTCAATCATCAACTTGCTGTTTGAAAAGAAAAAGGAATAGTCTATTTGGCAAAAGTTTGAAGCAGGCACAAGACGAGAAGAATGGCGAACAAATATCTGTGAGTTCGTCCCCGTCTGTCACAGAAACCAATCAAAGTGAATCCCAGGCGAGAAATCGCGATATAGGGCTTCTATTTCGTTCCGGCGAGATGGAATATCCGACCGCAAACACAGCCTAACCATCAAGTTAGTTTATATGTTCACAGTGTCTGGTTGGCATTATGAGTTGCAGTTGTATATTATGGTATCACAGAGAAATATATATATTTCTGATGAAAAATTAAGGGTTTAAGTTGTTAGCTCATATGACGCACAAGTAGTGCAAGCCATGTAGAGAATTAAATTGTATGATACCAGCGTGTTTCAAACCATAGTCCTCTGGCTTCGTAAGCAGGTAAATTTTAATTTAGCTTCATTTCTTATCAGTGCTCATAAAAAATAACCGATAAGACAAAAAGAAAATTCACCTAGAATTTTATAAAACCATGGCGAACTTCTACAACACAGCAGTAACAATTTAAATTTAAAAGAATAATTAATTATCTAGTGTAAATTTTAATCATCTGTTGATGGCCACTTTAGGTCGAAACGTGTAATCCTAAACTTCCCCATTATTTGTGATAATCTAATTAATACACGTATTTACTTCCAGGCGTGTGGTTACGTATTTATATCTTGTATCCCGCCCAATCATTGGACTCAATCATGTTGACCGACTAAAATGTTACAAATGACAAGGGCTCACGCCTTCTTCTTCTTAAAACGTCGTCTCCGAACGGAAATTCACCATCCACATAGCTAGCAGTGGTCTTAACATTGCTGCATGAAAGGCCTCTTCTGATGTGCAACAATGCCACCTTCCGATATCCTTCAGCCACGAGTTTCTTTGTCTTCCAAATTGATCTTTTACCATGAATTTTCCCTTCAATAATTAGTTGTAGTAACTGATATTTTCGTCTCTCAGTACATGTCCCAGGTACCTTTTTTTACACTATATTCTTTTTATGTAAAAATAGGCTTATGAGATCACCTCTTGTCCGTGTGTGTGTGCGTATATGTGTGTGTCTGTCTGTGTGTCTGTGTGTGTGTGGGAGTGTGTGTGTGTCGGTCTGTCTGTGTTTGCCCCCCCCCCATAACATTTAAACGGCTAGGGCGGTTTCAATGAAACTCGGCAAGGTCATAGCACCATTTTGGCCGACCTGACCGTGGCCTTCAAATTGTATTATGGCTCATCATTCCAACATGGCGGCTGTGAGAAATATTTCACCAGCATTCAATATCTCCGAAACTATTACCGGTATCACCCTTATATTTTGTACAGTAATAAAGAGCACTACTACAAGTTAACATATGAGACTTTGAAAAACTTGGTAACTACAAAACCAACATGGCGGCCAGGTGAATTTGAGACTTTTAAATAGACTTTTCTCGCGATTTAACAATACAAACACACTGAAACTAGGTACAGAAAACGTTTATGCACATTGTAATGCAATGACATCCAATTTAGTTCAATTGTTTACATAACCTTAAGATGGCGGCTGTGTGCAATATTTTACTGGCATTCTATATCTCCGAAATTATTACAGATATCACCGTAACATTTTATACGGCGATGAAGGGCACTACCACAAGTTTATCTATGTAACTTTCAAAAACCTGTAGAGTACAAATCGAACATGGTGGCCACGTGAAGTTGAAACATTTAAATAGACTTTTCTCGCGATTTAACCATCTGAGCGGGGTGAAATATGGTACATTAAATGTTTATACATATCGCAATGCACTGGCATCTAATTTAGTTCAATTGTTTACATAACCTCAAGTTGGCGGCTGTGCAAATTTTTAAAATTAAGTTTTTTTTCTTGTGTCGTAATCATGCTATGGAAGTGAAATTTTGAATTTTTTTAACCTACGCAATAATTTTCCTTTAATGGTACATAACTCTATGGCCTATACATATAACAATCCAACATGGCGACCATCCGAAATATTTAGATGGTTCTCAATATCTACGAATCTTTTACAGCAATCAAACTGAAATTCGTTATGTTCATAGAGCCTATGTACATACGTTCACCTATAGGACTTTCAATAACCTGGTGAGCACTAATCCATCATGGCAGCTTCGTGAAGTATAAATATTTAAATGGTCGTCTCTCGCGATTTAACCATCCGGGTGCAGTGAAACTTGGTACGGAAAAGCTTAGGCTATGCAAATGTTCATCCACTGGCATATAATTCATTTCCATTGTTTTCATAACCAGAAGATGGCAGCTGTGCGAAATTTTAAAATCTCGTTTTTACGTCTTGTGTACTATTCATGCGATTAAATTTGAATACTACACCCACACAATAATCTTCATGTAATAGTTCATAACTCTAAGACCTACATGTACAAAAACCCAACATGGCGACCATCCGAAATATTAGACGGTTCTCAATATCTACGAATCTATTACAATCAAACTGAAATTTTGTATGTTGATAGAGGCAATTAACATAAGTAGGATAGATGAAAATATGCTTTAGTTCTCGACGGAAATACTTTCTTTCATTGCTTTATTGTAAGCAGTAGTTCTTTTTCTCTTATTATTTCC
Source organism: Meconema thalassinum (assembly GCA_946902985.2). Lineage (NCBI taxonomy): Eukaryota > Metazoa > Arthropoda > Insecta > Orthoptera > Tettigoniidae > Meconema > Meconema thalassinum. The sequence goes on along the minus strand of OX336388.2, from coordinate 2,132,215,856 downwards.
CCTTATTAATGTAAGTTTTTGCGACAATATAATTAATGGTTTAGTGTTGATATTCTTTTCATTCGCAATTTCCTTTTCATTTGAAAATTTCACAACTTATAGACAAATAAAATTCTAAAAATATTCTTCGTCCAATGGCACACACATTAAAATTAAAAAAGAACATATCTGTTACAAAACGTGTTAAGCAAGAATGATATGAAAATATAAGTATTGATAAAAACAGCGTGGAATAGAAGAGATGTGGATGTGAAACAACATAAGTGGAAATGGCTAGGTTAAAACTGACGGTTTGTTATGTATTTGCGAGGTAATGGAGAATTAATGGAATGAAAGCGTTGGAAAAAGTGTTACGAGATAAAGTTTTTAATGGGCATTCTTTGAATATTTTTAGAATTTTTGATAACATCCTCTGTTATGACAAATTTATATTAAGCATATGTTCTTGCACCTCTCCATGTCCTAAATTACGCTGAGGAAGGTCATTTTTGACTGAAGCCGGTGCGATATTAAAGTACAATTTACAGTATATTGACTTATCTCTACTTAGTGTAAAACAAAGTCCCCGATTCATGGATGTCACGGGTAATCTCGAGAACCACTGGATGGATCTTAATGCGGTTTTCACCATTGGGTAAAGGATATCACTAGGTCGGTTTCTGTAGAAAATAATTTATTTATGACCAAAGGAAATCAAGCACTAATGATTTCAGTGAAAAGGTCAAAAAACCTGGCGTCCGTGCGCTTTTTAAGCTTACGCTGGGCAAACCGTTAAACATATCTATATAGTATGAGTGTAAGAATTGTTCAGCATGAAAAGTTCTACAAAAATAGCCCGGGAGAGCATCTATCAATCTTAAATACATCGCCTACTATAAGTGTTCTTACGTTTTTATTTCTTCGAACAATATCCATTCAGTTATTGAGGCGACAGTTTACGATCTAGCTAGGGGCAAGTCTATCACCCCAGTTACAGCTTAGCTAGCGGACGAGCTTATTGCCCCAGATACAGCCAGCAGCAAACGGTCGAGTCGTGTTGAGTTAAGAAATTTGTAGAAGAGTGGTTGTGTTTGGAGTTTCCCTGGAAGTGCAACTCGGCGTTTCTTCATTTCACTTGTGAACTTTTCGTTCCGCAAAATTCACAGTCAAGTTAAGATTGGACGGTAGGGGGATTTGTGTTTCATGCACCTCGCCATTCTTAAATTTCGTCTGACAAGAATTTGTTGCTCATGCATCTCCATGATAATATAATTAATAGTCCAGTCAGTGATTTTAACCAATCATGCCGAGACGTAAAACGGATATTGGACGTTGTTCATTGACATTGGAAAAAAGCGCTTATCACGTAATACATTCATAAATTTTCCCGGGCGAAGCCGGGTCAGGTTGCTAGTCTTTGACACGTGTGTATGTGACTGAACTCCTCCTAAGTGACTGGACTGATTTTGATGATTTTTTTAATGTACAGGGACCGCCAGATAAATGTATACACTCTCTGTCAGACGATATCGGGATATGGACATTGTCAACTGTTATCATTGTTTTAACATGTTGTAGTGTGGTATTTCGCTCAACAGATGTCGGTACTTACATCACGATAGTGGGAAAACGAGATGGCTGGAGCACGCTTGACGTTCGAGCAGCGAAAGTACATTCTGAAGTGGTTTATCAGGCGTGGTAATGCCGTTGAAGTGCAACGTCAGTGGAGGAGGGAGTTTGAAACAGAATCCCCAACACGCCTAACAATTAAACGCATTACTGGGAAGTTTGAGACGCATGGAACGATTTGTGATAGCCTATTCACAAAGGAAGATCGGGAAGAACGCGTACAGCTACTAGTCCAGCTTTGTCGGCTCAAGTGTCGGAAAGGTTTGCTAATTCTCTACAGAAATCTGCTACGCAATGTGGGCGGGAAGTGGGGATTATCAGTACAAGTGTACGACGGATTTTGAAAACAGCTAAGTGGAAAGTTCACATCCCACGATTACTGCATGCGCTTAATGAGGATGATCCCGATCGTCGAATGCCATTTTGCGAATGGTATCAGCAAATGGTCACCCAAGATGAACAATTTCTGACGAAGTTAGTGTGATCTGATGAAGCCCAGTTTAAACTTAATGGAACAGTGAATCGACATAACTGTGTCTACTGGGCTCCGGAAAATCCACATATTCATGTGGACAAGGCGATCAATCTACCAGGGGTTAATGTCTGGTGTGGACTGTCGTGGAGGGGCTTACTAGGACACCTTTTTCTTTGATGGTACTGTCAATGGAGCAGTGTACTTGGGAATGTTACGCACATTAATTTTACCAGCTCTACGTGTGCTTTATGGAGCCGATGATGAAATCTTCTACCAACAGGACGGGGCGCCACCACACTACCCTGTAGCATTAAGAGCTTTCCTGGTTGACAATCTGCCGGGACATTGGATTGGACGAAGAGGGCCCATTGATTTCCCCCTCGGTCGCCAGATATTATCCCTGTGGACTTTTACTTGTTTGGAACTGTGAAAAATCATGTCTATCGACGTAAGCGCGCACGCTGGAGGCCCTTCGCCAGGAGATTACAGCTGCATGTGCAGCGGTCCCCATTCAAACATTGACGGACGTAGTTGTAGCGACCGCTCGTCGTTCTGCTATCAGGGGCCGATAACCTAGATGTTAGGCCCCTTAAAACAACAATTATAATCATCATCATCATCGTTCTGCTATGTGTCTGGCAGCCAACGGTGAATATTTTGAACATCTCATGTAATCATAAGTTTAACTGAAGACAGTTACTACATGTGTAATCGAAATTTAAATGAAAAAGAAACACAAAATGCATATTTTTTCCCTGTGAATATTGTATACGTTTTTCTGGCGGACTCTGTATATTAGAGTGGGTTCCTGTATGGTTTAGATTCTAAATTGGAACGGGAAGGTGGCGTAGCGATCAAAATGTAGGATGAACACAGTTTTAGAACCACAAGGTACAGTCAACAAAAGGAAAACTGTTGTCATGGAAACCGATAGCCTTAGTGAAAACTTAAGTCCCACCTCAACAGGGTCTTCTTTCCCAACAAATTCTGCCAAGCTCCTTCTTTTGGCAGTGGTTATTTCTGAAAGGTTCTTGAACAATTGACTTTCTGAGAATAATTCATAGTTATGTTTTTGTACCATAGATGGCAGTGACGTCGAATTCTTTGTATTTGACGTCGGCTTCAAAACATGCGCAAATCAGTTGCATCGTAGAGCTTGGCATTGTTTGGACATTTCAATAACGGCTCATAAAAATAAACAACACGTAAGTTTATTCGAATGGGTCCCTTTATGGTTTAGATTCCCAATTCGACCCAATAGGCAGCGCACGAGTAGATTCGACAAATGAGCGACGACGCGTGAACCGTTTCAAAATAGTCCCGTATGCGTTCATATACTATTCGTCTGATAGCGATGAAACTTGGGTGAGATGCTGCGTCCACTCCAGGGAAGCTTTCTGGCTTAGTAAATCCATTTTACAACACGTAGCGCATGAGTAGATTCAACAAATGAGCAACAACGCGCGATGCGTTTCAACCAATCCCATATGCGTTCATATACCATCCGTCCAATAGCAATGAAACTTGGGTGAGATGTTGTATCCACTTTAGGGAGGGTTTCTGGCTTAGTAAATCCATTTTACAAGAGGTAGCTCATGACTAGATTCAACAAATGAGCGATGACGCGCGAAGCGTTCCAACAAAGTCCCGAATGCGTTCATATACCAGACGTCCGACAGCAATGGAACTTGAGTGAGATGTTGTGTACACTCCAGGGAAGATTTCTAGCTTAGTAAATCCATTTTATGATAGGTAGCGCACGAGTAGATTCAACAAATGGGCGATGACGCGTGAAGCGTTCCAACAAAGTCCCGAATGCATTCATATACCATACGTCCGACAGCAATGGAACTTGAGTGAGATGTTGTGTACACTCCAGGGAAGATTTCTAGCTTAGTAAATCCATTTTATGATAGGTAGCGCACGAGTAGATTCAACAAATGGGCGATGACGCGTGAAGCGTTTCAACAAAGTCCCGTATGCGTTCATATACCATTCGTCTGATAGCCATGAAACTTGGGTGAGATGTTGTGTGCACTCCATGGAAGGTTTCTGGTTTAGTAAATCCATTTTACAATAGGTAGCGCACAAGTAGATTCAACAAATGAGCGACGTCGCGCGAAGCATTTCAACAAAGACCCGTGTGCGTTCGTATACCATCCGTCTAATAACAATGGAACTCGGATGAGATGTTGTGTACACTCTAGAGAAGGTTTCTAGCTTAGTAAATCCATTTTACAATAGGTAGCGCACGAGTAGATTCAACAAATGGGCGATGACGCGTGAAGCGTTTCAACAAAGTCCCGTATGCGTTCATATACCATTCGACCGATAGCCATGACACTTGGGTGAGATGTTATGTGCCCTCCATGGAAGGTTTCAGGCTTAGTGAATCAATATTAGGTTAGGTAGCGCTTGAGTAGACTTAACAAATGGGTGACGGCACGCGAATCGTTTAATCAAAATCCCGTATGCGTTCGCTCATATGCCATTCATCCGATTGCGATGAAATTTTTGATGAATTCTTGTGTACACTTACGTTAAGGTTTCTAACTTAGTAAATCCATTTCACAGTAGGTGGCGCACGAGTAGATTCGACAAATGAGTGACAGCGCATGAATCATTTAAACAAAATCCCGTATGCGTCATATGCCAATCATCCGATTGCGATGTAACTTTGGTGAGTTGTTGAGCATGCTCCCACGAATGTTTCTAGATTAGTATATCCATTTCACGATAGTTTAGAGGCAGTTAACGTAAATTGAAAAAATATTGCATATCCAAAAGCACTTAAGGGAACAAAATTACAACCTCAACACTTTCTTTGATTGGCATGCCGGGTACAGCTTGTGGTTTTATAAATATTACTATAATTACTTCGTCAATAAGGAATCGGGCTGTCATGGTCAAATTAAATTTATATTAATTACTAGAGGAAAGCCAACCTATAGAACAAGCAGGCTTCAGATCAGGATTCAGCACGGAGGACCACCTCCAAACAGTAAACCAACGCATCGAAAAAATGCAAGAATTCAACCTTAAAGCCTATATTGCATTCATAGGCTATAACAAAGCTTTGACTCTGTGGAACACAAATTTATCCTAAAGACCCTATAGAACCAAAACATACAGAAAAAGTATATTAGACTTTTAGCAAAAATCTCCGAGGGTACCCAGGCAAAAATACGGACAAAAATGGAGGGAAAACACTTCGAGTTAGAGAGAGTAGTGAAACAAGAAGACCACCTCTCACCAACACTATTTACATGCCAGCTAGAAAACCAATTCCGGAAAATGAAATGGAAAACAAGACACGGCCTCAACATAGATGGACAAAACCTGACACACCTCCGGTTTGCAGACGACATCATACTGAAGGCGAAATCAGCATCAGACTTAGAACAAATGTTAACAGAATTAAACAAGGTCAGCAAGTAGGAATATCAAACTGATGACAAATGTGACAGGAAATCCAGTAAACACTGACGATGAAACATTAGAGTATGTACAAGACTATACATACCTTGGAAATCCAAAGAAGAATTGGGCAAGCATGGAAAAAGTTCTGCTTCTTGAAATTCATTTTAGGAGATACATTTCAGAAACTAAGTCTGAAGACACAAGTTCTAGAGAAATGTGTAATCCCAGTAATGCTTTATGGATGCCATACATGGTCACTAACTTCGAAGCAAAGAAAAACGCTCCAAATAGTCCAACGCATGATGGAACGAAATATCCTCAATATCACGATGAAGGACAGAATAAGGAACGAGACGATACGTAGAAAACTGGTATTAGACGCCATCAACACAGTGGACAGACAAAAATGGAAATGGGGAGGCCACGTAGCGTGGATGAAGCATAAGAGGTGGACGCACAGATTAACGATGTGGGACGCCAGAACCAGCAGGAAAAACGTAGGAAGACAGAGGACATGCTGGACTGACACATTCAAGAAATTGACCGGACCACAATGGACAAGAAGAGCATGAGACAGACAAGAGTAGAAGACCCTAGAAAAGCTCCTTTACAAAACATAATAAATGCGAGGATAAGAAAGGAGCAACTCAGTGAAACATAGTGAACCATTAAATACAAAAGTGATAGTGAATTGAGGACAGTTCAAGCTGTACTAAAATAATGTGAACATGTGCTAGAAAAATCAACAATTTTGGGAATATTACATTATAAGAACAAGAATACGTAACATAGAGAATACTGTAACTTGGTTAGGATTAGATATATCAATGGCTATGAGAACAATTCAAGAACAGAGAATACTAACTCATTACTCTTTAGGACTGCACACCTAATGAGTGTAATGGAGAAAAATCACTGCCTAGGGGGATTAAAGGGTTGTATTTCTTCTTTCTTCGCCATGCCCGATTAAGGAGCGCTATGAACTTATTTAGCAGATGGCATTACCTTTCTCTTCTCCCAAAATCTCTTCATCTCCTCTCTGTGACTTCTCTTGCGATCCTCTGACCAGGTTTTGTTGGTGATAGTGCTTGGATGGTCTGCAAAGCGGTGATTATCGACTACTTCTCTGAACTTAGCACTGTCTAGTACAATGTCATCTGTGATGACTATTTCCTGAAGATCTTCCAACTTCAAGCAGCCAGGTGTTTTTAACTTTCGTTGACAGGGCCAGGTTAAGGATCCTTTTGGTCAGTCTCTGATTGCCCATCCTGAGGATATGCCCGTAAAATTTCAATCGCCTCTTCCTAAATGTGTCTGAGATTTTCTCCGAGTGCTGGTATAAGTATTGGGAATTTCTTTTCATCCAGATTCCCCCTGTAGAGTCTGGTCCATTTTTTCCCTTAGGATTTTCCATTCTTCCACATCTTTAATTAATGATCTGCCCCCATTAATCAGCGTTTCGGTAGCAAATAGTGCTTCAGGCTTCATTACAAGGTTATAATGCCATAATTGCGCATTTCTGGATACTGATATTTTATCAATAAATTCCCTTCGGGAATATTCAATACCTTACTGATCTTTTATTATAACAGTTCCAAGTGAGTCTGTAAGCTTTTTCCAGTTTAGAGTTCCTTTCATTGTTTGTTTCATGATTCAGTCCAGAAAGTAGGATGACGTCTCCCAGGTACTGTATATGAATTCAGACACTTGAGATATTTTGGCAAATTTGGTTGTCATTGGTAGTCCATCTAGGTGCAAAAGATATCCCTCCATTTAGTGTGTTTTCTGGTACGATATCTGGAGTCCTGTTCTGGATGAAATTTCGTGAAATTTTTCCGTGGAGGCAATCGCTTCCTGTCTGTCATTGGACAAGATTGCGACATCATTACAATTATTGATTACTGTGGAATAAAAATATTCAATACCATTTCATATTTATTTTAATTTAGAATATATGCACTTAGGTAACACACAGAAACTCATCATCCGCATTAAGTATCTCAACTTTTAGAGACTCTCCATGGTTAACTAATTAACGGGGACGGACTTAAAGGAGGTTACTTTTAATCAACTGAGGCAGCATAGTCTCTTCAAGTTCAGTAGAGGAATCCATTAACTTACCATTAATGGCACTACTTAAGGATAGTGTATGTTCTGTGGTCGAATCCTGTTAAATTCTTCTCTAACTACTTTAAAGAAAGGTAATTCTCAGCTGAGTGCTTCCAACACATTAGCTAATTCGTGGTCTTTCTCTTGAGGTCGACGTTGAGCCAGGAAATTGGTGGATCCGTAGCGGAGTAAGTGGCTGAACAAGTTTCCACTTAATTTCTGCCGTAACTGGATTACACTTTCAAAGAATATAATGTAATTCCATTAAAACATGTAAGCCGGCGGGTGCTGGGGAGCCCTGGGAGCTACGGAAGACAATTACTAACCCACGGTACTGACTGCATCATACTCAAGTAGCCTGTACGAGGATGTGATACAAGGATTCTTGATCTTGTTCACTTAAGATCACACTTGACTGAATCATTGAGATGTAACTTATAGTGAAAAACAAGATGTTCAGTAAAGAACATATAGCCTATTTTCTCCTAAATGCATGGGTATTGTTATAACTCTTTGTCCTTTTCAAGGAGTATAATTGAATGTTGGTTGTAGTAGCTTGTTGAAATACAACGTGCTATACGGGTATTAAACATGAATATGAGGTGCCATTTGTTAGAGCTACCTCTGTAAAAAATATCATTCAAATCGATTTCACCATGTTTGAATTGATATGGTGAATCGATTTGCACACATACATGGCCTCTATCTGCAAACTATTGGGCTGACGACCTTGTAGTTCAGTTAAAAGATGCTTCCCACATAAAGGTATGTTGTTGCAAAATTTGGTAGAGATCATATGATTAGGTTGGTCGTAATTTGATTTAAGCATTTAACATTTCGGTAGCCGCCATTCTGTTCCCCTTAAGATGGTGGCGATATAAAACATGGCATTGAGGTGCCCTTCCCTAGTGCTACCTCTCTCGCAAATGTCGTTCAATTCGGTTTCACCCTGTTTGAATAGATAGGGGGAATCAATTTTCATACATACATGGCCACCATTCACAAATAATTGGGCTGATGACCTTGTAGTTTGGTCAAAAGATTCATCACACAATAAGGTATAATGTTGCAAAATTTGGTAGAGATCAGGTGATTAGGTTGGTCGTAATTTGATTTAAGCTTGTAACATTTGAGTGGCCGCCATTACGTTTTCGTCAAGATGGCGGCGATATAAAACATAACACTGAGGTGCCTTTTTTTAGTGCTACCTCTGTACCAAATTTCGTTCAATTCGGTTTCACCGTGTTCGAATTGACAGGGGGGGGGGCAGACATTCAGAGTACACACACTCACACACAGACACACAGACAGATACACAATTTTTGGCTCTCTGTAGATCTCATAAGACTACTTTCATTTTTTGATAAAATCGAAAGTAGTCTAACAAGTAGTTCCTTGAAGAACTATACAGCCTATTTTCATATATCCTACTTATGTTTATAGCCCCTATCAACATACAAAATGTCAGTTTGATTGCTGTAATACATTCGTAGATATTGAGAACCGTAAAATATTTCGGTTGGTCACCATGTTGGTTTTTTAAATATGTAGGCCATAGAGTTATGTACTATTGGATGACGATTTTTGCGTGGGTTCATTATTCAAACGTTCACTTCAATCGCATGATTAATTAATACACAAGAAATAAAAACTTAATTTTAAATTGCGCCCAGCCACCATCTTGAGGTTATGTGAACAATTGAACTAAATTAGATGGCATTGCATTACAATGTAAGAAAACATTTACTGTACCAAATTTCACTGCGCCCAGATAGTTAAATCACGAGAAAATGGTTCATCTTCGCTTGGCCGCCATGTTAGTTTTGTATTTACAGGTTTCTGGAAGTTGGAAAGATGAACTGCTAGTCGTGCCCTTTATCACCGTACAAAATTTCGGGCTGATATTAGTAGTAGTTTCAGAGATATAGAAGGCCGGTGAAATATTTCACACAGCCGCCATGTTGGATTGATGAGACGAAATAAAAGTTAAGGGCACGGTCGTGGTCGGCCGTAATAGTACAATGACCTTACCGAGTTTTATTGAAATCGCTCCAGCTGTTGAGAAGTTATTAGGGGGACACACACATACGCACATACACACGGATAAAAGGTGATCTCATAAGCGTATTTTTTCATAAAATGAAAATAAGCTAAAAATCAATATTCTTACGATATAAAATAGGTCATAATTCACTGAGTTTTAAAACTACATCTTCTGCTTGCTCAAGTTCATCTATATACACTAGGTCGGAGGCGTCACCTAAACGTTGCAATAAGAACGCAAGCTCTTTGTTACGGATTGCTTTTGTTAATCTATACACATTAGGTCGGTGGCGTCACCTAAACTTTGCAATAAGAACGCAAGCTCTTAGTTACGTATTGTTTGTTAATCTACAACAACTAGGTTGGTAGCGTCACCTAAACGTTGCAATAAGATCGCAACCTCATAGTTACGTATTGGATGTTAATCTACAACTAGGTCGGTGGCGTCACCTAAACGTTGCAATAAGAATGCAACCTCATAGTTACGTATTGTTTGTTAATCTATATACATTAGGTTGGTAGCGTCACCTAAACTTTGCAATACGAACGCAAGCTCTTAGTTACGTATTGTTTGTTAATCTACAACTAGGTCGGTGGCGTCACCTAAACGTTGCAATAAGAATGCAACCTCATAGTTACGTATTGTTTGTTAATCTATATACATTAGGTTGGTAGCGTCACCTAAACTTTGCAATAAGATCGCAAGCTCATAGTTATGTATGGTTTGTTAATCTATATACACAAAGTCGGTAGCGTCACCTAAACGTTGCAATAAGAACGCAAGCTCTTAGTTACGTATTGTTTGTTAATCTATATACACTAAGTCGGTCGCGTCACCTAAACGTTGCAATAAGAACGCAAGCTATTAGTTACGTATTGTTTGATAATCTATATACACTAGGTCGGTGGCGTCACCTAAGCGTTGCAATAAGAACGCACCCTTTTAGTTACGTTTTGTTTCTTCATCTATATATACTAGGAACGTAGTGTCACCTCATCGTTGCAATAAGAACGCAACCTGTTAGTTACCTATTGTTTGTTAATCTGTATAACCTATACTAGATCAGTAGCGTCACCTAAACGTCGCAATAAGAACGAGAGCTCATAGTTACGTTTTGTTTCTTCATCTATATATACTAGGAACGTAGCGTCACCTAAACGTTGCAATAAGAACGCAAGCCCTTATTTACGTTTTGATTGTATCGCAACGAATGAAAATAAATGGAATTGTAACCATTTAAACTCGACTGATCAGAGACGCGTCTGTCCATTTATCTGCCCTCGCTCAAAGTGGAACAGCCAGTTCGTGTGTACGATATAAACTCTTGAGATCCTCGTAACTTTGTTCTCCAATTCCCAACGCGCAGTCTATATTTCATATTCTGTGTTTATCTTTTGTCAGACTTGGGACAGGGTTTCATACAGAATTCATGACAATCGATTCTGCTCTGAACTGTTCGCTTAGCGTCTCTGAGTCGTTCCCACGCCTGACACTGTCATTATCCTGGAGGTGACGGAGGGTGATTAATCTAACGCGTCTTATCATTATCATTTTTATAAACGTTTTATCATTGTCATTATTATTGTTATTATTATTATTATAATTGCTACGAGAAGAGACACCATCGCTTGGCCAGCAGCACGTCGGCTTCTCGATAACCAACGCTTTGCTTACCAGAATGGGACGAGAACGGGAAACGTGGATGGGCCAACTTACCTGTATTCAGGGGTCCGGGTCACTTCCGCAGCAACATCACCTCCAGATGACATGTCCCGACAGAAGAGCTCCAAAGGAGTGGAAGGAAGATGGACAAGGGGACAACACACACAGGCTATCGTACAAACACCCCCCAAAAACCAACGGGACTGCCGTCGGCTAAATAATGCCACAACCAAAGAATTAAAAAAAAACAATAGGTTTAATATTACAAATTTAAGGAACCTTCACCTAAACTGAACATGCATCAATCCACACAAAATTTACAAGAAGGCCAGATAGCGCCTAACATGCTTGCTTGCAAAAGCCAAGAAAAGGAAAAAGTTAATTTAAATTAAAAAAAAATTAAACAGCCCAAAGGTTAAAATAAATATTACATGCATAACATACTCAGAACGGGCTTGATGAATTGCAAGGTAATGCAATCACGATCCGACATGCAGATGTTGAGGCCACGCCAAAACAAAAGGAATTGAAAATTAAATTACACTTTCAAAAAAATTAAATGGGATAGAAAATAAAAAAAAAAAAATGATATGCTCGCCGGCGGAAAACACAAGGACATTACCAAAAATCACGAAATTAACATTAACAAGATTACACTAAAAAAAGGATTAAGTTAATTCACAACACGTCTGCTATTGAGACCCGCGCCAAAAGGACTGACAACGAGACCACAATGCATCACGGTAAACAAAAGCTATGGCCACACCAAAAACATGCCAGATCAAAATTACGGCAAACAAATAATAAGATTAAATATAAACATTAGTAGAAGGAAATGAACGGTGAAAAAAAAAACAATTACATCAAACACTATTAATGCAAGTCGTTTTAAAACTGGACGGATCTTACATGGATTTAAAAAAAAAGGGGACAAACCCAAGCTTGCCAAAGGAAAATAAATAATAATTTAAACGTGAAATAACAATTAAACGTGTCTCCAGAAGGTAAACAAAAAATAAATAAGAAACTTAATATATATAAGGAAACGTTATTAAAACGAAAAAGAAATGTTTGGCCTACAAGCTAGAACACAACAGAAGATCAACATTCGTACACGACCAAACTTGGAGATCCCAAAATAAAATAATTAAATAAATTAAATTTAAAATAAAAAACGTACCTTACATCCTTCTCCGTGGAGACACAATGACAATAAAATAATTAACACACATTAAATAATTTTAAAAGGCATCAGATTTGCCTCATCGTGGCTATCCCAGCACACGCGCCGTTTTGTACACAAGCAACCTTTCCTTGCAGCAAGTTACGACAAGTATCCCACATTTCCTCTTCAAGATGAAATCTCGAATTTATATCCTTCAGTGCACAGATTATTTCCTTTAGATAGAATAGATCCACATTTCACGGAGGCCAGGGGGCAAGCCCCCGGCACAAACGGAGACACCTTTTCACCAGATAGCTTGATGTTTTACACTCGACAGCTAATGGACTCCACAAAAATGGCGGGGAATCGCTCGTCATTTATCGAACTGTCTTCATGTAAATAAATATTGTCCAATCAGAGAAAGACACATCAAAACAACAATGTCATTAATAAGTTCATAATTTTGGCGGTATCATGAATGCACTAGCATTTGTTTTATGACGTAGAATCATAATTGACTTTCAATTATGTCATGCGTATATAGAGTTTATAAGGCGAAGACCACACCACCTATTGGGGAGAAACAGGAACTACTTGTATCTTAGCAAAGTCCGACTGCAGCTACCATCTAGTGGTGACAGGCGGTACTGATCGACCAAGCGCACGTTTCAAACTTCAACAACAGTGTCCCTGATTAAATATATGTTTGAAATGGTAGAGACGTGCCCTTGCACGTATCAATAATTATTATTTAATCGCATCGGCCTACAAGGACCAATGCCATATCTGGGCTTTGATCGTTGCCCAGTGCTCCTTCATACGTTGGCGGTGTTGCTCTTTTCTTTCTTCCGTCCACATCATTCCCGTCTTCAACTTTTTTTTTTTTTTTTTCTTAAAAACCCTGGTGGTCGTTTAGTTTCTTCCTGAGGGGATTGCATTCTTGAATATCTTCACAGGTAATCCCCATATCTTGCAGGTCACTTTCCACCTCTTCGAACCAGGCTGGGGTGGTCTTCTTATTTTTAAAATAGGTAAAGATTATTATTATTATTATTATTATTATTATAGCGGCTTCGGTGGCGTAGTCGATAGCATGCTGAACTGCTGTGCCCAAGATAGTAGGTTCAAACACGGCCGAAGTCGTCGGATTTTTTAAAAGCGTTAAAAATCCTTCAGTATGCCTTCCTTCGGAGGGGAAGTAAAACCGGCGGTCCCATGTCATAGATTCATGGCATGTAAAAGATCCTTTCACAGACTAAACTTGTGTAAAGCAAAATTGTTAGGTTAGATTTCGTCAAAACGCTCTATCAAAGTTCCACGTTCACCACTAGGTATCATTGATATCTGGTGGCGAAAGTTGAAACTACTTGAAATTGAACGGAACTTGTAGCTCACCCTTTAGGTTGTCCGCTGGAAGCAGCTACATACTTAGGCGAGCTGAACATGTCCTCGGACACTCCCGGCACTAAAAGCCATACGATAAATAAATAAATAAATACATAATAATAATAATAAATAATAAATAAATATTATTATCCTTTCTTCGATTCGGCCAACTAGGGACCACGTCAATTCAACTGTCTCTTCTTCCGAACTCCAACTACCGCCCAGTGTTCCCGCATTCGTCTCCGGTGTTGTTCCTTTCTCTCTTGGGACCACACCTTTCCTGTCTTCAGCTTCGGCTTTTCCTGGAAACCTTAGTGCGTACGTAGTTTTTCCAGAACTGGAACATGCTCATGGATATCTTTAGGGGAAATTTCCATTTCACGTAGATCCTATTATTGTTATTATTATTATTATTACATATGTATAATTCGCTGGAGCCATCTAGGACCACGTTAATTCTTGTTTCATTTGACACTGATCTTGACCTTCTTCAGAGCCCAGAGTTCCATCATTTTTTGTGAGCGGGCCTGCTTACGTTCCCTTGCTCGTCTCGGTTTAGCGCGTTCGACAATATTTTCTGGCGGAAGAGATCTCTGTTATGGGCATCTTCAGCTGAGATATGTAGCATTTACAGGTCTTCTTTGGTATTTCTGATCCAGGGAATTGTGGTTTTGGGGTTTGAATCAAAAAAGTGGAAGATCTCTTTGGTTAACTTTCTTTCGTCCATTCTTTTAAGGTGACCGTAAAATCGTGCCCGTCTTTTTCGGATTGTGTCGATAATTTTCTCTATTTTGCTGTAGACTAAGTCGTTGGATCTCTTTTGATGGATTCCAATTTTGTACTTTGATCCCAAGATTCCGCTCACAATTTTGCGCTCTTTTCCTCCAGTTCTTCAAGGAGTCCTTTGTTGGCATTTGAAGATAAGGTTTCGGCTGCATTATATTTATTATAATTATTATTATTATTATTATTATTATTATTATTATTATTATTATTATTATTGTTATTATTATTATTATTATTATTATTAGAGAGTGCGCTATATTGACGTAGTGCATTAGGTGGTAGCGAGGACAAGGTCATCCTTTGGGGTGTGAAATCCATTAATTAGAAATATTTCCCCCGGGAATCCATGGATGCCAAAACGCGTGTATGTCGTGATTTATAGTTGGACCCTCTCCAGACATTGGTCTCCATTACTTCCGTGTTGAAGAATTCTTCTGGTGTTAGCTGAGATTTTTGTCGTTGTCCCTCTCGGACCTCAATTCGGAAGTCTAAATGTAGAAATAGGAATCTCTGTTTCGCAGGCTTATAGGCCGTGTTCTTGTTCATTGCCCTTTTAAAACCAGGGAAAGACCCGAACTTACCTCAAAGTTACCGTCCAATAGCATTGCTATCTGTGACATTCAAGCTCCTGGAAAGATTGATCCTGAATAGAATAGCGCCAGCGATTGGGGCACTGAGCCCAATTGAACAAGCAGGATTCCGACCTGGCCGTGATTGCAGTGACCAAGTTCTTTCCCTGACCACCTTTGTGGAAGCTGGGTTTGAGAAGAAACTGAAGAGCGTATCAGCCTTTCTGGATCTCACAGCAGCATATGATACTGTTTGGAAGGAGGGATTGCTATTGAAATTGATCAAGGCTGTTCCTTGTTTAAAGATTATGAACTTGTTAGACAACATGCTAAGCAACAGATTGTTCCAAGTCTACTCTGAGCAGAACAAAAGCCGATTCCGTAAACTGAATAATGGCCTGCCGCAAGGTTCTGTTCTCTCACCCATTCTTTTTAATCTGTACACCCATGATCTTCCGAAAACAGTAGCCCGCAAGTTCATGTATGCGGACGATATCAACCTCACTGTTCAACATGCTAATTTCGCAGAAGCTGAGGCCGTTCTCACCCAAGACCTCAAAGTCCTGGATGACTTTCTCACAAAATGGCGCTTACAACCAAATCCTCAGAAAAGTGAGATAACTGCTTTCCATCTGGACAACAGGCATGCAAATTACCATCCTAGAGTCAATTTTAGAGGTAAAGAATTACAGTATAATAGCACCCCTAAATATCTGGGAATGACTTTGGATATATCTCTGACCTACAAAACCCATCTGTGTAAATCTGCTGCGAAATTGAAGAGCCGCAATAACCTCCTTCAGCGCCTGGCTGGAACATCATGGGGAGCGGATGCCAAAACTCTGAGAACAACTGCTCTTGCGCTAATCTATTCTTCAGCCGAGTTTTGCTCTGGGGTATGGCTTAATAGCTGCCACACTCAACGGGTGGATGTTCAGCTCCGACAGAGCATGCGTATTGTATCTGGAACACTACTTCCTACTCCAGTCCAGTGGTTACCAGTGCTGAGTAATATCGCACCTCCTCATATCAGAAGGCAGAAAAATCTGGTTCATCTTTGGTCGAGAGTGCAAAATAACAAGGCCCTCCCAATACATGAAGACATGAAACATCTTGGCCCATCTAGATTGAAATCCCGTAAACCTGCATGGAAAACTGCCTTGGATTTAACAAGCAGAAATTTTAAACCTAATGAAAATTGGCGGGTTGAGTGGACAACAACTACACCACCAGGCATCGTGAACGTTGAGGATCCTCACATAAAACTTGCTGGCTTCAATCTGCCCAGACATACTTGGACTAGACTCAATCGTATTAGATGTGGCTTGGGAAGATGTGCTTCTGTTCTCCACAAATGGGGTTGGAAAGACTCACCGAATTGCGATTGCGCTGACATTCCACAGACAATGGAGCACTTAGTACTGGAATGTCCTCTCCGAGTTTTTCCAGGAAGTCTGGAGGACCTGCATTCTGCTACAACTGAGGCTGTCAAATGGATCAACGAGTTGGACGTTGATTTATATTTTTTTTTAATCTGCTTTATAATTTATATAATTTGTTAGTAATATTGCTGTGTTATATGAATCTGTATTTATGTAGGTGAATGTGTTGTGTTAACATCATACGATAAATAAAATAAGGCCGTGTTCTAAGGACATTTTGTCGTCCTGACGTTTCGCTGATGACTGTGTTCAGCATGTTCACATGTTACATTAAGCGAGGTAAGACAAGGAATCAGAAGTTATATAAATAATCAACAACCCACTCATAGAGGCTACCATAGAAACGGCGTACCACATAAAAGTAATGCATCAAGGACAGGGATGCTCTTCTGTTGCATCTTCTCGTCTACGACGGTCAATGAGGGACAGGCTTGAGGGGATTAAGGACTGGAAGCCAAGCTCTGTTCACACGTTCTGCTTCCTCTTTAAGACTGAAGCTGTTAGTATGCTTCAGGATTTCAATGGCCTCCCTTTGTATCCTGGCATGATAAGACACCGTGGTGGACAGAACTTCGGTGTCTCAATATCTTATGTCGTGACCTGCGAGTAGCGAGTGTGCTGCAACAGTGGATTTATCTGTTTGTCCCAGCTGGCTGTGACGTTCGTGTTCCTTGAGGCGAGTGAAAATACTTATTTTCGTTGTTCCAATATATACTTGGCCACAATCACACGGGATGTCCCTTACCTTTAGCGGAGCTAAGCATGTCCTTAATTTTTCGCGTAGGCCTGTATATGGTCTTTATATCATGGGACTCGAGTACCCTCCCTATTCTGTCCGTGACCTTTTTTATATGTGGAAGGAAAGCTCTAGCCAGGGGCTATAAAAAGGTCTAAATGTAGATTGAATGCCCTCCAACAAGAAGCAGTAATCGGCCATGATATATGCAAATCTTTTTAATGTATATTTTGAAATATGATGTATTCGTTTCAAAAATCTGGCCTCAATTTCGTCATTTAATAGTGTTATTTAACTAATACAAGGAGGAGGAGGTACAGGAACAGTTGGACGTGTGGGAAGGAATAATACAAGGATATGGGATGAAATTTAGCATAAATAAGAGTGAGATGGTGATCACAACAAGGAAGAAGGAAATAACCTCAACGGGAATAACAATTGGTGGGGAACATCTGAAGAAAGTGGAGAGTTTCAAGTATCTGGGAAGCCTGATGCAAGATAATGGAAGAAACGATAGAGAAATAAATGAGCGGGGGAGGCAGGCAGAAGCATTTCGGAGGAGTGTGAGGAGCATGTTATGGAGCAAGGATGTCCCTCGGAACAGCAAAAAGATCATATATCGGACGTACTATGTCCCTATCCTGACGTATGCCTCGGAGACCTGGGTTATGAAAGGAAGGGAGAAGAGCAAAATACAGGCCAGTGAGATGAGGTTCTTGAGAAGCAGTATTGGAGCTACAAAGATGGACAGAATAAGAAATGAAAGGACCAGAGAATTAATGAAGGAGGAACCATTACAGGATGGTATAGAGAAATCTAGACTTAGATGGTATGGACATGTAAAACGAATGGAGGAGAAGAGGATACCCAGGAGAGTACACGAGACGAAGTGGGAAGGAAAGAGACCGAGAGGAAGACCGAGAGACAGGTGGCTGAAGGGGGTGGAAGAAAGCGTGAAGAAGAGAGGAGAAGACTGGACAAGGGTGGAGGCTGAGAGATGGTGGGAAGACAGAAGGCGTTGGAGAGGCTTGTGTTCCAAACAGACCCGGCCAGAGGCTGGAAACTGTGCAAGATGATGATGATGATGAACTAATACATGTATTTTTTTCCAGGAGTGTATTTACATCTTTGTACTTTGAAGACCCCGCCCAGTCATCGGGCAAATTAGTGTCGACCGATTGAAGAGCTGGGAATGACATTTAACAAATTACACTTAGTTTTAGATGTCAAATGATTCACTTAAGAAGATATTAAATTTAGCTACTAATAGTTTTAGGTGCCACTCAACTACTAATTACCAATACTAATCACTAATGCCAACCTTACATCTTTCATTGCTATTGTATTAGTATTGTGACCGATCATGCTTCATTTACTGTTATTGAGACCAGAACTTGTGTATATATCTTGTTAACAATTTCCTCTTTTTAATTTTTAATTTTTAATTTTTAATTTTTAATTTTTAATTTTTAATTTTTAATTTTTAATTTTTAATTTTTAATTTTTAATTTTTAATTTTTAATTTTTAATTTTTAATTTTTAATTTTTAATTTTTAATTTTTAATTTTTAATTTTTAATTTTTAATTTTTAATTTTTAATTTTTAATTTTTAATTTTTAATTTTTAATTTTTAATTTTTAATTTTTAATTTTTAATTTTTAATTTTTAATTTTTAATTTTTAATTTTTAATTTTTAATTTTTAATTTTTAATTTTTAATTTTTAATTTTCATTTTTTATTTTGTATTCTAATATATTTTCTTGTATTGTCTGTGTGTAAGCAATTTTTTTGCTACTGTAATTGGAGAACTGCCTTTTTGTGGCAATAAATCAATAAATAAATAACTAAAGTGACTTCTTCTCTGTTACAGGTGAGTGGTGCCAACTGCCGTAACCAACACGTTTTCTCAGGTACGAACAATCTATTGCAAATCATGGAAAGAAACAAGATGTTCTCCTAAATGTATGGGTATAGTTATAACTAGTGGTCGGATGTTCAAGATCTAAAAATATCCCGAATATGCAAGCAAATACCACCTTAAAATGACGATTATAACTCAGAAATGACGAAATATGATCTGAAAATGACTGATATAAATATGGCCGTTAAAAAAATTAAATCCAATCGATAAATTAAATTGTTTACTAAATTCTTTATTTTTAATTTCATATTAACTTTCTAAATATACACTCGCTTGCTGAGCCCAAGGATGCAGGTTCGAAACCTGGCGCAGTCACCTGGCATTTGAGGGTGTGCAAATGCGAGGGAGCCGTGCCAGTACATTTACTAGCACGTTAAAGATCCCCTTCGGGGCAAAATTCCGGCACCCCGGCGTCTCTAAAAGCCAGTGTAGTTAAAAGGGACGTATAACCAATAACATTATTTATTATTCTAAACAAGCTGTACCCGGCATGCGTTGCAATGCCAATCAAAGAAAGTGTTGGCGTTGAAATTCTGTTTCTTCAAGTGCTTTTGGATACACAACATGTTAACTGCCTCTAAGCTATCGTAAAATGGATTTTCTAATTCAGAACCATTCGTGGGAGCGTGCACAACAACTTTCAAAAGTTTCATCGCTGTCACTCATTTGTTGAATCAACTCGTACGCTACCTATTGTGAAATGGATTTACTAAGTCGAAACCCTTCCCTGGCGTGTACACAATAACTCATCAATGATTCATCGCAATCGGATGAATGGTATATGCACGTATACGGGGTTTTGTTTAAACGATTCGTGCGCTGTCACTCATTTGTTGAATCTACTCGTGCGCTACCTATTGAGAAATGTATTACTAAGTCGAAGCCCTTCCCTGGCGTGTACACAATAACTCATCAAGGTTTCATCGCAATCGAAGAATGTTATATGAACGCAATAGGGGATTTTGTTGAAACGCTTCGCGCGTCGTCACCCATTTGTTGCATCTACTCTTGCGCTACTTATTGTGAAATGGATTTACTAAGTCCCCTTCCCTGGCGGGTACACAATAACTGATCAATGTGTCATCGCAATCGGATGAATAGTATATGAACGCATACCTGATTTTGTTTAAACGATTCGCGCTCCGTCACTCATTTGTTGAATCTACTCGTGCGCTACCTACTGTAAAATGTATTTACTAAGTTAGAAACCGTCACGTGAGTGTCCACAACATCTCACCCAAATTTCATCGCTATCGGACTAATGGGATATCAAGACATAGGGGACTGTATTGAAACGCTCCGCGTGTCATCGTTCATTTGTCGAATCTACTCGTGTGCTACCTACTGTGAAATGTATTTACTAAGCCAGAAACCTTCCTTGGAGTGTCCACCATATTTCACCCAAGTTTCACCGCTAACGGCAGAATGGTATATGACCTTATACGGGACTTTGTTGAAACGCTTCGCGCGTCGTCCCTCATTTGTTGAATCAACTTGTGCGCTGCATATTGTATAGGGGATTTACTAAGCCAGAAATTTTCCATGACGTGTACACAACATCTCACCCAAGTTTCATAGCTACGGACGAATGGTACATGTATTCATACGGGACTTGGTTGAAACGCTTCGCGTGTCGTCGCTCATTTGTTGATTCTACTCTTGCGCTACATATTGTAATATGGATGTACTCAGCCAGAAACCTTCCCTGGAGTGCACACAACATCTCACCCAAGTTTCATCGCAATCGGATGAATGGTATGCGAACGTATACGGGACGTTGTCGAAACGCTTCGCGCGTAGTCACTCATTTGTTGAACATAAACGTGCGCTTCGCATTGTAAAATGGATTTACTTAGCCAGAAACCTTTCCTGGAGTGTACTCAACAATTCACCAAACATTTATCACTATCGGACGAATGGTATATGACTTTATACGGGACTTTATTGAAACGCTTCGCGTGTCATCGCTCATTTGTTGAATCTACTGGTGCGCTACCTATTGTAAAATGTATGTACTAAGCCAGAAACCTTCCCTGGAGTGTACACAACATCTCACCCAAGTTTCATCGCTATCGGATGAATGGTATATGAAATTATATGGGACTTTGTTGATACGCTTCGCGCGTCGTCGCTCATTTGTTGATTCTACTCGTGCTCTACCTATATTTAAAGGGATTTACTGAGCTGGAAACCTTCCCTGGAGTGCACACAAAATCTCAGCCTAGTTTCATCGCTATCGGACGAATGGTATATGAACGCAAACGTGACTTTGTTGAAATGCTTCGCGCGTCGTAGCTCATTTGTTGAATCTACTCGTGCGCTGCCTATTGCAAAGTGGATGTACTAAGCCAGAAAATTTCCCTGCAGTGTACACAACATTTTACGCAAGTTTCATAGCTATCGGACGAATGGTATATGAATGCATACGGGACTTTGTTGAAACGCTGTGCGTATCGCCGCTCATTTGTTGAATCTACTCATGCGCTATCTACTGTGAAATGTATTCACTAATTTTGAAACCTTCACGTAAGTGTACACAACATCTCACCCAAGTTTCATCGCTATCGGACGAATGGTATATGAACACATACGGGACTTTGTTGAAATGCTTCGCGCATCGTCGCTCATTTGTTGAATCTACGCGTGCGCTACCTATTGTAAAATGGATTTACTAGGTCAGAAACCTTCCTTGGAGTGTACTCAACATCTCACCCAAGTTTCTTCGCAATCGGACGAATGGTATATGAACGCATAGGAGACATACCCACAGACCCACAGACAGACAAACTATCACGTAACATTGATTTTAGCCTATTTTCAATTTTGAAAAAATAGGCTTATGAGATCACCTTTTGTCCGTGTGTGTGTGCGTGCGTGTGTGTGTGTGTGTGTGATTCGTGTGTGTGTGTCCCCCCCGTAATAAAATCTAATCGGCTGGAGCGATTTCAATGAAACTCGGTATGTTCATAGCACTATTCCCGGCGACCTCGACCGTGCCCTTCAAATGTTGTTACGACTCACCAATCCAACATGGCGGCTGTGCGAAATATTTCACCAGCATTCAATATCTCCGAAACTATTACCGATATTACCCTGACATTTTCTATGGTGATAGAGGAAACTACTATAAGTTCACTTATGTGACTTTTGAAAATCTGGTAACTACAAAACCAACATGGCGGCCAAGCGAATTTGCGACTTTTAAATAGACGTTTCTCGCGATTTGACCAACCAAACGCAATGAAACTTGGTACAGTATATGTTTATATACATTGTAATAAACCGACATCTAACTTCGTTCAATTGTTTACAAAATCATACGATGGCGGATGTGCGAAATATTTCACCGGCATTCTATATCTCTGAAACTATTAACGGTAAAACCCTGAAATTTTGTACGGAGATAAAGGGCACTACTGGAAGTCCATCTATAAGACTTTCAAAAACCGGTTAACTACAAAACGAACATGGCGGCCAAGCGAATTTGAAAATTTTAAATAGACCTTTCTCGCGATTTAATGTTCCAATCGCACTGAAACCTGGCACAGGAAATATTTATACACATTGTAATCCACTGGTATCTAATTTAGTTCAATTGTTTACATAACCTCAATATGGCGGCAGTGCGAATTTTAAAATTAAGATTTTATTTATTGTGATGTAGTCATGCGATCGAAGTGAAAGGTTGAATAATGAACCTACGCAATAATTTTCCTTTAATGGTATATCTCTATGGCCTATACATTTAACAATCCAACATGGCGACCATCCGAAATATTTAGACGATACTGAATATCTACGAATCTATTTTAGCAATCAAACTGCATTTCTTAATGTTCATAGGGGCTATTAACTTAAGTACACCTATAGGACTTTAAATAACCTGGTGATCACAAATCCAACATGGCGGTGACGCGAATTATAAATATTCACATGGACGTTTCTCGCAATTGAACCATCCGCGTGCAGTGAAACTTGGTACAGTAAATCCTTATACGAATGTTAATCCACTGGCATCTAATTTATTTCAATTGTTTCCATAACCTCAAGAAGGCAGCTGTGAAAAATTTCAAAAATCTCCTTGTTTTTTCTTGTGTCCTAATTATGCGATTGAAATTTGAATACTACACGTTCACAATGATCTGCATGTAACAGTACATAACTCTAGGACCTACATATATAAAATCCAACATGGCGACCATCCGAAATATTTAGTCGGTTCTCAATATCTACGAATCTATTACAGCAATCAAACTGAAATTGTGTATGTTGATAGTGGCAATTAACATAAGTAGGATATATGAAAATAGGCTGTATAGTTCTTCACGGAACCACTTGTTATATATATAGATATACATGTTTAAGTGGTTATGCCTTCAACATTCAATTTCTGTAAAACACTAGTTCCCGTACGGTAAGTTGAGGATGATTGCACACCTACAGCTGCTGTCAAACTACCAAAATTTGACGTTCTTACAAAAAAATCTCAAAATATGACCTAATGGTAAGACATGTTCGAAATGTGCATTTATATGACAAATAAAAACCACTGTATTATGACGATAATCACTTGATTTGCATCAGAAATAAAACGGCCATGAAAATAGAGGAGAGGAAAAAATGTGACTTTTCCTAAACATCCGAGCTCTTTGTCCTTATCACCTCCTATTTTCTTCCTATTCGAAGTGCAAATTGGCACACTGGATTTGAGCAGCGGCGTTCAAACCATAGTTTATAATTTACCCCAGCATTTTAGAACTTCTTCATTAAACGCTCCAAACAACGTAGGAATTCAGTATATTAACACCGACTACTTTCAACGCCTGAGGATTTGAATTAGTTTTTGAAAGGTATGGACTCCGCCTTGAGGAAAGAATTCATGATGAAAATTAATAAATATAAAACAAAAATATTGGAATGCAGCCGAAACAAATCGGAAACATCTATGGACATCCAATTGGCAGGTGAGAAACTGAAGGAAGTAGGAGACTTCTGTTACTTAGGAAGCAAAATAACCAGTGATGGATGCAGCAAAGAGGATTTTAAAAGTACGTTAGCTCAGGCAAAGAAAGCATTCCTACAGAAAAGGGATCTGTTGACATCGAATATAGATTTAGGTATTAGGAAGTCATTTTTGAAAGCCTTTGTCCGGAGCGTGGCGCTCTATGTAAGTGAAACTTGGACTGTTGGAGCAGCAGAAAAGAGGAGAATTTAAGCGTTTGAAATGTGGTGTTATAGGAGAATTATGAAGATCAGATGGGTAGATAGGGTTACAAACGAAGAGGAATTAAGACGAGTGGGAGAGGAGAGATGTTTCTGGTGACTGCTAATGAAGAGAAGAGATAGGTTGGTAGGACACATACTAAGACACCCAGGAATAGCAAGCTTAATTATGGAAGGAAGGGTCGGGGACAAGAACTCTAGGGGTAGACCAAGGTTAGAATATGTTAAACAGATTGCCTCGGATGTAGGGTGTGGTAGCTATGTAGAGATGAAACGATTAGCTCAGGACAGGGAGGGCTGCATCAAACCAGTCAAAAGACTGAAGACTCAAACAACAACAACTTTCAACAATTGAAACTTCATAATGTTGAATTTTGGGCTTATGCCGTGTTTTATTATACTAAAATTCGACGCGTTTCGAAAGAAACCATGTCTTTCATCGTCAGGAATAATCTGGAATACGACAATGTTGCTAAGAGAAAGCAACGAAGAACATATAGAAGGTGCCCAAAGATGGACGCCATTATAGCCCCATGTTAGGGACAACGGAAAGCAGGCTATATTACATGCATCATACAAATTAGTGAAATATAGGTCAGAACGAGAGATCAGCTGCCATCTTGTCCTTTAACCGAGACGGCTCAGCTTTTTAACGTCACTTCTGCCCTATAATATTACAATATAAACTTTTAATTCTGAACGGGCCACGTCCCTCAGAACAGTTTAAACGATTCTCGATTCGATAATCGGAACTGGTGGGTCCCATATTATGGATTATAAAGTTTGCATAATTCACAAGGCCGCCATCCTGAAATGGTACGGCGTCTCAATGATGAAGGTATGTTTTTTACCAAATTTGGTAAAGATCCGATGATTAGTTTGGTCGTAGTTTAATATTAAGTTTAAATCATTTGAGTGACCGCCATTAAGTTTTGGTAAAGATGGTACAATATAAAACATGACACTGAGGTGCCCATTGCTAGTGCTACCTCTGTACCAAATTACGTTCAATTCGGTTTCGTCGTGTTTGAATTAATAGGGGGAGTGGGGCAGAATACAGAATACATGCACACTTACACACACACACACACACACACACACACACACACACACACAGAAACACACCATTTTTGGCCCTGTGTAGCACTCATAAGTCACAACAATTACAAAACTGATGTTTCCTGCGGTAGGCTCCAGTTCAATATTTTCCTCCTTCACGTCATGACATAACTCGCTGTCTTGTGACTTGGAATCTTCCCTCGTTATACCATAGAGTCCATAATTAGATAACATACCAGGAACAACTGGAAGAGATTCAAGCCAAGCGTGAGGCGATTTGGCTAGATTTCTACTCCACAGAAGCTATGTTGAACCCAGCAGAATGGAAAAGACCAGACTATGACCTGCGTCACACATGGACAAGATTTGCAGTGCATGGTTTTCATTTTCGAGTCTGTATGACAGAAGTTTACCATTCGCCTGCTGCAGAGTGTATTTGCAAATTTTGTGGGAAACGTTGTGAACGTTATCACGCCCTAGAATGCGAACGGAAGCTGTCGCTCAAGAACTGTGTAGCGACAATGATCCTCCATGTTAGTCTGTAATGTACCGTAGTATTATAATTTAATTTTCTTTGGCCATTGGTTGTAATAAATATTTATTATAATTAGATAACAAACACAGACATATATAATGTCTCAATGATCAAATATTACAATGGAAATACTCTTCTAAGAGCTATATTCTTGCCTGGCAGCTTTTACATCTGAGTTGTCAGGTAAGTTACCTGGGGTTTCAGGTGACGTGCTGGAATGGCTTGTGCAGCCCCGCCACTTCCGGATCACCCTCGATAGTACTACACCCTCAAGCCAGTTCTCCGCGGCTTCGGTGGCGTAGTTGATAGCATGATGAGCTTCTATTCCCAAGATGGCGGGTTCAAACCCGGCCGAAGCCGTCGGATTTTTAAGAGCGTAAAAAATCCCTCAGTTTGCCTCCCTTCGGAGGGGAAGTAAAGCCGGCGGTCCCATGTCATAGATTTATGGCATGTTAAAGAACCTTCCACTAATTACACCTGTGTGAAGCTAAATTGGATAGGTTAAGAATGTAAACAACGCTCTTAGGTTTCTACGTTCGTTGCCAAGACCCGACTGCGGTGGCGTCTAGTAGCTAAGTTCTGAATTAGGCCTGGTAGTCGTTGACGGTGGCGTTTGGCGGCAAAAGTAGGAACTACTTGAAAAATTCTAAGTTGCAGTCTGTGCTTAAATTAAAAAAGTCCTCTCGGCCGGAAGGCGGAGGTAGATTTCACCGGACAAACTTGGGGATAGGCGAAAATAGGCAGAATATGCAGGTTTTCGTAGAAGGATCAGACCTCATTTATTGCGAGAAAGTATTTTATAATTGGAGCTTAATTAACTTTGTTTTTCGTCATTTTATGCATATTTTAAACATTTTATTGTCTTATGGGGACGGTAAACTTCTTGCCATTTGGAGTCCATTTTTATACTTGTGGTCACACTGTCCTTATGCAAGGTTTCGACACTGATGTGTAACTATGTAACGGTCTGTTACTTCTTCACGCAAAATTATATCTCCCGCAGAGATTTTGGTTGGTTCCTCAGTTTAGGGGCTGCCACAACGCGGTCATGTAACCCCGTGTACTTTGGGTGAGTGTAGAATCTGTCTGATAAACGGTGTGAATTGTGATGGCTGTATTAGTCTGTAATTCAGGTAAGGACTGCAGACGGTCAATTTCAAGCAGTAGTTCCTAATGTTGCTACCAGATACTACCGTCAACGCCACCTAGCTGTGAACTTGGCTACTAGATGCCACCGCAACCAGCAACTCGCAACGAACGTTGGAACTTCCCCTCCAAAGGAAAGCATAGTGTGGGATTTTTAGCGCTCTTAGAAAATCCGACGACTTTGGCCGGCTTTGAACCCGCGACCTTGGGCGTAGAAATTCAGCATGCTACCAGTTACGTCACCGAAGCCGCTTCACAGTTAGTCAGATGGAAATTTGAATCTGATCTCGTGCAAGTCCGTTGTCATGGCAACGTCTGAAGTCTCATCCCTCATCAATTTAGTAGTGTTGGCATGGCAACCACTGATAGCTCTTGGCATTTTCTTATAATTCCGAAATAATTTTTCTCATCCCTTGGCGTAATGGTGGGTCATATCAAAAATTCTTTCAGACAAAAGTTTTAGGTAATTCTTAGGGGAATATTGTCCATTTTGTACGGTTTTGATATTGTGCCTATTAAGAGAGATATGATTAATGTTTCCCGAAAAACCCACTTTTTCCCACCCCTTTGGTAAGTGGTTGGTGCTATAAAAATCGCTTCAAACATAAATTTTTGGGCTTTATCCGACACATAGTACGAACTTGGAACGGATTCGATATTTCACATATTAAGAGAGTTATAGCAATATTTCACTTTTTCGAAAAAAATTGGTGCAAAATTACGGCAGTTATCGTGTCCACAAGAAACTGATATACATATATATATATATATATATATATATATATATATATATACATAAACTATATATAAACTTTTGAACTGACGGTGGTTTTGGGGTCTGGGGGATGTGAAACGCGATGATATGTCGAAATTTTCCGGAAGTCGAATCATGGTACCCATTGCAATAGTTAGCTAATGAAATCTACCTAAAACAGATACACACACTAATACAGCCATCACAAATAACACCGGTTATCAGACAGATTCTACACACACCCAATGTAAACGGGGCTACATGACCGCGTTGTCGCAGCCCCTAAACTGAGGAACCAAACAACCAACTTCTTTCCGTTTCTTATCTGCCCTTCATGGCTCTCCTTCCATCCAAGTCCCTCAATCCTCATTCTTCGAGGGTTGAGGGCATTTGTTTTCCTCCTGTCCTTTATTTAATTTGCCATATTCTCTTTTTGTTTACCATTTCTTCTTCTAGTATGTTAGTGTTTAGTTAGTTTTAGTTATGTGTGTGTTTGCGTCTTCAGTCTTGTGACTGGTTTGATGCAGCCCTCCATGCCTCCGTGTCCTGAGCTAATCGTTTCATCTCTACATAGCTACCACACCTTACATCCGAAGCAATCTGTTTAACATATTCTAACCTTGGTCTACCGCTACAGTTCTAGTCCTCGACGCTTCCTTCCATAACTAAGCTTGCTATTCCTGGGTGTCTTAGTATGTGTCCTACTAACCTATCTCTTCTCTTCATTAGCAGTCACCAGAAACATCTCTCCTCTCCCACTCGTCTTAATACCTCTTCGTTTGTATCCCTATCTACCCATCTGATCTTCATTATTCTCCTGTAACACCACATTTTAAATGCTTCAATTCTCCTCTTTTCTGCTGCACCAACAGTCCATAGAGCGCCACGCTCCAGACAAAGGATTTCAAAAATGGCTTCCTAATACCTAAATCTATATTCGATGTGAACAGATTCCTTTATATTCTCATCTTTCACTAGACTATCAACCAAACCATTATAGGCCGATAACCTCGATGTTAGGCCTCAAATAACAGCAATTATCATCATCATCATCATCATGTATGCATCCTAACACGAAGTGCTAATTTGTGGAAGACGTTCTCAATTACTTAACTCAACTTCGGTCGAGAATTCAATTCCAGATCGAAGTGATGACGTGAAGTCATAAGAAGACCCGCCAGTGTCAGGAATACATTTCTTTTGGGCCAGTGTTTATCTGCAGAAAGCAAATGCGTTCGTATTCTCTTTTTGTGCTGTTTTTCATGAAGTCTGTGTTCTCCGAGCCTCCTGCCAAGAGATGAGATTTCCTTAGGTCAGAGATATTGGCTCGCATTCCATCGGAAATAAAACCAGGCTCCAGTTATATTGGGTATAGTTTCAGAGTGCTGGATGGAGAGAGAGCTGATGTTCTGTTTCAGTTCAGAGGAGGGATTATACTGGAGTTATTGAAACAGTTGTTTATTATAGAGGATGGTATTTTACGACTATTTTTATTTATGAGATCATCTTTTGTCCGTGTGTGTGTATGTGTGTCTGTGTGTATGTGTGTGCGTTCATGTGTGTGTCCCCCTCTAATAACTTCGAAACGGCTGGAGCGATCTCCATGAAACTCGGTGAGATCATAGTAGTATTTTTGCCAACTCCAACCGTGCCCTTCAAAATTTTATTACGTCTCACTAATCCATCATGTCGGCTGTGAGAATAATTTCACCGGCATTCTACATTTCCGCAACTGTTACTCATATCACCCTGACATTTTGTACGGTGATAAAGGGCACTACTAGACGTTCATCTATGTGACTTTCAAAAATCTGTTGACTACAAAACGAACATGGCGGCCAAGCGAAGTTGAAACATTTAAAAATAAAGGTTTTTCGCGATATAACCATCCGGACGCAGTGAAACTTGGTACAGTAAATGACCATTCAAATTGCAATGCACAGACATCTAATTTAGTTCAATTGTTTACATAACCTCAAGATGACGGCTGTGCGAATTTTAAAATTATTTTTTTATTTCTTGTGTCTTAATCATGCGATTGAATTTTGAATAATACACCTACACAATAATCTTCTTGTAATAGTACATTACTCTAAGGCCTATATATTGTGCCCTTGCAGCAAGAAATATGCAAATCACAGTATGCCAGCATTGCTCAATTCGGGATTTTTCGGGGCTGTGGTAAGTTCTCCCACTCTGTGACTTACATATTTTGGATTAAATAGAGGATACACTTGCAAAAATAACAACAAAATCAACTCCTATTTTAACACATTTAATTAATCAAAAATTATGGCGCTACAAACATATAAACACATAAACTACTGACCAATATCATTCTACTTGTCCAAAGTGAACAAGGAATAGCATAAAAATAAAACAAATATTAGATTAAAACACATGGTTTTCTTTAAAACCAACAATTCATGATTATTTTCACTTCCATAAGATACTTATCTTAAAGTTCCAAATAACTACGAGCTTCTTTGGCTCGATACTTTCCCATAATAATGGTGTCATATTTTTGTACACCTCAAGAATTATTTTTATCTTTTCTTATCATCAAAACAAATATATAATTACATTTAAAATTACATGTTAATTATTCACTTCAATATTTGGGCATATCACATGTTCTCCGTATTTACTATCTCTCTCAAGTTTTGCAAATTCACTACGGTGATCGGGAAAACTATTTGTGTACTCCAGAGTTATAAAGATTACTTGACAAAGTCAAAAACTATGATCACTCCCGAAACCTAGTTATCTTCACAAAACTCGTGGATTCCTTCTTTTCCATACAATATTACAATAGGGATTTTATTTAATTCATTTGTCTTATAAGACCATTATCACATAAGAAAACTACGATCTGAATTGGCAAGCGATGATATCAATCTACAAGGACCTCGGTTCAACGCCCGGGTCATTAACAACTTTAAACACTCACGGTGTATTTAACACATCTACAAGACGGTTTTTACCCACCCTCGCTCTATGAGGGTCAGGCCATTATTCTCGGGCGTGATTTATGACAAGGAAAGCGACTCTCTGCCTAACCTACGGTGGCAGCTCTCTTCAATGCTTTAAAACAAACCTTCACATTATTCTCAGTTCTGTGGAGAGACCTGGCTTTTACTTCACTTATTTCCATTCAGCAATATTCTTTGGCTCATAAACCACTTTCGTAACCTTGGCATTTATTAATTATGAGAGGGTCCTCATTGATTGGGAAGATTAATACACATTCTACGACGAATAATTAGGGGCTTTAACAACAAGAGGATTCTAGGTTCGAATCTCTTAACATGCCTCGGGAACATTTCCACATTTGGAGGACTTATACAAGACGCGATTTAAAGTCGGCCGTGGCCTACATGACATACGCTCAATAATACCATACATTAGCTCCCTTTTAAATAATACACACATGGCCTCGTGATCTACGTCACAATTAGAGGACTTACAACATATCTCAATTCACTGCAATCGACTACCCTCCATAAGTAATTTACCAAGTACTTTAACTTTTACGCGTTCCTACCGTGACTTTTTATTTAATTGCGTTCCATTACGCTACACATTACTTTACGGCCGAATGTCTTCCAAAGAACTGATAAATTTCATAGTAACAATTGATACATATCTTAATTCTTATATTAATCTTTTCCGTTGACAATAAATCGCTCCCTTTTTAAGAACACGCATTCACATCATGTCTTATACATTTTGTTAAGGCTTCAACGCTCTATATTTTAAATCATTCAATTTAATCTTTATTTAGATTTCTTTACCTTGTTATTCACATCATGTTTTCATTCCTTACAAAAGCTCATAAGCTATTTCTTTCATATAATTCAAATTTACCTTTATGTAAATATCTTAGTTATAATTATTATTATCACGCTTGCTTTTATAACATTCATTAAATACTGACATTTTATTCCATGCATTTCCTCTACAGGATTTATTATTTCACATACTTATTTATTATTTCTTAAAACTTTATTTTCGTTCAGATCGCGTTCTTATTTAGTTATTATTCATTTAAAAACATCCCTTCTACTCAAAACTCCGGTGGAATTGTACACAAAATTTTTCCCGACACCAAAACATAATGAAAATCTTTACTTACATGTTTTAGGTAGCTTTCTGACCTTTATTCTCGTTTGATGTGACATTTTGGCCCACCTTCTTGACCTACTCCATATTGTACAATCTCATCTTATGTACAGAAATTTCTTGACACATATTCACTATATTTAACACTGACAACATTTTTTTTAATACACTGGTGTATCCGTTTTGAACACACATTAAAACACTAAAAAAAATATTACTCTGGTACATATTATAACACATATCACTGTGCATAAAACGCTTTCACTTTACCTAAAACACTTAAAATGATACTCTTATTTCTTTTCTTACAATATTTACACTTCACTCCTATCACACGGGTGTAGCTCAACGATTTTTACAATTTCTGTCGGCTGTTGATGATCCCTGATGCGAATCCTATCGACCTGCATTGGACGTGTGATTTTACTCGTTCAAAGTTTCTCTCTCCTACAATGGAAACTACTGGTTTCAGTCTCTCAAAACCGCTTCTATTGTCTATTACTCGGCTTTACTTTATCTGCTTTAACTAGGCGATAAATGTCTTTTCTTTGCCGTCACCTCTATTTATATATGGTGGTCTATCGCACCCTATAGTTTCTATATCTTGGCCTCCCTTCGAGGACCGTATACTGTCTATCGTACCGTTTAGTTTCTATATCTTGGCCTCCCTTCGAGGACCGTATACTGTCTATCGTATATTTTTGACGTTTTCTCACTAGAGTACGTTTCCCTCTGGTTTCGAAGCTAAGTTCCTAAGTTCCTTTCGCTTGAACTTCTATCTTTCGCGATCGTAATTACTGTTTATTCTTGTCCTTTACAGGACTTAATGTCTTTAACAATGTCTTTACTAGACGTAACGCCGTTTATTTGTTGGAGTTCTTATAACTTCATAACTGTATTGAACTAGTATTCTTCTGGAACTCGAAGTTCCCTACTGATCGCTGTGTCTTACTTTGGCGATATTGCTTTAAAGTCCGTATATTTAATGTTCTTTATAATTTAGGACTCTTCAAAGTCTCGAACTGCTAACCCTCAGCGTAGCGTACTTATATCGTAACTGGTCTACACTCGGTGAACTTGTAGCCTAGCCTCCCACAGGCTCTGGATCGATGTCTGATACAGCTTAACGTCCCCCTCACGGGCTCTTGAATACTGCGTATACGATGTGGTGCAGCACTTCCGCTCACGGAATGCTCGTAGACTGAATGATTATGATGCTCCAGCGTAACGCCCCCCTGGACGGACTAATACTGCATGTACTGATACAGCGTGACGTTCCCCTCACGGGCTCTCGTAGACTGCATGCACTGATGCAGAGTAACACCCCCTCACGGGCTGTCAGAATAACTGCATGTTTGATCTGGCTCTGCCAGGAGCTTTATACCTTTCAGTCACAAAAGGATAAAATCCTAGTCCTTTTCGTGACCAACTTTTGAACTAATTGTCGCACAATTATAAAAATCGTATCTCCAGAAAGCTCGTCTTCCAAACGTAAAATAATCTTCCTGTGCATGGAAATCGATCGTACATTTCCGAGATATTAATTAATTTCTCGTCCTCAACTGTGTGGGTGGTGCTGTTCTTTTTTTATTCTCCCACTCCTTGGGTCTCGGTGAACCCCCAATGATGTCTACTTGCGTTTGCAGTTTTCTCCTGTGCAATTTTTACAAGGTTTTTCTTTACACAAAAATCTCTAATCCAAATTGATTCACCGTACTGTATCTGTTTACTTATTTTTATACTCGTAAACGGGTTAAATTTAATTATTCCTGTTCTGACTCAGCAGCGAGGTTGCCATATTCCTGCAACGTAAGAGCAATTTCCGAGTCCAGCTTCTTCGTCTTACAGTCAAAACTTTCCACTCGTTCTAATAATATCCATGACTGGCTCCTTATAAATGTCAAGAGGCATGAGCTCATCTAAGGAACACCTGGCCCTAGCGCTTGCACAATGTTAAGCTATAATCCTGGCTTGAAATCTCTCTCCGTTCCCTTAGAAACTGTATGATTCTTTCATTCTTTTCTCAAAGTACATGGATTCGATTCTCTTTGAGGCCATGGTACATGGGTTCATCTCACCCCTCCTTAGGTTAATAAATTTTCGAAAAATTTTGAGGAAATTTATTTCAATTATTTATAAAAATCTTATTTTTCCTTTAACAGTCGAAGCCATTATAACGTTCTCCGTCCTTTTTGTTTCTTTATTCCTAAAAAATCCCACGATAATTTGATTTCTTTCATCTTTTTAAGTCATATCCGGTAATGGTGTCGGTTGGGTACGCTCTGTCCCTACCCTTTCTTTCTCCTTTTTATTTGTCTGGATATCAGGTTTCCAGAACCTCATTCTTCTTTACGGGTGTGGTCTATCCCTACCCGTTCCCTTATTTCATCATTCTCCTTCCTTAAATTGAAATTTTCTTCTTCAATAAAATCAATTATTTCTTTTATTTCCCAATATAATTTCTCCAATTCGCATTCGCACTGGAATGTTTGAGCTCTGTTTCCTTTTTCTATCTCATTCTCGTTTCTATCAAAATTGGATTCTTCATCTCTAAATGTTTCCATAACCAGGGCTTGTTCATTGGCTTCATCGAAGTCTTCGGGAGGGTAATACACTTTTAAAATTGCTGTATTCATGGTCACTTCATGATTCGTTTCACAGTGCCGAATTCTATAGGCATTATTTCTCAAATCCCTTATTATTTGATACGGTCCGTGGTACATTTTCTGGAACTATTTGTACACGCGGTTCCCTGGATCCGAAATGGCGGGTCTTTTTACTAACACCATTTCCCCTGCTAATAATGGCCGATGATACCTCTTGTGCCTAGTTCTTCTTTGTCTCCTGTCGGCTTGAGCTTTTAGATGCTCAAAGGCTCTTCTTATACGTACATCTCTTACAGGCTGAGCGTCTGCTGGCCTAGGAATTACCAGACTCCAAGGTCTCTCTGGTTGCTCATTCCGATGTAACGTTATTGGTATCTCTCCCGTAGATTCATGGATTGTGTTGTTTATACAAAATTCGATAATATCCAAGATATCTATCCACTTCCAATTTTCTTCGGCACAGTATATCCTACAATACTTGGCCGTCTCCCTCATCACTCTTTCTACAGGATTTGCCTCAGGATGGCGAATACTTGACAAAATCTGACGTATTCCAAGTCTTTCTAATTCTTGTCTGAACTCTACACTGGTGAAACAACTACCGTGATCCGACAACAAATTCTCAGGTTTTCCCAGAATCGGTATCACTTTTTCTTTGAGTCGTTTTAACACCTGTTTGGTACTAGTCTTCTGTATGGGAGCAAGGACAACCATTTTAGTGAAGACATCCATAGCCACCATTATGTGTCGATTTCCTCTTCTTGCCTTTGGCAAAGGTCCGAAGTTATCAATAGATATGATTTGACCTGGCCTTTCGGGCAACAATGGTATAGGCTTTTGTCTCATCAGAAATGCATTTGGTTTGATCCTTTGACATAAATCACATGTCTTTAGCGTGTCCCTTACAGTTTCTCTCAGTCTCGGCCATACAAATGCTTCTTTCAGCATCGAGACTGTTTTGTCGACTCCCATATGTCCGAACGATCTATGGGCTAGCCATACTATTTTCCTCTGCAAAATTGCAGGTACAACAATCCTTAATCGTGTATGGTCAGAGTCCACAAACTTATATAATAATCCATTATAAAATGTGTAATCTTGAGCTATCTTATTAGCTTCTGTGTACGCTGGTGTTCCCCTTATCAAACTTCCTTCGAGGAAAGATATGAGCATGTTCATCCATGGATCCTCACGTTGCCGTTGACTAATGCTCCTTAACTCATTTAGAGTACGCTGATCCCTGTCTTCCAAATCAATAGCCATTACTTCCTCTTCTGTGGACTCTGGCTGTCTACTTAAGTAGTCTGGAACTATATTTTCTTTTTCTGGGCAGTATTCTATCTTTACATCAAACTGTTGAATATATAAAGCCCAACGCATCAACCTTTGACTGGATAGATCAGTCTTCATCAAAAAGGTTAAGGCTTTATGATCCGTTCTTAAAATGACCTGAAACCCATATACGATCTTTCGCCAATATTGCAGCGCGTGCAATATCGCTAACAGCTCGATTTCGCTGATCGTATAATTTTTCTCGTGTGGTTTCAGTCTCCGACTTGTGAAAGCTAGATAATTTTTCTTATCAGGGTTATACGGGTTTTCCTGATATAGCATTGCCCCTATTCCAATCTGGGATGCATCTGTTTGAATTATAAATTTCTGATTAAAATCAGGATATCCTAGCTTCACATAGTTTAAGAGCATTTCCTTGGCCTCCACGAATGCTTTTTCTGTTTCCTCCGTCCATTTCCACTTGCCCCCCTTCTTCAGAAGGTCCTGTAGTGGTGCAACAGTTTTTGTGTATGATGGACAATGTCCTGAGAAGAAACCAATCAATCCCAAAAACTGGCGAACGTTCTTCACCTTCAAAGGCCTTGGAAAATCCCTTATCGATTCCAATTTGCATGGATTTGGTTTAACACCATCCTTATCAATCACATGCCCTAAAAATGTTACTTGTCTTTGACAAAAATTTGACTTCTTTAAATTGATTTTAAAATTTGCCCTTCTTAAGTCTTCCAATAATTTCTTCAATTTTTCTAAATGTTCCTCAATATTCTCCGAGGTAAGCAAAATATCATCCACATAACGGATAGTGCACTCTTTCACTTCCTCTGACAGGTTTCGATCAAGCGCTCTTATTATGGCAGATCCCGCGGTCTTCAATCCAAACGGACATCTCCTAAAACAATAGGTTTGTTGGTCGAACTGAAATCCAGTCAACAAGCTGGTTTTCTCTTCCAGTTCGAGATGATGATACGAAGAAGTCATGTCAATATTTGTGAAAATCTTCTTGCCTTTGAACTTCCTCAGTATTTCTTTTATGGGTGGTGCCGAATCATTTTCTGGTATGATTTTTGCATTTAAATTTCTGGCATCTAGACACACCCTTACTGAGCCATCCGGTTTGCTCACAATCACTAATGGACTAACATATGGTGTCGCCATCTTTTCTATAACACCTGCATTCATCATCTCCTGCAGTGTTTTCTTAGTTTGTGGGTAATGTTTTTCCGCAACCGGGTATGGTTTTTGTCTGAACGGTGCCCAATCATTGACTTGGAACGCGTATTTAAAATTTTCAATCTTCCCTGGCTTGGAAATCAAATACGTCCCTAAAATTCAATAATAATTTCTTTAATTGTTCCTTATTTTCGAGGTTCACTTTAGCTTCCTCTACTTTTCCTGACAGGTTGGTCTCGAACTCAGTTTCCAAATTATCTTCAAGTTCTATGTTGAGGACCTCAAATATCCTTTCTCTGTCCTTACAACCTTCTTCCGTTACTTCTTCCCCATGCCATACCTGTTCTCCTATTTTCACATCCTGTTCCTGTAGGTTAATGTTTTGTTCATCCACATCCTCTCTTTGGATTCTGATGCAGTTTTGCGCTAGGTCTATGATGACCTTGTTCTCACGGATAAAATCAATACCTAATATTACATTATACGGTAATTGATTTACCAGCAAAAAGCATTGCGAAATTTCAGCGTTACCCATGATCAGATCAATGTATACCTGAAATTTGCATGTTAAAGATTTTTCAGGGATAATTCCCTTAATCTTTACACTTGATGTGGGGATTTTTAATACGCGGCCTCTTGTTTCCAATTCATTCAGAAGGGTTTGCGTAATTAAACTTATTGTTGATCCGGTATCAATAAATGCCCTGACCAGTAATCCTTCTATTCTTAGCATAATTATGGGTAATTCTCTTTTGATAGGTGGGATTCCTTCCACATCCTCATTAATTAGCTCATCTGGTCTTGCTATCCAATTCACAATTTCTACCTCCTCCCAGCTCCTGGTATGTTTCCACTTTTGACGATTTAAATTTGGAGGTTTTTTTTATCCTGAGGGCTCCCTTTTCCCTCATTCTTTAACTGAGCTTGTAGTTCCAAGCTTTGAGCTCCATCTAGTCGGTCGGGTGATTTCCGGTTCTTGATTGCCTCACTCCAACGGACTTTTTGCCTTTCAGGTTCGTCTGGTGGTTCGTTCATGTAACGAAGACTTTCCTGATATCTTTCCTCTATTTCGGCCCGATATTCATCATCCCTATCCTCTGGCCTTACGTTCCTTCGGGGATAATTCTCCCATTTCTTTCTGTTTTCTTGCCTTTGATGGTTATTGTTATAGGGTCGGCTCTCTTGTTGCCTATAACCCGTATTCCTAGGATTTCTTCCTCGATATCCTCCTCTGTGGTATGGCTGTATTCCTCTAGGCTCTTGGTGCCCATACTCTCGACCTAGTCCTTGAGTATCAGTGCTGGTGGACTGATTCCTGGTCGATGGTTTTTCACTGGTTTCCTGACTGCTTGCTGGCCATGTGTACCTGTTCAGTCTGTCTTTGGTGCCTAGGAGTTACGTGTGACGACGTCATGTCTAATTGACGTAATACACTCTCCACTTCCACAGCACTTCTGGCTTTGGATGAGATTAACAGCCTCTGAATCTCATATGGAAGTTGTCTTGCAATGGCGGCACA
Source organism: Meconema thalassinum (assembly GCA_946902985.2). Lineage (NCBI taxonomy): Eukaryota > Metazoa > Arthropoda > Insecta > Orthoptera > Tettigoniidae > Meconema > Meconema thalassinum. The sequence continues at coordinate 2,132,177,106 of OX336388.2, read as the reverse complement.
CAGGTCGTTCTCAGCTGGAGCAATGTCAAGTTCGCGGAATTTACACAGCTGAGCGGTAAAAAATTCCGAGTACTTAGTTGGTGCATTTGTGCTGTACTTCCTAGAGTACAGATCTAGCCTCAAATTCTCCTGGACGTCTGCTGCCCAATATCGTTTTAAAAAGGCTTCTCTAAAGCCTTCCACCGTATCAAAGGTGTACCTGAAGCTTCTGAACCAGGTGAGACAATCATCTGCCAACAACTTCTCAATAGCTCTCAGTCTCCGATCCTGAGGAACCTTCATTTCGTTTAAGTACTCTGCGACTTCCTTTAGCCAGTATTTTGGAGTAATTGACATGTTATTACCCGTAAATTTTACCGGTCTGTCCTCATTCGATTTGATAATGTTTATTATCTGACCATTTGTCTGGTTCATGTATGGGGTTGACATCGCCATCGGATATCCTGGGTTCTTGTAAGGGCTCTCCCCTCCTAAGTCCCTATCGGTATCTGTGCCTTGTTCACGGGAATCTACCCATCCTGTCTTTGGAAACTCCTCCTGATTCTCAAATTCTAATTTCCTTTCCCTTCGGGCACTTTCTTCATTAGCCATGAGTTGGATTTCCATTTGACTGTTCTTATGTTCAGTCCTCTCCAACCGGGATCCTAATTCATTTTGAATTCTTTCCTGATTTTTCTTACTGGTTTCCAGTTCTTGTTTGAGTTGGTTTTTGTCGTTCCTGAAGCTATTCCTGATTTCATTTAAGTGTTCTTCTACCTCTTTCTTGATGACCATGACCTGTTCTGTTATAATTTCTGGTTTAACGTCACCTCTGGTATCTAGGTCTTCTCGTATTTCCTTTATCTTTTTCTCCATCTCTCTTTGTCCTTTGACCATATTTACTTTAATTCCTTCCAGTTTTTCCTCAGTTTTCCCTTGACTCTTATATAATATCATCAAGTCATTTTGGATCTGGCCTACTTCCATATGAGTTTTTCCTACTTCGACCTTTAATGTTCCGATGGTTCCCTGAACATCATTAATACCCTGACTTATTTCATCTATCTTATGGGTACTTTCCTTATTTTCGTCCTCTCGTTGTTTTCTTTCACTCTGGAGATGCCCCTCGTATATACCTAATCTTCGATTTATTTCACCCTCATACTTCTTTAAGTTATCATCTACCTGCCCGGTAAACAGCTCAAATTGACTTTTCATATCCCGCGCATCCTTTTGATTTTGATTTTTCATCTCAGTTACTTCGGTCTGAACTACACCGATTTTGTTCTCGAGGGTTCCTACTTTCTCCTGAACCTTTCCAAATCGGGTTCCTAGCTCATTTACACTTTGTTTTATTTCCTCCCGGGATGTTTTACAGATATCGCTGTTAGATTTTATCTGATCTTCTAACTTTTTCTGCACACCTTGAATCTGGGTTACAAGTTTCTTTTCGCACTCATCACCCTTCTTTTCCATGTTACTTAATTTAGTTTCCATGGAAATCAAACTTTTATTTAAATTTCCAAAATTTTCTTGACATTTAGTTTGGGACTCTCCCATACTTTCGTTCAAAGCCTGTATTTGGGCTTGCAATCCTGAATGAAATTCTTTATTTACCTCTTTAATCTCACTTGCGATTTCCCCTTTTAACTCATTTAACTTGTCCCCAAACTTAGTGTCAAAATCTTGAAATTTGGTATTCATTGTTTCTTCTAAAACCTCTCTGAGTCCATTTGACCCCCTTTTTATTCCCTCAATTTCAGCCTTCACTTCATCGTTCATTTTTATACAGTTAACCTCGATAGCTTCTAATTTAGATCTCCCATGTTATCACTTTTAGCTTCGATATCTACTAATTTAGTTCCCATGTTATCACTTTTAGCTTCGATATCTACTAATTTAGTCCCCATATTAGCACTATCAGTTTTTAGTGACTCTAAACTCTCATTTATGGATTCGAACACTTTGTTATTTTCATCCTTTTGGAGGACCAATGTATTGTTTATAGCCTCCAACTTCTCATTGTTATCGGCTTTTATAGCCTCCAAAAGCCGTTGCATCTCTTCACTCAATGCCATCTTATTAGAATATAGTGGGCTACTAATGCCACATCGCTAGAACATGCTTGAGAGATAGTAATCTGAACCATTGTGTGCCAATTTCTTTAAAAATTTACTTTGGTACGGGTGTTTACTACACCGTACCCTTTTGATATTCTTATTCAAACTCAAAGACATTTATGGAAGTATTTAAAATTCAAAATTTCGAAAAACCATTTTTTTTTTCAAAAAAATGAAAATTTTGATTTTTCGAGAAAACTCGGGTTTTCCCAAGGAAAATTCATCCCTGCGTACTGGGCGCCATGAAAGGTATTTGGGGGTTGTTTAAATCCAGGGCTGCTCGGTGTGAGTTTCTAGGGACCCAATGCGGTCAGTTAACATTATACGTTGTAGCTACTACTATCATTACTTTACTTTTACATGAATCGACCGTCTTTAGTGTTCCTCTAATTATTAATCCAAGCACAGTATTTCTATTCACCCCCCTGTGCCCTTGCAGCAAGAAATATGCAAATCACAGTATGCCAGCATTGCTCAATTCGGGATTTTTCGGGGCTGCGGTAAGTTCTCCCACTCTGTGACTTACATATTTTGGATTAAATAGAGGATACACTTGCAAAAATAACAACAAAATCAACTCCTATTTTAACACATTTAATTAATCAAAAATTATGGCGCTACAAACATATAAACACATAAACTACTGACCAATATCATTCTACTTGTCCAAAGTGAACAAGGAATAGCATAAAAATAAAACAAATATTAGATTAAAACACATGGTTTTCTTTAAAACCAACAATTCATGATTATTTTCACTTCCATAAGATACTTATCTTAAAGTTCCAAATAACTACGAGCTTCTTTGGCTCGATACTTTCCCATAATAATGGTGTCATATTTTTGTACACCTCAAGAATTATTTTTATCTTTTCTTATCATCAAAACAAATATATAATTACATTTAAAATTACATGTTAATTATTCACTTCAATATTTGGGCATATCACATGTTCTCCGTATTTACTATCTCTCTCAAGTTTTGCAAATTCACTACGGTGATCGGGAAAACTATTTGTGTACTCCAGAGTTATAAAGATTACTTGACAAAGTCAAAAACTATGATCACTCCCGAAACCTAGTTATCTTCACAAAACTCGTGGATTCCTTCTTTTCCATACAATATTACAATAGGGATTTTATTTAATTCATTTGTCTTATAAGACCATTATCACATAAGAAAACTACGATCTGAATTGGCAAGCGATGATATCAATCTACAAGGACCTCGGTTCAACGCCCGGGTCATTAACAACTTTAAACACTCACGGTGTATTTAACACATCTACAAGACGGTTTTTACCCACCCTCGCTCTATGAGGGTCAGGCCATTATTCTCGGGCGTGATTTATGACAAGGAAAGCGACTCTCTGCCTAACCTACGGTGGCAGCTCTCTTCAATGCTTTAAAACAAACCTTCACATTATTCTCAGTTCTGTGGAGAGACCTGGCTTTTACTTCACTTATTTCCATTCAACAATATTCTTTGGCTCATAAACCACTTTCGTAACCTTGGCATTTATTAATTATGAGAGGGTCCTCATTGATTGGGAAGATTAATACACATTCTACGACGAATAATTAGGGGCTTTAACAACAAGAGGATTCTAGGTTCGAATCTCTTAACATGCCTCGGGAACATTTCCACATTTGGAGGACTTATACAAGACGCGATTTAAAGTCGGCCGTGGCCTACATGACATACGCTCAATAATACCATACATTAGCTCCCTTTTAAATAATACACACATGGCCTCGTGATCTACGTCACAATTAGAGGACTTACAACATATCTCAATTCACTGCAATCGACTACCCTCCATAAGTAATTTACCAAGTACTTTAACTTTTACGCGTTCCTACCGTGACTTTTTATTTAATTGCGTTCCATTACGCTACACATTACTTTACGGCCGAATGTCTTCCAAAGAACTGATAAATTTCATAGTAACAATTGATACATATCTTAATTCTTATATTAATCTTTTCCGTTGACAATAAATCGCTCCCTTTTTAAGAACACGCATTCACATCATGTCTTATACATTTTGTTAAGGCTTCAACGCTCTATATTTTAAATCATTCAATTTAATCTTTATTTAGATTTCTTTACCTTGTTATTCACGTCATGTTTTCATTCCTTACAAAAGCTCAAAAGCTATTTCTTTCATATAATTCAAATTTACCTTTATGTAAATATCTTAGTTATAATTATTATTATCACGCTTGCTTTTATAACATTCATTAAATACTGACATTTTATTCCATGCATTTCCTCTACAGGATTTATTATTTCACATACTTATTTATTATTTCTTAAAACTTTATTTTCGTTCAGATCGCGTTCTTATTTAGTTATTATTCATTTAAAAACATCCCTTCTACTCAAAACTCCGGTGGAATTGTACACAAAATTTTTCCCGACACCAAAACATAAAGAAAATCTTTACTTACATGTTTTAGGTCGCTTTCTGACCTTTATTCTCGTTTGATGTGACATTTTGGCCCACCTTCTTGACTTACTCCATATTGTACAATCTCATCTTTAGTACAGAAATTTCTTGACACATATTCACTATATTTAACACTGACAACATTTTTTTTAATACACTGGTGTATCCGTTTTGAACACACATTAAAACACTAAAAAAAATATTACTCTGGTACATATTATAACACATATCACTGTGCATAAAACGCTTTCACTTTACCTAAAACACTTAAAATGATACTCTTATTTCTTTTCTTACAATATTTACACTTCACTCCTATCACACGGGTGTATCTCAACGATTTTTACAATTTCTGTCGGCTGTTGATGATCCCTGATGCGAATCCTATCGACCTGCATTGGACGTGTGATTTTACTCGTTCAAAGTTTCTCTCTCCTACAATGGAAACTACTGGTTTCAGTCTCTCAAAACCGCTTCTATTGTCTATTACTCGGCTTTACTTTATCTGCTTTAACTAGGCGATAAATGTATTTTCTTTGCCGTCACCTCTATTTATATATGGTGGTCTATCGCACCCTATAGTTTCTATATCTTGGCCTCCCTTCGAGGACCGTATACTGTCTATCGTACCGTTTAGTTTCTATATCTTGGCCTCCCTTCGAGGACCGTATACTGTCTATCGTATATTTTTGACGTTTTCTCACTAGAGTACGTTTCCCTCTGGTTTCGAAGCTAAGTTCCTAAGTTCCTTTCGCTTGAACTTCTATCTTTCGCGATCGTAATTACTGTTTATTCTTGTCCTTTACAGGACTTAATGTCTTTAACAATGTCTTTACTAGACGTAACGCCGTTTATTTGTTGGAGTTCTTATAACTTCATAACTGTATTGAACTAGTATTCTTCTGGAACTCGAAGTTCCCTACTGATCGCTGTGTCTTACTTTGGCGATATTGCTTTAAAGTCCGTATATTTAATGTTCTTTATAATTTAGGACTCTTCAAAGTCTCGAACTGCTAACCCTCAGCGTAGCGTACTTATATCGTAACTGGTCTACACTCGGTGAACTTGTAGCCTAGCCTCCCACAGGCTCTGGATCGATGTCTGATACAGCTTAACGTCCCCCTCACGGGCTCTTGAATACTGCGTATACGATGTGGTGCAGCACTTCCGCTCACGGAATGCTCGTAGACTGAATGATTATGATGCTCCAGCGTAACGCCCCCCTGGACGGACTAATACTGCATGTACTGATACAGCGTGACGTTCCCCTCACGGGCTCTCGTAGACTGCATGCACTGATGCAGAGTAACACCCCCTCACGGGCTGTCAGAATAACTGCATGTTTGGTCTGGCTCTGCCAGGAGCTTTATACCTTTCAGTCACAAAAGGATAAAATCCTAGTCCTTTTCGTGACCAACTTTTGAACTAATTGTCGCACAATTATAAAAATCGTATCTCCAGAAAGCTCGTCTTCCAAACGTAAAATAATCTTCCTGTGCATGGAAATCGATCGTACATTTCCGAGATATTAATTAATTTCTCGTCCTCAACTGTGTTGGTGGTGCTGTTCTTTTTTTATTCTCCCACTCCTTGGGTCTCGGTGAACCCCCAATGATGTCTACTTGCGTTTGCAGTTTTCTCCTGTGCAATTTTTACAAGGTTTTTCTTTACACAAAAATCTCTAATCCAAATTGATTCACCGTACTGTATCTGTTTACTTATTTTTATACTCGTAAACGGGTTAAATTTAATTATTCCTGTTCTGACTCAGCAGCGAGGTTGCCATATTCCTGCAACGTAAGAGCAATTTCCGAGTCCAGCTTCTTCGTCTTACAGTCAAAACTTTCTACTCGTTCTAATAATATCCATGACTGGCTCCTTATAAATGTCAAGAGGCATGAGCTCATCTAAGGAACACCTGGCCCTAGCGCTTGCACAATGTTAAGCTATAATCCTGGCTTGAAATCTCTCTCCGTTCCCTTAGAAACTGTATGATTCTTTCATTCTTTTCTCAAAGTACATGGATTCGACTCTCTTTGAGGCCATGGTACATGGGTTCATCTCACCCCTCCTTAGGTTAATAAATTTTCGAAAAATTTTGAGGAAATTTATTTCAATTATTTATAAAAATCTTATTTTTCCTTTAACAGTCGAAGCCATTATAACGTTCTCCGTCCTTTTTGTTTCTTTATTCCTAAAAAATCCCACGATAATTTGATTTCTTTCATCTTTTTAAGTCATATCCGGTAATGGTGTCGGTTGGGTACGCTCTGTCCCTACCCTTTCTTTCTCCTTTTTATTTGTCTGGATATCAGGTTTCCAGAACCTCATTCTTCTTTACGGGTGTGGTCTATCCCTACCCGTTCCCTTATTTCATCATTCTCCTTCCTTAAATTGAAATTTTCTTCTTCAATAAAATCAATTATTTCTTTTATTTCCCAATATAATTTCTCCAATTCGCATTCGCACTAGAATGTTTGAGCTCTGTTTCCTTTTTCTATCTCATTCTCGTTTCTATCAAAATTGGATTCTTCATCTCTAAATGTTTCCATAACCAGGGCTTGTTCATTGGCTTCATCGAAGTCTTCGGGAGGGTAATACACTTTTAAAATTGCTGAATTCATGGTCACTTCATGATTCGTTTCACAGTGCCGAATTCTATAGGCATTATTTCTCAAATCCCTTATTATTTGATACGGTCCGTGGTACATTTTCTGGAACTATTTGTACACGCGGTTCCCTGGATCCGAAATGGCGGGTCTTTTTACTAACACCATTTCCCCTGCTAATAATGGCCGATGATACCTCTTGTGCCTAGTTCTTCTTTGTCTCCTGTCGGCTTGAGCTTTTAGATGCTCAAAGGCTCTTCTTATACGTACATCTCTTACAGGCTGAGCGTCTGCTGGCCTAGGAATTACCAGACTCCAAGGTCTCTCTGGTTGCTCATTCCGATGTAACGTTATTGGTATCTCTCCCGTAGATTCATGGATTGTGTTGTTTATACAAAATTCGATAATATCCAAGATATCTATCCACTTCCAATTTTCTTCGGCACAGTATATCCTACAATACTTGGCCGTCTCCCTCATCACTCTTTCTACAGGATTTGCCTCAGGATGGCGAATACTTGACAAAATCTGACGTATTCCAAGTCTTTCTAATTCTTGTCTGAACTCTACACTGGTGAAACAACTACCGTGATCCGACAACAAATTCTCAGGTTTTCCCAGAATCGGTATCACTTTTTCTTTGAGTCGTTTTAACACCTGTTTGGTACTAGTCTTCTGTATGGGAGCAAGGACAACCATTTTAGTGAAGACATCCATAGCCACCATTATGTGTCGATTTCCTCTTCTTGCCTTTGGCAAAGATCCGAAGTTATCAATAGATATGATTTGACCTGGCCTTTCGGGCAACAATGGTATAGGCTTTTGTCTCATCAGAAATGCATTTGGTTTGATCCTTTGACATAAATCACATGTCTTTAGCGTGTCCCTTACAGTTTCTCTCAGTCTCGGCCATACAAATGCTTCTTTCAGCATCGAGACTGTTTTGTCGACTCCCATATGTCCGAACGATCTATGGGCTAGCCATACTATTTTCCTCTGCAAAATTGCAGGTACAACAATCCTTAATCGTGTATGGTCAGAGTCCACAAACTTATATAATAATCCATTATAAAATGTGTAATCTTGAGCTATCTTATTAGCTTCTGTGTACGCTGGTGTTCCCCTTATCAAACTTCCTTCGAGGAAAGATATGTGCATGTTCATCCATGGATCCTCACGTTGCCGTTGACTAATGCTCCTTAACTCATTTAGAGTACGCTGATCCCTGTCTTCCAAATCAATAGCCATTACTTCCTCTTCTGTGGACTCTGGCTGTCTACTTAAGTAGTCTGGAACTATATTTTCTTTTTCTGGGCAGTATTCTATCTTTACATCAAACTGTTGAATATATAAAGCCCAACGCATCAACCTTTGACTGGATAGATCAGTCTTCATCAAAAAGGTTAAGGCTTTATGATCCGTTCTTAAAATGACCTGAAACCCATATACGATCTTTCGCCAATATTGCAGCGCGTGCAATATCGCTAACAGCTCGATTTCGCTGATCGTATAATTTTTCTCGTGTGGTTTCAGTCTCCGACTTGTGAAAGCTAGATAATTTTTCTTATCAGGGTTATACGGGTTTTCCTGATATAGCATTGCCCCTATTCCAATCTGGGATGCATCTGTTTGAATTATAAATTTCTGATTAAAATCAGGATATCCTAGCTTCACATAGTTTAAGAGCATTTCCTTGGCCTCCACGAATGCTTTTTCTGTTTCCTCCGTCCATTTCCACTTGCCCCCCTTCTTCAGAAGGTCCTGTAGTGGTGCAACAGTTTTTGTGTATGATGGACAATGTCCTGAGAAGAAACCAATCAATCCCAAAAACTGGCGAACGTTCTTCACCTTCAAAGGCCTTGGAAAATCCCTTATCGATTCCAATTTGCATGGATTTGGTTTAACACCATCCTTATCAATCACATGCCCTAAAAATGTTACTTGTCTTTGACAAAAATTTGACTTCTTTAAATTGATTTTAAAATTTGCCCTTCTTAAGTCTTCCAATAATTTCTTCAATTTTTCTAAATGTTCCTCAATATTCTCCGAGGTAAGCAAAATATCATCCACATAACGGATAGTGCACTCTTTCACTTCCTCTGACAGGTTTCGATCAAGCGCTCTTATTATGGCAGATCCCGCGGTCTTCAATCCAAACGGACATCTCCTAAAACAATAGGTTTGTTGGTCGAACTGAAATCCAGTCAACAAGCTGGTTTTCTCTTCCAGTTCGAGATGATGATACGAAGAAGTCATGTCAATATTTGTGAAAATCTTCTTGCCTTTGAACTTCCTCAGTATTTCTTTTATGGGTGGTGCCGAATCATTTTCTGGTATGATTTTTGCATTTACATTTCTGGCATCTAGACACACCCTTACTGAGCCATCCGGTTTGCTCACAATCACTAATGGACTAACATATGGTGTCGCCATCTTTTCTATAACACCTGCATTCATCATCTCCTGCAGTGTTTTCTTAGTTTGTGGGTAATGTTTTTCCGCAACCGGGTATGGTTTTTGTCTGAACGGTGCCCAATCATTGACTTGGAACGCGTATTTAAAATTTTCAATCTTCCCTGGCTTGGAAATCAAATACGTCCCTAAAATTCAATAATAATTTCTTTAATTGTTCCTTATTTTCGAGGTTCACTTTAGCTTCCTCTACTTTTCCTGACAGGTTGGTCTCGAACTCAGTTTCCAAATTATCTTCAAGTTCTATGTTGAGGACCTCAAATATCCTTTCTCTGTCCTTACAACCTTCTTCCGTTACTTCTTCCCCATGCCATACCTGTTCTCCTATTTTCACATCCTGTTCCTGTAGGTTAATGTTTTGTTCATCCACATCCTCTCTTTGGATTCTGATGCAGTTTTGCGCTAGGTCTATGATGACCTTGTTCTCACGGATAAAATCAATACCTAATATTACATTATACGGTAATTGATTTACCAGCAAAAAGCATTGCGAAATTTCAGCGTTACCCATGATCAGATCAATGTATACCTGAAATTTGCATGTTAAAGATTTTTCAGGGATAATTCCCTTAATCTTTACACTTGATGTGGGGATTTTTAATACGCGGCCTCTTGTTTCCAATTCATTCAGAAGGGTTTGCGTAATTAAACTTATTGTTGATCCGGTATCAATAAATGCCCTGACCAGTAATCCTTCTATTCTTAGCATAATTATGGGTAATTCTCTTTTGATAGGTGGGATTCCTTCCACATCCTCATTAATTAGCTCATCTGGTCTTGCTATCCAATTCACAATTTCTACCTCCTCCCAGCTCCTGGTATGTTTCCACTTTTGACGATTTAAATTTGGAGTTTTTTATCCTGAGGGCTCCCTTTTCCCTCATTCTTTAACTGAGCTTGTAGTTCCAAGCTTTGAGCTCCATCTAGTCGGTCGGGTGATTTCCGGTTCTTGATTGCCTCACTCCAACGGACTTTTTGCCTTTCAGGTTCGTCTGGTCGTTCGTTCATGTAACGAAGACTTTCCTGATATCTTTCCTCTATTTCGGCCCGATATTCATCATCCCTATCCTCTGGCCTTACGTTCCTTCGGGGATAATTCTCCCATTTCTTTCTGTTTTCTTGCCTTTGATGGTTATTGTTATAGGGTCGGCTCTCTTGTTGCCTATAACCCGTATTCCTAGGATTTCTTCCTCGATATCCTCCTCTGTGGTATGGCTGTATTCCTCTAGGCTCTTGGTGCCCATACTCTCGACCTAGTCCTTGAGTATCAGTGCTGGTGGACTGATTCCTGGTCGATGGTTTTTCACTGGTTTCCTGACTGCTGGCCATGTGTACCTGTTCAGTCTGTCTTTGGTGCCTAGGAGTTACGTGTGACGTCGTCATGTCTAATTGACGTAATACACTCTCCACTTCCACAGCACTTCTGGCTTTGGATGAGATTAACAGCCTCTGAATCTCATATGGAAGTTGTCTTGCAATGGCGGCACACAGGTCGTTCTCAGCTGGAGCAAAGTCAAGTTCGCGGAATTTACACAGCTGAGCAGTAAAAAATTCCGAGTACTTAGTTGGTGCATTTGTGCTGTACTTCCTAGAGTACAGATCTAGCCTCAAATTCTCCTGGACGTCTGCTGCCCAATATCGTTTTAAAAAGGCTTCTCTAAAGCCTTCCACCGTATCAAAGGTGTACCTGAAGCTTCTGAACCAGGTGAGACAATCACCTGCCAACAACTTCTCAATAGCTCTCAGTCTCCGATCCTGAGGAACCTTCATTTCGTTTAAGTACTCTGCGACTTCCTTTAGCCAGTATTTTGGAGTAATTGACATGTTATTACCCGTAAATTTTACCGGTCTGTCCTCATTCGATTTGATAATGTTTATTATCTGACCATTTGTCTGGTTCATGTATGGGGTTGACATCGCCATCGGATATCCTGGGTTCTTGTAAGGGCTCTCCCCTCCTAAGTCCCTATCGGTATCTGTGCCTTGTTCACGGGAATCTACCCATCCTGTCTTTGGAAACTCCTCCTGATTCTCAAATTCTAATTTCCTTTCCCTTCGGGCACTTTCTTCATTAGCCATGAGTTGGATTTCCATTTGACTGTTCTTATGTTCAGTCCTCTCCAACCGGGATCCTAATTCATTTTGAATTCTTTCCTGATTTTTCTTACTGGTTTCCAGTTCTTGTTTGAGTTGGTTTTTGTCGTTCCTGAAGCTATTCCTGATTTCATTTAAGTGTTCTTCTACCTCTTTCTTGATGACCATGACCTGTTCTGTTATAATTTCTGGTTTAACGTCACCTCTGGTATCTAGGTCTTCTCGTATTTCCTTTATCTTTTTCTCCATCTCTCTTTGTCCTTTGACCATATTTACTTTAATTCCTTCCAGTTTTTCCTCAGTTTTCCCTTGACTCTTATATAATATCATCAAGTCATTTTGGATCTGGCCTACTTCCATATGAGTTTTTCCTACTTCGACCTTTAATGTTCCGATGGTTCCCTGAACATCATTAATACCCTGACTTATTTCATCTATCTTATGGGTACTTTCCTTATTTTCGTCCTCTCGTTGTTTTCTTTCACTCTGGAGATGCCCCTCGTATATACCTAATCTTCGATTTATTTCACCCTCATACTTCTTTAAGTTATCATCTACCTGCCCGGTAAACAGCTCAAATTGACTTTTCATATCCCGCGCATCCTTTTGATTTTGATTTTTCATCTCAGTTACTTCGGTCTGAACTACACCGATTTTGTTCTCGAGGGTTCCTACTTTCTCCTGAACCTTTCCAAATCGGGTTCCTAGCTCATTTACACTTTGTTTTATTTCCTCCCGGGATGTTTTACAGATATCGCTGTTAGATTTTATCTGATCTTCTAACTTTTTCTGCACACCTTGAATCTGGGTTACAAGTTTCTTTTCGCACTCATCACCCTTCTTTTCCATGTTACTTAATTTAGTTTCCATGGAAATCAAACTTTTATTTAAATTTCCAAAATTTTCTTGACATTTAGTTTGGGACTCTCCCATACTTTCGTTCAAAGCCTGTATTTGGGCTTGCAATCCTGAATGAAATTCTTTATTTACCTCTTTAATCTCACTTGCGATTTCCCCTTTTAACTCATTTAACTTGTCCCCAAACTTAGTGTCAAAATCTTGAAATTTGGTATTCATTGTTTCTTCTAAAACCTCTCTGAGTCCATTTGACCCCCTTTTTATTCCCTCAATTTCAGCCTTCACTTCATCGTTCATTTTTATACAGTTAACCTCGATAGCTTCTAATTTAGATCTCCCATGTTATCACTTTTAGCTTCGATATCTACTAATTTAGTTCCTATGTTATCACTTTTAGCTTCGATATCTACTAATTTAGTCCCCATATTAGCACTATCAGTTTTTAGTGACTCTAAACTCTCATTTATGGATTCGAACACTTTGTTATTTTCATCCTTTTGGAGGCCCAATGAATTGTTTATAGCCTCCAACTTCTCATTGTTATCGGCTTTTATAGCCTCCAAAAGCCGTTGCATCTCTTCACTCAATGCCATCTTATTAGAATATAGTGGGCTACTAATGCCACATCGCTAGAACATGCTTGAGAGATAGTAATCTGAACCATTGTGTGCCAATTTCTTTAAAAATTTACTTTGGTACGGGTGTTTACTACACCGTACCCTTTTGATAATCTTATTCAAACTCAAAGACATTTATGGAAGTATTTAAAATTCAAAATTTCGAAAAACCATTTTTTTTTTCAAAAAAATGAAAATTTTGATTTTTCGAGAAAACTCGGGTTTTCCCTAGGAAAATTCAGCCTTGCGTACTGGGCGCCATGAAAGGTATTTGGGGGTTGTTTAAATCCAGGGCTGCTCGGTGTGAGTTTCTAGGTACCCAATGCGGTCAGTTAACATTATACGTTGTAGCTACTACTATCATTACTTTACTTTTACATGAATCGACCGTCTTTAGTGTTCCTCTAATTATTAATCCAAGCACAGTATTTCTATTCACCCCCCTGTGCCCTTGCAGCAAGAAATATGCAAATCACAGTATGCCAGCATTGCTCAATTCGGGATTTTTCGGGGCTGCGGTAAGTTCTCCCACTCTGTGACTTACATATTTTGGATTAAATAGAGGATACACTTGCAAAAATAACAACAAAATCAACTCCTATTTTAACACATTTAATTAATCAAAAATTATGGCGCTACAAACATATAAACACATAAACTACTGACCAATATCATTCTACTTGTCCAAAGTGAACAAGGAATAGCATAAAAATAAAACAAATATTAGATTAAAACACATGGTTTTCTTTAAAACCAACAATTCATGATTATTTTCACTTCCATAAGATACTTATCTTAAAGTTCCAAATAACTACGAGCTTCTTTGGCTCGATACTTTCCCATAATAATGGTGTCATATTTTTGTACACCTCAAGAATTATTTTTATCTTTTCTTATCATCAAAACAAATATATAATTACATTTAAAATTACATGTTAATTATTCACTTCAATATTTGGGCATATCACATGTTCTCCGTATTTACTATCTCTCTCAAGTTTTGCAAATTCACTACGGTGATCGGGAAAACTATTTGTGTACTCCAGAGTTATAAAGATTACTTGACAAAGTCAAAAACTATGATCACTCCCGAAACCTAGTTATCTTCACAAAACTCGTGGATTCCTTCTTTTCCATACAATATTACAATAGGGATTTTATTTAATTCATTTGTCTTATAAGACCATTATCACATAAGAAAACTACGATCTGAATTGGCAAGCGATGATATCAATCTACAAGGACCTCGGTTCAACGCCCGGGTCATTAACAACTTTAAACACTCACGGTGTATTTAACACATCTACAAGACGGTTTTTACCCACCCTCGCTCTATGAGGGTCAGGCCATTATACTCGGGCGTGATTTATGACAAGGAAAGCGACTCTCTGCCTAACCTACGGTGGCAGCTCTCTTCAATGCTTTAAAACAAACCATCACATTATTCTCAGTTCTGTGGAGAGACCTGGCTTTTACTTCACTTATTTCCATTCAACAATATTCTTTGGCTCATAAACCACTTTCGTAACCTTGGCATTTATTAATTATGAGAGGGTCCTCATTGATTGGGACGATTAATACACATTCTACGACGAATAATTAGGGGCTTTAACAACAAGAGGATTCTAGGTTCGAATCTCTTAACATGCCTCGGGAACATTTCCACATTTGGAGGACTTATACAAGACGCGATTTAAAGTCGGCCGTGGCCTACATGACATACGCTCAATAATACCATACATTAGCTCCCTTTTAAATAATACACACATGGCCTCGTGATCTACGTCACAATTAGAGGACTTACAACATATCTCAATTCACTGCAATCGACTACCCTCCAAAAGTAATTTACCAAGTACTTTAACTTTTACGCGTTCCTACCGTGACTTTTTATTTAATTGCGTTCCATTACGCTACACATTACTTTACGGCCGAATGTCTTCCAAAGAACTGATAAATTTCATAGTAACAATTGATACATATCTTAATTCTTATATTAATCTTTTCCGTTGACAATAAATCGCTCCCTTTTTAAGAACACGCATTCACATCATGTCTTATACATTTTGTTAAGGCTTCAACGCTCTATATTTTAAATCATTCAATTTAATCTTTATTTAGATTTCTTTACCTTGTTATTCACATCATGTTTTCATTCCTTACAAAAGCTCAAAAGCTATTTCTTTCATATAATTCAAATTTACCTTTATGTAAATATCTTAGTTATAATTATTATTATCACGCTTGCTTTTATAACATTCATTAAATACTGACATTTTATTCCATGACTTTCCTCTACAGGATTTATTATTTCACATACTTATTTATTATTTCTTAAAACTTTATTTTCGTTCAGATCGCGTTCTTATTTAGTTATTATTCATTTAAAAACATCCCTTCTACTCAAAACTCCGGTGGAATTGTACACAAAATTTTTCCCGACACCAAAACATAATGAAAATCTTTACTTACATGTTTTAGGTCGCTTTCTGACCTTTATTCTCGTTTGATGTGACATTTTGGCCCACCTTCTTGACCTACTCCATATTGTACAATCTCATCTTATGTACAGAAATTTCTTGACACATATTCACTATATTTAACACTGACAACATTTTTTTTAATACACTGGTGTATCCGTTTTGAACACACATTAAAACACTAAAAAAAATATTACTCTGGTACATATTATAACACATATCACTGTGCATAAAACGCTTTCACTTTACCTAAAACACTTAAAATGATACTCTTATTTCTTTTCTTACAATATTTACACTTCACTCCTATCACACGGGTGTATCTCAACGATTTTTACAATTTCTGTCGGCTGTTGATGATCCCTGATGCGAATCCTATCGACCTGCATTGGACGTGTGATTTTACTCGTTCAAAGTTTCTCTCTCCTACAATGGAAACTACTGGTTTCAGTCTCTCAAAACCGCTTCTATTGTCTATTACTCGGCTTTACTTTATCTGCTTTAACTAGGCGATAAATGTATTTTCTTTGCCGTCACCTCTATTTATATATGGTGGTCTATCGCACCCTATAGTTTCTATATCTTGGCCTCCCTTCGAGGACCGTATACTGTCTATCGTACCGTTTAGTTTCTATATCTTGGCCTCCCTTCGAGGACCGTATACTGTCTATCGTATATTTTTGACGTTTTCTCACTAGAGTACGTTTCCCTCTGGTTTCGAAGCTAAGTTCCGAAGTTCCTTTCGCTTGAACTTCTATCTTTCGCGATCGTAATTACTGTTTATTCTTGTCCTTTACAGGACTTAATGTCTTTAACAATGTCTTTACTAGACGTAACGCCGTTTATTTGTTGGAGTTCTTATAACTTCATAACTGTATTGAACTAGTATTCTTCTGGAACTCGAAGTTCCCTACTGATCGCTGTGTCTTACTTTGGCGATATTGCTTTAAAGTCCGTATATTTAATGTTCTTTATAATTTAGAACTCTTCAAAGTCTCGAACTGCTAACCCTCAGCGTAGCGTACTTATATCGTAACTGGTCTACACTCGGTGAACTTGTAGCCTAGCCTCCCACAGGCTCTGGATCGATGTCTGATACAGCTTAACGTCCCCCTCACGGGCTCTTGAATACTGCGTATACGATGTGGTGCAGCACTTCCGCTCACGGAATGCTCGTAGACTGAATGATTATGATGCTCCAGCGTAACGCCCCCCTGGACGGACTAATACTGCATGTACTGATACAGCGTGACGTTCCCCTCACGGGCTCTCGTAGACTGCATGCACTGATGCAGAGTAACACCCCCTCACGGGCTGTCAGAATAACTGCATGTTTGGTCTGGCTCTGCCAGGAGCTTTATACCTTTCAGTCACAAAAGGATAAAATCCTAGTCCTTTTCGTGACCAACTTTTGAACTAATTGTCGCACAATTATAAAAATCGTATCTCCAGAAAGCTCGTCTTCCAAACGTAAAATAATCTTCCTGTGCATGGAAATCGATCGTACATTTCCGAGATATTAATTAATTTCTCGTCCTCAACTGTGTGGGTGGTGCTGTTCTTTTTTTATTCTCCCACTCCTTGGGTCTCGGTGAACCCCCAATGATGTCTACTTGCGTTTGCAGTTTTCTCCTGTGCAATTTTTACAAGGTTTTTCTTTACACAAAAATCTCTAATCCAAATTGATTCACCGTACTGTATCTGTTTACTTATTTTTATACTCGTAAACGGGTTAAATTTAATTATTCCTGTTCTGACTCAGCAGCGAGGTTGCCATATTCCTGCAACGTAAGAGCAATTTCCGAGTCCAGCTTCTTCGTCTTACAGTCAAAACTTTCCACTCGTTCTAATAATATCCATGACTGGCTCCTTATAAATGTCAAGAGGCATGAGCTCATCTAAGGAACACCTGGCCCTAGCGCTTGCACAATGTTAAGCTATAATCCTGGCTTGAAATCTCTCTCCGTTCCCTTAGAAACTGTATGATTCTTTCATTCTTTTCTCAAAGTACATGGATTCGACTCTCGTTGAGGCCATGGTACATGGGTTCATCTCACCCCTCCTTAGGTTAATAAATTTTCGAAAAATTTTGAGGAAATTTATTTCAATTATTTATAAAAATCTTATTTTTCCTTTAACAGTCGAAGCCATTATAACGTTCTCCGTCCTTTTTGTTTCTTTATTCCTAAAAAATCCCACGATAATTTGATTTCTTTCATCTTTTTAAGTCATATCCGGTAATGGTGTCGGTTGGGTACGCTCTGTCCCTACCCTTTCTTTCTCCTTTTTATTTGTCTGGATATCAGGTTTCCAGAACCTCATTCTTCTTTACGGGTGTGGTCTATCCCTACCCGTTCCCTTATTTCATCATTCTCCTTCCTTAAATTGAAATTTTCTTCTTCAATAAAATCAATTATTTCTTTTATTTCCCAATATAATTTCTCCAATTCGCATTCGCACTCGAATGTTTGAGTTCCGTTTCCTTTTTCTATCTCATTCTCGTTTCTATCAAAATTGGATTCTTCATCTCTAAATGTTTCCATAACCAGGGCTTGTTCATTGGCTTCATCGAAGTCTTCGGGAGGGTAATACACTTTTAAAATTGCTGAATTCATGGTCACTTCATGATTCGTTTCACAGTGCCGAATTCTATAGGCATTATTTCTCAAATCCCTTATTATTTGATACGGTCCGTGGTACATTTTCTGGAACTATTTGTACACGCGGTTCCCTGGATCCGAAATGGCGGGTCTTTTTACTAACACCATTTCCCCTGCTAATAATGGCCGATGATACCTCTTGTGCCTAGTTCTTCTTTGTCTCCTGTCGGCTTGAGCTTTTAGATGCTCAAAGGCTCTTCTTATACGTACATCTCTTACAGGCTGAGCGTCTGCTGGCCTAGGAATTACCAGACTCCAAGGTCTCTCTGGTTGCTCATTCCGATGTAACGTTATTGGTATCTCTCCCGTAGATTCATGGATTGTGTTGTTTATACAAAATTCGATAATATCCAAGATATCTATCCACTTCCAATTTTCTTCGGCACAGTATATCCTACAATACTTGGCCGTCTCCCTCATCACTCTTTCTACAGGATTTGCCTCAGGATGGCGAATACTTGACAAAATCTGACGTATTCCAAGTCTTTCTAATTCTTGTCTGAACTCTACACTGGTGAAACAACTACCGTGATCCGACAACAAATTCTCAGGTTTTCCCAGAATCGGTATCACTTTTTCTTTGAGTCGTTTTAACACCTGTTTGGTACTAGTCTTCTGTATGGGAGCAAGGACAACCATTTTAGTGAAGACATCCATAGCCACCATTATGTGTCGATTTCCTCTTCTTGCCTTTGGCAAAGGTCCGAAGTTATCAATAGATATGATTTGACCTGGCCTTTCGGGCAACAATGGTATAGGCTTTTGTCTCATCAGAAATGCATTTGGTTTGATCCTTTGACATAAATCACATGTCTTTAGCGTGTCCCTTACAGTTTCTCTCAGTCTCGGCCATACAAATGCTTCTTTCAGCATCGAGACTGTTTTGTCGACTCCCATATGTCCGAACGATCTATGGGCTAGCCATACTATTTTCCTCTGCAAAATTGCAGGTACAACAATCCTTAATCGTGTATGGTCAGAGTCCACAAACTTATATAATAATCCATTATAAAATGTGTAATCTTGAGCTATCTTATTAGCTTCTGTGTACGCTGGTGTTCCCCTTATCAAACTTCCTTCGAGGAAAGATATGTGCATGTTCATCCATGGATCTCACGTTGCCGTTGACTAATGCTCCTTAACTCATTTAGAGTACGCTGATCCCTGTCTTCCAAATCAATAGCCATTACTTCCTCTTCTGTGGACTCTGGCTGTCTACTTAAGTAGTCTGGAACTATATTTTCTTTTTCTGGGCAGTATTCTATCTTTACATCAAACTGTTGAATATATAAAGCCCAACGCATCAACCTTTGACTGGATAGATCAGTCTTCATCAAAAAGGTTAAGGCTTTATGATCCGTTCTTAAAATGACCTGAAACCCATATACGATCTTTCGCCAATATTGCAGCGCGTGCAATATCGCTAACAGCTCGATTTCGCTGATCGTATAATTTTTCTCGTGTGGTTTCAGTCTCCGACTTGTGAAAGCTAGATAATTTTTCTTATCAGGGTTATACGGGTTTTCCTGATATAGCATTGCCCCTATTCCAATCTGGGATGCATCTGTTTGAATTATAAATTTCTGATTAAAATCAGGATATCCTAGCTTCACATAGTTTAAGAGCATTTCCTTGGCCTCCACGAATGCTTTTTCTGTTTCCTCCGTCCATTTCCACTTGCCCCCCTTCTTCAGAAGGTCCTGTAGTGGTGCAACAGTTTTTGTGTATGATGGACAATGTCCTGAGAAGAAACCAATCAATCCCAAAAACTGGCGAACGTTCTTCACCTTCAAAGGCCTTGGAAAATCCCTTATCGATTCCAATTTGCATGGATTTGGTTTAACACCATCCTTATCAATCACATGCCCTAAAAATGTTACTTGTCTTTGACAAAAATTTGACTTCTTTAAATTGATTTTAAAATTTGCCCTTCTTAAGTCTTCCAATAATTTCTTCAATTTTTCTAAATGTTCCTCAATATTCTCCGAGGTAAGCAAAATATCATCCACATAACGGATAGTGCACTCTTTCACTTCCTCTGACAGGTTTCGATCAAGCGCTCTTATTATGGCAGATCCCGCGGTCTTCAATCCAAACGGACATCTCCTAAAACAATAGGTTTGTTGGTCGAACTGAAATCCAGTCAACAAGCTGGTTTTCTCTTCCAGTTCGAGATGATGATACGAAGAAGTCATGTCAATATTTGTGAAAATCTTCTTGCCTTTGAACTTCCTCAGTATTTCTTTTATGGGTGGTGCCGAATCATTTTCTGGTATGATTTTTGCATTTACATTTCTGGCATCTAGACACACCCTTACTGAGCCATCCGGTTTGCTCACAATCACTAATGGACTAACATATGGTGTCGCCATCTTTTCTATAACACCTGCATTCATCATCTCCTGCAGTGTTTTCTTAGTTTGTGGGTAATGTTTTTCCGCAACCGGGTATGGTTTTTGTCTGAACGGTGCCCAATCATTGACTTGGAACGCGTATTTAAAATTTTCAATCTTCCCTGGCTTGGAAATCAAATACGTCCCTAAAATTCAATAATAATTTCTTTAATTGTTCCTTATTTTCGAGGTTCACTTTAGCTTCCTCTACTTTTCCTGACAGGTTGGTCTCGAACTCAGTTTCCAAATTATCTTCAAGTTCTATGTTGAGGACCTCAAATATCCTTTCTCTGTCCTTACAACCTTCTTCCGTTACTTCTTCCCCATGCCATACCTGTTCTCCTATTTTCACATCCTGTTCCTGTAGGTTAATGTTTTGTTCATCCACATCCTCTCTTTGGATTCTGATGCAGTTTTGCGCTAGGTCTATGATGACCTTGTTCTCACGGATAAAATCAATACCTAATATTACATTATACGGTAATTGATTTACCAGCAAAAAGCATTGCGAAATTTCAGCGTTACCCATGATCAGATCAATGTATACCTGAAATTTGCATGTTAAAGATTTTTCAGGGATAATTCCCTTAATCTTTACACTTGATGTGGGGATTTTTAATACGCGGCCTCTTGTTTCCAATTCATTCAGAAGGGTTTGCGTAATTAAACTTATTGTTGATCCGGTATCAATAAATGCCCTGACCAGTAATCCTTCTATTCTTAGCATAATTATGGGTAATTCTCTTTTGATAGGTGGGATTCCTTCCACATCCTCATTAATTAGCTCATCTGGTCTTGCTATCCAATTCACAATTTCTACCTCCTCCCAGCTCCTGGTATGTTTCCACTTTTGACGATTTAAATTTGGAGTTTTTTTTATCCTGAGGGCTCCCTTTTCCCTCATTCTTTAACTGAGCTTGTAGTTCCAAGCTTTGAGCTCCATCTAGTCGGTCGGGTGATTTCCGGTTCTTGATTGCCTCACTCCAACGGACTTTTTGCCTTTCAGGTTCGTCTGGTCGTTCGTTCATGTAACGAAGACTTTCCTGATATCTTTCCTCTATTTCGGCCCGATATTCATCATCCCTATCCTCTGGCCTTACGTTCCTTCGGGGATAATTCTCCCATTTCTTTCTGTTTTCTTGCCTTTGATGGTTATTGTTATAGGGTCGGCTCTCTTGTTGCCTATAACCCGTATTCCTAGGATTTCTTCCTCGATATCCTCCTCTGTGGTATGGCTGTATTCCTCTAGGCTCTTGGTGCCCATACTCTCGACCTAGTCCTTGAGTATCAGTGCTGGTGGACTGATTCCTGGTCGATGGTTTTTCACTGGTTTCCTGACTGCTGGCCATGTGTACCTGTTCAGTCTGTCTTTGGTGCCTAGGAGTTACGTGTGACGTCGTCATGTCTAATTGACGTAATACACTCTCCACTTCCACAGCACTTCTGGCTTTGGATGAGATTAACAGCCTCTGAATCTCATATGGAAGTTGTCTTGCAATGGCGGCACACAGGTCGTTCTCAGCTGGAGCAATGTCAAGTTCGCGGAATTTACACAGCTGAGCAGTAAAAAATTCCGAGTACTTAGTTGGTGCATTTGTGCTGTACTTCCTAGAGTACAGATCTAGCCTCAAATTCTCCTGGACGTCTGCTGCCCAATATCGTTTTAAAAAGGCTTCTCTAAAGCCTTCCACCGTATCAAAGGTGTACCTGAAGCTTCTGAACCAGGTGAGACAATCACCTGCCAACAACTTCTCAATAGCTCTCAGTCTCCGATCCTGAGGAACCTTCATTTCGTTTAAGTACTCTGCGACTTCCTTTAGCCAGTATTTTGGAGTAATTGACATGTTATTACCCGTAAATTTTACCGGTCTGTCCTCATTCGATTTGATAATGTTTATTATCTGACCATTTGTCTGGTTCATGTATGGGGTTGACATCGCCATCGGATATCCTGGGTTCTTGTAAGGGCTCTCCCCTCCTAAGTCCCTATCGGTATCTGTGCCTTGTTCACGGGAATCTACCCATCCTGTCTTTGGAAACTCCTCCTGATTCTCAAATTCTAATTTCCTTTCCCTTCGGGCACTTTCTTCATTAGCCATGAGTTGGATTTCCATTTGACTGTTCTTATGTTCAGTCCTCTCCAACCGGGATCCTAATTCATTTTGAATTCTTTCCTGATTTTTCTTACTGGTTTCCAGTTCTTGTTTGAGTTGGTTTTTGTCGTTCCTGAAGCTATTCCTGATTTCATTTAAGTGTTCTTCTACCTCTTTCTTGATGACCATGACCTGTTCTGTTATAATTTCTGGTTTAACGTCACCTCTGGTATCTAGGTCTTCTCGTATTTCCTTTATCTTTTTCTCCATCTCTCTTTGTCCTTTGACCATATTTACTTTAATTCCTTCCAGTTTTTCCTCAGTTTTCCCTTGACTCTTATATAATATCATCAAGTCATTTTGGATCTGGCCTACTTCCATATGAGTTTTTCCTACTTCGACCTTTAATGTTCCGATGGTTCCCTGAACATCATTAATACCCTGACTTATTTCATCTATCTTATGGGTACTTTCCTTATTTTCGTCCTCTCGTTGTTTTCTTTCACTCTGGAGATGCCCCTCGTATATACCTAATCTTCGATTTATTTCACCCTCATACTTCTTTAAGTTATCATCTACCTGCCCGGTAAACAGCTCAAATTGACTTTTCATATCCCGCGCATCCTTTTGATTTTGATTTTTCATCTCAGTTACTTCGGTCTGAACTACACCGATTTTGTTCTCGAGGGTTCCTACTTTCTCCTGAACCTTTCCAAATCGGGTTCCTAGCTCATTTACACTTTGTTTTATTTCCTCCCGGGATGTTTTACAGATATCGCTGTTAGATTTTATCTGATCTTCTAACTTTTTCTGCACACCTTGAATCTGGGTTACAAGTTTCTTTTCGCACTCATCACCCTTCTTTTCCATGTTACTTAATTTAGTTTCCATGGAAATCAAACTTTTATTTAAATTTCCAAAATTTTCTTGACATTTAGTTTGGGACTCTCCCATACTTTCGTTCAAAGCCTGTATTTGGGCTTGCAATCCTGAATGAAATTCTTTATTTACCTCTTTAATCTCACTTGCGATTTCCCCTTTTAACTCATTTAACTTGTCCCCAAACTTAGTGTCAAAATCTTGAAATTTGGTATTCATTGTTTCTTCTAAAACCTCTCTGAGTCCATTTGACCCCCTTTTTATTCCCTCAATTTCAGCCTTCACTTCATCGTTCATTTTTATACAGTTAACCTCGATAGCTTCTAATTTAGATCTCCCATGTTATCACTTTTAGCTTCGATATCTACTAATTTAGTTCCCATGTTATCACTTTTAGCTTCGATATCTACTAATTTAGTCCCCATATTAGCACTATCAGTTTTTAGTGACTCTAAACTCTCATTTATGGATTCGAACACTGTTATTTTCATCCTTTTGGAGGCCCAATGTATTGTTTATAGCCTCCAACTTATCATTGTTATCGGCTTTTATAGCCTCCAAAAGCCGTTGCATCTCTTCACTCAATGCCATCTTATTAGAATATAGTGGGCTACTAATGCCACATCGCTAGAACATGCTTGAGAGATAGTAATCTGAACCATTGTGTCCCAATTTCTTTAAAAATTTACTTTGGTACGGGTGTTTACTACACCGTACCCTTTTGATATTCTTATTCAAACTCAAAGACCTTTATGGAAGTATTTAAAATTCAAAATTTCGAAAAACCATTTTTTTTCAAAAAAATGAAAATTTTGATTTTTCGAGAAAACTCGGGATTTCCCTAGGAAAATTCAGCCCTGCGTACTGGGCGCCATGAAAGGTATTTGGGGGTTGTTTAAATCCAGGGCTGCTCGGTGTGAGTTTCTAGGGACCCAATGCGGTCAGTTAACATTATACGTTGTAGCTACTACTATCATTACTTTACTTTTACATGAATCGACCGTCTTTAGTGTTCCTCTAATTATTAATCCAAGCACAGTATTTCTATTCACCCCCCTGTGCCCTTGCAGCAAGAAATATGCAAATCACAGTATGCCAGCATTGCTCAATTCGGGATTTTTCGGGGCTGCGGTAAGTTCTCCCACTCTGTGACTTACATATTTTGGATTAAATAGAGGATACACTTGCAAAAATAACAACAAAATCAACTCCTATTTTAACACATTTAATTAATCAAAAATTATGGCGCTACAAACAAATAAACACATAAACTACTGACCAATATCATTCTACTTGTCCAAAGTGAACAAGGAATAGCATAAAAATAAAACAAATATTAGATTAAAACACATGGTTTTCTTTAAAACCAACAATTCATGATTATTTTCACTTCCATAAGGTACTTATCTTAAAGTTCCAAATAACTACGAGCTTCTTTGGCTCGATACTTTCCCATAATATTGGTGTCATATTTTTGTACACCTCAAGAATTATTTTTATCTTTTCTTATCATCAAAACAAATATATAATTACATTTAAAATTACATGTTAATTATTCACTTCAATATTTGGGCATATCACATGTTCTCCGTATTTACTATCTCTCTCAAGTTTTGCAAATTCACTACGGTGATCGGGAAAACTATTTGTGTACTCCAGAGTTATAAAGATTACTTGACAAAGTCAAAAACTATGATCACTCCCGAAACCTAGTTATCTTCACAAAACTCGTGGATTCCTTCTTTTCCATACAATATTACAATAGGGATTTTATTTAATTCATTTGTCTTATAAGACCATTATCACATAAGAAAACTACGATCTGAATTGGCAAGCGATGATATCAATCTACAAGGACCTCGGTTCAACGCCCGGGTCATTAACAACTTTAAACACTCACGGTGTATTTAACACATCTACAAGACGGTTTTTACCCACCCTCGCTCTATGAGGGTCAGGCCATTATACTCGGGCGTGATTTATGACAAGGAAAGCGACTCTCTGCCTAACCTACGGTGGCAGCTCTCTTCAATGCTTTAAAACAAACCATCACATTATTCTCAGTTCTGTGGAGAGACCTGGCTTTTACTTCACTTATTTCCATTCAACAATATTCTTTGGCTCATAAACCACTTTCGTAACCTTGGCATTTATTAATTATGAGAGGGTCCTCATTGATTGGGAAGATTAATACACATTCTACGACGAATAATTAGGGGCTTTAACAACAAGAGGATTCTAGGTTCGAATCTCTTAACATGCCTCGGGAACATTTCCACATTTGGAGGACTTATACAAGACGCGATTTAAAGTCGGCCGTGGCCTACATGACATACGCTCAATAATACCATACATTAGCTCCCTTTTAAATAATACACACATGGCCTCGAGATCTACGTCACAATTAGAGGACTTACAACATATCTCAATTCACTGCAATCAACTACCCTCCATAAGTAATTTACCAAGTACTTTAACTTTTACGCGTTCCTAGCGTGACTTTTTATTTAATTGCGTTCCATTACGCTACACATTACTTTACGGCCGAATGTCTTCCAAAGAACTGATAAATTTCATAGTAACAATTGATACATATCTTAATTCTTATATTAATCTTTTCCGTTGACAATAAATCGCTCCCTTTTTAAGAACACGCATTCACATCATGTCTTATACATTTTGTTAAGGCTTCAACGCTCTATATTTTAAATCATTCAATTTAATCTTTATTTAGATTTCTTTACCTTGTTATTCACATCATGTTTTCATTCCTTACAAAAGCTCAAAAGCTATTTCTTTCATATAATTCAAATTTACCTTTATGTAAATATCTTAGTTATAATTATTATTATCACGCTTGCTTTTATAACATTCATTAAATACTGACATTTTATTCCATGCATTTCCTCTACAGGATTTATTATTTCACATACTTATTTATTATTTCTTAAAACTTTATTTTCGTTCAGATCGCGTTCTTATTTAGTTATTATTCATTTAAAAACATCCCTTCTACTCAAAACTCCGGTGGAATTGTACACAAAATTTTTCCCGACACCGAAACATAATGAAAATCTTTACTTACATGTTTTAGGTCGCTTTCTGACCTTTATTCTCGTTTGATGTGACATTTTGGCCCACCTTCTTGACCTACTCCATATTGTACAATCTCATCTTATGTACAGAAATTTCTTGACACATATTCACTATATTTAACACTGACAACATTTTTTTTAATACACTGGTGTATCCGTTTTGAACACACATTAAAACACTAAAAAAATATTACTCTGGTACATATTATAACACATATCACTGTGCATAAAACGCTTTCACTTTACCTAAAACACTTAAAATGATACTCTTATTTCTTTTCTTACAATATTTACACTTCACTCCTATCACACGGGTGTATCTCAACGATTTTTACAATTTCTGTCGGCTGTTGATGATCCCTGATGTGAATCCTATCGACCTGCATTGGACGTGTGATTTTACTCGTTCAAAGATTCTCTCTCCTACAATGGAAACTACTGGTTTCAATCTCTCAAAACCGCTTCTATTGTCTATTACTCGGCTTTACTTTATCTGCTTTAACTAGGCGATAAATGTCTTTTCTTTGCCGTCACCTCTATTTATATATGGTGGTCTATCGCACCCTATAGTTTCTATATCTTGGCCTCCCTTCGATGACCGTATACTGTCTATCGTACCGTTTAGTTTCTATATCTTGGCCTCCCTTCGAGGACCGTATACTGTCTATCGTATATTTTTGACGTTTTCTCACTAGAGAACGTTTCCCTCTGGTTTCGAAGCTAAGTTCCTAAGTTCGTTTCGCTTGAACTTCTATCTTTCGCGATCGTAATTACTGTTTATTCTTGTCCTCTACAGGACTTAATGTCTTTAACAATGTCTTTACTAGACGTAACGCCGTTTATTTGTTGGAGTTCTTATAACTTCATA
This sequence comes from Meconema thalassinum, assembly GCA_946902985.2. NCBI lineage: Eukaryota > Metazoa > Arthropoda > Insecta > Orthoptera > Tettigoniidae > Meconema > Meconema thalassinum. Next base: position 2,132,149,436 of record OX336388.2, on the reverse strand, counting down.
ACTGTATTGAACTAGTATTCTTCTGGAACTCGAAGTTCCCTACTGATCGCTGTGTCTTACTTTGGCGATATTGCTTTAAAGTCCGTATATTTAATGTTCTTTATAATTTAGGACTCTTCAAAGTCTCGAACTGCTAACCCTCAGCGTAGCGTACTTATATCGTAACTGGTCTACACTCGGTGAACTTGTAGCCTAGCCTCCCACAGGCTCTGGATCGATGTCTGATACAGCTTAACGTCCCCCTCACGGGCTCTTGAATACTGCGTATACGATGTGGTGCAGCACTTCCGCTCACGGAATGCTCGTAGACTGAATGATTATGATGCTCCAGCGTAACGCCCCCCTGGACGGACTAATACTGCATGTACTGATACAGCGTGACGTTCCCCTCACGGGCTCTCGTAGACTGCATGCTCTGATGCAGAGTAACACCCCCTCACGGGCTGTCAGAATAACTGCATGTTTGGTCTGGCTCTGCCAGGAGCTTTATACCTTTCAGTCACAAAAGGATAAAATCCTAGTCCTTTTCGTGACCAACTTTTGAACTAATTGTCGCACAATTATAAAAATCGTATCTCCAGAAAGCTCGTCTTCCAAACGTAAAATAATCTTCCTGTGCATGGAAATCGATCGTACATTTCCGAGATATTAATTAATTTCTCGTCCTCAACTGTGTGGGTGGTGCTGTTCTTTTTTTATTCTCCCACTCCTTGGGTCTCGGTGAACCCCCAATGACGTCTACTTGCGTTTGCAGTTTTCTCCTGTGCAATTTTTACATGGTTTTTCTTTACACAAAAATCTCTAATCCAAATTGATTCACCGTACTGTATCTGTTTACTTATTTTTATACTCGTAAACGGGTTAAATTTAATTATTCCTGTTCTGACTCTGCAGCGAGGTTGCCATATTCCTGCAACGTAAGAGCAATTTCCGAGTCCAGCTTCTTCGTCTTACAGTCAAAACTTTCCACTCGTTCTAATAATATCCATGACTGGCTCCTTATAAATGTCAAGAGGCATGAGCTCATCTAAGGAACACCTGGCCCTAGCGCTTGCACAATGTTAAGCTATAATCCTGGATTGAAATCTCTCTCCGTTCCCTTAGAAACTGTATGATTCTTTCATTCTTTTCTCAAAGTACATGGATTCGACTCTCTTTGAGGCCATGTTACATGGGTTCAATATAAAAATCCAATATTGTGACAATCTGAAATATTTAGACGGTTCTCAATATCTAGGAATCTATTACAGCAATTGAAGTGAAAATTTGTATGTTGATAGAGGCAGTTAACATAAGTAGGATATATGAAAATTGGCTATATATAAGGTGCGTTCAAAAAGTAACGAGCCGGAGGCTGGAATGCCCAAACCGGTGACGACATTGGCTAATCGTGGCGTGTGTAACGAGGTGTGTTTCCGACCAGACCGTGGAAGGTCACAGACCGTCGCTAGAGGGCACGCGTGCACGTCACGTGACGATATAAAGCGAGCAGCAGCATGCATCAATCGTCCAACCAAGACTAAGACAGTAGGTCATTCGACATGCTCCCTGGTGTGGTTGAAGACTGTGGGGCACCCATTGGGCACACACTTTCAGCAAGTCCAGTCGTTCCTTCATGATGGTGTGCACAGTTCCGACGCTCAATCCGACCACGGTGGCTATGGTGTTCACTGTCACTCGGCGGTCCTGGGTAATGAGTGCATCAACCTGCTGGACGTTGTCATCGGTAATGCAGGGAGGTGCCCCAGACCGGGCATCACGGGCTAACGACACCCGTCCTTCCCTGAAGCGCTTGTGCCACGCCTTGACCCTTGCAAGGGACATGCAGTGTTCGCCGTACACTTGTAACATTCGGCGACGAATGTCCGTTCCCCCTACTCCTTCCGCTGTTAGAAACCGAAAAACACCTCTTTGTTCTTCGTTTGACACCTCCATGTCACTGTTTTCAATTCGACTGGCAGCGTTGGACGAAGCTGCTGCTCGCTTTGTATCGTCACGTGACGTGCACGCGTGCCCTCTAGCGACGGGCTGTGACCTTCCACGCTCTGGTCGGTACCACTCCTCGTTACACACGCCACGATTACTCCATGTCGTCACCGGTTTGCGCATTACAGCCTCCGGCTCGTTACCTTTTGAACGCACCTGATAGTTCTTCACGGAATTACTTGTTTATTACGTGATATAACGATAGTTCGGCTCTCTAAGGCTCAGTGCTAGGTCAAGGGACCAAGCTATATATGGACTTGATAGACGTGGGTTCGAACCACACCGTCGCATGGGCTGTGCTGGAAAAGGTTTTCAGTGGTTTCTCATTTTCAACTCCAGGCATATGCTGGGACGGTACCTTCTAGAGGCCACGGCCGATTCCTGCCATCTCCTTGCCCAGATTCATTAATTTCATCTCTCATTAACTCCTCTCAGGAAAGGCAAGTGGGCATTAAAACTACCCGTCACATTATTTCATCGCAAGAGTTTAGTGATTTTCAGTCGGTCAACATGAGTGCACCCAAACAGCTGGGTTATGCCCTAATTCTGGAATAAATTACATGCGATTTACACACACTAGGATGACCAGTTTCGATCGTCAAGCGATCATCACCAGATCAATCACACTTAGGCTAAAAAATCTATGTTTGAAAATACTGGTGAAAATATTTACAATATGTACAATTAATTAGTTGCAGTATTGATACTGCAAATGTCGGTGTATGCTAAATGTAGTATATATGATGTTAGGTGAAATGTTAAATGGTGATAGATATCCAGAGTTTGTAATTTTGAGTTGTAAAAATCAACTATGGTTAAAATGTAATATTACAGGTTACTACTTATCTGGTTGTCTTCCTTGCTGGAGCTGCGCGCAGTTTTCGTGTTCACTGTAACTCCAGGTGTGGTCGACTGAGAGGGGCTGTTATCTCAACGACACGGGTTTTTCCCTTTTCTTCCCCCTGTTCATATGTGCTGTGCGAAGTCAGTGCGATGTGTTTATGTGGGGTGTTGCCAACGTAGATAAGATGTATGTTATTGAATGAGGTAGGTCTTCAACTATCAAAGACCGTGGAACATTCCCCGCCACGCGTGGACCGTAAGCCATTCAAACTAAGCGCTGCCCGGGGAGCTCTCCATGCACGGTACACTCGTGTTGACCGACTGAAAAGCACTAAACTCTTGTTTACTAAGGCAACACTGAAAAATTGGCTTCAAACCCCACAATGTTGTTTCATCGCATGTCATCCCCAACCACTTAATAATATATTAATGGATTTTAAGGGGTGGCCATGCATTGTAACGATTCCTGTAACTACGCTCTCGCTAACAAACCGGTAAAACTTACTGTGTACCGAGCACTGCTTAGATACAGAACACCCAGTACAATTGGGGACAATCGTGTTGACCGACTGAATAGCATTTAAAGGGAGTCGTGAAGCCCTATATTGCCAATGTTAAAATGACAATATAAATGCCCCAGTTTCTCAGCATCTATTAGATATATGAATTATTTTTACAGGCTGTTTATTGGTTCTTCCTCAGTGTACTGGTCCTCATTCATATGGAAAATTTTCATAAAATTTATTTTCGACAATGTCGAAACGTAAACATTAAGTGTCAGAAAACTGTATCATAATGAGGCTCATTATAACACTATTTAGCCTACTTTCGATTTTTGCAAAAAATGAAAGTAGACTTATGAGATCAACACAGGGCGAAAAAGGTGTGTCTGTCTGTGTGTGTGTATGTGTGTGTGTGAGTCTGTGTGTGTGTATGTGTGTGTGTGAGTCTGTGTGTGTGTGTGTGAGTGTGTGTACTCTGAATGTCTGTCCCCCCCTATCAATTCGAACACGGTGAATGCGAATTGAACGAAATTTGGTATAAAGGTAGCACTAGCAAAGGACACCTCAGTGTCATGTTTTATATCGCCGCCATCTTTACTAAAACTGAATGGCGGCCACTCAAACGTTCAAAACGTAAAATCAAATAACGACTAACCAAATCATCCAATCTCTACCAAATTTGGTAACAACATACCTTCGTATAGGATGCGTCTTGTGACCAAACTACAAGGTCGTCCGCCATACCATTTCAGGATGGCGGCCGTGCGAATTATGCAAACTTTATAATCCATATCATGGGACCCACCAGTTCCGATTATCGAGCCGAGAATCGTTTTAACTGTTCTAAAGGAAGAGGCACGTACGAAATTAAAAGTTTATTTTGTAATACTATAGTGCAGACGTGATTTTAAAAAGCTCAGCTGATTCATTAATAAGACAAGATGGCAGCGGATATCTTGTGCCTGACTTATATTTCACTAATTTGAGTATTGAATGCAATATAGCGTACTGATAAAAAATAAATAAACTTTGTATGAAATGCTTTATATATAAATAATATACTCCAGTGATGAAATCGTTTAGTATAAATCATTATTTGCTAACAAGTTCTATGTAAGTCATTTTAAATAGAACGATATTCGTTGACACAATTAGCTCAGGAGTTAGTTGGTCACTGGTCGTGGCCGAGTGCGGTACGTGTGTGCGCGCTGTGTGACCGCATTGGAAGAGGTTACGGTTCCTAATACCGGTGCTTCCTTAGTTCCACGTGTGTACTGACCTTCCGTGTGTCATTCGGACAATATTTTTTTAAGTAGTGTTCCAGATAGGACAACAAAACCAGAAACCCAGAAAACCCCGCTGAAAATCATGTCCGGATACCAGAGAAAAAACACCGTACGCTGCCAATGGGACAGGCCGAGTTCTCGCCCCTCACCAGGAGAAATTCACCGCTGGATTGGCGATACCCTCCGGTTGACTGTCGACCAAGTAGAAGCCATCCAGTTAAATGCGCACGAAAAAACCATGTACATTAAGGTAATCACCATATCTATTTATCAGAAATTGTTAAATACTTTTGCAGATCCTATTAAATTTCAGTATGATTCCGGCGAAATGACCAATGTTAAGCTCTCCACAGCGGATTCCAATTTTACCACAGTGCGTATATTTAATGTCCCACTCGAAGTACCCCCTGAAATTTTCAAATCCGTCCTGTCGAAATATGGCACTGTGAGTGACGTCAGGAAAGAACAATGGTCTTCTGCTTATCAGTTCCCGGTGTATAATGGAATACGTGCCGTAACTATGGAAATCAAGCAAGATATCCCCTCCACTGAGGCTTTTGGTGGCCATTCTGGCTATATAACGTATAATGGACAGAAACAGACCTGTTTAATTTGCAATGCTACCACACATCTCCGTATTAACTGCCCAAAGAAAATGATTCCCCTCGGTATAACTCCTACACAACAACGACGTGTACAATACTCGGAAGTTGTGACGCAGCAAACGTCATATGAAAACATGATCATTGATCAGTCAGCTGGGACAACACCAGGAGTGACCTCGGATACATCTGACGCAGAACTGATACCTTGCCCTGACCAGAGCTGCGAGACACAGAGTGCCCCTGTGCTCTCGGCAACCTGTATCGCAGCCTCAGAACCAACTCTGCCGTTACTACAGGCTGCCAAAGAAATTTTGTCTTCACTGCCCCAGACTTCGCTGGTCCCTACCGACTCACTTAAGAATGTTGATCGGGGATCCGAGAACGTCTCTAAGAAGATTAAAACAAATGCCTCGATTGCCGTACCAGCCCCGAAGAATAAAACTGGCTCCACAAACGTTTCCGCAGCTGTGAAAAAGAAACAAAATCTTCTTTCTACGTCATCTAGGGACCCACGAACGCTCTCAACCGCTGACAGCCGGCCTATGAATGGCAGTCAAAAGGAACTATCTCAACCTAATTTGACATAGTGCACCAGGATAATTCTCACCTGTGTCTTCTTTCGAGTCCACCTTCCAGTATGTCTAGCACAGCTTTTATACTTCTCGTAATGGCGCAATTTCTCACTGTGGCCACTGTGAATATCAATGTAATAGAATGCCCTCTGAAATTTCAACTGTTGGAGAGATTCCTTCGAGATGCTGACATTGACATTGCTTTCCTTCAAGAAGTTGCTATACCGTGTTTACCCATATCTGCCTTCTACAAACAATACATCAATACCGGTAATACGAATAGAGGGACCGGATTCCTCATAAGACATGATATCCCACTCGCAGGTGTGCTATGTCATCCATCAGGACGCATAATATCTGGACACATAAACAATACCACCCTGATAAATGTATATGCCCCATCCGGGTCTAATAAACGTGTGGAACGGAAAATGTTCTTTCAACAGAGTATACTGCCTCATCTGCACGACGTTAAGGAAAAACTTATTCTTGCAGGGGATTTCAATTGTATTCAACGCCCAGAGGATTCCACTAGTCCATACAGAGGTCTCAACCCGGCTCTCAGGACCCTTCTTACCTCCCTACACCTCATTGATGCTGTGGATAGTTTAAGGGTGCCCCTGCCCCATTACACCTGTATAAGTCACAACTCCTCATCACGACTTGACCGCATCTACCTTTCACAGGAACTCATCCAGCCTAGACGATATGAAGTGATTCCTGCCAGTTTCACTAACCATCATGCTGTCGTATGTACAATCTCTTACCCCCATCCCATATTTCACATAGGAAGAGGTTATTGGAAGCTGAATTGCTCGCTGTTACTGGAGGAGGAATGCCAAGATATTTTCAGACAACACTGGATTCGATGGGTCCAACAAAAATGCAAATTTCGCGACTGCACAGACTGGTGGGATATTTTAGTTAAACCAGGGATCCGCCGCGTCTTTAAGAACATATCTTACCAAAGAGGTCGGGAAAGACGGGATACAGTTGAATTTTACTATCGAGTTCTTCGCCAGCTCCAGCAAAGATCTGATGCTGGGGAGCGTATATATGACCAGATCCGGGAAGTTAAAACCAAGCTCCTGTCTCTACAGCAACGAACGCTCGCTCATATCAACGTGGCTTTAAAAGATCGTACAGTGCTCCCGGACGAAAGTGCAAGTGTATACCATATCGCCAAAGGACAACGTGAGCGGCAACGTAAATATATCCACCGCCTCCGCACCAGTACTGGAAGTGTCGTCACCTCCCCTGACGCTATACGTAGTGAAATATCATTATTTTATCAACGGTTCTACGCTAAGGCTCCCATTGATCCACAGCAGGTGACCCTATTGCTGTCATCTTGCAGTACCAAACTATCTCCGGACAACAAAACTCTGCTCAGCGCGGATATTACGGATGAAGAGATTCACTCTGTGGTTAAACGACTCCCAAACAACCGCTCACCTGGCATTGATGGACTGCCATATGAAATGTATAAACACTTCTGGCCTCTCATTGGCAAAGAATTTTGTCATGTCCTGCGTACCATTCTCCAACGTCGTGCTCTTTGTCAATCACATCACGAGGGTACCATAGTCCTCATACCAAAAACATCCTCTCCCATGGCAGTTGGTGACTTCCGACCAGTTACTCTGCTCTGCAGTGACTATAAAGTCCTTACCAAAGTACTTGCATGCCGATTGAAGACTGTTCTACCTGATATCATTGGTGATGAACAATGTTGCAGTATTCCTGGAAGAACTCTGTTAACAAACTTAGCGATACTACGGGACCTACACCTAAAAGCCGAAATGCTCCCCACTGAGCCAATGAGTTTTCTCACCTTAGATCTTGATAAAGCTTTCGACCGCATCAGTCATGAATACTTGTACATGGTCTTGCAACACTTCGAATTTCCTGAAATCCTTATTGACTACATTCGTATGATAAATTGTAATGCTACGTCTAGAGTGCTCGTCAACGGTTTTCTTTCCCCTCTGATTCCAATACAACGATCAGTTAGGCAAGGATGTCCCCTTTCTATGCTACTTTTTGTCATTGGCCTTGAACCGTTCATTCGGACTACCCAGGTGAAGCTACAGGGTTACAAACTGTCCACACATGTTTTTGGAATGTGCGCCTATGCTGATGACGTATCAATATTGATCCGCAATGAAGAAGACATCTCCCACATCGATAGCGTCCTTCAGCTCTACCATATCGCCTCTGGAGCACAATCGAACCCCCAGAAAACTGCTTTGCTTCCGCTCAATACTAACTCAGTGATTACCCCACAGCCCTGGTTCCGGATAGTAAATGAGGTGAAAATTCTTGGCATTACCTGGAAGCAATCGCTTCTGGACACAGTGCAAGTTAACTGGACTAAGGTCATTGCCAAAGTTAGGGGAGTCCTGATCCAATTTGGTCAAAGAAACCTCAATATAGTGCAACGGGTCATGGTCCTCAACGTGTTTGCGCTCTCTAAAATATGGTATGGCGCACAACTTTTCCCACTTCCCAAAATGTTTGAGAGCCAATTGGCAAAATAGACAGGTTGGTTTATATGGCAAGGATTTTTGTTCCGAGTACAACGGGAACAGTTGTATCTCCCATCCCGGCAAGGCGGGCTAGGGCTAACAGCTCATGGCATGAAATGCCGTGCACTCCTCTGCAAGAACGATATCACCATTCTTTCCCAACATGACACTTTTACGAAAGCGCTATACAAAGATATTCGAAACACAGCCCGTGGTTGTGATAGAGCTTTGCCGAAGATATTTAGGGGCCATCAACAGCACCTTCTGGAAACTGTTCGCCAAATGCCATCAGGGATTGTTCCAACGACGAAAAGTATCTATAACATGTTGCGGCAAGTGGTACACTCCAAACCGCAAATAGAGGCCACCACCCTCTATGTCCATTGGCCCACTGTTTGGAAAAATTTTGGGGCTATGTCCATTTCTTCTGCTGTACACTCCCAAGTTTTTATCTTCCTCAACGATCTCATCCCAACCGCTCTACGGCGATATACCATCCATCTTGAAGCTTACCCATGGTGTACTATATGTGGTCAAACTGATACGGCGATACACCGCTTCACATCATGCACGCGAGTTGCCTCCACGTGGCTGTGGTGTAAGGGAAAAGTATGTCAACTATTAAATGTGCCCTCGAATGACCTTGATGACAGAAAGTTGGTTCGTTTGTCGGTGACCGCCTTCCCCCAAATTAAACAGACTGCCATTGTGTGGATAATGGGCCAATATGTACACTTCGTGATGGACAATGATCAACATTTCTCTTTCCTGGATCTCAGGTATCACCTGCAAAAAGAGCGTTGGAAGCTTAGTGAAAGTGGACAATTATACGATAAATATGGACACTATCTGGATTTCTTGTGATGTATTAGTCTGGTATTTATCATATCTGAAAATTCTGTAATTCTGTAAAGAGCTAATAAAAAAAAAAGTGGTAAAAAAAAAAAAAAAGTGGTAGAGCGATAGCCTGTCGCTCAGATTCCTATGGTTCAAACCCGATCAGAGCTAGTTTTTTGCTTGAAATGTTATATGTTTATTGTTTTGTAATGACTCAGATGTTTTAAAATTAAGCGTTATATTGTGCAAATTATGGTGTAAAATATATATTTAATTAAAACATAATTCGCCAGCAGATTTACTCGAGACATCTAGCTGCCAAAAAGGTAACTTCCAGATTTTATTGAAAAGTTTCTTCTTCTGGCCGCTAGAATGCACTCGCTCTGTTAGGATTATATTGTTCGATATTTCACCACTAGATGTCCCGACTAGTCTACGTGGGGATCCATTGATTACTATACCATTATCATTCTATGCGCATCGAATTTGAAGAATGACAAGTTGATACTACGATACATTTTAACTTTTTATTTTAAAGGGTTTGTAACAGCCTATTTTGCGTTACTTGAAAATGTTATTAAGCGTTATATTGTCCACATTATGGTGTAAAATATATATTTAATTAAAACATAATTCGCCAGCAGATTTACTCGAGACATCTAGCTGCCAAAAAGGTAACTTCCAGATTTTATTGAAAAGTTTCTTATTCTGGCCGCTAGAATGCACTCGCTCTGTTAGGATTATATTATCGAAAATATCCACATAGTTTGTATACACACGTCTCTGTAGGGTCATGGAAAGATTTGTTAATTCAATTAGGGTTGTGAAAGCCATGCACAACCAGACGTGTAAAGACATGCCTCAACTCAAAGTTGGATGTTGCCCACGGCAGGTCGTAATAATAATAATAATAATGTTATTGGTTTTACATCCCTTTTAACTACTGCTGCTTTTAGAGACACCGGGGTGCCGGAATTTTGGCCCGAAGGGGATCTTTAACGTGCCAGTAAATGTACTGACACGGCTCCCTCGCATTTGTGCACCCTCAAATGCCAGCTGACTGCGCCAGGATACGAACCTGCAACCTAGGGCCCAGCAAGCGAGAACGTTACCGCTGAGCCACGCCGCCAGTCCGGTCGATTATGTCTCCAGATCCATAACATTCTTGATATACTTCTTATCTTTCTTTCTTTCTTTCTTTCTTTCTTCAATGATGGTAGCAGTTTTTATCTAGGTCGTGGCGTTTGGTAGAGGTAAATCGTTTCTAAGGTCTTCAACAAAGAATAGTTCTATTATACTCTTTGATAATAACAACGAGTTATAACTATACTCATACATTTAGGAGAAAGTAGGCTATATGTTCTTTACTGAACATCTTGTTTCATTATGAAACAGTTTCTCCCACCAATCAGAGCTCAATAAACAGTTGTTTGACCAATTAGGTAAGGGTACATTCGCGCTTGCGCTCAAAACCCAACATGTCTATATAAATTACCAAAAGTGCACCGTGCAATTGTTCGCGTAAATGTATGCATGTCTACCCCTTATTATTCCCGTTTTCCAACGGGGTCGGGGATGAGATGGGATGGAAGTCTTTGTGGCGATGGTTTTTACGGCCGGATGCCCTTCCTGACGCCAACTTCATGAGAGGAGGTAATGAGAGATGAAATGAATTATGGTGAATGAAACTGGGCAAGGATGTGGAAGGAAGCGGCCGTGGCCTGTCAGAAGGTACCGTCCCAGCATTTGCCTGGTGTTGAAAATCGGAAATCACGGAAAACCATTTCAAGGACAGCCGACGGTGGGGCACGATCCCACGCGTCTACCGAGTCAGCAGAGAGCTTGGCCCCATGACCTAATGCTGCGCTTTAGCCAGCGTAGCCACTACTGTCGGTGCATATGTTCGCGTAAATAAACTGTCAAATATGAGACAAGAAATAGCACTGTACCTTAATATCCCCAATTCCAATTTCTACACAGCACATTGCTTTCAAGGTGACAGTTTTACTGAATACTAGCGCACAATCTGCACATATGGCATTGAAGCACACAGAGCGCATGCGTCGGTCGGTCTAAGAGCTTCGAAAACAGGGATATCCAAGCCAGCGCTCCACTCCGATCACAAAATTCAAGTGGCTGAATCTCAACAGATATTTATGCATATTTATGTTAAAACATATAATAAAGTTATGAGTATCGTCGAACAATAACAGTCGTATGCAACTCGCCTATAATGGTAATTAAGACACTCGCATGGAAATTAAAAAACTCGCTTCCGCTCGTTTTATAAACATCCTCGTGTCTTAGTTATTGCCATTATAGGCTCTTTGCATAATGTACTATTTTTAAAGTTAATATCAATTATTTTTATTCAGTACTAGCAGAAGTAATTCTTCGAACGGTGTTCTGTGTTAACACCAGATATTATCAATTGAGCTACTGTTAGCGGTTTGTCATTCCTATTTTTAAATACTTTTTTCATTGAACCTCTATTCTTTTCATTAAATATTTAGGCCTAGTTTTTTTTATTTAACTATCGACTTGAACAAATTGACTCTTCGAGGATCCACAATATCGGTGTGCAATATACATTATATGGCAAAATAATTATGGAGATAGCACCAGTAGTTCCTGAGAAAATGGGGCTGTTATTTTGAAAAGAAAAAAAAGAGAAAATTGATGTTAAAGTAAGGCCATTTCGTTTTGAAGCATTTTCACACAGTTTCACTTTCCCCCCACAAATATCACAATTAACAGTGTCACTCAAAACTGAATCCAATATAACTAATTAATATGTTATTATTTTTTAGCCTATTTTTATTTATGAAAAATAGGCTTATTAGATCACGTTTTGTCCTTGTGTTTGTCTGTGTGTGTGTGCGTGTGTGTGTGTGTGTGTGAGGAGTGTGTGTGGGTCCTCCCCTAATAACCTCTAAACGGCTGGAGCGAATTCAGTGAAACTCGGTAAGTTCATAGCACTATTTCGGGCAACCCCGACGGTCTCCTTCAAATTTTGTTACGCGTCTCCAATCCAACATGGCGGCTGTGCCAAATATTTAACCAGCATTCAATATCTCCGAAACTATTACTGATATCACCCTGGAATTTTTACGGTGATAAAAATAACTACTAGAATTTCACCTATGTGTCTTTTGAAAACCTGGTAACTACAAAACCAACATGGCGGCCAAGCGAAGTTGCGAGTTTTAAATAGACGTTTTTCGCGATTTAACCAACCAAACGCAATACAACTTGGTACAGTATATGTTTATACATATTGTAATGCACCTACATCTAACTTCGTTCAATTGTTTACGTAACCTCAAGATGGCGGTTGTGCGAAATATTTCACCGGCATTCTATATCTCTGAAACTATTAGCGGTATCACCCTGAATTTTTGTACGGAGATAAATGGTACTACTGGAAGTTCACCTATAAGACTTTCAAAAACAAGTTAACTATAAAACGAACATGGCGGCCAAGCGAATTTGTAAACTTAAATAGACCTTTCTCGCGATTTAATGTTCGAAACGCAATGAAACTTGGTACAGGAAATATTTATACACATTGTAATCCACTGGTATCTAATTTAGTTCAATTGTTTACATAACCTCAAGATGGCGGCAGTGCGAATTTTAAGATTAAGATTTTATTTATTGTGATGTAGTCATGCGATCGAAGTGAAAGTTTGAATAATGAACCTACGCAAAAATTTTCCTTTAATGGTACATGAATCTATGGCCAATACATTTAACAATCCAACATGGCGACCATCCGAAATATTTTGACGGCTCTAAATATCTACGCTCTGTTATAGCAATCAAACTGATTTTTTTTATGTTCATAGGGGCTATGAACATAAGTTCACCTATAGGATTTTCAATAACCTGGTGATCACGAATCCAACATGGCGGCGATGCGAAGTATAAATATTTACATGGACGTTTCTCGCAATTTAACCATCCGAGTGCAGTGGAACTTGGTACAGTAAATCCTTATACGAATGTTAATCCACTGGCATCTAATTTATTTCAATTGTTTCCATAACCACAAGATGGCAGCTGTGCGAAATTTTAAAATATCGTTGTTAAATCTTGTGTCCTAATCATGCGATTGAAGTTTGAATACTACACGTACACAACAATCTTCATGTAACAGTAAATAAGACTAGGACCGACAGATATAAAATCCAACATGGCGACCATTCGAAATATTTAGTCGGTTCTCAATATCTACGAATCTATTACAGCAATCAAACTGAAATTGTGTATGTTGATAGTAGCAATTAGCATAAGTAGGATATATGAAAATAAGCTGTATAGTTCTTCACGGAACTTCTTGTTTACAATTGTGATGGGTTATTCCCTAATCATGAAAAAAAAAATAGATTAATAAATAAATTAATAAATACACTTGGATGGCCAGATCCGTTACACTTAGGTTATTAAATCTATGTCTAAAGGTCTGGGTGAAAGTTAGTTGAAGTAGTAGTAGCAACTATATAAGTGTATTGTGCTCGTTTGACAGGGATGTCGGGGACCATCCACCGCTGACACACTTCTCGACAGAATAGCCAACTGATGATTTCCTTTGAAATATATGCCATACCACAGCTTACAAGACCAAACAGTTTGTGAGATATGCTGTTTATAAAACCTTGCAAGAAAAATTAGGATTACAGTAATATAATAAAAAGCAATTAAAAATGGTAGATATTGGACTATTATAATAAAGTACACTTCAAATTAATCAGAATGAATCATATAGCCTACTATTAATGTGTAAAAAAGTGAATATGTCAAAATTAACCAATTTGGACCTTTACGACTTTCCTTAAGATTTCATTTACTTCGACGGCACTAAAATATGGCTTTCAACACGGTAATATCCTTTCACTTACAGTCAAACATCATTCACGCAGGCAGTTTTCTAATTTTGAAAATTACTTCCGCAAGACGATCTAAAATCTTTCAGATGAGTACAATATCTAATATTAGTTTGAATGGTGTTCCAGAGCCTAGCGCCCGACACTAATTGGAAGGACTGGTTGAAGGCAGTGGTTTTGTTAGTGGGCATGGCGATGCTAAGGGAGTAGAAACATGTATTGCGGTCGTGAAAGGAAAGTGTACTGAATAGAGATGAAAGGCAGTGGGGTTGTGATCCAGTCAACAGTCTGTAGAGAAGAGGACCTACAGAATGTGTAACTTATATATTTGGTCATATTTTAAGCGGCCTAGTCTTCCGTCCTGTGGAAATAAAATACATATTGCCAAAGGTTTGTTTACAAATTTCTTCCATAATTCTGCAACATTCACAAGCCCCATTTAAATACTCACACAATGTGGGTGATCATTAAATTCCTTACACGAGCATGGTAGGACTACTCTCCAGTCACGTGACTGATGAAACCACGTCAGCCACTCAGGAAGTGGTTTATACTAGGCCTGCTTCAAGGTTCACCTTACGTGTCACGTATTGTCCAGTGAGTAATTTTCAAATGAGATAACATAGAATTTGGACAATACCCATGTTTAACCGCCGTCAAGAAGCCTCCGTGGCTTAGGCGGCAGCACGCCGGCCTCTCACCGCTGGGTCCGTGGTTCAAATCCCGGTCACTCCATGTGAGATCTGTGCTGGACAAAACGGAGGCAGACAGGTTTTTCTCCGGGTACTCCGGTTTTCCCTGTCAAAATTTCATTCCAGCAACACTCTACACATCATTTCATTTCATGTGTCATTCATTTAATCATTGCCCCAGAGGAGTGCGTCAGGCCTCGGCAGCCGGCACAGTTCATGTCCTCGCCGCTAGATGGGGGGCTTCATTCATTCCATTCCTGACCCGGTCGGAGACTGGAAGCAGGCTGTGGATTTTCATACGTTTAAAAAAAGATGGTATGCGTTCTTTTATTATTAAGTGGCTAATCCTCGTTATATGCGCGTTTCGGTCTACTTGGCCAATACACAAAAATTAAGTTATTGCCTGTCATTCTTTAAACAATCTGTATTTTGCACGCCTAACTTGATTACATCTGTGTGATTTTGAGTGACATTGAGGAGGCGCATGGTTCCAAAATCTACCTTATCCATTTTGGCAAAATTTTCAGGAGACGAACAAAACGCTTCTTGTTCAACTTCAGTAAAATTAATGTATTTGTTCATGTTTATTGTATGGAGATTCACGCCCTTATTCATAAACCTGCGATCTGCATACAACTCGTGATATACAAGGAAGATATTAACAAATTAAGATTGGATAAGGAGAGTTCTGGAACTGTCATGGTGGATAAGGGCGGATTTTGGAAACGTAACAAAAACTCTATAATGATAACTTCCGTCATAAAGTGACATTATAATCGAAATTGTTTAATTGTTTATGTTCTTTTAAGTCATAAAATATGTTTAAATTTAAGAAATGTTTATCCAGAAAATAAGTCTTGTGCGTATAAAACACTGGCGTGAAATAATTGGGAACAGCTTTCCACCAGTTTCAAAGAACATACACGCTTACACAGTGTACATACAACTTCATAAATATCGTGTTTTGGGGCCGATAACCTAGATGTTAGGCCCCTTAAAACAACAATTATCATCATCATCATAAATATCGTGCTGAGGCCTTCTCCAGAGAGTATTGTTTGAGATACGTTCGACTTTCGGTGCCACATATGGATAGGCCTAAGGTGGATTTTGGAAACATTATCTTAGGATAAGGCGGATTTTGAAACCGTGTGCATAATTGGGTGGCTTTGGTGGCGTAGTGGGTAGCATGCTGAGCTTCTATGCCCAAGGGCGTGGGTTCAAACCCGGCCGAAATCGTCTGATTTTTAAGAGCGTTAAAAATCCCTCACTATGCCTTCCTTCTGTTGGGTAGTAAAGCCGGCGGTCGCATGTCGTAGACTTATGGCATGTTAAGGAACCTTCCACTAATTACACCTGTGTGAGGCTAAATTAAATGTAGGTTAAGAATGTAAACAACGTTCTTAGGTTCCTACGTACGTTGCCAGGAGCCCACTGCGGTGGCGTCTAGTAGCTAAGTTCTGAACTAGTAGTCGGTGACGGTGGTGTTTGGCGGCAAAAGTAGGAACTATTTGAAAGTTCAAAGTCTACAGTCCTTACTTGAATAAAAAAACTTATAACACACACTAATACAGTCATCACAATTAAGACCGGTTATCAGACAGATTCTACACACACCCAAAGTACACGGGGCTACATGCCCGCGTTGTCGCAGCCCCTAAACTGAGGAACCAACCAACCAACCAAGCGTAATTGCTATACCACGGAAACCCGTTAGAAATATCCGCACCGTATTTTATAGTAGAATCCTGGAAAAGGCTCAGAAACTCGGAAGCTCAAAGAACCACGAAAACTATGTTTTAGCCACCGTTTTCGAGACATACGCACCAAGTTGCCGTTGCCTTGTGAAGAAGATAACAGATGGTTGGTCACAATCAATGGCTACACACACTTGAGTGCCTAGCTGTTCAACTTAGTAAAATGCAGCTTCTCACTGTTTATTAACTAAAGTGAGATGTAACAGACGGGAACTCTCGGTTGAGGTGTTCCCCTGGGTGAAACTGGGAGTGACACACAACACAGGAATGGTTTGGAGTGTTTGCTCTGCTTATATATTCCCTCCCGAGAAGGCTGCTGCAGGTCATGAAAAGTATACTTTGTGTATTTGATCGCACCGACAGGTGTGAGGTCAACGAGCAATCAATTACTTCACTTCAATGCTACCTACAATATATCCAGTGCATGGGTGGCATTAGAAGCGAAGAACAACTTAGCGTCACCCCCAAAACACTTCTTGGTTTAAAACTCAGCAAGTCTTATGTGTTGTGCCATGTCTTGTGTGGGGTTTCTTCTAGGACACCAAGCTGGTTCATCGGCGGGCTCTTGGTATCCCCGCCCGGACCCCCACAGGAGTGACGAACTGCGCGCCACCTCCCTTTATATAAGGTGCAACTGCACCACTTGACTACGAGAACTAAAAGCTCAAGCAGCCTTAACCTCCCTATGAAGGCTTCCAAAAAGATGGTATATTGGCTTTCGCGGCCGGAGAATTAAAACTCAGCAATTCTTCTCGGTTTGTGCCGTGTCTTGTGTGGGGTTTCACCTAGAACACCAAGCTGGCTCATCGGCCAATATACCAACTTTATGGTTTGTTGGTTCCTCAATTTAGGGGCTGCGACAACAAGGTCATGTAGCTCCGTGTACATTGGGTGTGTGTAGAATCTGTCTGATAACCGATGCTAATTGTGAAGGCTGTATTAGTTTGTGTTATCTGCTTTCAATTCAAGTAAGGACTGCAGACATTCGATTTCAGGTAGTTCCAACTTTTGCTACCAAACGCCACCGTCAACGACCAAATACTGTAGTTCTGAACTTTGTTTCTAGATGCCACCGCAGTCGGCTCCTGGTGACGAACGTTGGAATCTAAGAGCGTTAGTCAAATATAACCTAGAATTTTGCTTCACACAAGTGTAATTAGTGGAATGTTCATTATCATGCTATAAATCTATGACATGGAACCGCCGGATTTACTTCCCCTCCAAAGAAAGGTATACTGAGGGATTTTAACGCTCTTAAAAAATCCGACGACTTCCGATGGGTTTGAACCCGCGACCTTGGGCATAGAAGCTAAGCATGCTACCGACTACGCCACCGAAGCAGCCAAAAAAAACACTTTAACTTACTTTTTATACACCATATAATGGCCTTAAAATCTGTTAAGAACACGAATGTCCAATTGTACATTAACCTTGGTATTTTATATCCCATGGTCTGCAAGTCGTGGCAGCAAAGCCTTCGGTAAGGAATCTTATGCTTCATGGATACAACTGAGGGGATTTGGTGGCGTGGCTTCTCTAATAAACACGTGACTGCTGCGAAAGTAACGCTCCAAGCGTCTTGATTCAGAGTGTAACTGCACAGCAGGGCCCGGATGTTGATGCCATAAAAAGTTTAAAAAATGCACTTAAAATTTTCAACAATGACTGTAACAAATGACCTAAAAATGGAGAAAATGATCTTATAATAATAAACTCACCAATATTTGAAAAATGACATCTTAAGCTCAAACTGAAAAGTCAATCAAAATAGATTTCTAGCACTTTACTTCAGTCTGAGTTGCACCGAACTACAAATGCCATTATGATGTTGTCAAATGTAAATAATCTGCGGTCATCAGCCAACAAGTTTTTATATCTCGAAAAGCTACGTTCAACATCAACTGATGTGATCGGAGCGTACTTGAAGTGAGGAAGGTCGTTTGCTGCTTAATCCTCCTCAATCCCATCCGTGCAGTAGTTTTCACCAGAAAGAATGTGTGCGATTTTGCATAATGTTTTAAACCAGGTGTTTTTGTCCAGCACTTTTTTATCAGTTTAGATACAATACCCGCAGAAATTTCGCCACGATTGTTGCTAAGACTACTGTCGACCAAAGTATTATGTGTACTCGAGTTTGAAGGTTGTTTGTGAAGTAACCAATAGACCCACATAAAATCAAATAACATCATCATTTTCGTCGTTCTATTTTACGTTAGTTCATGTAGGTTTGGAATTTTTAATTTATATTTTAATATTCTTGTCGCAGTTGGAACACAAAAAGTGCACGTTTTTAAGCGTGTTTCAACCATGCGTCACATTTAAGAAATATTATCTCAAAAATACGTTATCAGATCGAATCCAAATTTTAACACAATATACATTGGAATGTTGTATAATTGGTTTAATAATTTCAAAATTTTGCGTTTCCAAGAAAAAAAAGTTGTTATCATTTTTGTAAGGTAACTTTTTCTCGGCTCGGGGTGGTTGGAAAATGTTGTTCTTGATTGCGATGTAATCCTTATACATCAAAAGGTTATGCTGTATGACTGTGAAATACGTAAATTAACTCACTTATTTTATATCGGTTTGTATTTGTAGGCGGAAATAACACATCGTTCACCAGCTACCCACTCCGTGAAAGCTGTACAGCGTTGCTGTGATGGAGCCCATCACTTCCCAGTGAGGCACGCCATGATGCGTGATGCGTGATAAACCAGTTATACAACATTCCAATGCTATTGTGTTAAAATTTGGATTCGATCTGATGATGGGTTTTTGAGATAATAATTCTTAAATGTGACGCATGGTTGAAACACGCTTAAAAAC
Source organism: Meconema thalassinum (assembly GCA_946902985.2). Classification (NCBI taxonomy): domain Eukaryota; kingdom Metazoa; phylum Arthropoda; class Insecta; order Orthoptera; family Tettigoniidae; genus Meconema; species Meconema thalassinum. The sequence continues at coordinate 2,132,130,115 of OX336388.2, read as the reverse complement.
GTGCACTTTTTGTGCTCCAACTGCGACAAAAAATATTAAAATATAAATTAAAAATTCCAAACCTACATGAGTTAACGTGCAATAGAACGACGAAAATGATGATGTTATTGGATTTTATATAGGTCTATTGGTTACTTCACAAACAACCTTCAAACTCGAGTGCACATAATACTTTGGTCGACAGTAGTTTCCACCCGGTTGATTAATCAATATTTCATTTTAAATTATCTTGTATCAGCTTCTTCTTGTCTCTGAGAAACGTAACTCCCTCATATAAAGCTGTGACATGACTAAATTGAAAAAAAAAAGACCTTATAAGGCCGATTTCTCTAAAATAAGACCAAAAAATTAACCAAACTAAAAAAAAGGCTCTTAAAATGGAAAAATAGCAAAAAATGCAAAAAGATGCAAAATAAAAATGACATATTTGAAGACGGGATGGCCCGTCCGGAGTTTCTTTGTACTTCAGCATTGTTTTAGACAGCTCAGTTAAAGGATGACATGTCATCAACATCCGGGCCCTACTTATGTATATACGTACTGTTCTTCGTACTTTCCACAATTTTTCCACATAATCTCCACATTATTTCAGACATTTGTCCCACCGCAGAACTAAATTTGAGATGCTCCTGAGGTAGAACTCAGCCGGATGACAATGCGAGAGCACATGTGGAAACCAGAACCGCCAACAAGCTCCGGTCATTTGGCAGGGAGAGTCTGGACCATCCGCCATACATTCCAGACCTCTCCCCTAGTGATTTTCAGGTTTTAGTCCGATATTCAAGTTTCTGGCAGGACAACGATTCACGTGCAACGATGACGCCAAGAGAGCAGTCTAACGATGGTTCCACAGTTAGCCGGCTGAATTCTACCACAAGGGCATCTCAAATTTAGTGTTGCGATAGTAGAAATATCTGAACAAATGTGGAGACTATGTGGAACAAGTAGTTCCGTGAAGAAATATAACGCCTATTTTCAAATATCCTACTTATGGTAATTGCCTCTATCAACGTACAACATTTGCTGTAATAGATACCTAGATATTGAGAACTGTCTAAATATTTCGGATTTTTATATATGTAGGTCTTAGAGTTATCTACTGTTACATGAAGAATTTTGTGTAGGTGCAGTATTCAAACTTTAATCACATGATTAGGACCCAAGAAATAAGGACGAGATTTTAACATTTCGCACAGTCGCCATTTCGAGGTTATGAAAACAATTGAACTAAATCATATGCCAGTGCATTACAATGTGTATAAACATTTGCTGTGCCAAGTTTCATTGCGTTTGAATGGTTAAATCACGAGAAAAGTCTATTTGAAAGTTTCAACTTTGCTTGGCCTCCATGTTCGTTTTGTATTTAACAGGTTTTTGCAAAACACATAGGTGAACGCCTAGTAGTGCCTTTTGTCATCGTACAAAATTTCAGGGTGATATGACTAATAGTTTCGGAGATATTGATGCCGGTGAAATATTTCGCACAGCCGCCATGTTGGATTGGTCAGAAGTAATAAAATTTGAAGGGCTCTGTTGGGGTCGGCCGAAACAGTACTATACACTCATCTAATTTCATTGAAATCACTCTAGCCGTTATTATTAGGGTGGGAGGGACACACACATACAAACACAAAGACAATAGGTGATCTCATCAGCCTATTTTTTTATAAATGAAAATCGGCTAAAAATAGGGAGAGAGGCCTTTCTATCCGCCCTCGTAATTTATCTCAGGCAATAAGAAATTAATTGCAATTGCCCGCCCAATCTAATTTGGGTATACGCTAGAAAAGACTCATATAATAATCTAGGCCGCTAAAAATAAATATTGTGTGATCTGTTCTAGCATTCAATGGGGCTGACGCACAAATACAGTCAAATAAGCTTCATGTGGTAAATGTTTGAATGGCATTGTTTGTTGCATCCTCCAGTAAACATTTTGCTACTACAAGCGTAGGTGGGTTTGATTGGCTCATGTAATGTGACCAATGGAAAATAGCTGTAACGTTTTCATAGGAAACCCGCAAGTGCTAGAGCGTATGAAGACGATTATAAATATAATAATTGTTAGTTCTCTTTCTTGCATGTTGGCGATGTGTTCGTTTATGTTCAAAATTATTGTTTCCGATTCGTGGAATGGAATGGACTCCGTCTTACGGAAAGAATACATGATGAAAATTGAAAATGAAAATCCACAGCCTGTTTCCAGTCTCCGACCGGGTCAGGAATGGAATGAATGAAGCCCCCATCTAGCGGCGAGGATATAAACTGTGCCGGCTGCCGAGGCCTGACGCACTCCTCTGGGGCAACGATTAGATGAATGACAGATGAAATGAAATGATAGTGGAGAGTGTTGCTGGAATTAAATTTTGACTGGGAATTCCGGAGTACCTGTCTGCCTCCGTTTTGTCCAGCACAGATCTCACATGGAGTGACCGGGATTTGAACCACGGACCCAGCGGTGAGAGGCCGGCGTGCTGCCGCCTAAACCACGGAGGCTTACATCATGAAAATTAATCAGTGTAAAACAAAAATACTGGAATGCAGCCGAAATAAATAAGAAACCTCTATGGAGATCAAATTGGCAGGTGAAAAGCTGAAGGAAGTAGGAGACATCTGTTACTTAGGAAGCAAAATAACCATTGATGGACGAAGCAAAGAGGATATAAAAAGTAGGTTGGCTCAGGCAAGGAAAGCATTTCTACAAAAAAGGAATCAGTTGACATCGAATATAGATTTAGGCATTAGGAAGTCATTTTTGAAAGCCTTTCTCTGGAGCGTGGCGCTCTATGGAAGGGAAACATGGACTATTGGTGCAGCAGCAAAGAGGATAATTGAAGCGTTTGAAATGTGGTGTTACAGGAGAATGATGAAGATCAGATGGGTAGATAGGGTTACAAACGAAAAAGGTATTACGACGAGTGGGAGAGGAGAGATGTTTCTGGCGACTGCTAATGAAGAGAAGAGATAGGATGGTAGGACACATACTAAGACACCCAGGAATGCAAGCTTAGTTATGGAAGGAAGGATTGAGGTCAAGAACTGTAGGGGTAGACCAAGGTTAGGATATGTTAACCAGATTGCCTCGGATGTAGGGTGTGGTAGCTATGTAGAGATGAAACGATTAGCTCAGGACAGGGAGGTATGGATAGCTGCATCAAACCAGTCAAAAGAGTGAAAACTCAAACAACAACAACATTCGTGGAGATTCTGGTTTGAAAAATATATTAGAATGTTTAAGAATTTTGTGTTTGGAAATGCCTTTTCGTGCTGTTGCGAATCAAACATTATACTGTAATCCTCAAACAACGTGGTAATGAACCACAGTAGTGAATTAATTTTAACACAGTGATGACGGTCACTTGTGGGTGACAAATACCATGGTTGTTTATATTAGCTAACGCGCTGCCTAAAAATTATTGGTTTATGCGAAAACAATTGGTCTGCCGGATGCGATATAGTACCGAATGCGTTGGGGTTGGCAATATTGTACAGGATGCTAAAAATGGAGGAGTCAGCAGGAATTTCATATTGTATAATAGTCGTGATCCTATTTGGGATTGCTGGGTGGGTTACAGACATCGGAGGAGTAAAGGTCTATTACTATATCATCTCCAGGTGTTTTCCCGACTATTAATTGAGGTATTTTGGCTAATTTCAGTACTTTAAGAATGTTAGGTAGATTTCATTAGAAAGCTAACTATTGCAATGGGTACCATGTTTCGACTTCCGGAAAATTTCGACATATCTTCGCGTTTCACATCCCCCAGACCCAAAACCACCGTCAGTTCAAAAGTTTATATATAATTTATGTATATATGTATCTATCTATCTATCTATATATATATATATATATCAGTTTCTTGTGGACATGATAACTGCCGTAATTTTGCACCAATCACTTTGAATGTTTTACATAACATGTATCCCTATAAAATCTCGGTCGAGTTCGTTAATGGGCAAAATCGATCGAAGGGGGTGAAAATGGGGGGCTTTTTTCGAAAAAGTGAAATTTCGCTATAACTCTCTTAATACGTGAAATATCGAATCCATTCAAAGTCCATAATATGTGTCGGATAAGTGCCAAAATTTTATGTCAAATAAGTTTTTTGATAGCACCAACCATTGACCAAAGGGGTGGAAAAAAGTGGGTTTTTCGGGAAACATTAATCATATCTCTCTCAATAGGCACAATATCAAAACCGTACAAAATGGAAAATATTCCCCTAATAATTACCTAAAACTTTTGTCTGAAAGAATTTTTGATATGACCCACCATTACGCCAAGGGATGAGAAAAATGATTTTGGAATTTTAAAAAATGCCAAGTGCCATCAGAGGTTACCCATAACAACGCTTTTAAATTGATAAGGGATGATCTATCAGAGGTTGCCAAGACAACGCCATTGACGAGATCACATTCATTTTTAGCCTACTTTTCACAATTTTCAAAAATGAGGAAAAAGTAGACTTATGAGATCGATCCGGGAAAATGTGTCTGTCCTTCTGTCTGTCTGTCTGTCAGTCCTTCTGTCTGACTGGCTGTGTGTGTGTGTGTGCCCCCCCCCCCTATCAACTCCTAAACGGCAGCAGCAATCGAAACCAAATTTAGTATGAGTAAAGTTGTATACCGGGATATCTCAGGCCCATATTTGAAAAAGATGACAGTGCTACCAACTGCTAAAAAAGCGCACTAGAAATTTGAGCTCCATGTTGGATATCTTGGAAGGTATACATGGGAGCTATTATAAAATTGGCACACATGTAGATAATACTATTTCAGTTTAATTTCCAGTTGGCCATACATGACAGCATTGCCAAAATATTGTTAAGCCTTCTGATAAGTCCAATATTTAAATGCATATAACTTCTACACTATCAATTGGATTTCAACCAAATTTTGTATGTAATATGTGTACATAAACAGGTATGACTGAGTGTATTCTTGAGATCCACCAGGGCTGCCAACTGTCAATAAATGTTATCTCTAGTATTTTATCCAAATACCAATATATCTGAAAGTATGCAAGCCGACAGGTTTAAACTATGCACACGTAAATTACCTGACATTTTACATTAATTTGGAGTAACTTATATACGTCAGTTCTACCAACATGATTCTAAGCCTGCTGATAGGACCAATTTTTAAACACATGTAACTTCTATACCAACAAATGGATTTCATACAAAATTGGTACAAAAAGATATAATATTTCAGATTATTTCTGACCAGCACTCGCATGACATTGTTGCCAACATGCTTTTACGTGTACTAATAGATTCAATGTCTAAATCCATGTAACGTCCTTTGAACTTCAACCACGTTTTGTATTCTGTACCTTAGGAGATGGAAGTAAGAATATATTCAGTCACCAGTGCTGCCAACTGTATTGCTCTATTAGGCTACATTATGCCTAGTATACCTTATTTCGAACTAATTAAGACATTTCGATATTACCCACTTAATTTCGTTATTATTCTAGATAGGTTCATATACTGTAGATTAATCTATGGCATGAATCTTAATTTTAAGAAAAGTAGGCTCTTTAGTTCGTCACGGAACTTCTTGTTCCATCTGACTATTAGGGAAGCGGCTAACTGGTAGCATGCTGAACTTCTATGCCTAAGGTCGCTGGTTCAAAGCCGGCCAAAGTCGCCGGATTTTCTAAGAGCGCTAAAAATCCGTCAGCATGCTTTCCTTCGGAGGGGAAGTTACAACGTTCGTTGCAAGTGGCTGGTTGCGGTGGCATCTAGCAGCCAAGTTCACAGCTAGGTGTCGTTGACGTTAGTATTTGGTACAAAATTAGGTACTACTACTTAAAATTGACCGTCTGCAGACCTTACCTGAATTACAGAATAATACAGTCATCACAAATAACACCGTTTATCAGACAGATTCTACACACACCCAATGTACACGGGGTTGCATGACCACCTTGTCGCAGTCCCTAAACTGAGGAACTAACCAACATCTCTGCGGGAGATAAAATTTTGCGTGAAGAAGTAACAGACAGTTAGTTACACATTAGTTCCAAACCTTGCATAAGGACAGTGTGATCACAAGTATAACAAGTAGTTCCGTGAAGAACTATACAGCCTATTTTCATATATCCTGCTCATGTTAATTGTCTCTATCAACATACAAAATTTCAGTTTATTTGCTGTAACAGATTCGTAGATATTGAGAACCGTCTAAATATTTCATATGGTCGCCAGGATGGATTTTTATTTTTGTACTATTACATTAAGATTATTTTGTACGTGTGGTATTCAAACTTCAATCGCATGATTACAACACAAGAAGTAAAAACGAGATTTTAAAAGTACGCACACCAACCATCTTGTGATTATACAAACAATTGAAATAAATTACATGCCAGTGGATCAACATTTGTATAAGCATTTAACGTGCAACGTTTCACGGCACTCGGATAGTTAATTCGCGAGAAACGTCCATTAAAATATTTATACTTCGCGTCGCCGCCATGTTGGATTTGTGCTCACCAGGTTACTGAAAGTCCTATAGGTGACATATGTACATAGTCTCAATGAACATACAAAATTCAGTTTGGTTGCTGTAAAAGATTCATAGATATTGAGAACCGTCTAAATATTTCGGAAGCTCGCCATTTAGGATTGTTATATGTATAGGCCATAGAGTTATGTACCATTCAAGGACAATTACTGCCTAGCTTCATTATTCAAACTTTCACTTCGATTGCATGATTACGACACAATAATAAAAACTTAATTTTAAAATTTCGCACAGCCGCCATCTTGAGGTTATGTAAACAATTGAATTAAATTAGATGGCAGTGTATTACAATCTGCAAAATCATTTACTGTACCACATTTCACTGCGCTCAGAGAGTTAAATCACGAGAAAAGTCTATTAAAATATTTCAAATTCGCTTGGTCGCCATGTTCGTTTTGTACTTTACAGGTTTATGAAATATACATAGGTAAACTGTATCAGTACCCTTTATCACCGTTCAAATTGCATGATGATATCTGTAATAGTTTCGGAGATATAGAATGTCAGTGAAATATTTCGCACAGCCGCCATTTTGAGGTTATGTAAACAATTGAACTAAATTAGACTCCAGTGCTTTACAATGTGTATAAGCATTTGCTGTACCAAGTTTCATTACGTTTGGATAGTTCAATCGCGAGAAATGTCTATTTAAACGTCTCAATTTCGCTTGACCGCCATGTTGGTTTTGAAGTCACCAGGTTTTTGAAAGTCTCATAGGTGAACTTCTAGTACTGCCCTTTATCACCGTACACAATTTCAGGGCGATATCCGTAATAGTTTCGGAGATATTGAATGCTAGTGAAATATTTCGCACAGCCGCCATGTTGGATTGGTGAGACGTAACAAAATTTGAAGGGCACGGTCGAGGTTGCCGGGAATAGTGCTATGAACTTACCGAGTTTCATTGAAATCGCTCTAGCCGTTTAGATTTTATTAGGGGGACACACACACACACCTCACACACACACACACACACGCACACACACACGGACAAAAGGCGATCTCATAAGCCTATTTCTTTCAAAATTGAAAATAGGCTAAAAAATGAACCCCAAATGACAAGAAGGTTACCACCATCCCCATAAGACAGTAAAATGTTAAAAATATGCATAGAAAGACGACAAAATGTTAAGTAACCTCCAATTGTAAAATACTTTCTCGCAATAAATGAGGTCTCATCCTCCTACGAAAACCTGCATATTTTGCCTATTATAGCCTATCCCCTAGTTTGCCCGGTGAAATCTACCTCCTCCTTCCGGCGTGCCGAGAGGAATTTTTTTTACTTCGGTTCAGGAAAAACTCCACTCTTACTGAAATTGCGTTGCGGAATAGCGAGGAGTGTTCCGGAAAATACGCGGTAAAGGTTGGTTGGTTCGTTCCTCAGTTTAGGGGCTACGACAATGCGATCATGTAGCCCTGTGTACCTTGGTTGTGTGTAGAGTGTGTCTGGTAACCGGTGTTAATTGCGATGGCTGTATTAGTGTGTTTTATCTGTTTTAAATTCAAGTAAGGACTGCAGACATTCAAATTTTCAAGTAGTTTCTACTTTTGCTACCAACCGTCAACGACAACTAAATCTGAACTTTGTTACTAGATGCCATCGCAGTCGGCTCCTGGCAACGAACGTCGGAACCTAAGAGCGTTAGTCAAATCTAACCTATAATTTAGCTGTACACAAGTGTAATTAGTGGAAGGTTCTTTTTCATTCCATAAATCTATGACATGGGACCGCTGGCTTACTTCCCCTCCGAAGGAAGGCATACTGAGGGATTTTTAACGCTCTTAGAAAGCGGGAAAGGTTAAAAATACGTAAATGTTAGAGATGTTATTTTCATTAAGTACAAAAAAGCCGCACTGGTGGTTATTATTATTATTCTCGTATCAGAAACATACATTGTAAACATATAACACAGTTATTATATTATCTTTGCCCAAAACTTGGCCACTTCCAGTGCACTCTGTGCTCCCCGACCAAGATCTTCTTCCGTGCAGGATGCTGGGCACAGTCGACACTCAGTCATATGCTGAACAGTCTGGTTTTTTCCACAATCACATTGAATATCATTCTGGCCAATGTAACCCCATCTTGCCATATTAACCCTTGATCTGCCTACTCTAGAGCGTAGTCTATTCAGGGACTTCGAAGTCGTCCATTTCTCGTCATAGCCAGGAGGTAGAGTTTCAGAAACATTTTCCCAACCAGGGGGAAGGTTGGTCGTAGCCCTCCACATTTGCAACCTAGCTCTTTCAGCAGTGGTTCTAAGTTCCTTTGATGTTCTAAGGAAACTCTTCCTCGACTTCAGTCGTTGCGGCTGCGGTTCGTGTCCATATAGAGGATGAGTTCTTTCATTCTCCACTGTCTTTCGTTCCTTGTTCGCAGCTATTTCTCTTCGAACAGGGGATGGTGCTATTCCTGCGAGGAGATAAAGCCATTCGACTGGAGTTGATTTCAAGCATCCTGTTATAATTCTGCAAGATTCGTTGAGAGCTACATCCACCTGTTTGGCATGTGTTGAATTATACCAAACAGGAGAAGCATACTCTGCTGCAGAATAGCATAGTGCCATTGCAGAAGTTCGGATCGTTTCAGGTTGACTACCCCACGGTGATCCAACCAGTTTGCGTAGGAGATTGTTCCTGGAAGAAACTTTCGACTTGGAGTTCATGCAGTGCTTCTTGAAAGTAAGAGATCTGTCAAGTGTCACTCCTAGATATTTTGGAGTCTCACAGTGTTCCAGTTCGACCCCTGACCACACGATCTTTAACTAGCGAGTAGCTTCCCTATTGCTGAAAAGAAAAGCACACACTTGTGTCTTAGAGGGGTTTGGCTTAAGCTGGTTTGTGTTGTAGAATCTGGATAGATCTTTAAGGGCATTCGTGAGGGTGTTCTCCACTGATTCAAAATCTGCGCTCTGAGTGGCTAGAGCAAGGTCATCAGCATACAGGAAACTTCTGCTGTTCGGTGCTATAGGTTGGTCGTTTGTGTATATATTGAACTGGTGGTAGTATAGAATGAATGTGCTGATGTGTGACGAAATGACCACGTGCGTTGGACCCAGCACATCAACTGTCCGCTGAACAAACAGTGGAGTGTACACAAACACCTCCAGTGTTAGTTCATTATAATCCTGCTCTTCATTAATGCTGTCATTTATTGAAGCTCTTTTTAAACTAATAATTCTCATCCCTTTTTATATTTCCGCCATACCACGACGTAGCCGCAAGCCTTAGTGTATGTACCAGAACTGTGTTGGGAAGCTAAACCATGTCCGAAGATTGGTGGTTCGAGCATCGGCGCCGGCAGTGGTCATCGTGAATGGTGTTGTTCCGCAGTCTCTCCAGGAAATTGTCGGGGTTGTACCTCATTTCATATTAAAGAATCGCTCTTCAGTCGGTGAACATATTAATGAGTCCAACTAAATTTCGAAAATTAAGAAGTTTCTTTCGAATAGGAAATTGTTAATTTGTAGCTTTTTAGTCGGTCAACACGATTGTGCCCAATGAATCGGGCGGGGTACAAGATAAACACACTCCTGGAAACAATTACATGTATTACAGTAAAGCCTGCCTAAACCGGAAATCTGTACAAACGGAAAACTAAATTTGGAACGGAAGCATTTCTTATGTACAGTAAAATGACACTGTAAACCGGAAAACTGCCTAACTGTAGGCGTAAATAATCTGACTAAAACAGATTATCTTATCCATAATACAAAGCTATGTACTAAATTTTGAATGCGACTGTACTTGCACCAAAGTTCTTGGAAACATTAACTCTAAGTTTCCCTCAAGGACGCAAGCAGGTTTGCTACATTTCACAACATCTGTAAGTGTATGGGATGTACCGTTACTTCCTCCAACACTCATGCAGTATAGCGCCTCCGGGGGCGTAGTCGGTAGCATGCTGAGCTTCTATGCCCAAGATAGCAGGTTCAAACCCAGCCGAAGCAGTCGTTAAAAATCCCTCAGTATACCTTCCTTCGGAAGAAAGTAAAGCCGGCGGTCCCATGTCATAGATTTGTGGCATGTTAAAGAACCCTCCACTAATTACACCTGTGTGAAGCTAAATTGGATAGGTTAATAATGTAAACAACGCTCTTAACTCATAGGGTTAGGACTACTGTTCTGACTCAGTAAGGAAAGCAATGGCAAACTACCTCACTCCTCTTCTTGCCTAGAACGCCTCAAAATAGCGCTGCCTTGGGTTTTTGTGGGTATCTACTCACATAACGTAACGGCGGTACTTTTTGCGGATCCAACCAGCCTTCGAGCTGACTACCTAACACACAGGTTTCTACGTTCGTTGCCAAGAGCCGACTGCGGTGACGTCTAGTAGCAAAGTTCTGAACTTGGCCTAGCAGTCGGTGACGGTGGCGCTTGGCGGCAAAAATAGGCACTATTTGAAAAATTCTAAGTTGCAGTCTGTACTTAAATTTAAAAAAAACAGATAACACACACTAATACAGTCATCACAATTAACACCGGTTATCAGACAGATTCTACACACACCCAAAGTACACGGAGCTACATGACCGCGTTGTCGCAGCCCCTAAACTTAAGAACCAACCAACTCTTGCAATACCCACGGTTTCCTTCTGACAAATGAGAGTGAATTTGAGTGAGTTTTAATGATGTTCCTTTTTTACGTACTGTAATTCAGTGACAATGACTTCTAAATATAACACACTTACACTGGAAAAGAGTTACTGAAGAACACGAGAAAAACAAGATGTTCAGTAAAGAACATATAGCCTACTTTCTCCTAAATGCATGGGTATTGTAATAACTCTTTGTCCTTTTCAAGGAGTATAATTGAATGTTGGTTGTAGTAGCTTGTTGAAATACAACATGCTATACGGATATTAAACATGAATATGAGGTGCTAATTGCTAGTGCTACCTCTGTACAAAATGTCATTCAATTCGGTTTCACCGTGTTTGAATTGATATGGTGAATCGATTTTCGCACACACATTGCCGCCATCTGCAAACTATTGGGCAGATGACTTTGTAGTTCAGTCAAAAGTTGCTTCCCACAAAAGGGTATGTAGTTGCAAAATTTGATAGTGATCAAATGATTAGGTTGGTCGTAATTTGATTCAATCTTTTAACATTTGGGTGGCCGATATTACGTTTCCGTCAAGATGGCGGCGATATAAAACATGGCACTGAGTTGCCTTTTGCTAGCGCTACCTCAGTACAAAATTTCGTTCAATTCGGTTTCACCGTGTTTGAAAAGATATGGGGAATCAATTTGCAGACATACATGGCAAATTATTTGGCTGATGACCTTTTAGTTAGGTCAACAGATTCTTCATACGTAAAGGTATAAAGTTGCAAACTTTGGTAGAGATCAGATGATTCGGTTGGTCGTAATTTGATTTGAGCTTTTAACATTTGGGTGGCCGCCATTACGAATTCGTCAAGATGGGGGCGATATAAAACATGACACTGAGGTGCTCTTTGCTAGTGCAATTCGTTTTCACCGTGTCCGAATTGATGGGGGACAGACTTTCAGAGTACACAGACTCACAGACACACAGACAGACACACAATATTTCGCCCTGTGTTGATCTCATAAGTCTACTTTCATTTTTTGCAAAAATCGAAAGTAGGCTAAAAACGCCCGGCTAGAGAATTAACTGTGTTGTTTAAAGTGGGAGAAACTCAAATTATTTCATTGTAATCCTATGCGATGATACAGTATTTCTCTGTAGTGTATTTTGTCTTATCAAAACTCAAATCTTTGTAAAACGGAAACCTGTGAAAACGGAATAGGTTTTACTGTAATTATATTATGAGGCTGGAGTGTGGCTACATATTTGTATCTTGTATCCCGCCCCACGTAGTATACGCATTTCAGTGGTATGTAGCTTTTGCTCATGTGCCTTTGTAGTAGCCCATGTTTCACTACAATAGAGTAGGATTGGTCTTACGGCAGTTTTATAAATGAAAATAAACACAAGAAAATGTAGTCTCTTAACAAGTAGTTCCGTGAAGAACTATACAGCCTATTTTCATATATCCTACTCATGTTAATTGTCTCTATCAACATACAAAATTTCAGTTTGATTGTTGAGACAGATTCGTAGATATTGGATTTATGCTCACCAGGTTACTGAAAGTCCTATAGGTGAACTTATGTTCATAGCCTCTATGAACATAAAATAATTCAGTTTGATTGCTGTAAAAGATTCGTAAATATTGAGATCCGTCAAAATATTTCGGATGCTCGCCATTTTGGATTGTTATATGTATAGGCCATAGAGTTATGTACCATTAAAGGAAAATTATTGCGTAGCTTCATTATTCAAACTTTCACTTGGATCGCATGAATACGACACAAGAATAAAAACTTAATTTTAAAATTTCGCACAGCCGCCATCTTCAGTTTATGTAAACAATTGAACTAAATTAGATGACAATATGTATAATTATTTACTGTACCACATTTCAATGCGCTCATATGATTAAATCACGAGAATAATGTATTAGAATGTGTCAACTTCGCTTGGCCGCCATGTTCGTTTTGTACTTTACAGGTTTTTGAAAGTTACATAGATAAACTTGTAGAAGTGCTCTTTATTACCGTACAAAATTTCAGGTTGATATCATACATAGTTTCGGAGATATTGAATGCCTGTGAAATATTTCGCACAGCCGCCATTTTGAGGTGATGTAAAAAATTGAACGAAGTTAGATGTCGTGCATTACAATGTTTATAAACATATACTGTGCCAAGTGTCATTGCGTTTGGTAGGTTAAATCGCGAGAAACGTCTATTTAAAAGTCGCAACTTCGCTTGGCCGCCATGTTGGTTTTGTAGTTACCAGGTTTTCAAAGGTCACATTAGTGAATTTCTAATAGTTCCCTTCATCACCATACAAAATTCTAGGGTGATATCCGTAATAGTTTCGGAGATATTGAATGCTGGTGAAATATTTCGCACAGCCGCCATGTTGGATTGGTGAGGCGTAACAAAATTTGAAGGGCACGGTCGGGGTCGCCTGAAATAGAGCTATGAACTTACCGAGTTTCATTGAAATCTCTCCAGCCGTTTAGATTTTATTAGGGGGGGACACACACACGAATCACACACACACACGGACAAAAGGTGATCTCATAAGCCTATTTTTTTCAAAATTGAAAATAGGCTAAAAATAGGGAAAGTGCGAAGGCAGGATTTTCAATATAACATTGGCTCGGAAATACTTGTAGAAGAAGATTCTTGCAAATATTTGGGCATTCACGTAAGGAATAATATGAAATGGAGTAGTTATGTAGGATGTGTAGTTTCAAAAGCTTACAAATCCCTACACTTTGTAATGAGGGTATTAAATGGAAGTAGTACCTCTGCTAAAGAATTAGGCTATTTGTCACTTGTAAGACCTATTCTGGAATATGCCTCGGCGGTTTGGGATCCATATCAAGTAGGGCTCATCAATGAGTTGGAAATGGTACAAAGAAAGGCCGCTAGATTTGTGCTCAGTGACTTTAATCCCAGGAGCAGTGTGAGCCGTATGTTAAAGAAACTTGTGTGGGAATCACTGGAGGCTAGGAGGATGAAATCTAGACTCTGCGCTATGTAAAACACGTATACAAATCAACCAGCATGGGGTGAGCTTAGCAAACGATTGGGAAAGCCCACTTACATGGGTAGGAGCGATCATCCTTTCAAAGTTAAGGGCCGACCACAGCGAACAAATTATGGTAAATATTCTTTGGTAAACCGTGCCATTGATAACAGGAACTCTCTACATGCCGCAGTCTTAGAGCCTTTTCCCAAACATATAGGTGTGTTTAAGAAAAGACTGACTATTTGGGTAAATACTCCAGTTTAATTGCTGTATAATTGTTATTGAATTGTTACGTATAATTATTTATTTGTTATGTATATCCAATTTGCCACCGGGGGACACATCCCCCATTGCAAATAAATCTCAGTAAAAACATTCATTGGGCACAATCCTGTTGACCGACAGAAGTACTACACATTAACAAATGTTATATTGGTAACACTGAAAAAGTATGGCTTCAAATATCTACATTTTTAGTAGGAAAGATGTCTGAGTTTTTTTAAGGTGTAGAATGTTTAGATTAAGGCTTTCACGGCTCGGAATACTACTCATATTGATCATATTTATGAGATTAAGCCGGGTGAAATAATACATTAAAATTCCAATACGTTTCGAAAGGAACCGTGCCTCCTTTTTCAATAGAATCAAAGCAATGTGGCCAAAGACTCTTCTTCTTCCTCGCCTTTTCCCGTTACGCGGGGTCGGCTTTCTTATTCCGGAGGTGCCAGTCGTATTATCAGCTTCAGTGGCGAAGTTGATAGCATGCTGAACTGCTGAGCCCAAGATAGCGGGTTCGAACCCGGCCGAAGTCGTCGGATTTTTTCAGAACATTAAAAATCCTTCAGTATGCCTTCCTTCGGAGGGAAAATAAAGCTGGCGGTCCCATGTCATAGATTTATGGCGTGTAAAAGATCCTTCTACAGACTAAACTTGTGTGAAGCAAAATTGTTAGGTTAGATTTCGTCGGAACGCTTATCAAAGTTCCAACGTTCACCACTAGGTATCATTGATATCTGGTAGCGAAAGTTGGAACTACTTGAAATTGAACGGAACTTGTAGCTCACCCTCTTAGTGTCCGTTGTAAGCAGCTACAGACTCAGGCGAACCGAACATGTCCTCGGACACTCCCGGCACTAAAAGCCATACCATAAATAAATAAATCAGCAGATAGGCCCAATACTCTCTTGTCCCTTTGCACATTCGTCATCCATATTGTTTGAGGTCTGCCGCTCCTTCTCTTTTGTGTAGCCATGGAAAGGCACTTCTTCACTACATGATTTTCCAGATTTCGCATAACTTGTCCATACCACCTTAGACTGGGCTCTAAAAGTTTCTCAGTTATAGGTGCTACTTTGAAACTGCCTCACACATGTTCGTTACGGATTTTATCTTTGAGGGTTGGTTGGTTGGTTCCTTAGTTAAGGGGCTGTGACAATGCGGTCATGTAGCCCCGTGTACTTTGAGTGTGTTTAGAAACTGTCTGATAACCGGTGTTAATTGTGGTGACTGTAGTGTGTGTTTCTGTTTTCAATTCAAGTAAGGACTGCAGACATTGAATGTATTGAAGTACTTCCTACTTTTGCCACCAAACGCCACCATCAACGCCTGCTAGTTCATAACTTGGTTACTAGACGCCACCGCAGTCGGCTCCTGGCGACGAACGTAGGAACCTAAGAGCGTTTGTGAAATGTTTAACTACAATTTAGCTTCACACAGGTGTAATCATTTGGAAAGTTCTTTAACATGCCATAAATCTATGACATGGGACCGCCGGCTTTACCTCCCCTCCGAAGTAAGGCATACTGAGGGATTTTAACGCTCTCAAAACATCCGACGACTTCGGCCTGGTTTGAACCCACGATCATGTGCATAGAAGCTCAGCATGCTACTTACTACGCCACCGAATCCGGCAATATCTTTGAGAGTAACTCCACCTGCCCAACGTAACATACGCATTTCAGTGGTATGTAGCTTTTGCTCATGTGCCTTTGCAGTAGCCCATGTTTCCCTACCATAGAGTAGGATTGGTCTTACGGCAGTTTTATAAACTTTACCCTTGGCTCTTATGGGTATTTTCGGATCACATAAAACTACTGTTAGTTCGCGCCATTTGTTCCACCCTGACGTTGCCCTAATGATTATATCGGCGGTTATCGTGCCATCTTCAGCAATTACAGAAGCTAGATATTTAAATTTTGGCCAAAGGCTAAACAAAGATGGGGTGAATGAAGTCCCTCGTATTTGCGGAAGAGTCTACATCGGGCAAAGAAACCGCTGCATTACGACTCCCATCAAGGAGCATCAAAAGAACATCCGTCTATACCAACCTGACAAATCAGCTATGCCCTGTCTTCTGGGCACGATGTATGTTTTAAGTATGCTCATGCGCTTGGCCTTGCTAAAGCACAACTGGGCTAGAATTATAAGGGAGGCAGTTGAAATTCGTAATAGTACATTATGCAACGAGACTCTAATGGCAATAATTAAACATACGAGTGTCTTTATTACAATTATAGGCGAGTTGGATACGACTGTTTATGTTCGACGATAATTATAACTATTTTATGTTCGAAGATAAATCTTCATTATCGAGATTTCACCAGTTGTATGTACTGAACAGAGCGCATGGGACGCAGAGAATACCTTGTATTTGACCATGGCTTCCTGGAATACCTCACTATGTCACTCGCCACGCAGTGAAATTTAAAATAGGGGGCCATGGAAGTGAGCACAGGTGCGATGCTATCCTCACCTAATTGGTCACACAACTGTTTCTTGAGCTCTGATTGGTGGGAGAAACTGTATCATAATGAAAACTTGTACTATAATGAGCCTCATTATGATACAGTTTCCTGACATAATATTTACATTTCGACATCGTCGAACATAATAACCCTAATACCTTTAACACTGGCCATCAGCTAAGTGACACTTGGCTGCCAGTTATCAAAGATCTGGGAAGATAGTTCCCCTCTCAGTTTTCTATATTTATTCAACTGTTTCAAATTGTTCGGTTTCCTCTATGGCTGCAGCGCCATGACTTGATCCCTTTGTTCGTCACTGGAGGAGTTTACATCTGTTTCTTCGCCGAGACCTGTATGACGTTGGATACCGTACAGATACACTTCCCCTTTGTTTCAGTTTCCTTACGTCCATCCCCACCCCCTTTCCCCTTATTTGGACATCCTCATTCTTCGAGGAGACTCAATTATTTCCCCGCCCCCTTTTCCTTCTTCTTCCTTACTACTCTTCCCACCTTTCTACTTAATATGGTGCGTTTTTCTACCAAAATCCAAATAATAGCTTCTGGCTGCTATCTGGTGACGAAAAGAGGAACTTCTGAAATATTTTCTAAGCTCATTGGCACACATCTTTGGCCACATTCTATTGAAAATGGAGGCAATGTCTCTCTCGAAACGTATAGAAATTTTAATTAATTATTTCACAGGGCTTATAGATTTCGCTGGTAAAAACAGAGATGATGACAAGTGATCAGAAATACAATAAGAAAATGATAAAAACAAATTATGGGAGCATCAGGGCCACTGACCGATTTAAATATCTTGGAGAAATAATTAGTAACAATGGGACGGATAAATTGGCAATTGAGAACAAAAAAGGAAAATTGGAGAGATTAAATTTTTGTACAACAAGATGTTCAGTAAAGAACATATAGCCTACTTTCTCCTAAATGCATGGGTATTGTTATAACTCTTTGTCCTTTTCAAAGAGTATGATTGAATGTTGGTTGTAGTAGCTTGTTGAAATACAACGTGCTATAGGGATATTAAACATGAATATGAGGTGCCCTTTGCTAGTGCTACCTCTGTACCAAATTTCGTTCAATTCGGTTTCACCGTGTTTGAATTGATAGGGGGAATCGATTTGCACACATACTTGGCCACCATCTGCAAACTATTGGGCTGATGTTCTTGCAGTTAGGCCAGAATATGTTTCCCACATAAAGATATGGTGTTGCAAAATTTGGTAGAGACTAGATTATTAGGTTGGTCGTAATTACATTTTAGCTTTTAACATTTGGGTGGCCGCGATTACGTTTCCGTCAAGATAACGGTGATATAAAACATGAAACTGAGGTGCCCTTTGCTAGTGCTACCTCTGTACCAAATTTCGTTCTTTCGGTTCCACCGTGTTCGAATTAATAGGGGGAATCAATTTTGACATAAAGATGGCCGCCTTCCGCAAACTATTAGGCTAATGACCTATTAGATTGGTCAAAGGATGCTCCCTCCATAAAGGTATGTTGTTCCAAAGTTTGGTAGAGATCGGATGGTTATGTTAGTCGTAATTTGATTTAAGCTTTAAACATTCGTGTGGCCGCCATTACGGTTCTGTCAATATGGCGGCGATATTATTCATGACACTGAGGTGCCCTTTGCTAGTGCTATCCCTGTACCAAATTTCGTTCCATTCGGTTTCACCGTGTTTGAATTAATAGGGGGAATCGATTCTGACACAAAGATGGCCGCCATCCGCAAACTATTAGGCGAATGACCTATTAGACTGGTCAAAGGATGCTCCCTCCATAAAGGTATGTAGTTGCAAAATTTGGTAGAGATCGGATGATTAGGTTAATCGTAATTTGATTTAAGCTTTGAACATTCGTGTGGCCGCCATTACGTTTCAGTCAAGATGGCGGCGATATAAAACATGACACTGAGGTGCCCTTTGCTAGTGCTACCTCTGAACCAAATTTCGTTCATTCGGTTCCACCGTGTTCGAATTAATAGGGGGAATTGATTTTGACATATAGATGGCCGCCATCCGCAAACTATTAGGCGAAAGACCTATTAGATTGGTCAAAGGATGCTCCCTCCATACAGGTATGTAGTTGGAAAATTTGGTAGAGATCGGATGATTAGGTTAATCGTAATTTGATTTAAGCTTTGAACATTCGTGTGGCCGCCATTACGTTTCAGTCAAGATGGCGGCGATATAAAACATGACACTGAGGTGCCCTTTGCTAGTGCTACCTCTGTACCAAATTTCGTTCCATTCGGTTCCACCGTGTTCGAATTAATAGGGGGAATCAATTTGGACATAAAGATGGCCGCCATCCGCAAACTTTTAAGCTAATAACCTACTAGATTGGTCAAAGGATGCTCCCTCCATAAAGGAATGTTGTTGCAAAGTTTGGTAGAGATCGGATGGTTATGTTAGTCGTAATTTAACTTAAGCTTTGAACATTTGTGTGGCCGCCATTACGTTTCTGTCAATATGGCGGCGATATAAAACATGACACTGAGATGCCCTTTGCTAGTGCTACCTCTGTACCAAATTTCGTTTCATTCGGTTTCACCGTGTTTGAATTAATAGGGCGAATTGATTTTCACACAAAGATGGCCGCCATCCGCAAACTGTCAGGCTATTGACCTAGTCATTTGGTCAAAGGATGATTCCTCTATAAAGGTATGCTGTTGCAAAATTTGGTAGAGATCGGATGATAAGGTTAATCGTTATTTGATTTAAGCTATGAACATTTGTGTGGCCGCCATTACGTTTCCGTCAAGATGGCGGCGATATAAAACATGACACTGAGGTGCCTTTTGTTAGTACTACCTCTGTACCAAATTTCGTTCCATTCGGTTGCACCGTGTTCGAATTAAGATGGGGAATCGATTTTCACACAAAGATGGCCGCCATCCGCAAACTGTCAGGCTAATGACCTAGTCATTTGGTCAAAGGATGTTCCCCCCACAAAGGTATGTTGTTGCAAAATTTGGTAGAGATCGGATGATTAGGTTAGTCGTAATTTGATTTAAGCTTTGAACATTTGTGTGGCCGCCATTACGTTTCCGTCAAGATGGCGGCGATATAAAACATGACACTGAGGTGCCTTTTGTTAGCACTACCTCTGTACCAAATGTCGTTCCATTCGGTTGCACCGTGTTCGAATTAATAGGGGGAATCGATTTTCACGCAAAGATGGCCGCCATCCGCAAACTATTACGCTGATGGCCTATTGGTTTGGTCAAAAGATGCTCCCCCCGTAAAGGTATGTTGTTGCAAAATTTGGTAGAGATCGGATGATTAGGTTAGTCGTAATTTGATTTAAGCTTTGAACATTTGTGTGGCCGCCATTACGTTTCCGTCAAGATGGCGGCGATATAAAACATGACACTGAGGTGTCCTTTGCTAGTGCTACCTTTGTACCAAATTTCGTTCAATTCGCATTCACCGTGTTCGAATTGATAGGGGGGGACAGACATTCAGAGTACACACACTCACACACACACACACAGACACACACACACACACACAGACTCACACACACACATACACACACACAGACAGACACACTTTTTTCGCCCTGTGTTGATCTCATAAGTCTACTTTCATTTTTTGCAAAAATCGAAAGTAGGCTAAAAATACATACAATAAAAAGAACCTGTCTATCAATGCAAAATTACGACATTTTAATACAGTTGTTAGACCAGTCATCTTGTACGGCATGGAAACTACAAATATAACCGGAATGGAGAATTTGCTCAAGATAGAAAGAAGAATTTTAAGAAGGATTTATGGTCGTAGGAAAACACTGGAAGGTTATATACTGAGATCCAATGCAGAAATTTATAGTAAAATCGACAACCTAGAAGTGATGATCAGAAAACGGCGACTTCAGTTCTACGGACATATGGTCCGCATAGATTGCTCAAGGTTAAACCAACAAATTGTTGATAAAATCTGGAACTATAAAGGGCAAGGAGGCTATGTAAAAGAAATAAAAGAAGGACTTCAAAAATTCAAAATTACTGAAGAAGATTGTCTAAATCGAATAGAGTACCAACAAGATGTTCAGTAAAGAACATATAGCCTACTTTCTCCTAAATGCATGGGTATTGTTATAACTCTTTGTCCTTTTCAAGGAGTATGATTGAATGTTGGTTGTAGGAGCTTGTTGAAATACAACGTGCTATAGGGATATTAAACATGAATATGAGGTGCCCTTTGCTAGTGCTACCTCTGTACCAAATTTCGTTCAATTCGGTTTCACCGTGTTTGAATTGATAGGGGGAATCGATTTGCACACATACTTGGCCACCATCTGCAAACTATTGGGCTGATGTTCTTGCAGTTTGGTCAGAATATGTTTCCCACATAAAGATATGGTGTTGCAAAATTAGGCAGAGACTAGATTATTAGGTTGGTCGTAATTTAGCTTTTAACATTTGGGTGGCCGCGATTACGTTTCCATCAAGATAGCGGTGATATAAAACATGACACTGAGGTGCCCTTTGCTAGTGCTACCTCTATACCAAATTTCGTTCCATTTGGATTCAGCGTGTTTGAATTAATAGGGGGAATCGATTCTGACACAAAGATGGCCGCCATCCGCAAACTATTAGGCGAATGACGTATTAGATTGGTCAAAGGATGCTCCCTCCATAAAGGTACGTAGTTGCAAAATTTGGTAGAGATCGGATGATTAGGTTAATCGTAATTTGATTTAAGCTTTGAACATTCGTGTGGCCGCCATTACGTTTCAGGCAAGATGGCGGCGATATAAAACATGACACTGAGGTGCCCTTTGCTAGTACTACCTCTGTACCAAATTTCGTTCCATTCGGTTCCACCGTGTTCGAATTAATAGGGGGAATCAATTTTGACATAAAGATGGCCTCCATCCGCAAACTATTAGGTGAATGACCTATTAGATTGGTCAAAGGATGCTCCCTCCATAAAGGTATGTAGTTGCAAAATTTGGTAGAGATCGGATGATTAGGTTAATCGTAATTTGATTTAAGCTTTGAACATTCGTGTGGCCGCCATTACGTTTCAGTCAAGATGGCGGCGATATAAAACATGACACTGAGGTGCCCTTTGCTAGTGCTACCTCTGTACCAAATTTCGTTCCATTCGGTTCCACCGTGTTCGAATTAATAGGGGGAATCAATTTTGACATAAAGATGGCCGCCATCCGCAAACTATCAGGTGTATGACCTATTAGATTGGTCAAAGGATGCTCTCTCCATAAAGGTATGTAGTTGCAAAATTTGGTAGAGATCGGATGATTAGGTTAATCGTAATTTGATTTAAGCTTTGAACATTTGTGTGGCCGCCATTACGTTTCCGTCAAGATGGCGGCGATATAAAACATGACACTGAGGTGCCTTTTGTTAGTACTACCTCTGTACCAAATTTCGTTCCATTCGGTTGCACCGTGTTCGAATTAATAGGGGGAATCGATTTTCACACAAAGATGGCCGCCATCCGCAAACTATTACGCTGATGACCTATTGGTTTGGTCAATGGATGCTCCCCCCATAAAGGTATGTTGTTGCAAAATTTGGTAGAGATCGGATGATTAGGTTAATCGTAATTTGATTTAAGCTTTGAACATTTGTGTGGCCGCCATTACGTTTCCGTCAAGATGGCGGTGATATAAAACATGACACTGAGGTGCCTTTTGTTAGTACTACCTCTGTACCAAATTTCGTTCCATTCGGTTGCACCGTGTTCGAATTAATAGGGGGAATCGATTTTCACACAAAGATGGCCGCCATCCGCAAACTATTACGCTGATGACCTATTGGTTTGGTCAAAGGATGCTCCCCCCATAAAGGTATGTCGTTGCAAAATTTGGTAGAGATCGGATGATTAGGTTAGTCGTAATTTGATTTAAGCTTTGAACATTTGTGTGGCCGCCATTACGTTTCCGTCAAGATGGCGGCGATATAAAACATGACACTGAGGTGTCCTTTGCTAGTGCTACCTTTGTACCAAATTTCGTTCAATTCGCATTCACCGTGTTCGAATTGATAGGGGGGGACAGACATTCAGAGTACACACACTCACACACACACAGACACACAGACACACACACACACAGACTCACACACACACATACACACACACAGACAGACACACTTTTTTCGCCCTTTTTTGCAAAAATCGAAAGTAGGCTAAAAATGGGCCTCAAAATTCTTGTCGGGGAGAAGGAGAATCTCAACAGAGGAGAATGGACTGCTGAAAGAAGAGCTGCGCAGTCGACCAGGATGAAAGACTTCTGGAAGAGAAAGAAGGAAACTAGACCTATAAAGAAGTGATATTTGCGTGGTCCTTGTTGGCCAGCCCGCGGTGTATATGTATTTCAAGGGAATAATTCCAAAATATGAATAATATTACTGTATAATGTTTGTTCAAGATTTACTATAACATAACAGTAAACACAATAATGTTACGTATTTTGCCTCTATCAGCTGTATCACGGCAGATGACCTCGTACTTCCGGCCCTTAAAACAACAACGCTGTATCTAACCCATTAAAGGGCAAAATTTGAATAATTTTCAAGAGTATCAACATGTAATGAATTCAACAGTTATAAATGTTGCTGAAAATCTAAAGGATCAAATTTATTAGACTACGGTACTCGAAAGTAATAAATGTTTGAACACAGAGAAATATATACCTACCTTCTGTTTTTGTTTGATTATTATGGAACAATTCAGCGACATTTATCCTCCCCTTAATGATGTAATTAACCCGACAATAACTCGAAATACAAGGCTATTCATTTATTAGATAAAGGCTGAAAATTAGCCTATCATCACTCGTTCAAAGAGACAAGAATTAAATTACGAGTGATTGCACATTATGTTAAACGAGTATTGAACTCGAGCTTTATCTAGAATGTCATTATAAATAAATCTACTTAGTATTGAACCCGCTGAGCTATGGTTCATATGATATTTTTTATGACAGAACATTTATGATGGGATGTTGTACCTTTGAACACACCCAGGAAGCCACGTGGAGCTGAGAGCTCACGCGATACTCTTTGAAGTAGCGTTGGATCGCACTTTTGACTTTGGTGAAAACTGCTAATTATTTATCTGAGATATTATTAATTAATTTTATTCTTTCGCAAGACTCAGAATATTCCATTTCGTCATGCTGCATTAATAAAACATTTTTGAGAATGTTATTTTAGCTTAAGGTAAGGTAATACCCTCGCAGATACGCAAATAGGAACGTAAGTAGTCGCTCAACGACTTCGGTTTGACGACCTACTTCCTTGAGACACCCAGTGCCTTGCACTACGTCTGGAGAATCCGCCCAGTATAGGCGTGTAATAGCATTTGTCCTGTAAGACATAGAAGAATATCCGCTTGTTAGCGTTGAATTGGTTATCAGGTGCCATCGTGCACTGGCATATTGTAAAACACTGGTATTTATGCACAGTGAGCCACAGAAACATATTGAAGATAATTATTGGCAAGTATTAGTGAATTATATAATTTTACCAGAACACCACATTTTAGTACCCACGTGTTTGTGGAGGGCCAAATGCCTTGTGGAAAATATACAGGTATATGTGTTGCAACTACTTCAAATAAGTGTGATTATAATTGTGTAACATATTTGGATTGCCAGAGTGAAGTTTTTATTTCCAAAACGACGTACATTTTACCGATGCTGCATGATAGAAATGTAGCGTCATTACCACGTGCAGAATCATA
Source organism: Meconema thalassinum (assembly GCA_946902985.2). NCBI lineage: Eukaryota > Metazoa > Arthropoda > Insecta > Orthoptera > Tettigoniidae > Meconema > Meconema thalassinum. The sequence continues at coordinate 2,132,105,523 of OX336388.2, read as the reverse complement.
GAGCAGTGCTAGCTCACGTATCTATTCACATCCACGAAATTAAGGCTGTGTTGTCAATTACTATCAAAGCCTACAATACGTACGACGAACATTATATTTTTGGAAAGTGAAAGAATGAATTTCATAATTTATTTCACCGTCAACGTGACCAGACTATTCCACACCATGCTTGAATCAGTCATCATGGGCTAATACCATCCTAGTATGAGGGTGATATTTCTACGAGAACTAGCATGATGGTGAAGCTTGCAGAACCGAGGACGAGAAGGAAGGAATCCAAGATGCCATTTCCAGGCATATCCAGCATATTCACGGAGTTGTCGACAGGGACGAATCGAACCCTGGTCTTTGGAGGAGTCCATATGGGAATCCTGATGAGGATAATACCGTTCCAGAGATCCAGAGAGGAATTTGTACAACCCTGGTTATTGAATAGAGGGCTGAGTGATAGCTTCTCCATGTCGAGATTTTTGAACATCCCTTCTCTTGTTCTAGTTCTGGTGGTATATTAGATTTAATGTAGTTTGTGAATCAACCACACTCTGTGTCAGCCATTTTTCTAGGTAGGGATTGTATCTAGTTTAATTTAATGTCATTTATTTCAGTATAGTGAGACACCCTTGGGTCTAACATTTTGGTTAACCCTGGTGCAGCTTGATGAACGTCGTAGAACGTCAAAGCCTATCTTTTGCTATATGTGACCGTAGTCATTCGAGGCTATTTTGTACAACCCTGTTTGGGGTGATTTTTCAAGTCTTTGCTGACTTTAGTTATGACAATCAGATGTCATGGTTATTTCTTTAACTGCATTCTTTGCAGCCAGTTTTGATACACCCCTGACTTTCGTTAGAACAGTCGTATCAGTTAGGCAATCGACTGTAATTGCCAGTTTTGTAAATGCATTATATTTTCATTTTGAATAAGCTCAGAAGCTATTCTTGGTCAAGTTTGAACCTAACAACTAGAAGGAATGTTTCGTTGCCTAGCATCGAACTCGGTTCCCAACGTATCATTAAGCTGATCCTTGTATGGAATCTGCGCCACAAATATCATTTTGCTTGTGTCATGTAAGACACGTTTTTATTTGATGTTGTACTGGCAACTACTGAATTGTATTTTGAGAACAAAGAGCTCCAGTAATTGTAAGATTACTATCATTTAGACGTCTTTGGTAGAAAGACGGAATTATATTATTCTATTCAGATTTATTGCGTGTTTTTATACACGGACTCTTTAGAGGTTCATAACCTATGGTAAAGTTTCTTTATGAACAGGCCAGATGTATAGTTTTATATTGATTAAATCGCCGGCCTTGAATAATTTGTGTTTTGTGTCGACCGAACGCAGGAATGTGGTAGCCTGCTGGTGACATAAACTGGTTTTGTAATCCAGTGCCTTTGAGAGCACGCTTCATTTGTTTGCGAGACAGGACTACTTTGACAAGAGACAGAATGCAATTGTATTCGCTCTTTCTTTCATTGCAACTTAGCTTATGTAACCCAGTTTTCAACCCTGCCTCAAATCACATGTTTTATAGATTGCTTTTTGTTAGTTGAGCGCACTTCTTGCGTGTACCGTCTTGACGTGTGCAATTAGGTCAGGTTTTCTATAGTGAGTTGCAGGCGACCCTGTTAAATGCAGGAATTTATTGTATGAAGGTACTTGTGATTACCTTGTCCGGGAGGGTTCCCGTTGACTAGATGTTATTGGAAGGTAACTGTTGTGGACAGGCCTATCCCAGAGTTATTGAATGCGAGCTTTGCGCCGCTGGTAACCCGTGTTATTGTGTGTCCGAGTTGTTATTGCTCGTTGATCTTATTCCGACTGTTGAGTCGAGGCTTTTTGGTGGAGAATGATCTCAGTGTAGACACTCCGTGCCCAAGCTATTGTCAGTATTATTCGCCATAAACCAACGATAAACCTAAACCGACAACTTAATAATAAAACGCATAATTTTGGTTAAACAAAAGCTAACTAATGAATTCTTTCTATCTAACTTTGTTCTGTTGCATTTTGGAACTGTTGACATAGCCGTGCAGTTGAAGGTAATTTCCTTGTGTGGAAATGACTAGGACAGTTGACACTTTTGTAGCGACCTAAAGCATGCGCGAACCTAGAGTTCGTAGCTTGTGGAGCTCAGGCCATGCGATGTCAGACGTGGTCTCAACTACGCATTCGTCACCGTAATTACACACATTAGATGACTATGGCTTACAAGGAGTAAACCAAGGTGTAGGCAGGAATTTAATAAAAAATTGTGTCTATTTCATTACTTATTTATGATGTATAAGTGTGTAAATCCTACATGTTACCTTATTGTGTGCTGATAGCACGTAGTTATTAAGAATAGTTAAATGTTTTTCATGGCTGTACACTTAGATTTGTTGTAATTGTTTTCTGTTACGGACGTCATCGCCGTAAATTTTGTTATTAACTGTTAGGACTTAGCTAGATGAGTACCGTTAAATGTAAATGTGGAAATGGTATCATCCTAACTTAGATTTGTTTTGCTACCCTGTTAAATGTAAATTCTGATATTAGCTTAATCTTGTAACTTGAACTAGGGACTTGCGTCGTACCATTTTCCTAGTGTTGCTGTTGTTGCTTTATTATTGTGAGTTAGATCTTTCGCGAGGTTTTTCAGTAACTTCTCAGGTAGGGACCTGCTCTTTATTTTCTTTTGTTTATTAGTTTGCGGACTAGCCGATTATAACCCTCCGAACTAGGCTAGGGGCTTGTGAATTTTAATAAATTTTCACGGTGTTTTACTTAAGTCTGGATGTTTAATTTCTCAGTCTAGTTTTTTAAGGTGAACCTTTCCTTAGGCGGTCTATGACCATCGCCACCATGTACCACGATCCCCGTGGACTACAGTGTCTCGTGCCGCTTAGCCTATTAGGAAGTTCACCTGATCCTGACGGTAATATTATTCGACTTATGGGATGTTAGGAAAGTCATCGTGGTTGTTGACTCGACTAACGGTCTCAGTATAAAACAAAGCCCTCGATTCTTAGATGTCACGGGTAATCCCGAGAACCACTAGATGGATTTTGATGCGGTTTTCACCATTCTCTAAAGGAGATCTCGAGGAATGTTTCTGTACAAAATAATCTGTTTATGTCCAATGGAAGCCAAGCAGTAACGATTTCAGTAAAAAAGTTGGAAAAAAAACTGGCATCCGTGCGCTGTTTAAGTTTACGCTGGGCAAACCGTTAAAAGCATGAAAAGTTCTACAACAACATCCGCGAGAGCATATGCCTATCTTCAATACATCGCCCACTATAAGTGTTTTTACGTTTTAATTTCATCCAACCATGTCCATTTAACTACTAAGCGACAGTTTACGAGCTAGCTAAGGGTGAGTCTATCATCCTTGTTAGAGCCTAGCTAGCGGGCGAACGTATTGCCCCTGATACAGCCAGCAACAAACAGTTGGGTCGTGTTGAGTCAAGACTTCTGAGAAAGGTGGTTGTGTTTGGATTTTCCCTGTAAGTACAACTCGGGTTTTCTTCATTTCGCCTGTGAACTTTTCGCAGTCAATTTAAGATTGGACGGATATTGTTTAATATTGAATTATACTGATTGGCGTATAATCTCTACTTAGTATAAAACAAAGTCCCCGATTCTTGGATGTCACGGGTAATCTCGAGAACCACTGAATGGATTTTTATGCGGGTTTCACCATTCTGTAAAGGATATCTCGCGGAAGGTTTCTGTAGAAAATAGTATATTTATGACCAAAGGAAGTCAAGCACTAACGATTTCAGTGAAAAGGTCGAAAAAAAAACTGGCGTCCGTGCGCTTTTTAAGCTTACTTTGGGCAAACCGTTAAAAATATCTATATACTATGAATGTAAGAACAGTTCTACCAAAAAAAAAAACGGGAGAGCATATCTCTATCTTCAATACATCGCCTACTATAAGTGGTTTTACGTTTTAATTTCTTCCAATAATCTCCATTCAGTTACTGAGGTGACAGTTTACGAGCTAGCTAGGGGCGAGTCTATCACGCCAGTTACGGCTTAGTTACACCCTAGCTAGCGGGAGAGCCTATTACCCCAGATACAGCCAGCAGCAAACTGTCGAGTCGTGTTGAGTTAAGACTTCTGCGAAGAGTGGTTGTGTTTAGAGTTTCCCTGGAAGTGCAACTCGGCTTTTCTTCATTTCGCCTGTGAACTTTTCGTTCCGCAAAATTTACAGTCAAGTTAAGATTGAACGGAAGGGGATTTGTGTTTCATTCACCATGCTATTCTTAAATTACATCTGGCAAGAATTTGTGGCAGATGCATCTCCATGAGAATATAATTAATGGTCCAGTCAGTGATCTTAACCCAACATGCCGAGACTTAAAACGGATAGAGGTCGTAGTCCTTTGACTTAGAAAACAAGAAGTTCCGTGACGAACTAAAGAGCCTACTTTTCATGCCAATGATTATTCTACAGTATATGAACCTATCTAGAATAATGACGAAATTAAGTTGCTAATATCGAAATTTCTAATTAGAAATACTGTATACCTGGCATAATGTAGCCTAATAGAGCACTACAATTGGCAGCCCTGATGACTGAATATATTCTTACTTCCATCTCTTAAGGTACAGAATACAAAATTTGGTTGAAGTCCAATGAATAGCATGGACGTTACATGCAGTTAAACATTGGATCTAACAGCGCGCGTAAAATCATGTTGGCAACAATGTCATGCATGTATTAGTCAGAAATAATCTGAAATAATATGATCTATTGGTGTGCCAATTTTGAATGAAATCCATTAGTTAGTATAGAAGTTACATGCATTTTAAAATTGGACCTATCGGCAGGCTTAGAATCATGTTGGCAGCACTGACGTATATTAGTTATTCCAAATTCATCTAGAATGCTAGGTACTACACGTGTGCAAAGTTTAGAGCTATTGGCTTGCCTACTTTCTGATATATTGATATTAGGGTAACCAAAATAGGGACAGCACATATTAACAGTTGGCAGCCCTGGTTGCTCTTAAGAATACGCATAATCATATCTGTTCTGGTTCACATAGCACATACGAAATTTGGTTGAAATCCAAATGATAGTATGGAAGTTACATGTATTTAAATTAGGACCTGTCAGCAGGCTTAGGATCATGTTGGTAGCACTGACGTATATAAGTTACTCCAAATTAATATAGAATGTCAGGTACTATACGTGTGCATAGTTTAAAGCTGTCGGCTTGCATACTTTCTGATAAATTGGTATTTGGATAAAATAAATTAGGAGCATTTATTAACAGTTGGCAGCCCTGGTGGGTCTTAAGAATACGCTCAGTCATATCTGGTTATGTACACATACAACATACGAAATTTGGTTGAATTCCAATTGATAGTGTAGAAGTTATATGCATTTAAAAATTGGACTTATCAGCAGGCTTATAATCATTTTGGCAACACTGCCATGTATGGCCTCCTGGAAATTAAACTGCAATTTTATTATCTATACGTGTGCCAATTTTGAAATAGCTCCCATTCATACCTTCCACGATATCCAACATGGAGCTCAAATTTCAATTGCGATTTCTCAGCAGTTGGTAGCACTGACATCATTTTCAAATATGGCCGTGAGATATTCAGGTATAGATCTTTACTCCTACCAAATTTTGTTTCGATTGCTCCAGCCGTTTAGGAGTTGATAGGGGGGACACACACACAGCCAGCCAGACAGACAGACAGACAGACAGAAGGACAGACAGAAGGACAGACAGACAGACAGACAGACACACATTTGCTCGATCTCATAAGTCTACTTTTTCCTCATTTTTGCAAAATGTGAAAGGTAGGCTAAAAAATTACGAGCCCTACAGTAGTCGCATATGATGTGTAACAAGTGACATGTTACCCTACTATGTCCCGGGAGCGAAAATCATTGAAATAACTACTTGTAAAATACCAGTGCCAATGATTTATTGTAGGAATATATTTAATGGGGCCTCCAAACCTAGAAGTAAACCGAATGCGATATACTTTCCACATATGGCTGTATGTTGGCCGACAGTACCTGGTATGCTTACATTAAATAATAATCTTTAATGGGGCCTCAAAACCTTGAAGTAAACCGTATGCGATATGTATTCCACATAGACACATGGCCGTCAGTACGTCGTGCTACCAATCTCCACCACCGTGCTCGCTCATTGTTTCCGTCCCATTTCCGTCCCTTTTCCAAAATCACTCCCACAAAAAATATCCAGCTACCGAGTGGAAAGATGTTACACATCAAACAAGCGCTTATCACGTAATGCATTCAAAGCTGTTCCCGGGCGAAGCTGGTTTGAGTTGCTAGTTATAAATAAATAATACAGCCCTACAAATCCCATAAGGGCTATATCCTCCTGCATTGTAGGGACAGTGCGCAGGTTTTACTCATCAGGTGAGCAAGTCCTGAGGAGCGTAATTTGGTTCATGTGTTCGGAAAATTAATTCTAACCGTTATGGTTAATATCTTCGCTTAGCCTACTACCAATCTTATATATATATAAAGGAATGTTTGTCTGTTCGTCGTTTATGCGTTCATAAACCATTCATCCGATTGCGATAAAATTTTGGTGAGTTGTACACACTTTCGGGATGTTCATAGGCATAGTTAATCCATTTCAAAATAGATAGCGCGCGAGTAGTTTAAACAAATGCGTAATGGCGATGCGTTCATATGCAATTCATCCGATTGCGATCAAATTTTGGTAAGTTGTTGTGCACAGTCCCGGAAAAGTTATAGGCGCAGTAAATCCAATTTAAAATAGATGGCGCGCGAGTAGCTTCAAAATCTTGCGTACGTTTGTTTCAAGATCGTCCCACACGCGTTTATATACCATTCATCCCATTGCGATGAAACTTGGGTGAGATGTTCTGTACACTTCAGGTAAGGTTTCTGGCTTAGTAAATCCATTTAACAATAGGTAACGCATGAGTCGATTCAACAAATGAGCGACGACGGTCGAAGCGTTTCAACAAAGTCCTGTATGCGTTCACATGCCATTCGTCCGATAGCGATGAAACTTGGGTGAGATGTTGGGTACACTTCAGGGAAGGTTTCTTGCTTAGTACATCCAATTTACAATAGGTATCGCACAAGTAGATTCAACAAATGGGCGACGGCACGTGAATCGCTTAAATGAAGTCCCGTATGCGTTCCCGATTGCTATGAAGCTTTGGTTGAATTGTTGTGCACACTCCAGGAAAAGTTTCTGACTTAGTAAATCCTTTTTACAATAGGTAGCGTACGAGTAGATTCAACAAATGAGTAACGGCACGCGTATCGTAAAAAAAAAAACGTATGCGTTCATATACCTTCATGCGATTGCAATGAAATTTGGAGAAATGTTGTTTCCACTCCCGCAAAGATTTCTGATTTAGTAAATCCATTTTACAATTGGTAGCGCACGATTAGATTCAATTAATGAGCGACAGCGCGTGAATCGTTTCCACCAAGTCCCGTATGCGTTCATATACCATTCATCTGATTATGATAAAACTTTGGTGAGTTGAGTACAGTCCTGCGAAGATGTATGAATTAGTAAATCTGTTTTTCAATGGGTGGCGCACAAGTAGATTCAACAAATGAGTGACGGCGCACAAATCGTTTAAACAAAATCCCGTATGCGTTCATATGCCATTCATCCGATTGCGATGAAACTTTGATGAGTTGTTGTGTACACGCCAGGGAAGGTTTTCGAATTAGTAAAATCATTTTACAATAGGTAGCGTACGAGTATATTTAACAAATGGGTGACGGCGCTCGAATCGTTTCAAGGTTGTCCCGTATGCGTTTAAATACCATTCATTTCAATGCGATGAAACTTTGGTGAAATGTTGAGCACGCTCCCATGATTTTTTTGACATGGTAAATCAATTTTACAATAGTTCAGAAGTGGTTAACGGAAAAAGAAAAAATATTGGGAATCCAACAGCACTTCACAAAGTTACAACGACAACCCTTTCTTTGATTGGCATTGCAACGCATGCCGGGTTCAGCTAATTTATTATACAATAATTCACCTAATCAAACATTATTTCAATCACTACTTAGATAATTATTTGCGAGATTGCAGCCTTATGGCTAGACAACGTTCGTCAAGGTATTGTGGATATTGCAGTGAACGAGACTCGTCTTCCCCCGTGCAAGTGTTTGCCCTGAGAGAGGATCTGAGAGCACTTGTGTTATGAGTGGTGCTCCAAACACACAAAAGTAACTTAATAAAGAGGCAGCTACCATTGTAGCGAGTTCGATTGCCAGATTGCCGCAGTCAGACTGGGTCCAAGTTCGTACTTTTGTTCTTTCCAAGCCTGATATTACTCCGTAATAGAACGAGAAAAAAAAGCATTAATATTTTCACCAAACCAGAACAAGTTTTTAAGTCAATAGCCGACCACAATCTAAAAGTTTCGTTGTTTGATCTCGTATTTAGGAACTACATAAACTGCTTTCAGCCGTTACCATGTTTCTTGCTCTAATTATTGTCTACACGCTGAACTTGTGCACTAAGTGAGTCGTCCAGTTGCAAAACTTGTTTAATCCACTTGTGTATAAGGATCATGTCGTAAAATTATTTATTTAGTTATCTTATTTTATTTTATTTTATTGGAGAACAATTTAAAGTGGGAGTGAAGATTCAAGGAGAAATAATTTCAACTCGGAGATTTGCTGATGACATCGTCATCTTGGCCGACACGCCTGAGGATTTGAATGAGTTTTTGAATGGTATGGACTCCGTCTTGAGGAATAAATACATGATGAAAATTAATAAATGTAAAACAAAATTACTGGAATGCAGCCGAAATAAATCAGAAACCTCTATGGACATCAAATTGGCAGGTGAAAAGCTGAAGGAAGTAGGAGACTTCTGTTACTTAGGAAGCAAAATAACCAGTGATGGACGAAGCAAAGAGGATATAAAAAGTAGGTTCTCTCAGGCAAGGAAAACCTTTCTACAAAAAAGGAATCTGTTGACATCGAATATAGATTTAGGTATCAGGAAGTCATTTTTGAAAGCTTTTGTCTGGAGGGTGGCGCTCTATGGAAGTGAAACTAGGACTGTTGGTGCAGCAGAAAAGAAAAGAATTGAAGCATTTGAAATGTGGTGTTATATGAGAATGATGAAGATAAGATGGCTAGATAGGGTTACAAACGAAGAGGTATTAAGACGATTGGGGGAGGAGAGATGTTTCTGGCGACTGCTAGTGAAGAGAAGATATAGGTTGGTAGGACACATACTAAGACACCCAGGAATAGCAATCTTAGTTATGGAAGGAAGGATTGAGGACAAGAATGTACGGGTAGACCAAGGTTAAAATATGTTAAACAGATTGCTTCGGATGTAGGGTGTGGTAGCTATGTAGAGATTCAACGATTTGCTCAGGACAGGGAGGCGTGGAGTGCTGCATCAAACCAGTCAAAAGACTGAAGACTCAAACACACACATTTTACTTTATTTTATTTTGTTTGATTTTTTGTGTGTTTAGTTTTGTTTTATTGTGTTTTTGTTTTTATTTTGTTTTGTTTTTGTATATTTTGATTTTTATATTGTTTTATTTTGTTTTGTTTAATTTTGTTTTTCCAGAAAACAAACACAAAACCAAAACTAAAAAACACGAAGCAAAAAGCAAAACTCAATCACAAAAGCAGAAAACAAAAAACAACTAACATAAAGCAAGAAGCAAAATTCAAAAAAGCAGAAAACAAAACAATACAAAAACAAAAAAGACGACGCAAAAAGCAAAATTCAAAACAAAAGCAAAAGCAGAAAACAGAAAACAAGAAACATAAAGCAAAAACCAAAATTCAAATAAGCAAAAGCAAAAAACAAACACAAAACCAAGAAAGAAAAGCAAAAAGTCAAATTCAAAAGCAAAAGCACAAAGTAAACACAAAACCAAAAACCAAAAACACAAAGCAAAAAGTGGAAAACAACAAACACAAAAGATACGTGAGGCAAAGTCCAGAGAAACGTTTCTCATGAAATTTAATCTTATTCACAAGTGGATTAAACGACTTTTATAACTTGATGACTCACTTAGTGCACAAGTTCAGCGTTTGTTAGTGGGAGTAGGCTACGTTATCTTTATTTTAGCCAGGTGAAGAATGATCACGGGTACCTACGGGTCATTTCCTCCTCGCCTACTGAAAGTGAGCAGTGCTCAGTGTTGAATTATTAACGACTAGCTGAAGTACCTGTGCTTCGCTACGGGTCATAAATAAATTAAAATGTGAAGATGACAGTATATATTTCGTATGGCATACAGAGGATACAGTAATACAATATATACAAGTGTTAAATATCTAGTAACATACACTAACGAAACTAAAAGTCACAGTTGGATGTCCAGAGCAGCAATCCACTCCACTGCATCATCAGTTGCGTTCTGCAGGTCGTCATATCCTCCCTTGAAGGACCGCGATTGCATTCCGACACAATATGATGGATTGTCTGCACTGAATCGTAATGAGCCAAAAGTTACATCTTCCGTGACCGGTTCGCACTCGGTTCAGTGACGTCCTTATCCTTCTTGGAAGATGGAAACCAGGGGGTTTCCTGCAGGGGTCGGTCATCAAACCTAACTCATCAGGGTTTGATGTAGTTCATTCTTCTCGCCAAGTTTCGTCCATATTGAGCTCAAGCATCTTGCCTAGTTGCCATGACGGATGTCGAGATTTTAATCTCCCTTGTTTCTGTGGATTACAGACCTGATATATGGGTAAGAGATCATTTGCGGCGCATTTTAACCATTCCCTGTTTAGAGCTGTTAGCCTTCGCTTGGGAGGAGGGTGAATGTTGGATAATACTGGTAGCCACTTGAATGGTGTGGATTTGAGAGTGCCCGATATTGTTCTCAAAACGTCATGATTGCAATTGTGTTATATCCTCAAATTGCTGGGATATCCGCAAGAAAATTCTTTGTTGCTTACTTAGCACCACCCGGGGGACACGTGAAAGGCACTTTGAGGTTACACCTACGGACGTAAAGCAGCGATGTCTCCCGAGGTGACAGTTAACACAGAGGATAGGCGAGGTGCTGCGCGGAGGGAGAGTTAGGATGGAACATTTTGTCCAACTACACCGCTCGGAGATGACCGTGTTTTATAGCACGGATTTAGTTTTTTTTTGCAAACCGTTGGAGATACACGAAAAGTGATAAGAACCTTTAAATTTTAAACCTCGTTTATGCCATCAAAAGTTTGGTATTTCTTAGCGTTCTCTTTTTAAATGAAATGGAAATATGAAAGTTTGAAACCAAAGGGTGTAGCGACGTCACTAAAATGGTCACCATCTGTAAATAGCACAAAGTATCGAAATCAATAGAAGCCTATATGTTAACCTGGTAAATCAGCTACTTCTATTGTATGTAAAATATCATGTAAATCGGACCAGTGGTTCTTGCGTGATTGAGTAATACACAGACACACAGACACACACTATCTCATTTTAGCCTACTTTCGATTTTTGCAAAAAATGAAAGTAGACTTATGAGATCAACACAGGGCGAAAAAAGTGTGTCTGTCTGTGTGTGTGTATGTGTGTGTGTGAGTCTGTGTGTGTGTGTGTGTGTGAGTCTCTGTGTGTGTGTGTGTGTGTCTGTGTGTGTGTGAGTGTGTGTACTCTGAATGTCTGTCCCCCCCCCCCCTATCAATTCGAACACGGTGAATGCGAATTGAACGAAATTTGGTACAAAGGTAGCACTAGCAAAGGACACCTCAGTGTCATGTTTTATATCGCCGCCATCTTTACTAAAACTGAATGGCGGCCACTCAAATGTTCAAAACGTAAAATCAAATAACGACTAACCAAATCATCCGATCTCTACCAAATTTGGTAACAACATGCCTTCGTATAGGATGCGTCTTGTGACCAAACTACAAGGTCGTCCGCCATACCATTTCAGGATGGCGGCCGTGCGAATTATGCAAACTTTATAATCCATATCATGGGACCCACCAGTTCCGATTATCGAGCCGAGAATCGTTTTAACTGTTCTAAAGGAAGAGGCACGTTCGAAATTAAAAGTTTGTTTTGTAATACTATAGTGCAGACGTGATTTTAAAAAGCTGAGCTGATTCAGTAATAAGACAAGATGGCAGCGGATATCTTGTGCCTGACTTATATTTCACTAATTTGAGTATTGAATGCAATATAGCGTACTGATACAAAATAAATAAACTTTGTAAGAAATGCTTTATATATAAATAATATACTCCAGTGATGAAATCGTTTAGTATAAATCATTATTTGCTAACAAGTTCTATGTAAGTAATTTTATATAGAACGATATTCGTTGACACTATTAGCTCAGTGGTAGAGCGTTAGCCTATCGCTCAAATGCCTATGGTTCAAACCCCAACAGAGCTAGGTTTTTTGCTTGAAATGTTATATGTTTATTGTTTTGTAATGACTCAGATGTTTTAAAATTAAGCGTTATATTGTGCATATTATGGTGTAAAATATATATTTAATTAAAACATAATTCGCCAGCAGATTTACTCGAGACATCTAGCTGCCAAAAAGGTAACTGCACGTCGACCTACTTATTAACTTCCAGATTTTATTGAAACGTTTCTTCTTCTGGCCGCTAGAATGCACTCACTCTGTTAGGATTATATTGTTCGATATTTCACCACTAGATGTCACGACTAGTCTACGTGGGGCTCCATTGATTACTATACCATTGGCATTCTATGCGCATCGAATTTGAAGAATGACAAGATGATACTACGATACATTTTTACTTTTTATTTTAAAGGGTTTGTAACAGCCTATTTTGCGTTACTTGAAAATGTTATTTGAAGTAAAGAACAAAACGATTTCACATAGTAGTTTGTATACACACGTCTCTGTAGGGTCATGGAAAGATTTGTTAATTCAATTAGGGTTTTCGATTCCCGGTCAAAGCATGTGAGATTTTCGAAGTGAAATGCCATGTCCTGTGGTACGGATTCCACGTAAAAAGGAGGTCCCGTGGCTCATAATCACAAGAATCACGGTCACGTAAAACTACAATCTTCCTTCCTTTTTTTTCAATTAGGGTTGTGAAAGCCATGCACAACCAGACGTGTAAAGACATGCCTCAACTCAAAGTTGGATGTTGCCCAAGGCAGGTCGTATATGTAATAATAATAATAATAATAATAATAATAATAATAATAATGTTATTGGTTTTACATCCCTTTTAACTACTGCAGCTTTTAGAGACACCGGGGTGCCGGAATTTTGGCCCGAAGGGGATCTTTAACGTGCCAGTAAATGTACTGACACGGCTCCCTCGCATTTGTGCACCCTCAAATGCCAGCTGACTGCGCCAGGATACGAACCTGCAACCTAGGGCCCAGCAAGCGAGAACGTTACCGCTGAGCCACGCAGCCAGTCCGGTCGATTATGTCTCCAGATCCATAACATTCTTGATATACTTCTTATCTTTCTTTCTTTCTTTCTTTCTTCAATGATGGTAGCAGTTTTTATCTAGGTTGTGGCATTTGGTAGAGGTAAATCGTTTCTAAGGTCTTCAACAAAGAATAGTTCTATTATACTCTTCGATAATAACGAGTTATAACTATACTCATACATTTAGGAGAAAGTAGGCTATATGTTCTTTACTGAACATCTTGTTTATATATTAGTACAAGCTGTACCCGGCATGCGTTGCAATGCCAATCAAAGAATATGTTGGCGTTGTAATTTTGTTCCTAGAAGTGATTTTGGATACACAATATTTCTTTCACTTTCCGTTAACTGCCTCTAAACTATCGTGAAATGGATTTACCCATCTAGAAACTTTCGTGGGAGCGGGCACAGCAACTCACCAAATTGTCATCGCAATCGGATGAATGGTTATTATTAATCGTATGGCAATTACACATCACTTTTTGGAACACAGAGAAAATATAACCATAATTTACAAATTTACAGACATATTATTTACATAGTTTAACACATTTGCTGTACAAAACAAAAAGTCAAAGTGGTTTCCAGGATATAAGTTCTGAGGGCACTCTTCAACTATATGCTTGATGGTCTGACACTGGAAGCCACACGTGCACTCTGGAGAGGTGATCTTTCCCCATTTGTATAGTAGATCACCACATCTCCCATGGTTGGTGCGTATCCTGTTCAGTGTACACCATGTCCTACGGGGCAGATCAAGTTCCCATGGATTGTTGTTACTATGGAGAAAACTATGTAGCTCTGGTGGAGTGTTTGTGTACCAATTTTCTGCCCAGGCTTCATGAAGATTGAAGTTATGGTCTGCCAGGTTGTTGGCTGTTCTGATTGCAGGGTGTCTGGAGCGGAGTCTATTGAATTGCATTGCAGGTATGTCCTCATGGATTGGCAGCTGTTGGTTGTTGCAGATTTTGTTAAATTCTCTCAGGAGGATATTCTTTCTTCTCAGCGTAGGAGGTGGAATACGGCTCAGGACAGGTAGCCAGAAAACTGGTGTGGACATGATTGTACCAGTAATTATCCGCATAGTTTGGTTTAGTTGAACATCTACTAGCTTCGTGTGACTACTGTTTAGCCAAAAAGGGCTGCAATATTCTGCTGCTGAGTATACAAGACCTAGGGCAGTTGATCGGAGGGTAGACGCAGTGGAACCCCATGTTGTACCACACAGTTTTTGTAGGATGTTATTTCTTGACCTCAATTTGGCTGCAGTGTTTGTTAGGTGTTGTTTAAATGACAGTGTTCTGTCAAGTGTCACTCCAAGGTACTTTGGGTATTTGTTATGAATCACACGTTTTCCATCAAAATATATGTTTAGTTCATGGTTGGCTAGGATGTTGCTCAGATGAAAGCACGTGGATTCAGTTTTATTAGGGTTCGGTTGAAGTCCCCATTTACGGAAGTATTGAATCATTGCACATAAGTCCTTCGTTAATATTTCTTCAGTGGCCTCGATTTGTTTGTGTTGAGTTGCTAACACCCAATCATCAGCATAGCCGAACTTCCTGGACTGGGTGTCTGGCATATCTGCTATATAGAGACTGAATAATAGCGGAGCTAGTACTGAGCCTTGGGGTAGTCCGTTGTTAAGAGTCTTCTGGTCACTAACGGCATTCCCTATGGTTACCTGGAATGGTCTATCAGTCAGCATGTTGTTCAGGAGTCTTGCTGTTCTTCTGCAGGGTATGACACGGAAAAACTTATTAACAATGCCCTTTCTCCACACAGTATCATAGGCGGAGGATAAATCAATAAATACAGCAGAGGTCTTTTGCTGTTTCTGGAACCCTGCCTCTATATAAGATGTAAATGAAAGAACTTGATCCACACAGCTTCGGTTTGGACGAAATCCAGCCTGTTCAACAGGAATCTTTTCATGTAATTCATTATGTATTTTGTTATACAGCAGCCTCTCAAGTAGTTTGTACATCATGCTTAGAAGAGAAATAGTACGATAACTTTGGGCTTCGTTATTGGGTTTACCTGGTTTCAAGATACCAATGATCTTCGTCTGTTTCATTAGTCGAGGAATGGACCCTGTTTGTAAAATATTGGTGAAAAACTGGGCTAGCCATCTTTTAGCATACTCACCACAGTGCAGAAGGAATTCTGGGTGTATGCCATCAAGACCTGGGACTTTACCTGATTTAATGTCTTTCAGAGCTGACGATATCTCTTCAGGGCTGAAAGGTATAGAATAAGAGCTATTATCTGGGCATTCTGATAACATGGTTCGCAGTTCTCGTTTTACTTGAATGGCATGAGGCCGGGAGATAGATGACTTAGATATTGAGACAATGTGAGCAGCAACTTTGTTTGGTTTTATTAAGTTGTTATTTCGTGTTGTTCGATTTCCACCTCCCAAATTACGTAAGAGGGACCAGGCTTTCCTGCTTGAGTGTTTGAAGTCTAGATTTTCGACAGTGTCCAGCCATTTCTGTCGACGCGTGGCATCAAGACTATGCAGCAGGTCATCTGCTACTTCTTGTTCTCCAGTAGAAAGGAAGTCCTCGTACAGTTTCTCACTGAATTCAGACCAGCCAGGAATATATTCCTTCCGGTATCCTCTGGGAATAAACGTTTTTGCTATGCTTAATACTGCTCCAACAAATCTTCCATAGTTGTTACTTAAAGGAGGAATCCACCCTAAGACTGTATCAAGATTTATAGAGAACTCAGACCAGTTAGCTTTCTGAAAGTTCCAGCGTGGACGAGGAATGGAATTCACCAGGGGGATTTGTATGCCTACTTCTTGAATAACTGGGCGGTGCTGACTATGTGGGAAATCAGGTAGAACTCTGTGTGTGGTTGCTAGTGGTTTGAGGTTCTCGTTTGAAGACACAAAACACAGGTCCGGATTGGACTCCCGCCTCCAGGCAGCTGATCTAAATGTGCATCTGTCTTTGGCATCAAATATTAGATGAAAATTGTGTACTTCTGCCCATGAAACTAAAGCTTCTCCATTAGAATCATTGGAGTTATATTTCCATTGCTCATGGTGACTGTTGAAGTCACCTGTGTAAATAACTGGATGAGGATGTAGGTGGAGGACTTCAGATGGCCACTGAACTGCGGGAGGATTGTAGATGTTTACAACATGCAAGTCTCCAATTTTTATTACAACTTCATGGATGTCATTAATGGCATTAGATGAGATTAAGTAGGCATTCTCAATAGTGTTTCGCACATACGTGGCAATCCCATAAGCTAGATGGTAAGTTGCACCAAGGAGGTCATATCCTGGTATTTTGCCTCTTGTTTTGAGTTGGTATTCATCATTTGCATGGGATGAATGGTATATGACGCATACGGGATTTTGTTTAAATGATTCGTGCGTTGTCACTCATTTGTTGAATCTATTCGTGCACTACCAACTGTGAAATGGATTTACTAAGTTAGGAAGCTTCACGTAACAACTCATCAAAGTTTCATCGCAATCGCAATGAACGCATACGGGATTTTGTTGAAACACTTCGTGCGTCGTCACTAATTTTTTACATCTACTCGTGCGCTACCATTATTGTAAAAAGGATTTACTAAGTTGAAGACCTTCCTTCGCGTGTACACAACAACTCATCAAAGTTTCATTGCAATCGGATGAATGGCATATGAACGCATACGGGATTATGTTTCAACGATTCGCGTGCTGTCACTCATTTCTTGAATCTACTCATGCGCTAACTATTGGATTTACTAAGCCTGAAACCTTCCCTGGAGTGTACTCAACGATTCACCAAAGTTTCATCACAATCGGATGAACGGTATATGAAAGCATATGGGACTTTGTTGAAACGAATCGCCCGCCATCGTTCATTTGTTGAATCAACTCGTGCGCTACCTATTGTAAAATTGATCTACTAGGCCAGAAACCTTTCCTGGAGTGTACACAACAATTCATCAAAGTTTCATTGCAATCGGATGAATGGTATATTAACGCATACGGTACTTTGTTGAAACGATTCGCGTGCCGTCGCTCATTTGTTGAATCTAGTCGTGCGCTACATATTGCAAAATGGATACATTAAGCCAGAACCCTTCCTTAGGATGTACGCAACATCTCACCTAAGTTTTATCATAATCGGGCGAATGGTATATGAACGCATACATGATTTTGTTCAAACGATTCGTGCGCTGTCATTCACTTGTTGAATCTAATCGTGCGCTACATCTTGTGAAATGGATTTACTAAGTTAGAAGCCTTCACGTAAGTGTACACAACAACTCTTCAAAGTTTCATTGCAATCAATGAATGGTATATTAACTAATACGGGATTTCGTTGAAACCCTTCGCGCGTCATCGCTCATTTGTTGAATCTACTCGTGCGCTACCTATTTTAAAATGGACTTACTAAGCTAGAAGCCTTCCCTGGAGTGTACACGACATCTCACCCAAGTTTCATCGCTATCGGACGAATGGTATATTAACGCATTCGGGACATTTTTGAAACCTTTCGCACGTCGTCGCTCATTTGTTGAATCTATTCATGCACTACCTATTGTAATATTGATTTACTAAGCCAAAAACCTTCCCTGGAGTGTACACAACATCTCACCCAATTATCATCGCTATCCACGAATGGTATATTAACGCATTCGGGACTTTGTTGAAACCTTTCGCGCGTCGTTGCTCATTTGTTGAATCTACTCGTGCGCTACCTATTGTAAAATGGATTTATTAAGCCAGAAACGTTCCTTGGAGTGAACACAACATCTCATCCAATTATCATCGCTATCCGACGAATGGTATATGAACGCATACGGGACTTTTTTGAAACGCTACGCGCGTCGTCGCTCATTGTTGAATCTAATCGTGCACTATCTATTGTAAAATAGATTCACTAATCCAGAAGCCTTCCCTGCAGTGTACTCAACATCTCACCCAAGTTTCATCGCTATCGGACGAATAGTTTTTGAACGCATACGGAACTTTGTTGAAACGCTTCCCGCGTTGTCGCTCATTTGTTGAATCCATTCGTGCACTACCTATTCTAAAAGGGATTTACTCAGCCAGAAACCTTTCCTGGACTGCACTTAACATCTCACCCAAGTTTCATCGCAATCGGATGAATGGTATAAGAAACGCATACGGGACTTTGTTGAAACGCTCTAACGTGCAGAGACAAACAGATGAATTCGACATACCGCCACCTATGGTACAAAACACAAGTATAAGGTATGGTGGTAGTTGCACAGGTTCCAACCAGGTGGCTCTAAAGTGCAGAGACAAACAGTCCAATGACTTTAGCTTTCACTAAGGGTAGCGGTTTCGATGACGACTGTTTATGACTGTATATTGTCGTTCAAAAATTGTGTATAAATTGTGGTTCTAAAATTGTGTTCATTTGACCTACGGGGTCAAATTGTGAATCTCAACCATACAGGGACCCACTCTAATATACATTAAAAATTTCATCAAAGTTTGTCCAGCCTTCTAACAAATCATTATTATTATAAATTATAATCTCACGGAGTTTATCGCCGCCGACAGCAGTCAGCGCCGGACCGATTATTGTCTTCATACTATTTATTACGTAACTAAAATTACTAATTGACTTAATCATTGTTCCCCAAATCTCTTAATACCCAGGCGAAGTAGCGCATTGTCACACCGAGTGCCTGGAGCCCCAGCGGCTTCATTCAGAGATTAGCAGGAGGATTTCAGTCACATACACACGTGTGGAAGAATTATATATACACGTTTAAAGATAGATTGATAACTTTCAGTAAGTTACCCCTAATTTAATTATTACTGTAATTCGCCTTCTTCGATTCCATTCCTCTTCGGACCACGTCAACTAACTTGTTCTTTATTGATTTTTGTGTTTTCTAATATGTCTTCCAAGATACTACAAGCCAGTCATGGGTAAAGTGCGGCCCGAGGCCCAAGTGCCGCCCTTGAACTTGTCTAATCCGGCCCGCGACATGGTTTTGACTTGTGCTATCTACAATTACACATAGGTCATATTCTCTGTTCTGTATACCTAGAAGTTAAAAAAAAGATACGAGCCTTACAGTAGTCGCATACGATGTGTAACATCTGACATGTTATCCTACTACACAGCTTGGACATACTTAAAATGTTAATTTACACTCCATATTCATACTGGTACTATGATGAATGTATAGATTGAATTGGAGATATGCTACTGTCACATTTGTGGCGCAGCGGTCAAGCTATTAGTCTCTCACTAAGGTAGACCGGGTTTGATTCCCGGTCAATACATGTGAGATTTTCGAATTGAAATGCCATGTCCTGTGGTTCGCATTCCACGTAAAAGGGAGGTACTGTGGATCATGATCGTGAGATTAACGGACACGCAACACTACGAGCTTCCTTCCTTTTACATTAATAATTCATAATAACAAAGTGACACACAACGTCGACAGTACTCTCAAATACTGTGAGCACATTCCTCAGTAACTATAACATTCATTATTCTCAAGGCTCTCATACAGTTCGTCGTAAACAATCAAAGCATGGCTTCCTACAATCATGAAATGACCTAGTCTCACAAATGATGAAAATACAGCTTTTATTCCACTCATATAACAACATTCTGTTATGCATTTAATATTTGGCTACTCACCCACAGCTTGACAATAATGCCGCTTACTTAAAGGTCATTTGTCGTCTTTGTCCTACCCCATGTGATATTCAACCTAAATGAAAGTCGGTGAAACATTTGCTCGTCAAACCAGTGCCTGCTGAATGCACTGCCTACAGTATTGCCATAACATTCTCGCGCTACAAAGCACCCACTGCCTTGTTTCCAATACACACATTTTCAATTGAAAATTCAGCTGGCAGTGCGTCTTCACTTCCGTCCGATCCACTTCCGTTCGATCCACTTCCGCCCGATTCACTTCCGTCCCCAATTTTCAAAATCAATCCCACAAAACAATCCAGCAACCGAGCGGAAAGATGTTACACATCAAAACTGTCTCAATCTCATTGTGTGTATGCGTTTTGTGTAATGGAGTAGCAGCTAGAACTGTTTGAATTGCAATGTAACAATGAATTGAAGCAACTATTTCTCAACGTTTCGAAAATTGAGATCTACACAAGGCCCTACCAAAATCGAGCTTCCCAAATTTCAAATCTCATGCACAAAATATAACTGCCATGTTCGCATCTTACAATATCTGTGAACAGGTGTTTTCTACAATTAAGCTTCGCCAAAAAAAAAGGGTCAGAAATGATAAACAGACCATCATTTTGAAAGAGAAATGTGCAGGTATAGAAAATTGTCTGAAATTAGGAAAAGTAGACACAGCTTATCGAAGGATTAAGAATACTTTTGGGGAAAAGAAGACTAAGTGCTGTAATATTAAGGACACAAATGGAAAGCCTCTAACAGATAGGGAAGAAAAGGTTGACAGATGGAAAGCTTACATAGAGAGTTTGTATAAGGGAAAAGAGATTGAGAATCATGTAATGGAAAGGGAGGAGGAAATTGATGAGGATGCGAAAGGAGATTTAATATTGAGATCAGAATTTGATAGAGCTTTGGAAGACTTAAGCAGGAACAAAGCACCAGGCATAGATGATATACCGATTGAGTTGCTACGCTGCATAGGAGAAGAAGGTCTGATCAGGTTATTTCACTTGGTGTGTAGGATTTATGAGACAGGTGAGGTACCCCCTGATTTCAAGAAGAATGTAATCATCCCTATACCAAAGAAAGTGGGAGCTGACAGATGTGAAGATTACCGTAAAATCAGCTTGATTACTCATGCTTCAAAGATCCTGTCTAGAATAATTTACAAGAGGATTGAAAGCCAGATAGAAACGGAGTTGGGTGAAGACCAGTTTGGTTTCAGGAGAAATGTAGGAACAAGGGAAGCTGTACTAAGTCTTAGGCTGATTTTAGAAGGTAGAATAAGGAAAGATAAGAGAACGTTCATGGCTTTTGTAGACTTAGAAAAGGCTTTTGATAACGTTGATTGGACTAAATTGTTTGACATTTTGAAATCAATTGGAATAAAGTACAGGGATAGGAGGGTGATATACAATCTGTACAGATACCAGACAGCAGTCATTCGAGTTGAAGGACATGAGAGAGAAGCTGGTATTCAGAAAGGTGTAAGGCAAGGCTGCAACTTATCACCCATACTTTTCAATCTTTACATTGAACAAGCAATGAAGGAAATTAGAGAAAATTTTAAAGTGGGAGTGAAGATTCAAGGAGAAATAATTTCAACTCTGAGATTTGCTGATGACATCGTCATCTTGGCCGACAAGCCTGAGGATTTGAATGAGTTTTTGAATGGTATGGACTCAGTCTTACGGAAAGAATTCATGATGAAAATAAATAAATGTAAAACAAAAATACTGGAATGCAGCCGAAATATATCAGAAACCTCTATGGAGATCAAATTGGCAGGTGAAAAGCTGAAGGAAGTAGGAGACTTCTGTTACTTAGGAAGCAGAATAACCAGTGATGGACGAAGCAAAGAGGATATTAAAAGTAGGTTGGCTCAGGCAAAGAAAGCATTTCTACAAAAAAGGAATCTGCTGACATCGAATATAGATTTAGGTATTAGGAAGTCAATTTTGAAAGCCTTTGTCTGGAGCGTGGCGCTCTATGGAAGTGAAACTTGGACTTATGGTGCAGCAGAAAAGAGGAGAATTGAAGCATTTGAAATGTGGTGTTACAGGAGAATGATGAAGATCAGATGGGTAGATAGGGTTACAAACAAAGAGGTATTAAGACGAGTGGGAGAGGAGAGATGTTTCTGGCGACTGCTAATGAAGAGAAGAGATAGGTTGGTAGGACACATACTAAGACACCCAGGAATAGCAAGCTTAGTTATGGAAGGAAGGGTCGAGGACAAAAACTGTAGGGGTAGACCAAGGTTAGAATATGTTAAACAGATTGCCTCCGATGTAGGGTGTCGGAGCTATGTAGAGATGAAACGATTAGCTCAGGACAGGGAGGCATGGAGAGCTGCATCAAACCAGTCAAAAGACTGAAGACTCAAACAACAACAACATTTTGCTGCGCTACTAAGAAATCAGCTCATCCCAGTTTCACTTTCAAGCAGATTATGAAAAACATTTAGAAGGTTGGTTGGTTGGTTCCTCAGTTTAGGGGCTGCGACAACGCGGTCATGTAGCCCCGTGTACTTTGGTTGTGTGTAGAATCTGTCTGATAACCGGTGTTAATTGTGATGGCTGTATTAGTGTGTATCTGTTTTTAGCCTACTTTTCACATTTTGCAAAAATGAGGAAAAAGTAGACTTATGAGATCGATCCGGGAAAATGTGTGTCTGTCTGTCTGTCCTTCTATCTGTCAGTCTGTATTTCTGTCTGTCTGGCTGTGTGTGTGTCCCCCCCCCCCCCATATCAACTCCTAAACGGCAGGAGCAATCGAAACAAAATTTGGTAGGGGTAAAGATCTATACCTGAATATCTCACGGCCATATTTGAAAATGATGTCAGTGCTACCAACTGCTGAAAAATAGCAATTAAAATTAGAGCTCCATGTTGGATATTTTGGAAGGTATGAATGGGAGCTATTTCAAAATTGGCACACCTATAGATAATAATATTGCAGTTTAATTTTCAAGAGGCCATACATGGCCTACATTATGCCAGGTATACAGTATTTGGAACTAATTAGAAATTTCGATATTACCAACTTAATTTCGTCATTATTGTAGATAGATCCATATAGATTAATCATTGGCATGAATCTTAAATTTTAAGAAAAGTAGGCTCTTTAGTTCGTCACGGAACTTCTTGTTTAATTCAAGTAAGGACTGCAACTTTGATTTTTTCAAATGGTTTCTACTTTTGCCGCCAAACGCCATCATCAACGACTACTAGGCCTAGTTCAGAACTTAACTACTAGACGCCACCGCAGTCGGCTCTTGGCAACGAACGTAGAAACCTAAGAGCGTTGTTTACATTCCTAAACTATACAATTTAGCTTCACACAGGTGTAATTAGTGGAAGGTTCTTTAACATGCCAAAAATCTATGACATGGGACCGGCGGCTTAACTTCCCCTCCGAAGGAAGGCATACTGAGGGATTTTTAACGCTCTTAAAAATTCCAACGGCTTCGGCCGGGTTTGAACCCGCTATCTTGGGCATAGAAGCTCAGCATGCTACCAACTACGCCACCGAAGCGCCAACCTTCAGAAGCACAGTCACAGTTTCACTTGTCACACACTCCTTCCTCTTCTAACAAATAATGAAAGTGTGTTCAAATTGCAAAGATGAAGGAATACTGGGCTAACAAGAAAGCTCGCCAGAGTTAGGAACCTCGTGGTCCAAGGGGCCTCAACGCACAAAGAAGAAGTTGTGTTCTTCTTTCCTAAGTTTTCTACCATTGGTAGCATTGTTTGATTTAAAATTCAGAAATAAACAGTTTATAATCTTTTTGTAAACATTTAGTATATTATATTGGATCTGGCGTAAGCCTCCGTGGCTTAGGCGGCAGCACGCCGGCCTCTCACCGCTGGATCCGTGGTTCAAATCCCGCTCACTCCATGTGAGATCTGTGCTGGACAAAACGGAGGCAGACAGGTTTCTCTCCGGGTACTCCGGTTTTCCCTGTCAAAAATTTCATTCCAGCAACACTCTCCACTATCATTTCATTTCATCTGTCATTCATTTAATCATTTCCCCAGAGGAGTGCGTCAGGCCTCGGCAGCCGGCACAGTTCATATCCTCGCCGCTAGATGGGGGCTTCATTCATTCCATTCCTGACCCGGTCGGAGACTGGAAGCAGGCTGTGGATTTTCATTTTTCATATTGGATCTGGCCCTGTCCCTAAAAAGATCGCCCATATCTGCCCTAAGCTGACGAGAACACAACAAGATGTTCAGTAAAGAACATATAGCCTCCTTTCTCCTAAATGCATGGGTATTGTTATAACTCTTTGTCCTTTTCAAGGAGTATAATTGAATGTTGGTTGTAGTAGCTTGTTGAAATAAAACGTGCTATACGGATATTAAACATGAATATGAGGTGGCCTTTGCTAGTGCTACCTCTGTACAAAATTTCATTTAATTTGTTTTCACCGTGTTTGAATTGATATGGTGAATCGATTTGCACACATACATGGCCGCTATCTGCAAAGTATTGGGCTGATGACCTTGTAGTTCAGTCAAAAGATGCTTTCCCCAAAAAGGAATGTTGCTGAAAAATTTGGTAGGGATCAGATAATTAGGTTAGTCGTAATATGATTTAAGACTTGAATATTTCGGTGGCCGCCATTACGTTTCCGTAAAAATGGTGGCGATATAAAACATGACACTGAGGTGCCCTTTCCTAGGGCTACCTCTGTACCAAATTTCGTTCAATTCGGTTTCACCGTGTTTGAATTGATAGGGGCGGGGTTGCAACCATTCAGAGTACACACACTCACACACACACACACATAATTTTTGTCCCTGTGTAGATCTCATGTCTACTTTCATTTTTTGCAAAAATCGAAAGTAGGCTAAATGAGCACACTTTTACTGGGAATTTTACTGCACTGACGCGATGACGAATAGGCACTGGTCTGAGACTATTAACGAGTTGAGACATTTTGTCACCAGGTTCGCCATGTCATGATTTCCATCATGCGGTCTGCACCAATAAGAGATTTCATGAACCTTGTGATTCGTGTATGTGTGGTCTACAGAATGTGATGTTCGGTGTGGAAGATACCACGTGCTATTTTGGAAAAAGTGATCAAAATCATTGTGTGATTATACTAAATAAATGTAATGCACATTGTGCGCAATTCTTATAATAATAATAATATCGTATGGCCTCGGGTGCCTGGTGCAAACTTTGTTAATTGACACCCAGAGGGTAGCTTGCATGTCGAAATTCTTTTAATAATAATATGTCTTCTTCCGTCTTCTATGTCCTGTCCAAACAGATACGTGCTTTTTGTCTTTTACCTGAAATTCCCCGAATTTTCTAACCTTACTTCGGAATGTTATCCATTATGGGGTTTGAAGACCTTTTTCAGTGTTGCCTTAGTAAACAAAAGTTTGGTGCTTTTCGGTCGGTCAACACGAATTTACCGAAAAGAGTTGGGTTATACCCTAATCCTGAGACAAAATATTGCATGACATTAATAAATACACTAGGATGACCAAATTCGACCGTCAAGCGATCATCATCATCATCGCTGGCCATCCTTTTGTTTTGAAATGTTATCCTATGTGGAATTTCTTCTTTTGCAATGTTCATTTCTGTTAGCGGCTTCGGTGGCGTAGTCGGTAGCATGCTGAACTTCTATGCCCAAGATCGTGGGTTCAAACCCGGCCGAAGTCTTCGGGTTTTGTAAGAGCATTAAAATCCCTCAATAAGCCTTCCTTCGGAGGGGAAGAAAATCCGGCGGTCCCATGTCATAGATTTATGGCATGTTAAAGAACCTTCCACTAATTACACCTGTGTGAAGCTAAATTAGGTTAGGTTAAACATTTGACAAACGCTCTTAGGTTCCGACGTTCGTCGCCAGGAGCCGACTGCAGTGGCGTCTAGTAGCCAAGATCTGAACTAGTTAGTCGATGACGGTGGCGTTTGGCGGCAAAAGTAGGAACTACTTGAAATTCAATGTCTGCAGTCCTTACTTGAGTTAAAAACAGATAACACACACTTATACAGACATCACAATTAACACCGGTTATGAGACAGGTTCTACACACACCCAAAGTACACGGGGCTGCGTTGTCGCAGCCCCTAAACTAAGGAACCAACCAACCTTCATTTCTGTTAAATCATTCTTGACCTTGATGAACTAAGTAACTAACTTTCTGGGATTTTTGACGACGACACGGTCAAATATTTTTAACATATCTATCCAGGTTTATTCGGACCAAGAGTCCATAAACAGAAAATCTACTTTTCTCACAGCATCTGTTAGTTTTTCAGTTTAAGTACAGTGGAACTTGGATAATTCGAACCTCAAGGGACCAGTAAGAAATTTCGAATTATCCAAAAATTCGAATTAAGAAAGTTCTTTGAAAAGGGTAGACAAAAGATATTGTACTGCATTACGTTTACATATAGCCTACGTTCAACAAAGCAGATTAACAGACAACGGTACTGTATAACGACTGTATCGTGAATAACCTGAAAAGTTTCAAATGATAAAATAAAACCAAAATGTAAGTTACTATTCACCTATTTAACGACAGTAGTTATCCAGCAATCTAGTTAAATCTTAGAGAAATCTACTGTTTTTCAAAAGAGTTTGAGATTTTCATCTGTTTCCAACAATTAAATGTCTCGGCCATCACAAAAGAATCTAACAAATGTAATAAACGGAAAAAAGAATCACTTACGTCATTTCTACTTTCAATAAAACGCCTTAGTTCTGTGATGTGGTTTGTTGCACTCGGAACACTTTTTTCGGGAACCATCTTGTTTTTCGGAGTTTTTACACGTAAAAACTTCGAATTATCGGAAATATAATTCGAATTAACCACGATTTTTTAGCAATTATTTTTTATAAAATGCTAGGGACCAAGAGAAAGATTTCGAATCATAGAAGATTTCGAATTAGCCACGTTCCACTGTATAAATTTCTTAATTACTTTTTGTATCCATTTATTCCCAAATTTTTGGTCCAAATATTTTTCTGAGTTCTTTCGTTTCTCTTTCACCGAATCCCTCTCATTCTCTTTCCCTTTGTTTTGTTTAAGGCTAAGCATTCCATTGCATAAAGACATTATTGTTTGATGGCTGCTATGTAATGTTAATTCATAGCCCAATTCCATTTTCTGAGCTAGTTTTGTTTACTTTTATATCCGGATTGTTTGGCTGTATTATTTCCCCGTTGGTAATTAAAAAATACATCATCATCATCATCATCATCATCATCGTTGACCAACTCCCGTTTCCCGGGTGTGGTATACGAGCCCCCTCCATCTCTGTCGATCCATGAACCATTCTTCGTTCACAATCTTCTTCCATCCTGGCCTCTCTCCTGGACATCCTTCTTCACCAGATCTGTACATTGTTTCTAGGTGTGCCAGCTGGTCTCCTCCCTCCTAGGTTTCTTTCATACTCCCTTCTTGCAGTTTTATTGGCACTCATTCTCTTCTCGTTGCCGAACCACTTCATTCTAGACTTCTGGATTTTATGTAGTATAGAGATGATGATGATAATTGTTGTTTTAAGGGGCCTAACATCTAGGTTATCGGCCCCTAATGGTTTGGGTGATCATGAAGATGAAAATGAAATGTGAACTATAACCAAAACTAACTACTAACTTATATACTAAAGGAAGAAATAATGGAAAACAAAAGGAGAATAAGGCAAATAAAGAACAGGAGGAAAAGAAATGCCCTCAACCCTCGAATAATGAGGATTGAGGGACTTGGAAGGAAGGAGAGCCATGAAAGGCTGATAGGAAAGTGAAAGAAGAGGGGGTCCGCCCCAGAGGCAATGGATAAAATGGGGAAAACCGGACCCAGCTCAGGAATACCTCGGGGTCGCCAACTCCTCGAACTCGCCAGTCATAAGCCCCTGAGGGTGTTGCAATATCCAGGGTGCACCAGACGTGGTGGGGTTACACACACCCTGCCTCCTTGAGAGCCTTGGGCAGAAGGCAGGCGATAACATGAAAAGAAAAAGAAGGCTGACCCCTCGCAGAAGGAGGGTATCAGAAAAGATGAGACATGGGCGAATTAAGGCGGGAAAGGAAGAGACTCCCTAGGCCTCGGTTACCCTAATACCGTCGGGGTCGGAAGGAAAAGGAAGCTTTTAGTTTAACGTGACCGTTAATCTTGAGATCATGGGCCACGGGACCTCCTTTTTACGTGGAATCCGAACCACAGGACATGGCATTTTACTTCGAAAATTTCACATGCATTGACCGGGAATCGAACTCGGACCGCCTTGGTGAGAGGCATACAGCTAGACCGCTGAGACACCGCGCTCCCCCGGAGAGGGGGGGGGGGGGTCGGAAGAGAACAAGAGTTGACCAATTGTTGTTGACAGAAAAGAAGACGGAGAGGAGCCCGGCACAAGTAAGTGGAAGCAATGCTGACTCAGCTGGGGCCCCGTGGTCGCCAACCCACGTTCCACTAGATGTGAGCCCCTGGGGGGTCTAGTATAGAGTCTTCTATTCCCACCTCTTCTCTGATTTTATTATTCCTGATGTTGTCTTTCCTGGTCTTCTGGATCATAGTACGCAGGACCTTCATTTCTGCTGCTTAGAGTTTCGAATTGTCCTTCCTGGTTAGTGTGATAGTTTCCAGGCTGTATGTCACCTTGGTTTTGAGTGGCACTTGCTTAGTAGTTGTCTTACTTTGTGGTAAAAGTGCATTGTTTTGCTGATTCGATTGTTCACTTCACATATGACGGCTTCCGTGGCGTAGTTGGTAGCATGCTGAACTGCTGTGCCCAAGATAGCGGCTTCAAACCCGACCGAAGTCGTCGGATTTTTTTTCAAGCGTTTTATACGTATGCCTTCCTTCGGAGGGGAAGTAACGCCGGCGGTCCCATGTCATAGATTTATGGCATGCAAAAGATCCTTCCACAGACTAAACTTGTGTGAAGCTAAATTGTTAGGTTAGATTTCGTCGGAACGCTCTATTAAAGTTCCAACGTTCACCACTAGGTATCATTGATATCTGGTAGCGAAAGTTGGAACTACTTGAAATTGAACGGAACTTGTAGCTCACCCTAATGGTGTCCGCAGGGAGTAGCTACAGTCTCAGGCGAGCCGAACATGTCCTCTGACATTCCCGGCACAAAAACCATACGATAAATAAATAAATGGTTAAAAATACACGAGATTAATAAATACACTTCAATTCCTAGTGAATCTATTATCAGGTAAATGTTGGACCGACTGAAAAGCAGTAATCATTACATGATCCACCTGGCAGCCTAAAACTGCTTCAGGGGCCGATAACCTAGATGTTGGTCCCCTTAAAACAACAATTATCATCATCATCAGCCTAAAACTGCTGAAGAATTAATTAAACAAAAATAGTAGTTGTTTGTATTCTGGTTGGTTGGTTCCTTAGTTTAGGCACTGCCACAACGCGGTCATGTAGCCCCGTGTTCTTTGGGTGTGTGTAGAATCTGTATGATAAATTAAACCCCTGGCACTACAGCCCATGAAGGGCTTAAGCCTACCAAGCGACTGCTGCCCAGCCAATTGGACTGCATATATTGAGGTGACGCGTGATCAGCGCATCGGGTCCCCTGGGCCGTTAATCTTGATTTTCATGATCGGGACGCTGCGTCACTGTCAGACAGCTGCTCAATTGTCCTCACGAGGCTGAGTGCACCCCGATCCATCCCTCACGTCAGTTTCCAAAATCCCTGACGGAGCCGGGAATCGAACCCGGGACCTCCGGGTGAAAGGCAGACGTACTAGCCCAGCACCACGGGCAGGTAGAAGCTGCCTGATAACCGGTGTTAATTGTGATGACTGTATTAGTGTGTGTTATCTGTTTTTAATTCAAGCAGACGATAATTTCAAGTAGTTCCTACTTTCGCTACCATATGCTACTGTCCACGACACTTAGCTCTGAACTTGGCTAGTACTAGATGCCATCGCAACAGGCACACTGAGAAGAACGTTAGAAATTAAGTGCATTGTTCAAACCTAACCTACAAATTTTGCTTCACACAAGTTTGGTTAGTGGAAGGTTCTTTATGTTCAACCCTGACTATTATATGTCATAAAACTGTACTATAATGAGGCACATTATAACACTATTTTTAATTATGAAACATTTTCTCCCACCAATCAGAGCTCAAGAAACAGTTGTTTGGCCAATTAGATAATTAGATTTGCTGAGTTCCACGGCCTTCTAATTTAAATTTCACTGCCTGGCCTAGTGTCATAGTAGGGTAATCTAGGAGGCTATGGTCAAGTACAAGGCATTCTCTGCGTCTCATGCGCTCTGTTCAGTACATAAAACTGGCGAAATCTCGACAGATATTTATGAATACTTATGTTCGAACATAAAATAGTTTTAATAATTATCGTCGAACATAAACAGTCGTATGCAACTCGCCTATAATGGTAATTAAGACACTCGTATGGAAATTATAAAACTCGCACACGCTCGTTTCATAAACATACTCGTGTCTTAATTATTGCCATTAGAGACTCGTTGCATAATGTATTTTTAGATGCCAAAAATCCATGACATGGGCCCTTCGGCTTTACTTCCCCTCCAAATGATGGCTTACTGTGGGATTTTTAACGCTCTTTAAAATCCGATTACTCCGGCCGTGTTTGAACCCGCGACCTTGGGTATAGACGCTTATCATGCTACCAACTGCCGCCCCACTGTATTTGAAAGAAGTGACTGTCTCTGCATACACACGGGGCTGCTGACCTGGATGTCTTTCGATATTCAATTATTCCCGTGTACGCTGGCCATCAAAAGTGAGCTTTGTTGAAAAGTATAACTGTGGTCGCCAGTGCCATTGATTTATGTAATGCGTGAGTATAATCAGTAATCACCAGCGCTCTGATCCGGCAGAATGGCCGCCCCTCTGTCATTTTTAATTCCTCCATTTCCGTGAACAGTGTCAATATGCAGCGCGAACCACAGTAGCGTTTTGTAAAATATCACTGGCGATTTCACCGCCCGTACCTCTTATGCACTTGATATATTGCCTACTTTATTTAGACCAAATAACCCAACTGTGACTTCCTGTTATAAACTCTATTTCTGGTGCTCTGAATGAGTCAGTGCCATTCATACTGGCATTTATTGTTATTGTCCTTTGGATGTCACAACTATAGGGATGTGGATTGGTTGACCAAGAGGCCCTGACTGAGCCCAGCTTTGCTCCCGCTTACTCCTGCAGGTGTCACTCTTTCATTCTTTCTGTGTCCGCCTCATTACGTAGTGGCTAGCAGTCTTGGCTGTCACCACAGAGGCCCGGGCTCGATTCCTACCTTCTCCATCCTGGAAGTGGCGAAGGTCATACCAGTACGCAGAAAGTAGTTATTTTAGAGACCTGCTCCATAGTTAGTTTCCTTCCTCAACTTACAGATACAGAGAACTCCACTCCATCTTGCAACAAATGCCGATTAAATGGTGAATTTTATCCAACGATATGGTGAACATATGAATAATAATAATAATAATAATTATTATTATTATTATTATTATTATTAATATTATTAAAGATAAATCGCACAAATTGTGCATATTGATGAAAACAAACTGTCATTAACAAAACTTCACAATGGATGATCCCCGATTTGCACAATAAATTACATGGTATCTACTACATTGCACCCCGCATAATTTACATACGCAGGATTCATCAGGCTCATGAAAGTATTCGGTATTACACAGTTTGTGGTGATACCCATGTACCGCCATCGAATTGACAAAGTGTCGCAAGTCTTGATTTGTGTTCATCCATGTCCGAGTCATCATGGCCTCCGTGGTGTAAAACTCGAACCAGATTTCGTCCCTTTTCTGTATTCTTTCCTGCATTAGTTTTTTCCAGGCGTCTGTGGATGGTAGCCCTCTCTTCATCCGAAGGTCCTCAATGAAGAAGGTCTCTCTGGCGAGTTCATATGCTAATCTTGATTTTGTATACTTCTATATCCCCAGGGTAGCCTAACACTAACACATCAATACATATAAGTCCAAATCCCTCTCATATCAGGCCAAGTACAAGCATTATTGCACAGTAGTGAAGCCACAGTGCCTCTAAGCGGCAGAAACCTTATCAAGAATGAAAACTGTTGACATTGAGTAAAAGGATAGGAAGTTCTTCCGGAAAATTCTAGGTCCCAAGAAACTATCTGGAGATGGATACAAATTTCAACTGAAGTCAAACCAAGAATCCTATGACAAGTTTGAAGGGATTTCTGTCAGAATGAGAAAGAGGAGGTAGATATTCAATGGACATATTAAACGATTGGGGACCGAGATTTTGGCTAAGAAAAATCTCAACCTTCAGAAGAAATGGAAGGTGCAACCCAAGGTTCGTATATAAGAGGTTGCCTCGTTCCGCGCGCATGCGCTCTACTCCCCCGGCTGATGACGTATTGCTCAGACCCGGCAACAGCCAACACCACAGTCTCCAGTAAGCTGGCAGCTTCAGGTATTCTTTATGGTGTTGTGTTGATGTGTTTATCTATTCTCGTTACGTGTCATTATTTAGTGGTGTTTGATAGTGCTTCATTAAGTACTGCTCTACACGTTTCCCCTAGTAATAGGTAAGTGCTCGGTAAATGAAAGAGCCATTTGTGTATCATTTGCTTCGTGGTACGACCTTATAGTTTTGATGTTTTTTTTTATCTCTTTCAGTTTTCTACGGTGCCTGGAATGAGATGTACGGTGGCTTTGTGTACAAACAGTCTTATTAGAACGAAGCTGGATCCCGGGAGTGCGCATATAAAGTATCATTCATTCCCTAAAGACAATTTAATTGGGCAAAAATGGGTGCTGTGTACTAGAAGAGACGGGAAGTGGGATCCGAATACTTCACAAATATGCTCTGAACATTTTGCGGAGGATGACTATGAGAGGGACCTGAAAGCAGAATTATTGAATTTAATCCCTAAGAGAAAACTAAAACAGACTGCTGTGCCTTCACTTAAATTAGGAACTGATATACCCGAAGAAACCCAGCTGCAGATACGTGAACGTGAAATACGTAGTGAGAAGAGAGAAAATAAAAGAACTGTGAATCAAATTTTAGAAAGCTCGTACTCTGTCCCAGAAGTGTGTGATGACGTCCAAACTACAACGGAGGAAAATCAAATAGATGTTTTGAAGATGGAAAATGAAAAGTTGCGACAAAAGAACGCAGAGCTGGAGAAGAGAATCGTACTGAAAAGCCAAGAAATTGGCAGGCTTAAAAGAGAACTTTGTAAAATGAAGATAAAAAGGATTGATGAAACCAGAGTGCGTAAAGAGGACCGGGAAATACTCGGTTCAGCTTTCACCGAAAATCAAATAGACATCCTTTTAAGTAAGAAAAATAAAGTTAAATGGACAGACGATGAAATATCTCTTGCATTTTCCCTGAGATATATTAGTAAGCGTTCATATGTTTTTCTGAAGAAGAAAATGAACATTCCTTTGCCTGGACTGTCTACACTGCAAAATTGGGCATCAACAGTCGATATGAACAATGGTGTTCTCCAAGATGTTTTCCGCTTTCTGGGCGTTGCTGGTTCATCTTTGAGCAAGAAAGAAAACATTACGGTTCTTCTTTTTGATGAAATGAAAGTTAAAAGCGTCATGGAATATGACAGGAAAGGAGATGAAGTTATCGGGCCACACTCCAATGTGCAAATAATAATGGCTCGGGGACTTTTTGCTCAATGGAAGGTGCCTCTCTTTGTTGATTTTGACGTGAAAGTAACCTGCGAGATTTTAAACTCTATTATTTTAAAACTTTCCGATATAGGGTACATTGTAAAAGCATGTGTTAGCGACATGGGGGGTGGAAATGTTGGACTTTGGAAGGAACTAGGAATTAGTACTGAAAAACCCTGGTTCACTCATCCCTCTACGGAAGAAAAAATATACATGTTTGCTGACGCGCCACATCTTCTGAAACTAGTACGGAACTGGTTTTTAGACACTGGGTTCCAGCTAAAGAGCGGACAGATTGTAAATAGAAATCCTATCGTAGCATTATTAAATGATCAGAAGAAAAGTGATCTCAAAATGTTGCATAATCTGAACGAAAGTCACATCACCGTGGAAAAGACTCAGAGACAAAATGTGAGGAAAGCGTGTCAGTTATTGTCGCGCAAGACAGCCACTGCTCTGAAATTTATGAAACCGGGAGCTGATCCTCAGCTGGCTGAAGAAACTGGAAAATGTATTGAAATAATTGATAGGTGGTACGATGTGATGAATACATACACTCCCAAACCTTCAGGTAGACCTTCCAAGAACCCATATGGAAAAGATCTGGAATCTCAAGACGCAATTCTCAACGACATGTCTGAATTAATTGAAACAATGAGATGCTGTGGCAAGAAAAATATACAGCTTTTTCAGAGAGGAATCATCACAACAATTAAATCTTTGAAGTATCTTCTATTAGATTTGAAGAGTGTCCATGGTATTGAATACATACTCACCCACCGTCTCAACCAGGACGCTTTAGAAAATCTGTTTTCTCAGATTAGGACGAAAGGGGGTCTGAATGATCATCCTTCTCCTTTAGACACATTATAACGTTTAAGAATGATTATTTTAGGGCGAAATCAAGGACTCCTTCAAAGTAATTCTAATACAGGAACCGAAGATGATTCCGAATATATTCCAGCCAAAGTGCTTCGAATGTCTGGTGTATTATGCAAGAAGGAAGAGGATCATCCGGAGAAAGATAGCGAAATAGATGTCACCAAAGAAATGATTGCATCTTCGATTCCTGTAAACGAATTGAGCACCCCCCCCCCCCCCCCTAACTGAAATGGAAGCCAATGCATTGTTTTACCTTTCTGGGTGGGTAGCAAAAAAGCTTAGATCGCCATGTCCAGACCTTGGTAGCTATACATTAGTAGCTCTGAATCGCAGACTCTGAATCCACAAAATGCATGGATCAAAAGTTTGTCGTTCGGTGGACTCGTAGAGCCTTCTGAAAGCTGGAAAAAAGAAGCAAAATTGCTAGAAGATGAATATAAGAAGTACCATGGTCTCAAGAGCATAAAAAGGGGTAAATTGTGCATTACCAATTTGGTTGAATCTCTTTACAAGAAATATCCTGAAATAAATCGTGTAGTGGTAGAGACATTCGTTCGACAGAGGACCTTCATACGAATGAAGTTCAAGAATGCACTGAAGACAACACAGGGGAGCTACAAGAGGAGTAATGAATGTTCAGTCTCTCATGAAAAAAATATCCAAGAAGATGAAAAAATACACCAGGTGAATATATTTTCAGGCTTGAACGCTCGATTGAGTTCGTGAACAGTGAGCAAATGTACCGGTAATAGTTTTCCCTACTTAATTTCAACAGTATAATTGAGCATGAATTTTAATAGAATTAAAACAACGCTGTGTATTGTACATTATGTTGAACTTTATCAATTATGACTCAATTTTGAAGCTTCAGAATTCTCGTTCTGTGTCGATTCGAATAACTTTTATATTTAATTATTCATGATTATGATGATGATAATTGTTGTTTTAAGGGGCCTAACATCTAGGTTATCGGACCCTAATGGTTTGGGTGATAGTGAAAATGAAAGATGATCAAATGAAACCTACAACTAAAACTAACTACTGACCTACAAACTAGAAGAAGGAATGGGAAAACAAAAAGTGTATTTACACGCTCTGATTATTTAAAGCTCTATTATATTTAAACTGCATTTATAGCTACAAGTATCACGAGTTCTTATGTTGTACATCAACCCCGTGGTTACCTTCTGCAGTAGTGCAAGGCTAGCCGTAACAGTAGTCCCAACCGCTCAGCGCGGGTCGGCTGATGACGTCACGCAGCAGGGGAGCGCTGTTACCACAGACCTTATGAGAACGAGGCAACCTGTTCTCTACAAGCCTTTGGTGCAACCTCCATGGCTTCTGGAAGTCCATCAGGACTTAGAAAGGGCAAACATTGGACCGGCCGAAGTATGGGATAGGACAGGATTAGGAACCAAAATCGGAGGTGTGAAAGATCGCCCCAAAGAAAGACCCACGCTTTCAGCCGAAGAACGATTGAGAAGGAGTCAGAGACTGAAAGATCTTTGGCAGGAAGCTAAACGATCATAAAGAAGAAACACGTTTACGAAGAAATCCTGAGCGGTGGTTGTGTATTTGTAGTCCATGGGTGGCTGTATCACATAATAATAATAATAAAAACACGAACTAAAATATTTGACCCATTGTGCATAGAGGGAGTGAGGTTGAAAAGGAGGTCTCTCGATTTATACATTCCGAGAAAATTGACACACTTTTAGAAAAATACATTTTTAGCCTATTTTTTTTAGCCTACTTACGATTTTTGCAAAAAATGAAAGTAGACTTATGAGATCAACACAGGGCGAAAAAAAGTGTGTCGGCCTGTGTGTGTGTGTGTGTGTGTGTGTGAGTCTGTGTGTGTGTGTGTACTCTGAATGTCTGCCCCCTATCAATTCGAACACTGTGAAACCGAATAGAACGAAAATTGGTACAGAGGTAGTACTAGCAAAGGGCACCTCAGTGTCATGTTTTATATCGCCGCCATCTTGACGGAAACGTAATGGCGGCCACACAAATGTTCAAAGCTTAAATCAAATTACGACTAACCTAATCATCCGATCTCTACCAAATTTTGCAACAACATAACTTTATGGAGGAAGCATCCTTTGACCAAATTAATAGGACATTACCCTAATAGTTTGCGGATGGCGGCCATCTTTGTGTCAAAATCGATTCCCCCTATTAATTCGAACACGGTGAAACCGAATGGAAAGAAATTTGGAACAGAGGTAGCACTAGCAAAGGGCACCTCAGTGTCATGTTTTATATCGCCGCCATCTTGACAGAAACGTAATGGCGGCCACACAAATGTTCAAAGCTTAAATCAAATTATGATTAACATAATCATCCGATCTCTACCAAATTTTGCAACAACATACCTTTATGGAAGGGGCATCCTTTGACCAAACTAATAGGTCATTAGCCTAATATACAAATACTGACTGTCATGGCGACTGAGATGCATCGTGCGTAAAAGTGCTCCGTAGAATACCTGCCGAAACCGCAACATAACTCACAAATAGAGTCTGCTAGGGTGTGTATTATTAACTATATACAACTTAGTGAATATTTAGTCAACAGTCATGACCCTAAAAGCCGTCAATCAAAGAATTTCAGCGTTTGAAGAAAAGCTCAAAGTATTTCAAACTCGCCTAGAGGGAGCCACCACAGCTGGAACGAGCACTTCTACCAACCTCAACTCCGTGAAAGTGGAAACCCTAGCTTCGGAGTTCGAGACTTTTCGCCTTGAAGTCATAACGGAGCTAAGTGACTTAAAAAAGGATTTGAATGACCAGATTGTGAAGCAAGAACTTCGAATTGATGAGGCAGAACAGTACAGCCGCCGGAACTGCCTACTGCTACATGGGGTAAGTGAAACTCCAAACGAAGACGTGTACGCTAGAGTAACGGAGGTACTTAAGGACAAGCTTAATATAGAACTGACTATGATGAGCATCGATCGGTGTCATCGATTGGGGAAACCAAAGAGATCGTCTGCGGATGTGGTGGTTACCGGTAGAAGACCAATTATTGTCAAGTTCACCCGCTACCACGAGAGGGAACGTGTCTGGCGCGCCAAGAGACTTTTAAAAGGAACTCCTATCCTCGTAACTGAGTCCCTCACAGCATCGCGCAAGGACATGCTCAACAAGGCCAGGGATCACTTTGGAGCAAGGAACACCTTCACTCTGGATGGGCGAATAGTGATAGTGGATTCTGACGGTAAAAAACATTACGTTAACACTCCAGCAGAACTTGCCTGCTTAATGAAAGGGCAGGTATCGGAAGTTAAGTGAACAGGTTAATGTGTGTAATTGTGAGTGTGTGTTTAATATGTTATTTTAATTTTAGTGTGAGTGATTGCATAAGTGATAGGTGGTTTAATTTTAAATTCAGTGAGAGTGGTTGTTTAACTGCTTCTAGTGGCTTGTGCATACATGAGGAAACAATGGTAAGTTGCATGCTCCCTTCTGTGTTATGGCCAGTGTAGTTGGTACCGTTACATTCAGTCCCGACAGAGATAATGACCTTCACCTTGACAATGAGCCTCCCAGCCCTCCCCAACCCCTGTCTTCGTCTCCCCCCACCCGCAATCATCTGGAAAGGGAATTTTCCGCATTTCCCCGTTCACTGCTGTGTGCACATGTTAATGCCCAGTCCATAATAGCACATCACGCTGAGCTCCAAGCTATTTTTGAAGGAAGCATGGTAAACCTTGTAGCAATTAGCGAAAGCTGGATGAGAGACTCTGTCCCTTTAAACATGATAAGTCTAGTAGGATACAATTCGCTCTTTCACAACCGACTGAAGCGTCGAGGAGGAGGAGTAGCTTTATTCTATAAAAACAATTTGGCGGCAAAGATTATAAAAACATCGAACCTATCTACTGACCCCTTGACCGAATATATGTTTGTTGAGCTCACTGTTGACGTGACTAAAGTGCTTATTGGTGTAGTATATAAACCACCTAAAGAAGGGAACTTCATGGATTTTGAAGAAACTCTACTAAGACTGTTACCTACCTACGAACACGTACTTATATTTGGTGACTTTAACACTAACATATTAATAGACTCCACTGACGCAAATCGTTTACGGAATATGTTTACCTCTTGTAACATGACAATATTACCACTCGGTCCTACTCACCACGTACACACCCCCCTAGGATCTTCACGCACTCTAATTGATTTAATTATCACAAATAACCCACAGAAAATACTAAAACACGGACAGATTTCAGTACCTGGCATATCTTTACACGACCTGATTTATTTAGCTTATTCTCTAAAAACTCCAAAATTTGCACCTAAATACATAACATATAGAGACATGAAAAGATTGAACCTTCAAGAACTAACACAAGACGCAATTCTCTGTCCATGGAACGATATACTACACTTGACTGACGTTGTTGAAAAGGTGAGCAGATTTAACAAAATACTGCTGGAACTATATGACAAACATGCACCTAAACGAACAGCAAAAGTCACTCGTAAAGCTGCCCCCTGGCTATCAAGTGACATTAAATCCGCAATGGCCGAACGGGACGCATTTCACAGACGTTATAAGCAGACCTTATCAAGTGACGATTTTGAAAAATATCGTGTGCTTAGAAATCGAGTTAAACAAATGATTCGAAATAAAAAGTATGCCTACTTCCAACAGCTAGCCGGCAACTTGAATGCTAGGAGCACCTGGCAGCAACTCAGGTCGGTAGGTATTGGGAGGCGCACTAAAAACACCAATGAGCAGGATATTAATCCTAATGAATTAAATGCTCACTTTGCTCGAGAAATAATTAGTACTGATCCCCAAATAATACAAACAACAATAAATACACTGCAATGTGTCCCACTACCTCACCGACCGTTATTCAAGTTTCGTGAAATAGATGATACTGTCGTAAGAAAAAAAATAATATCTATCAAATCACAAGCAGTCGGAATAGATGACATCCCAATTTCCTTTATCGTTAACCTGATAGAAGTATTACTGCCAATTATTACGCACATTTGTAACACATGTCTTTTAGAAGGTTTCTTCCCAACAATATGGAAAGATGCTTTAGTTATTCCAGTTCCGAAAAATTCTCTTGCAAATTCTCCATCCGACTATCGACCTGTAAGCATACTTTCCTCAATTTCCAAAATACTAGAAAAACTTATGCATGAACAACTACTTCAGTACTTGACGCAATACTCACTACTTGATCCGTTACAATCTGGATTTAAGAAAGGACACAGCACATCTACTGCACTCATTAAGATCACCGATGACGTAAGACGAGCAATGGATGAGCGTAAAGTGACAATACTCATTCTCCTAGACTTCAGCAGTGCATTCGACACCATTAACACGGACATACTTATGGCTAAATTGCAATCCTTCCATCTTAGCCCCGTTGCTCTCAAATTATTCGCCTCCTATCTTCATAACCGAAGACAACGTGTACTCCTTAATGAAAACAGAACTGATTGGAAGTTCAAAATAAATGGAGTACCTCAGGGTTCAATTCTCGGCCCCCTTATATTCATTTTATATCTGAACGACATCTCTTCGAAACTGGAAAACTGCAATTACCATCTATATGCTGATGACCTTCAGATATATTGCCACACAAAAGTAAATGACATAGATGCGGCAATTGAAAATATGAATCTAAATCTAAAGAGGATCAGCCGCTATGCAACTGAAAATTCTCTTGCCATCAACCCAATTAAAACACAAGCTATCGTAATAGGGCAGACTAAATTGCTTTTCCATTTACACAGTAGACCGCTTTCTTTAATTCAACTAAATGGTGTTGCTATCCCGTTCTCTAAATCGGTAAAAAGTCTTGGAGTCACACTAAATGAGACTTTGAATTGGGATGGGCACGTTACTAATACATGCAGGAAAGTTTACTCGTCACTTCATCCACTTAAGATTCACCAGTCCGTTCTACCCCGTAACTTGAAAATAAAACTCGTCCAAACCTTGATACTCCCTATATTTAACTACTGTGATGTTGTATTAGTAGATGCTACCGGTGAACAAAACAAGAAACTTCAGAGAGCTTTAAATTCCTGCATTAGGTTTATTTTCTCCTTGAAATTTTCCTCACATGTGTCTCCTTTTTATGATCTACTTTCCTGGCTAAAAGTAGAACAACAAAGGAACCTGCACATATGTACCCTAATCTATCGACTTCTCAATGAAAGTACTCCTCACTATCTCTCTTGTAATTTTCGTTTTCTTTCTTCCTTTCATGATCGTCACACGCGATCTGGATCTATAATTGCAATTCCTCTACATCATTCTTCTGCCTTCAGCAACTCTTTCCTCGTGTCGGGAACTAGAATTTGGAATAATTGTCCTCGTGACGTCAGAAATTGTACATCCCTTACAACTTTCAAACGTGCATGTAAAGATTTCCTCTTGAATTCGTAGGCCAACTAGAACAATTTGTGTATGAATGTGTGAGTGAATGACCATAGTATAATTTTGTTAAAAATGTATGTCATGTAAATTGTATAGCTTAGCTAATATCACGCAGTCGCCAATTTAATTTAATTTTTATTTTATTTTATTTTATTCTAGTATTTAAGGTTTTCCTAGTATTTAAGTTTGGTAGGTTAAGAATAACATATGTGAGTATTCATGTAAGTTGCACTGTCTGTGGTTAAGTGTAAGATAGGGCCTAGAGCCCTAACTTCGCCACAATAAAGGCACCAATAAATAAATAAATAAATAATATTTTGCGGATGGCGGCCATATTTGCGTGAAAATCGATTCTCCCTATCAATTCGAACACGGTGAAACCGAATGGAACGAAATTTGGTACAGAGGTAGCACTAGCAAAGGGCACATCAGTGTCATGTTTTATATAACCACCATCTTGACGGAAACGTAATCGCGGCGACCCAAATGTTAAAAGCTAAAATGTAATTACGACCAACCTAATAATCTAGTCTCTACCAAATTTTGGAACAACATGCCTTTTTGTGGAAAGCATCTTATGACTGACTACAAGGTCATCAGCCCAATAGTTCGCAAATAGCGGCCATGTATGTGTGCAAATCCATTCCCCATATCAATTCAAACACGGTGAAACCGAATTGAATGAAAATTTTACAGAGATAGCACTAGCAAAGGGCACCTCATATTCATGTTTAATATCCCTATAGCACGTTGTATTTCAACAAGCTACTACAACCAACATTCAATTATACTGCTTTGAAAGGACAAAGAGTTATAACAATTCCCATGCATTTAGGAGAAAGTAGGCTATATGTTCTTTACTGAACATCTTGTTTAAAAAATGGGCTTATGAGAGCAGCTTTTGTCCGTGTGTGGGTGTATGTGTGTTTGTGTGTGCGTGTCCCTAATAACTTATAAACGGCTGGAGCGATTTCAGTGACACTCGGTAAGTTCATAGTACTATTTTGGACGACGCCGACCGTGCCTTCCAAATTGTATTACGTTTCATCAATCCAACATCGCGGCTGTGCGAAATATTTCACCGGCATTCTAAATCTCCGAAATTATTACTCACATCACCCTTAAATTCTGTATGGTGATAAAGAGCACTACTATGAGTTCACCTATGTGACTTTCAAAAACCTGTTAACTACATAATGAACATGGCGGCCAAGCGAATTTGAAAAAAATAAACAGACTAATCACGCGATTTAATCATCTGAACGCAGTGAAACTTGGTACAGCAAATAACTATAAACATTTCAATGCACTGACATCTAATTTAGTACAAATGTTTACATAACTTCAAGATGGCGGCCATGCGAAATTTTAAAATTAAGTTTATATTTCTTGTGTTCTAATCATGCGATAGAAATCAACGTTTGAATAATAAACCTACACAATAATCCTCATCTAATAGTACATAAATCTAACGCCTATATATAAAAATCCAATATGGTGACCATACGAAATAGAATCTATACAATCTATTGAGAAACCAAGCAGCAGTCATTCGAGCTGAAGGACATGAGAGAGAATCTGGTATTCAGAAAGGTGCAAGGTAAGGCTGCAACTTATCACCCATACTTTTCAATCTTTATATTGAACAACAATGAAGGAAATTGTAGAAAAATTTAAAGTGGGAGTGAAGATTCAAGGAGAAATAATTTCAACTCTGAGATTTGCTGATGACATCGTCATCTTGGCCGACAAGCCTGAGGATTTGAATGAGTTTTTGAATGGTATGGCCTCCGTCTTACGGAAAGAATTCATGATGAAAATTAATAAATGTAAATCAAAAATACTGGAATGCAGCCGAAATAAAACAGAAACCTCTATGGAGATCAAATTGGCCGGTGAAAAGCTGAAGGAAGTTGGAGACTTCTGTTACTTAGGAAGCAGAATAACCAGTGATGGACGAAGCAAAGAGGATATAAAAAGTAGGTTGGCTCAGGGAAGGAAAGCCTTTCTACAAAAAAGGAATCTGTTAACATCGAATATAAATTTAGGTATTAGGAAGCCATTTTTGAAAGCCTTTGTCTGGAGCGTGGCGCTCTATGGAAGTGAAACTTTGACTATTGGTGCAGCAGAAAAGAGGAGAATTGAAGCATTTGAAATGTGGTGTTACAGGAGAATGATGAAGATCAGAAGGGTAGATAGGGTTACAAACGAAGAGGTATTAAGACGATTGGGAGAGGAGAGATGTTTCTGGCGACTGCTAATGAAGAGAAGAGGTAGGTTGGTAGGACACATACTAAGACACCCAGGAATAGCAAGCTTAGTTATGGAAGGAATGGTTGAGGACAAGAACTGTAGGGGTAGACCAAGGTTAGAATATGTTAAACAGATCGCCTTGGATGTATGGTGTGGTAGCTATGTAGAGATTCAACTATTAGCTCAGGACAGGGAGGCATGGAGAGCTGAATCAAACCAGTCAAAAGACTGACGACTCAAACAACAACAACGAAATATTTAGACGGTTCTCTATATCTAGGAATATATTACAGCAATCAAACTGAAAATGAGTATGTTGATAGAGGATGTATGAAAATAAGCTATATAGTTCTTCACGGAACTACTTGTTTTACATATTCAAAGAATGGGAAATGAAAGACATACTATAAGGATATTTTATCATACCTTCTCACTAAAACTGGATAATGGAAATGGCCTCAAAGAAATTAACGAAAGAAACAAAATTTTATGGGATAAGCAGCTTCAGATTGTTGGTGTACAAACTTCACTTTGCTGAAACCCCCTGTACTGGAGCCGCCACTGATCGGGAAGAAGAAAGGAACGAGAGAATGAAGAGATTTTGGGAAGAGAAGAAACCAAATCCATATTGATCTGTTAACTCATTGACTGTTACGCCCGTCTATAGACGGTGCACGAGAACTTCAATAATTGTTTCATAGTCCCCGTTCGTGCCGACTCGATCACAGGCATGTTCTGCCATCTGTTGGACATTATTAGTACTAAAACTCAGCAATTCTTCTAGGTTTTGTGCCGTGTCTTGTGTGGGGTTTCGCCTAGGCACCAAGTTGGCTCATCGGCGGGCTCTTGGTGTCCCCGCCCGGACCCCCACAGGAGTTACGAACTGCGCGTTACCTCCCTTTATATTGAGTGCAACTGCACTACTTGACTGCGAGAACTAAAAGCTCAAGCAGCCTTAACCTCCCTATGAGGGCTTTCATTCACCGGCCGTGAAAGCCAATATACCATCTTTTCGGAAGCTTTCATAGAGATGTTAAGGCTGCTTGAACTTTTAGTTCTCGCAGTCAAGTAGTTCAGTTGCACTCAATATAAAGGGAGGTAACGCGCAGTTCGTTACTCCTGTGGGGGTCCGGGCGGGTACACCAAGAGCCCGCCGATGAGCCAGCTTGGTGCCCTAGGCGAAACCGCAAAAAATATTAATTTGTGTACTAGTAAGGAGCAACAAGTATTACTTGCCTAGTGATTTTAGGAAATCATTTTCATTTGGGTCT
The DNA here is from genome assembly GCA_946902985.2 of Meconema thalassinum. NCBI lineage: Eukaryota > Metazoa > Arthropoda > Insecta > Orthoptera > Tettigoniidae > Meconema > Meconema thalassinum. The sequence goes on along the minus strand of OX336388.2, from coordinate 2,132,060,960 downwards.
TCACCTGGTCTGGAAATTATGCAGGCGTGGACACAAACATTTTAATTTCGATTTGTCTCAAAATGAAAATAAATATCAACGTTGGATTTTGATTTTTATTAGGTAAAAAAAAGAAAAAAACACCAAAACATACCCACTAGACATTGTAAGCTTTTCAATTGCCTGATAAGTTAAAATTTACTGGTTCAAACACCATAATGTTCTACATTAATTTTAATATCGAATGAAAATACTCAGCACTTAAAAGGTTAAATATGTTCAACCGCGGTCCTTAGTTCAACAAAACGTAGTAAAATAGGTCTAATAGTAATAACAATAAAGTTTGGTGGCTTCAGTGGTGTAGTTGGTAGTTTGCTGAGCTTCTATGCTCAAGATCGAGGGTTCAAACCCGGCCAAAGTCATCGGATTTGTTAAGAGGGTTAAAAATCCCTCAGTATTACTTCCTTCGGAGAGGAAGTAAATCCGGCATGTCATAGATTTATTGCATGTAAAAGAACATTCCACTAACTAAAATTATGTGAAGCTAAATGTGTAGGTTAGATATGATTAACGCTCTTTTAAGTTCCAACGTTCACCACCAGGTACCGGTTGTGGTGGCATCTAGTAGCCAAGTTCGTCGCTAGGTGCCGTTGACAGTAGCATTAGGTAGCAAAAGTAGGAAATACTTGAAATTAATCGTCTGCAGTCCTTACCTGAATTACAGATAACACACACTAATACAGCCATCACAATTAACACCGGTTATCAGACAGATTCTACAGACACCCAAAGTACACGGGGCCACATGACCGCGTTGTCGCAGCCCCTAAACAGAGGAACGAACCAACCAACAATAATTGTTGACGACTCGTTTAGATACGATAGATTTAGAGACGGTGAGATGTGGTAATTTTCCCATCAAAGTGATTAATTGCCGGTAAATCTACTGGTATGGCTTTCTTGCGTTTAATTACCTTCGAAGGCCAATTGCCTGGATTGGGACTCGATCCTGCAATCATGAGCACAGTGGGTGAAAACATTGTCACTGTGTCATGCAGCTAACTTGGGCAGGAAGATCGCTGACTACAGAATACGATGTTCAGTTGATCAGGTGATACAAGGTGCGTTCTCCTTTAAGAAATATAAAGACACTTCACTTTATTTGATACATGAATGGATATTCAAGAGCAAATGTGCGGCAGTCAGTTTATTTGATGTTATGAGAAACAGCGCCCCGTTATTCCTCTCAAGGAGTCTCCGAACGCTCTTTAGGATACAGCTTTCAGAATTCTCGTGCCTCAAGATGTAACAGCACGTCAACGACAGAAAATACAATGAGTGGTGGGAATGTAACGTTCATATTTCACCATGAGAAGTAAAGCAGAGTACGCATATCACGTAAGATATCACATATATAACTTTTTGTTAAGCACGCTTTGTCTCACCGCAATCCCTAGAAATAACTTATTATAAATAGGGCCCCGATTTTATGTGTTTATATCCCTCCCTATATTATTCTGCTAAGATCCCATTCCAGTTTTGTACCGAAAATAAGGTCCCATTAACACCAACCTACACATATGGGGTACCTACAGGTTCAGCATAACCCAATGCGTAAGAGAAACGCACTCACTTACTTTTTAATTGCCTCACAATTAAATAAATACCTTAAAACATGTACATTTACAATGAAATAATGAAAGAATGCAACACGGTAACCATGGTAACAGAATCTCACAGGTCCATCTATTTCTGTAAGACGCAATGCAATTCCAATTATTACATTACTGTGAAAGTTTCCAGACGGTTATAAGGTTATCACTGAACCAAATTAAGCTGTAAAATGCATCAATACATACAGTATAATGCGCTTAAGGGGGTCAAGGGGCACTCTAGAATTTTTTCACACAATTTTGACGTGTGAGTGTGGTATGAAAGGTCTTTTTCAACCGACTATAAACGGTCTCCGAAAACTACATTTAAAGGCCCTTAAATTAAGTGTCTGTGATATTCCCAAAAAACTAACTTCGCTCTGATATACCTATGAAGGAATGACAAACCCCTAACCACTGCCCCAGTAGCTGAATTGATAAAGTCTGATTATTCATACCAAGGATAAATCAGTCATAGCATTCATGATTGAGATTTTCCTAAGTGTACTCCTTCTTCTTCTTCTTCTTCAAGTGCCTCGTCCTCCAAGAACATTGGCGATCAGTAGCATGATCTGCTGTTTGTCCATCGCTGTGACACTGTATTAAGTCCAAACCACTGGCTTAAGTTCTTTAGCCAGGATATTCGTCTGCGTCCTGGACCCCTAATGCCATCAATCTTCCCTTGGATAATTAATTGCAAGAGGTGGTATTTCTTGTTGCGCATGAAGTGACCAAGGTATTCTAGTTTTCTCCTTTTGATGATACTGAGAATTTCCACGTCTTTGTTCATACGCCGCAGTACTTCCACATTTGTGACTTTAGCTGTCCATGATATCCTTAAAATCCTGCGATGCGTCCACATTTCAAATGCTGTCAGTTTCTTATTTAAAATCTCGGTAAGTGTCCATGATTCAACTCCATAGAGCAGGACACTAAAAACGTAGCATCGAAGCAGTCGGGTGCGTAATGACAGACTTAAATCGCGGCTGATCAAAACTTCTCTCATTTTCATGAAAGAACTTCTCGCCTGCTCAATTCTACAGCGAATTTCTTGACTTAAGTTCCAGTTATCATTGATTTGACATCCTAAATATTTATATGACGAAACCCTTCCGATTCTTTCATTACAAAGTGTATGAATGCCCTGAATTTCTTCTTTGTTTCTACTAACAACCATCCACTTAGTTTTTGTACATTTAAATGTAATCCCAAGGCGTTGCTTTCTTCAGAAATATAATCCAGTAGTGTTTGTAGATCATCCATACTTGTTGCAAGGATGACAGTGTCATCAGCATATCGGATGTTATCAATGATAGATCCATTTACCACTACTCCTTGAGACTTTCCATCAAGACCATCTTGGAAAATCTTTTCAGAATAGATGTTGAAGAGGAGTGGAGAAAGGATGCAACCTTGGCGAACTCCCTTCATAATTGATACTTCTTCAGACAGCTGACCATCAACACGTACAGCAGAACGTTGATTCCAGTACAGATTTCCAATTAATCGGATTTGAGCCAATCATATGGTATGTATCCACTTCGATAGATGTTATTGAACAAACCTACCTGCAAGGAAAGAGATCGTTCATCCTTGAGAAGCTTCATCCATCTAGTCCCAGGTCACATAAAATGTTCATCATTTTATCGTGTTGAACAGTGTCAAAGGCTTTTTCATAATCGATGAAACACATGTAAACATCGACACGAACATCACGGCATCGTTGAATCAACACCTGAAGACTGAGCAATGCCTCCCGAGTTCCGAAACTACTCCTGAATCCAAACTGTGTGCCACCAATGTTTTCCTCAAATTTATGATATAACCTCAAGTGCAGGATTTTAAGGAATAACTTCAGGGCATGACCCATTAAACTGATCATTCTATAGTCATTGCAGCACGTTGCATTGTTCTTTTTGGTAATCTGTATAAAAGTTGATTTGAGCCAATCATATGGTATGTATCCACTTCGATAGATGTTATTGAACAAACCTACCTGCAAGGAAAGAGTTCGTTCATCCTTGAGAAGCTTTAGTATTTCAATGTGCAATTCATCTGGACCTGGAGCCTTTCCACTCTTCGATATTGTTAGTGCATGTTCAATTTCAGCTCTTGTAATGTCTATGCCATCGCCCGTTCCTTACAACTAGAATATTCGCAGGCGAAGCCGCGGCGGGTATTGCTAGTAATTAATATTTAATTAAATATCTTTTACTTATTTACATAATATTATTGTTCTTTGTATAATTAAATACATAGTTTGGCATAAGTGAACTGCTCTCAACAGGACCGCGCAAGACCCTAACCAGAGAAGTAGTCTGTACAATGCAGTTCAATCAGAATTAAGCATTTACAACAACCACATATTCACTCCAAACAGGCAAATTCCGGAGGTTGCATTACTAATACTGCAACTAAATAAGTGTACATACTGTAAATATTTTCACCCATATTTTCAGACATAGATTTTGTAGCCTACTGTCGACCAAAGTATTATGTGCACTCGAGTTTGAAGGTAGTTTGTGACGTTACCAATAGACTTACATAAAATCCAATAACATCATCATTTTCGTCGTTCTATTTTACGTCAGTTCATGTAGGTTTTGAATTTTTAATTTATATTTATATTTTTTATCGCAGTTAGAACAGAAAAAGTGCCCGTTTTTAAGCGTGTTTCAAACATGCGTCACATTTATGAATTATTATCTCAAAAACCCGTCATCATATAGAATCCAAGTTTTAACACGATATACATTGAAATGTTATATAACTGGTTTATTTATTTCAAAATTTTGTGTGTCCAAAAAACAGAGTTGTTATCATTTTTGTAAGGTAACTTTTTCTCGACTCGGGGTGGTTGGAAAATGTAGTTCTTGGTCGCGTTGTAATCCTTATTCATCAGAAAGTTATGCTGTATGACTGTGAAATACGTAAATTAATTCACTTATTTTATATCGGTTTGTATTTGTTCGGGGAAATAAGGCATGGTTCACCAGCTAGCCGCTCCGCGGAAAGCTGTAGAGCATTGCCGAGATGGAGCCCATCACTTCCGAGCGAGGGGCGCCATGGCACAAACAACCTTCAAACTCGAGTGCACATAATACTTTGGTCGACAGTAAGTGTAATGGATCTGATGATGATCTGGTCATCCAAGTGTATGTATTATTCTCATGGTTTTTTTTTTCAGGATTAGGAATGACCCATCTCATTTGGGTAAAATCGTGTTGACTGACTGAAAAGCACCAAACCCTTTTCTAAAAGCTCAAGCAGCCATAATCTCCCTATGAAGGCTTCCAAAAAAGATGGTTTATTGGCTTTAACGGTCAATGAATTAAAACTAGACAAGATGTTCAGTAAAGAACATATAGCCTACTTTCTCCTAAATGTATGAGTAGTCTATAGTTACAACTCTTTGTTTTTATCAAAGAGTATGATAGAATCATTTCTTGGTTGAAGACCTTAGAAACTATTTACCTCTACCAAACACCACAACCTCGGAAAAAAATGCTACCATCATTGAAGAAAGAAAGAAAGAAAGAAAGAAAGAAAGAAAGAAAGATAAGAAGTATCTCAAGAATGTTATGGATCTGGAGACATAATCGACCGGACTAGCTGCGTGGCTCAGCGGTAACGTTCTCGCTTGCTGGGCCCTAGGTTGCAGGTTCATATCCAGGCGCAGTCAGCTGGCATTTGAGGGTGCACAAATGCGAGGGAGCCGTGTCAGTACATTTACTGGCACGATAAAGATCCCCTTCGGGGCAAAATTCCGGCACCCCGGCGTCTCTAAAAGCCACAGTAGTTAAAAGGGACGTAAAACCAATAACATTATTATTATTATTATTATTATAATTATTATTACATAATCAACCAGACGTGGGCAACATCCAACTTTGAGTTGTGGCATGTGTTTACACGTCTGGCTGTGCTTGGCTTTCACCAACCTAATTGAATTAACAAATCTTTCCATTAGCCTACAGTGACGTGTGTATACCAACTAGCCTATGTGGATATTTTCGATTGCTATTTGGCTGCAATAAATGTATTAATTAATATCCTGAACTAGCACCAACTGCTAGAGTTTGGGTACTATGTGAAATTGTTTTGTTCTGTAGTTCAAATAACATTTCGTACGATATCAGATGGGTTAGATAGAACGTGTTAGCAAATAATGATTTAGACTAAACGATTTAATCAGTGGAGTATATTATTTATATATAAAGCATTTTATACAAAGTTTATTTATTTTGTATCAGTACGCTATATTGCATGCAATACTCAAATTAGTGAAATATAAGTCAGGCACAAGATATCCGCTGCCATCTTGTCTTATTACTGAGTCGGCTCAGCTTTTTAAAATCACTTCTGCACTATAGTATTACAAAATAAACTTTTAATTTCGAACGTGCCTCTTCCTTTAGAACAGTTAAAACGATTCTCGGTTCTAAAATTGGAACTGGTGGGTCCCATGACGTGGATTATAAAGTTTGCATAATTCACACGGCCTTCTGAAAAGGTACGGCGGATTACCTTTTATTTTTTTTACAAGACGCGTCCTATATGAAGGTATGTTGTTACCAAATTTGGTAGAGATCGAATGATTTGTTTAGTCGTTATTTGATTTTACGTTTTGAACGTTTGAGTGGCCGCCATTCAGTTTTGGTAAAGATGGCGGCGATATAAAACATGACACTGAGGTGCCCTTTGTTAGTTCTACCTCTGTACCAAATTTCGTTCAATTCAGTTTCCCCGTGTTGGAATTGATAGGGGGGGGGGGGGGACAGACATTCAGAGTACACACACTCCCACACACACAGACAGACACACATTTTTTCGCCCTGTGTAGATCTCATAAGTCTACTTTCATTTTTTGCAAAAAATCGAAAGTAGGCTAAAAAAAATCGCTGAGTTTTATTTCACTGGTCGTGAAAGTCAATATAGCCTACCTTCCTTTCGGAAGCCTTCATAGGGAGGTAATGGATGCTTGAGCTTTTAGTTCTCGCAGTAAAGAGGCGCCGGTGTGCTTCATAAAAGGAGACGTAGCGCGCAGTTTGCTGCTCCTGAGGGGGTCCGGGCGGGGACACCAAAAGCCGGCTGAGCCAGCTTGGTGTCCTAAGCGAAACGTCACACAAGACACGGCACAAACAAACCAAGAATAATTGCTGAGTTTTGATTCACTGGCCGTGAAAGCCAATATACCATCATTTAAAATTTAATGTTTTCCACAGTACGGTATTTATGTATCCTGAGAGGTAAATGGCCTGAATGTTACTAACACCAATTTTACTGTAAATGGATGTTGGCTTGCCGAAGGAATTTAATAAACACCTCGCTTCTTTATCAATCACCAATGAAGATTAAATATAGGCGCACTGGCTTCTCTCTTACCGGATATTACCAGTGGTAGGGACGTGATGGCGGAGAGCGAGAGAAGCTTTAAGCTCATCGAGTAACAGGTGAGAAATACCCATGATACCTCAGCATTGTAAGGAAGATTCAATATTCCCCGTCGCAAAGCGATGTTCCTTCTCTTTCAGGCTGATATAGCCTCGAGCAAACTTTCAATTTTCTGAAAGGAATTTTGTGGCTGCTTTCTCGTTCCTGCTACAACATGAATGCAAATTTCTTTGAGCTGTGGCAATACGCCGCCTTCTGTTGTCTAGCCTCTAAAGCTAGAGGCTTGTTCCTTACCCAGTGTCTATGTGACAAAATCTTTTACAAGGCGCAATTTGTGATGCTAACCCCATTAGGCCTAAGGGGTTAATAGAGGAGTGGTCCAAATATAAATTTTGGCATGCACGGTTCATTAACATGTATTAATACGAAATTAATAATATTCATTACGTAAATATTCGCATAACATCAGCCATTTATGAAACTTACAGGCTACTAGCACAAAAGTTGAGAACTCGAAACAACATCCTCCATAAATTATGTGGAACTACCTGGGGATCTTCAGCGACCACCTTGCGATCTTCAGCCTTGGGTTGGTGTTACTTATTCAAGTGTTGAGTATTGTGCACCTGTTTGGTTGAACATTCATCACACAAGGCTTGTTGACACCCAACTTAATACCACAATGCGCACCATGTCTGGCGCAATCACTTCTACTCCAGTTCATTGGCTTCCACTGCTAACCGGTATAATGCCACCGGATCTACGCCGATCTAATGCCCTTATGAAGGAATTCCACAAGATCTCCAGGAATCCTAGTCTACCCGTGCATAATGACCTGCCACATTTGAATCTTAAAAGACTAAAATCACGCCATCCAACTCAGCGTGATGTTGCTGACATGGATGCTAAGGATGTTAAATCTCTTCATGAATGGAAAGGTCGGTGGGAAGCAGCAATGGATATGCACCTGCATGCCTTCTTCACAGGTCCCAGATTTCCAAGTGGATTCCAACTACCACAAAAAACTTGGACTGCCCTGAACAGAATCAGAACGGGACATGGTCGGTGCAGAGACGCCCTCCACAAGTGAAATAAGCTACCTAATCCAGACTGTGACTAAGGAGCTCCACACCATACTATTCATCACATTATCTGAGAATGCAAGATTCGAGCTTATCACGGTGATGAAGCAGACTTCCTGTTGGTAACTCCAGATGCTGTACGCTGGATTGAAAATCTAGACATTCAGTTGTGAAGCACAAATTACTTTGTTTCTCTTCTGTAAATATATATATAGCTGCTAAAATTGGACTTAAAGTTGCCTTCCATAAAACTAATTTTATCACAAATGTCAAAGATGCCTCAAAATTCATCACGATTGGTCTGCAAAAAATCAAAAAAGTCCGAAAATTTAAATACCTAGGAGAATGGATTACCCCTAATCATTCAGAAATAGCTGCCATTGAGAGCAGATGTAACAAATTGGAAGGTGCCTTTCAAACCTGCAAAAACATTTACAAAAGTAAAAGCTTGTCCCGGAATGCCAAACTTTGTCATTATAACACAGTAATTAGGCCGTCAGCACTGTATGCCGCAGAATGCTTACAGATGACAAACAAAGGCCCATTGAGAAAATTAGAACTTAAGTATCGGAAAATTCTAAGGAAAATATAAGGACATGTTAATGATAATGGTACTTACAGAAGATGACATAACAATGAATTATTTGAACATATAGAAGATTTGGTGAGTGTGATGAGAAAAAGGATAATGTCTTTCTTTGGACATTTGGAACGGATGGAGCATCATCGACTTTCATATCGAATACACTCATCAATCTCTAAAAAAAAATCCTATTGTAAATGGTCGATGCAAGTTTAAAAGGACCTAACAGAAGCTCGAATCAATTAAGCTCTGGTTTGGGATAGGAACCTGTTCAGAAAGGCGGTTAAATCAACCAGTAATCTACATCCTTTAGCATCTGTGATGCCTCGCCCTCACTGCAAGTGGACGGAAGAAAGGAGAGCTGAACATTCGTCAAGAATGAAGATCTACTGGCAGACAAGAAAACAAGCATTATAATGATCATATGAGTGAAGAACATCGTGGTCCATTGATGGCCGAAACGACTAATATGTATATATCTTTATATATATAATTCTTCGACACGTGTGTATGTGACTGAACTCCTCCTAAACGACTGAACCGATTTTGATGGAATCTGGTATGTATATTAGGGTGGGTCCATGTATGGTTTAGATTCACAATCAGACCCGGTAGGTGGAATGAACACAATTTTAGAACCACAATTTACACACAATTTTAGAACCTCAATATACAGTCAAAAACAGTCGTCATGGAAACCACTAGCCTTGGCCTTCGTGAAAGCTGATGTCTTTGGACGGTTTGTCTCTGCACGTTAGAGCCACCTGGTCGCAACCTGTGCAACTACCGCCATTACATACACTCCGCCCGTGGCGAAAAATTGTGTTTTATACCCAAGGTGGCAGTGATGTCGAATTCTACTGTTTGTCTCTGCACGTTAGAGCGTTTCAAAGTCCCGTATGCGTTCATATACCATTCATTCGATTGCCATGAAACTTGGGTGATATGTTGAGTGAGCTCCAGGGAAGGTGTTTGGCTTAGTAAATCTATTTTACAATACAGTAGATAGCCCACGAATAGATTCAACAAATGAGCGACGACGCGCGAAGCGTTTCAAAAAGGTCCCGTATGCGTTCAAATACCATTCGTCCGATTACGATGCAACTTGGGTGAGATGTTGTGTACACTCCAGGGAAGGCTTCTGGCTTAGTAAATCAATTTCACATTAGGTAGCGCACGACTAGATTCAACAAATGAGTGACGACGCGTGAAGCGTTTCAACAAAATCCCGTATAAGTTTATATTCCATTCATTGATTGAGATGAAACGTTGATGAGTTGTTGTGTACACTTAAGTGAAGGCTTCTAACTTAGTAATCCATTTCACAGGAGGTTGCGCACGAGTAGATTCAACAAATGAGCGGCGACGTGCGAAGCGTTTCAACAAAGTCCAGTACGCGTTCAAATACCATTCGTCCGATCGCGATGAAACTTGAGTGAGATGTTGTGTACACTTACGTGAGGGTTTCTAACTTAGTAAATCCATTTTATAATAGGTAGCTCACGAGTAGATTCAACAAATGAGCAACGACGCGCGAACTTTTAATCAAAGTCCCGTATGCGTTCATATACCATTCATCCGATTGCAATGAAACTTGGGTGAGATGTTGTGTACACTTACGTGAGGGTTTATAACTTAGTAAATACATTTCACAGGAGGTTTCGCACGAGTAGATTCAACAAATGAGCGACGACGCACGAAGCGTTTCAATAAGGTCCCGTAGGCGTTCAAATACCATTCGTCCGATTACGATGGAACTTGGGTGAGATATTGTGTACACCCTACGGAAGGTTTCTGGCTTAATAAATCCATTTTACAATAGGTAGCGCACAAGTAGATTCAACAAATGTGTGACGGCACGCGAATCATTTCAACAAAGTACCGTATGCGGCCATATACCATTTATCAGATTGCGATGAAACTTTGGTGAATTGTTGTGAACACTCAGGGAAATGTTTCCGTCTTAGTAAATCCAGTTTTTAATAAGTAGCGCACGAGTCGATTCAACAAATGAGCGACGGCGCGCGAATCGTTTCCACAATGTCCCGTATGCGGTCATATATCATTCATCCGATTGCGATCAAACCTTGGTGAATCATTGAGTACACGCCAGAGAAGGGTTCAGGCTTAGTAAATCTATTTTACAATAGGTAGCGCATGAGTAGATTCAACAAATGAGTGACGGCACGCGAATCGTTTAAAGAAAATCACTTATGCGTTCATATGTCATTCATCCGATTCCGATGAAACTTTGATGAGTTGTTGTGTACACTTACGTGAAGCTTTCTAACTTAGTAAATCCATTTCACAGTTGGTAGAGCACGAGTAGATTCAACAAATGAGTGACAGCCCACGAATCATATAAACCAAATCCCGTATGCGTTAAAAGCCATTTATCCGTTTGCGATGAAACTTTGGAGAGTTGTTGTGCACGCTCCAACGAATGTTTCTAAATTAGTTAATTCAATTCACGATAGTTTAGAGGCAGTTAACAGAAATTGAAAAAAATATTGTGTATCCAAAAGCACTTCAAGAAACAAAGTTACAACACTTTCTTTGATTGCCAGGACAACGTCTGCCGGGTCAGCTAGTATAATTATATATAAGATATATATTACTGATAATGTCTGTATAAGCCATACGCTAGATAAATAATACTAGTATTGAAGCCATAATTATAAAACGTCAGCTGAGATGGACAGGACTCGTAATCCGCATGCCCAATAATCCCATTCCCAAAGTGGTGTTTTGCTCTGAATTAACAGAGGTAAAAGCTGTCTGCGAGGTCAGCGGAGGCGATTCAAAGACGTATTAAAAGCTAATATGCAAATGTGTCACATTGATATTAATAACTAGGAGTCCTTAGCCCTTAATCGCTCTTCCTGGAGATCATTTGTTCATCATGGAGCAATACATTTTGAAGAAAACAACCTACGACCGGTAGAAGATAGGAGGCGCCGCAGAAAGGACAGAGAACTCATTAGAAGGAACGCGGATGGCCCACCTGGAATCACTGCGGCAAATTGTTTGCATCCCGAATTGGGCTGTATAGTCACCTCCGAACTCACTGATGTGAGACATTCCGGATTGGAAGGCCAACCTACTCGATACGAGTGTTTGCTATGATGATGATGAAACGTATATTCATGAATAATGTAACCTTCAAAATAAAAGTTGATCAAGACAAATTTAGGTTATGGGCTCAACCTTGTTTTCAATTCAACACTTGCCTTGGCTCTATGCTACTCCACTGCAGAATATGCATGCCCTATATGGTATACATCTAGTCACTCGTAGCAAGTAGACATCGCTCTGAACGACACCTGCCTAAGACCTACGCCAACAGAAAAAAGTTTACTGCTTAGCCCGAATCTCCCCACCAGATATCAGACGTGAAGTGGTAGCCAGAGTTGAAAGAACAAAGGCAGACAACTCAGAAAACCATCCTCTATATGGGTACACACCATCAAATCAAAGGCTCAAGTCAAGGAAAATCTTCCTCCATTCAGCAAAAAAAAGCCTCACGGAACCGCCCGGAAAAATTAGATTAATATCATGGAAAAGGAGAGTTAAAGACCTTGAAGACTGGATTATCCCTCATGAAAGTTTACCTCCGGGACATGACAATGGATGGGTTTCGTGGAGAACACTGAACAGGTTGCGAAGTGGGGTAGGTAGGTCCAAGGTGAATTTGAAGAAATGGGGATACACTTCCAACACCACCATATCCGCGTGCCGGAAAGAACATACCATGGATCACCTTCTTGTATGCAGATTATCTCCTGCTAAGTGCACGACGAAGGACTTGACGGGGGCAACACCTGAAGCACGTGATGTGGCAAAATACTGGTCACATAGTAACATATAGTAGTGTATAGTTTCACTGACTGTTTTGATGAGATTGTATATAGTACCAGCTAAATACCATGTATGATATACTTTTTCTTGAGACTGATGTTGCTTCTGACACGATTAAATAAATAAAACTTGAAATATTTCCTCAATATCTACAACAGGCTGCCAACACAATTTTACATCATATTACACTATGTGATGCTTCCTACTCTACACACAGTTCTTTTTATTCAATATTTGACAAGCATGTTTATAAGGTCCCAGTGAGATGGGCAGCTTGCCGTTCACGATGTTCTATTGAAATTTTATTGAATTTAAGTGAGCGAGAGATATTTAGAATCCCCGTACCGGCAACTCCCTAAGCTGGGATTTGAACCAACGATCTTGGAATCGTAAGGCAAAGACCACACCGCTGATTCACAAAGGAAGCTGTAGATATGAAACCCAAGAGTCAGATGTCATAGATGCTATACCCTTTACAATAATCACCACCAGAGTTATTACATACTGACCATGCCTCCGACAAGGATGATGCTTTAGAAGATACCGTGGCATGATTTTATTAGGTACCCTGTAGGACACTTCACTCGAAATAGCGCAAATATCTGAGCTGTCTGATTTTCCTTCCTCTTGAAATTCTAAGGAACCCATTTAATCGTCTGCCGTTTCGTCACTTTACAACACAACAGAAAGCGAGGAAGACTTCAAACGAGATCTCCAAGACTAGGAATACAATGTGATTTATTTTATTTTCCCTTCGTTCCACTCTCCCATCGGAATCTGGTGTATCACTCACAGAAAGAAGTTCTCACTTTGCTGTGTAAATAGATTGCATTTATGACGTATCGGGTCGTTCGCTGCCATAGGCGATAGAACAAACTGCATCACAGTTAAGTGGCACACAATAATTTGATTCGAGCATTGCTAGAATAACTGGAGGTTTTTAAAACATAAGGACAACAGACCTATATGAAATATCGTGAAGTAATAAATATGAAGGGTACATTGGAAACGCTCAGGATCACCAAAAATGAAACAAGATATACCACCAGAAGCTAACAAGTATGCGAGTGTATCAACAGAGCTAAGAATTTTAGGTGATGCACTTCAGCATATTTTTGCTATTATAGTTTCCAGATTAATTTGTCTTCCAAAGAAAGCGTTAAGTAAACACCCCTAATTGCTGGTATATTGGCTTTTACGGCCAGTGAATTAAAACTCAGCAATCATTCTAGGTTTTTGCGGTGTCTTATGTGGGTTTTGGCTAGGACACCAAGTTGGCTCATCAGCGGGCTCTTGGTGTGCCCGCCCTGACCCCCCACGGGAGTAGCGAGGTACTGCGCAATTCGCTACTCCTGTGGGGGTCCGGGTGGGGACACCAAGAGCCCGCTGATAATCCAGCTTGGTGTCCAAGGTGAAACCCCACACAAGATAGGGAACAAACCTAGAAAAAATGCTGAGTTTTTCCCTTAAATGAATTTTGGTTCCACCTTTATGCACCCTTTCTCAATGTTAGCTACTTTTTCCACCTTTCAATCCATTTTGTGGCTTATGTGCCGCATTGTATCCAAAAATAAATAAATACAGAACGTGTGCGGTATTATATGAAATTCGATTTACTGCAGTTTCGTTCGGCTAAGCCAACTTAGCTGTCCTACTATCTGCCTGCAAGAAGACCGAACAGTGGAGACTTGCCTAATCCCAAGGCTGCAGCTACTGAGGAATCTGGTTGACCAACTTAGCTCCATTATTTTCAGATCTGTTGTTTGAGTCTTCAGTCTTTTGACTGGTTTGGTGCAGCTCTCTATGCCTCCCTGTCCTGAGATACATAGCTACCACACCCTACATCCAAGGCAAACTGTTTAATATATTCTAACCTTGGTCTACCCCTACAGTTCTTTTCCTCAACCCTTCCTTCCTTAACTAAGTTTGCTATTCCTGGGTGTCGTAATATGTGTCCTACCAGCCTATCGCTTCTCCTCATTAGCAGTCGCCAGAAACATCTATCCTCTCCCACTCGTCTTAATACATCTTCATTTGTTACCCTATCTATCCATATGATCTTCAATTCTCTTCTTTTCTGCTGCACCAACAGTCCAAGTTTCACTTCCATGGAGCGCCACGCTCCAGACAAAGGCTTTCAAAAATGACTTCCTAATACCTAAATCTATATTCGATGTCAACAGATTCCTTTTTTGTAGAAATGCTCTCCTTGCTTGAGCCAACCTACTTTTTATATCCTCTTTGCTTCGTCCATCACTGGTTATTTTGCTACCTAAGTAACAGAAGTCACCTACTTCCTTCAGCTTTCCACCTGCCAATTTGATGTCCATAGAGGTTTCTGATTTTTTTCAGGCTGCATTCCAATATATTTTTTTACATTTATTAATAACTAGCTGAAGTACCCGTGCTTCGCTACGCGTCATAAATAAATTAAAATATGAAGGTGACAGTTAAAACAGGGGATAGGCGAGGTGCTGCGCAGAGGGAGATTAAGGATGGAACATTTTGTCCAACTACACCGCTCGGCGTTGACCGTGTTTTATAGCACAAATTTAGGTTTTACTCGCTAACGGTTGGAGATACCTTTCGGATAGAAAATGTAATTTTTAACCTCGTACATACCATCAAAAGTTTGCTATTTCTTAGCGTTCTCTTTGTATTTGAAATGGAAATATGAAAGTTTTAAACCAAAGGGTGTAGTGAAGTCACTAAAATGGTCGCCATCTTTAAATAGTACAAAGTATTGAAATCAAAAGTAACTTATATGTTAACCAGGTAAATCAGCTACTTCCATGTAAAATTCATGTAAATCGGACCAGTGGTACTTGCGTGATTGAGTAATACGTAGACGCACATCATCTCATTTTTAGCCTCGCTTCGCTCGCGTCATAGTCGTGTCATATTGTTATTCAATGAAATGCAGGTTTAACCCCAGTAACAACCCTTTAGAACCTGAATATCCAAAAATCCCTCCTTGGTAGACGTTTTCGACACACAACAAACATATCCCCAAAATATCATTCTTCTAACTCTAATCGTTTGGGTTGGTCGATGAGAGTGAACATCCAAAAATCCTTCCTTAGGGGACGTTTTTCTTCCAGAATTTCACCCCTCCCCATAGGCCCCTTAAATTGGATTTATGAAAAAACGGTCGAACACATATTTATTTATTTATTTATTTATTTATTTATTTATTTATTTATTTATTTATTTATTTATTTATTTATTTATTTATTTATTTATTTATTTATTTATTTATTTATTTATTTATTTATTTATTTATTTATTTATTTATTTATTTATTTATTTATTTATTTTTAAGCTGATTGATTTCCTCCGAGTTTCAAACTCCTCGCCTATGTCGTTTAAGAGATACAGGGTCCGTTAGGAATCTTTCAACCCCCACTTTTCATCCCTTTCACCTCATAATATACACTACATCGAAAAACCATTAGACATGTGTCAGCTTATTTTTAATGATTAGTATATATGCCAAGTATCACATCCCCAAATGAAACCACTCGTGAGATATTGTTATTCAATGAAATGCACGTTTACCCCCCTTAACACCTATTTAGAACCTGAATATTCAAAACTCTTTCCTTAGTGGACGTTTTCGACATACAATGAACATATCCCCAAAATTTCATGTTTCTAACTTTAATAATTTTGGCTTGGCGATGATGAGTGTGTGAGTCAGTCAGGACATTTACTTTCATTTATTTTTGATAATTTCACCCCTCCCCATGAACCCCTTAAATTGGATTTATGAAACAAACGGTTGAACACCTATTTACTTATTTAAAGCTGTTTTCCCCCTGAGTTTGATGAGTGAGTAAGTGAGTCAATCAGTTAGGACACTTTCTTTCCTGTTTTTTTTCCCCAGAATTTCACCTCTCTCCAAGGGCCCCTTAAATTGGATTTATGAAAAAAAAACAGTCGAACACCTATTTACTTGTATTTTAAGCTGTTCTTTTTCCGCCGAATTTCAAACTTCTCGCCTATGTCCTTTAAGAGATACACGCCCCGTCAAGAATCCCTCAACCCCCAATTTTCAACCCTATCACCTCATAATATACACCACATCGATAAACCCTTAGACATATGTCTGATTATTTTTAATGATTAGTTTATATACCGAATATCACATCCCCAAAGAAACAACTCATGACATATCGTTATTCATTGAAATGCACGTTTACCCCCTTAACATCTCTTTAAAAACCGAATAAACAAAAATCATTCCTTAGTTGACGTTTCCGACATACAGCGAACATATTCCCAAAATTTCATTTTTCCAACTTTAATAGTTTTCGCTGGGCGTGATGAGTGAGTGAGTCAGACGGGACATTTTCTTTCAATTATTTTTACCAGAATTTCACCCCTCCCCATGGGCCCCTTAAATTGGATTGATGAAAAAACGCTTGTACACCTATTAACTTATTTTTAAAGCTGTCTTTTTCCCCTGAGTTTGGTGAGTGAGTGAGTTAGTCAGTTAGGACACTTTCTCTCCTTTTTCCCCCAGAATTTCACCCCACTCCATTGGCCCCTTTAATTAATTTATGAAAAAACGGTCGAACACCGATTTACTTATCTTTTTAGCTGATGTTTTTTCGCTGCGTTTCAAATTTCTCGCCTATGTCGTTTAAGAGATAGGCCTACACGCTCCGTTAGGAATCCTTCAACCCCTACTTTTCACCCCTTTCACCTCATAATAATACACCACATCGAAAAACCCTTAGACACATGTCTGCTTATTTTTAATGATTAGTTTATATGCCGAATATCACATCCACAAATGAAACCACTCGTGAGATATTGTTATTCAATGAAATTCAGGTTTAAGCCCCTTAAGACCCCTTTAGAGCCTGGATATCCAAAAATCCTCCCTTAGTGTACGGTTTTGACATACAACGAACATATCCCCAAAATGCCATGTTTCCAACTTCAATATTTTTGGCTGGGCGATGATGAGTGAGTGAATGAGTCAGGACATTTTCTTTCATTTTTTTCCTTCAGAATTTCACCCCTCCCGATGAACCCCTTCAATTTGAATGATAAAAAAAAACTGCCGAACAGCTATTTACTTACTTTAAAGCAGTTTTTCCCCCTGAGTTTGATGAGTGAGTCAGTCAGTCAATCAGTTAGGACATTTTCTTTCCTGTCCCTCCCCCCACAGAATTTCACCCCTCCCCATAGGCCTCTTAAATTGGATTTGTGAAAAAACGGTCAAACACATATTTACTTATTTTTATGCTGATTTTTTCCGCTGAGTTTCAAACTCCTCGCCTATGTCGTTTAAGACATACACGCTCCGTTAGGAATCTTTCAATCCCTACTTTTCACCCCTTTCACCTCATAATATACACCACATCGAAAAACTCTCAGACAAGTGTCTTACTTTTTAATGATGAGTTTATATGCCGTGTATCACATCCCCCAATGAAACCAATCGGGAGATATTGTTATTCAATGATATGCAGGTTTAACCCCATTAAGACCCCTTTAGAACCTAAATATCCGAAAATCCTCCCTTAGTAGACTGTTTTGAAATACAATGAACATATCCCCAAACTGTCATGTTTCTAACTTCAATAATTTTGACTGGGCGATGATGAGTGAGTGAGTGAGTGAGTAAGTGAGTGAGTCAGGACATTTTCTTTCAATTTTCTTTTTTCAGAATTTCACCCCTCCCCAAGAACCCCTTAAATTTGATTTATGAAAAAAACTGTCGAAGAGCTATTTACTTACTTTAAAGCAGTTTTTCCCCCTGAGTTTGATGAGTGAGTCAGTCAGTCAATCAGTTAGGACACTTTCTTTCCTGTTTATCCCCCCCCCTCCAGAATTTCACCCCTCCCCATGGGCCCCTTAAATTGGATTTATGATAAAACGGTCAAACACATATTTACTTATTTTTATGCTGATTTTTTCCCGCTGAGTTTCAAACTCCTCGCCTATGTCGTTTAAGAGATACACGCTCCGTTTGGAATCTTTCAATCCCCACTTTTCACCCCTTTCACCTCATAATATACACCACATCGAAAAACCCTCCGACTCGTGTCTTCTTATTTTTAATGATGAGTTTATGTGCCGAGTATCACATCCCCCAATTAAACCAATCGGGAGATATTGTTGTTCAATGAAATGCAGGTCTACCCCCTCAACACCCCTTTAGAACCAGAATATCCAAAAATCCTCTCTTAGTGGGCATTTGCGGCCCTTGGGGAAGCTGCATACCAAATTTCTTTCCAATCCGTTTGATGGTTTCTGAGATTTCGTGATGAATGAATGAGTGAGTGAGTGGTATTTGACAAATATATAGTAGAAGATAGTGTCAAGTCTTAGTTATGCTAAACTCGGTTGACAGTGCTGTGTGAGAAGTTGAGTAACTAACGTGATTTCAAGTAAAGATCCTCATTTTCTATACCGGTAGTGCAGAGCGCAAATGGCATCCAGTCGGCCGTGTCTCGACTTGAGCTATGTTGCCATGGAAACTATCCGCCTTGCCATTCCTTCATGAGTATATTTTATGATTTGATTAGCCTGTGCTTGAGTGCAAAAGGGTCGAAATCAGAAGAATGAGAAAGACTATCGAAAATTCATGTAGCCAGCGGTTCCTTCTGGGTCCTAAACTATGTGTATGCAAAATTCGGTTGAGATTGGTGTAACGGTGTAGATTTGTATACGGAACAGACCCACCCACATACCCACATACATACATACAGACTTTCACATTTATATATAAGATTTTCATCATGAATTCTTTCCTCAAGACGGAGTCCATACCATTCAAAAACTCATTCATATCCTCAGGTGTGTCGGCAGAGTTGAAATTATTGCCTGAACTAGCGATTTTGAACTCAAATTGGCGGCAAGATTTTACGTACTGTATGACGACTCGTATCTTTCTGGACATTTTTAGCATAGTTATTACTGCGACAAATCTGAAGTTTCATGCATATTCCATCGATAATAATTTCGTACTGCTGTATATAGGCCTAATGTAATTGGTTAGAATGCAAGAAATATTTACGTCAGCGAATGAGAGGCCAATATACTGTAGGTTGATATCGACGGGGAAATCCTTCCTGCTGTCTAGGGTAACGAGTTTCATCACTCTAAATCCTGAGTAGTCGCCTGCACGTTTGAAGATTTGAAGGGACTTCCCAAATTCCTAACTCTAATCATCATGTTCAGTAATACTAAGGCTTCCGACGGGCACACCGTTGATGTTTGAGCGGACAGAATTTGTGTCAATGATATCAAAGAACCAAAGAACGCTTACTACTTTTTCAGTAAATATTGTTAAGAATTATTACCTCGCCCAATGGACCCTGATCGCTTTCCCCTGTGATTACAAACAAATGTTATCATTGGATGACCAAAGTACTGTATAAATGTTTGCATTGCAAGCATGTTATTTGCATAATACATCATTAGAGAATGATTGCTTAACAAGAAAAATTGGACACTAATTGTCATATAATTATATTATTTCAGTAGTATAGATCCCTCCTGCGCTCACAAGCGACCGATCGTGACAAATGAGCATTCAAACGAAAGAGAATAGACAATAGCTGTGACAAATTGCATTCTAATTTCATAAATATCTATAATTTATTTAAGAAAATACAAAAAAAAAAAAGATACAGTCAGTCTGAGAGACTAGACATTATATCATTTCAAATGACGCATGCTACAAATGCTACACATGTTAGAAAGGCTCAGGACTCTTTCAACAGACTCCTTTACCCATTAACTTAGGCTTCCCGCGCGGGAAACGGAGAGAGGTAGGTGCACTCTGCTGCATGACGACACGCACTCGCCGTCTCCGTATCGCATAACGCCAGACCTCAGGAGTAAACTCAGACTCGATGCATATGCACTGAACAACATTATGACGTCATACACGCCGTAACCATAACGCATAACGGTAGACCAAAGCATAACGATGAAGTCGACAAGATCATTTGAAATGATACAATGTACGATGTGTGCGATTTGCAAATACTGTTGCTGTAGGAAAATACGCTCCATAATTACTATCCACTTCACATTTTGGCCGCTAATAATAATAATAATAATATTAATAATATCGTATGGCCTCGGGTGCCTGGTGCAAGCTTTTTAATTGACACCCAGAGGGTAGCTTGCATGTCGAATTTCGTCGTTCCTTTGAACGCTATGAAAGTCAAGGAGGTTAGATATCTAAACTCCTTGACACTACAGCGCTTTCAAGTAGAGAATGGAGGAACTTTGTGTTGGCGGAAAATCCCGAGATTAATTTTGCCATTGAACACGACCTACTGAATTCAAATGGGTTCTTTAACGTGCCAACAACGTATGACATGAGTATCGTGATTTTTGTTGCCTTCAAAAATCACTTACCATGGCCAGGGGCGAACCTGCAATCTTGGGGTTGGTAGTCCGACACTATAACCACTCACCCACCGTGGCCGCTGTTACGCTGTGACGCCTGTTTCATGTCACTTTAACATTCTGAGGTCTTTCCTTTATCATTTTGCACGTAATTCAGAAACAGTAAATCAAAGGAATCAATATCGAATAACCAGTGACTGTTATGATGATCCAATTTTCAGGGAACGTAGAACTTGGAATTCTTACTGAAATGTAAATAGTGTTCTATAATCATTTGGTTGAAATAAAAGCATTCCAACTTTCTCGTTAAGTGTCTCATTATAAACCTATTGGGGAAAGTGTGGTTTATGAACATGCGAGATTACTCGCACGGGTCCGTTAGATGTTTTGAATTTCACTAACAATAATCTATTAATGGGATCTCTTTTCGTATCCCGGGAGAGGTGGCGCGGGGGGCCTTTGTGACCCCACGTAGTTTCGTTATGTTGGGGTTTCTACATTTTGCTACACAGACACCATACCTGCCACATACCTTTCCCCACATTCCTTATCTATTGTCTGAGGGCAGTAACCTATTAATGGAAGGGATGAGGGCCGAGACGAATGTATTTTTATAGAGCCATGTTGCAATGTGTTCTGAAAGACCCTGCGCCACCAGTACCGCTGGCAACATTGCAATTTCTAGTTCACTTTTAGCATTGGAGAGCGATACGGCTTCCTGATTGGCTATTCTGACGGAGCACGACCGCAGCCATGGATGTAATTAGTCAGGGTAGATATAGCGTGGAATATATCAGCGATGTCGTTCTAGTAAGTTAAGATTTATATGCTAGTCAAATTTATGCTCTCATAACGATAAGTAGCCTCATACTTCAATAAATGCAATAGCAAACACTAGGGACATCCATGCTAATGCGAAATTGCGTATTTTTTGTTATATTCAATTCTCAAAATTTTATTACAAACTAGTCTATTTTTAAGATATTCATGTATACAATGATACATTTTTCATTGGACTGAGTTGTTAGAATAATAAACTCTATACAGCCATAGGACGCTCCACTCCCTCAAAAGAGAAAAAGATATTTTACCATTTGAAGTAAGAATCCTACTCATACAGACACTAATACTTCCTATTCTTGCCTACTGTGACGCTATTATTGTAGACGCAACCAAAACATTAACTTTGAAACTTCAACGAGCTCTGAACTCTTGCATACGATTCATCTACGATCTGAGCTATGATAAACATATCACTCCCTATTATTGCGCTCTTTCCTGGCTGAAACCTGAACTACGTCGATCATATCACATTCTTGTCCAGATTTTCCGATTATTGTCTGACGATAGACCACTATACTTATGAAATAAATTCAAGTATTTGTCTTCTTTCCATGGTAATAATACACGCTCTGGTTCTTCCCTCTCCATTTCTATTCATCGCTCCTCTATATACAACAACTCTTTTCATGTGGTGGGGTCTAGGCTGTGGAATAACCTTCCAGCCAGTGTCAGGGGTACCACCTCACTATCTAAATTCAAGACCACCTGCTGGGGCAGCCTGCTGAACATTGCTGACCGACAACAAGTGTGACTGGATGAGTGAATGAGAGTGTGAAAGACATGATCAATGTCAATTATTATTGTTTAATTTTGTCGCCATAATATGTTTATTGTATTGTATTAATGTGGCCAAGAGCCCTAACTGCGCCACCAATAAAGGCAATAATAATAATAATAATAATAATAATAAAGTGTCCCCATATGTAGAATCACCCAAAAGGTAGGCTACAAGGGGGTGTTAATCGATGAAAAACATTTTGGTAATGATTCTTGTTGATTTAAGAAGATATGGAAACATTTATGGCCTAGGAACAATGATCATGCAACTATTTCAAGGCGCATTGCAATTTATACGGATACCAAGAAATTACGAAGTTAAAACAGGGGGAGTTCTACATTTTTTTTTTCAAACCAGGAACGACATCGCTGATAAGTTCCACCCTATAACTACGCTGACTAATCACATCCTTGGCTGCGGTCTTGCTCCGTCAGAATAGCCAATCAGGAAGCTGGGTGCTTCTCCAAAGCTAAAAGTGAACTAGAAATTGCAATCTCGCGTCCCGCTGGCCGAATGAACAGCTGTTCAAGTCTTACGCGTATTTCATGAGCGTGAGATTGTATTTGACTGATAGCGAAATAGAATTGATTGTAGTTAAGTGTTAAAATAAAACATTATGAATCGTCTGAGCTACGATGAGCAAGAATCCAGGGTGTTATCTCTTCTGCAAGACGTCGAAGTGGTAGAAATATTAGGAGGTGAAAACAGTGACAGTGTGGATGAACTAGAAATTGCAGAATCTTGTAGTGATTCTGAGTAGAGTGCAGACTAAGAAGAAAATGAAGGGAGTAACGATGATATGTCTCTTTCTCAGTGGATGTGTACCCTTATTGCCAAAAAAAAAAGAGAAAACTAAAAAAATGGAGTACAATACAACCCCAAACCAATACAACAAGAGACAACTCTAAAATGTGTCACTGGTGAAAAACTAGAATCCTACATTATCTAAAACTTGTCTAATCATTGATTTAGATATTGTTAATAGGCAAACTGAAGTAATAATTATCAGATATTTCATAAAAATAGATGATTACCTGTCAGATCCGCACCATTTCTATTATAGAGAAAATAGCCGTTTATAATATGTGCATGGTTTTCATATTAGACAAATATACTTACTCATTAATTCAGTGAATGTTTTCATGCCATATCAATAGCATAAACGAATTAATTGTCGTTACTGGTATTCAGAAAGGTGTAAGGCAAGGCTGCAACTTATCACCCATACTTTTCAATCTTTACATTGAACAAGCGATGAAGGAAATTGGAGAAAAAATTAAAGTGGGAGTGAAGATTCAAGGAGAAATAATTTCAACTCTGAGATTTGCTGATGACATCGTCATCTTGGCCGACACGCCTGAGGATCTGAATGAGTTTTTGAATGGTATGGGCTCCGTCTTACAGAAATAATACATGATGAAAATTAAAAAATGTAAAACAAAAATACTGGAATGCAGCCGAAATAAATCAGAAACCTCTATGGACATCAAATTAGCAGGTGAAAAGCTGAAGGAAGTAGGAGAGATCTGTTACTTAGGAAGCAAAATAACCAGTGATGGACGAAGCAAAGAGGATATAAAAAGTAGGTTGGCTCAGGCAAGGAAAGCATTTCTACAGAAAAGGAATTTGTTGACATCGAATATAGATTTAGGTATTAGGAAGTCATTTTTGAAAGCCATTGTCTGGAGCGTGGCGCTCTATGGAAGTGAAACTTGGACTATTGGTGCAGCAGAAAAGAGGAGAATTGAAGCATTTGAAATGTGGTGTTACAGGAGAATGATGAAGATCAGATGGGTAGATAGGGTTACAAACGAAGAGGTATTAAGACGAGTGGGAGAGGAGAGATGATTCTGGCGACTGCTAATGAAGAGAAGAGATAGGTTAGTAGGACACATACTAAGACACCCAGGAATAGCAAGCTTAGTTATGGAAGGAAGGGTTGAGGACAAGAACTGTAGGGGTATACCATGGTTAGAATATGTTTAACAGATTGCCTCAGATGTAGGTTGTGGTAGCCATGTAGAGATGAAACGATTAGCTCAGGACAGGGAGGCAATGATAGCTGCATCAAACCAGTCAAAAGACTGAAGACTCAAACAACAACACTACAGATAAATAATTGGGAGGGGTCAGAAATGACCGCGCGCCACCTCTAACGTTGTTCAGGTCAGCGCCACCTCTCCCGGGATATTGGAGCATTAGAAGCCATTATTTAGTTTTGCCTAGTTCTATTAAATAAAGCATTTCAGTCGGTCAACACAAAAATTGTGTCCAATCACATTAGGCGGGAAAACAAGTATGTACTTTAAGTTACCGTGAGCAGTAGGTTCTGGTTCTTCGTCACCCCGCGCCACATTGGGCAGCATCGGCTGTAAGATCAGAGCTTTATGTCTGCTTACCTGGCGTGAGGCAATGGCTAGTAGGATTGTGGTTTGCAACATACTGAGAATGCAATTACCACCGAATGTATTTTACATGTTTAGAAAATCCCTTTGAGTTGGTATTATTACATTTAGATTGTTAAAGGGTTCTGAATAATATAAGGCAATTACCATCCTTGCGATACACCGCCAGTCACCGGGGTGACAGTTGTGTGATGGATTACCTCCACATTACATGCACGATAATTGGGACTGCAGCAGTTGTTCCCACCAGAGGAAGAGTTGACTTCTGTTCCAGGTTCTAAGACTTTTAGTTTAAACCACGACAATGAGGGGTGAGGAGGCAGTCTGCAAGTAGATCAAGCTTCCACATTCTAAGACTACGTTCCAAGTTTGCAACCCCTACCTCATAGGCAGTGGCCAATGCATACGAAGTACTAGGCCCTATCAGAACCAATTATATGGTGGATATAATAATTAATTATTCATTAAAGCAGTTTGGGTCATCTTGGCCATCAGCTCCGTCCAATTAAGTAGAAATGACTGAGTATCTAAATCTGAGTTTACATAGACTAAGTAGACTATTACATATCTTGGGGCCAAAAGCAAAATGTGATAATTGTCGGTGTAATTATATGGAAGCTATTAAGGTATTCGTCTTTCTTGATATTTTGACTCATTTAAGATTTTTGCGGCATTGTTGCCAAGCAGTCCCGTGTACCTGGATGGGTGTGATATTTCTCCGAGAACTGCAGGTACATCATATTATTCGAACGGTCTGTAGTCATATCGGGTGGGGGAATAATAGGGTTCAGTATCATTTGAGGGATAAACTTACAGTTCATTAGTACCGCACGGGATGCAAGCACAGAAATATCGACCTTCATGACATAACACGTTAGCTGGGATGAATTAAAGGAATATTATAAGGGGCGGCTGACTCACCTGGTATAGTTGAGTCAACCGCATGTAACATCCATGCTGAAGAATCTCATATCGGGCCAAACCGCTGGAAACGCTGACAGTCTCCACGTTAAACATACCGGATTTTGTAAATTTCCTAAGTACTGTAAATCAAATTTTGTTGTTTTTTTTTTCTACAGCATTTTTATGTATTTGGGTTTCTCTTAACTTGTATCATTTGGCAGAAATATAGGTTATCTTCATCGCGGACCATCCACCAATTTTGACCCATACACATTTGTCATCAATTCAATACAGGAATTTCCATATGATCGAGTTGAGTTCACAGAATTATTTTTTCAATTGTTTTCGCTTTGTGCTCTAACCACCAGTTTCATTACAAAGCACATGTTTGTGTTTAAACGTCGCGACTCTTGAGTTACAGACAGCACATTGTATTTTGTGATCAGTTTACCTCAAATTTAAAAATTTTTCCTACGTATTTCCATAAGTCTAAATTTCGACAGGGTGAATTTATTTTGACATCAACTAACGATGCGACACATCGAGTATGGACTGTTTATTCTTATGTTAAGGTATTTGATTTCCAAAATGTCAAACCATTTCGACATTTATTTAGCTATATAAAGCAAGCCTTTATGATATGAAGGAAGCAATATACCGATATACAAAGGCTGATGTGTCCATACCTGTCCAATATCCAACAGAGATAGCTATGTCTATTCAATATCTACATTACAGTGTTTGGGATTGTGAGAACATCCCGGTGAAATGTCAAATGTAGCTTGTCACCTCTTTGCAACTACTCACCCTGGGTATCAGCAAGCTAACTCGTTATACGGCTGTTTTTACACGTGTGTTGCGAGAATGTATTGGAAATCCAACTTCACTATGAATCTCCTAGCGTTGAAAGTATCAACAAGCGAACATGTTGTAGCCCCTGGGTTAAGAGCTGACGTAAGGGCGGATGTTTATGAACGTAGTAAAGTAAATGTTTCAAGCACCACTCTGCCCAAAACACCCGTTGTCGTGCAAACAACGAGTTTGAAAGCGTTCATCACATGAAGTTGTCAGATTATGTCTCACACAAGTAGGGGGCTGAGAAGTGCTGTATTAAGTGTATCCCCTCAAGGGTTCACATCTAGAGGGACGTGGGTTGGTGACAACGGGACCCCAGCTGAGTCCGGGATTGCTTCCACTCACTTATGCCAGGCTCCTCTCCGTCTTTTCTCCTGTCGACCTCACTAGGTCAACTCTTGTTCTCTTCCAACCCCGAAGGTATTAGGGTATCCGAGGTCTAGGGAGTCTTTTACTTTCCCGCCTTAGTTGGCCCTTGCCTCATCTTGCCTGATACCCTCCTTCTTCGACGGGTCATTCTTTTTATTTTCATGTTATCTCCTGCCGTCTGCACAAGGCCCTCAAGGAGGCAGGGTGTGTGTAGCCCCACCACTTCTGGCGCACCCTGGAAAGTGCTACAGCCTCAAGGGCTCACAACTGGTGGGTCTGGGAGTTGGCGACCCCGAGGAATTCCTGAGCTGGGTCCATTCTGTCCCCCGTTTTAGCCAATTTTCATTTATGAAATAATAGGCTTATAAGATAACCATTTGTCCGTGTGTCTGTGTGTGCGTGTGTGTGTGTGTATGTGTGAGATGGTGTGTGCCCCCCCCCCCTAATAACTTCTAAACAGTTGGAGCGATTTCAATGAAACTCGGCAAGTTTATAGCACTATTCCGGAAGACCCCGACCGTGTACATCAAATTTTGTTTCGCCTCACCAATCCAACATGGCGGCTGTGCGAAATATTTCACCAGAATTCAATAACTCCGATACTTTACCGATATCACCCTGGAATATTTTACGGTGATAAAGGGAACTACTAGATGTTCACCTATGTGACTTTTGAAAACCTGATAACTACAATACCAACATGGCGGCCAAACATTCACTTCGATCGCTTGATTACGACACAAGAAATAAAAACTTAATTTTAAAATTCGCACAGCCGCCATCTTGAGGTTATGTAAACAATTGAACTAAATTAGATACCAGTGCATTACAATGTGTATAAACATTTCCTGTACCAGATTTCATTGCGTTTGGAACATTAAATCGCGAGAAAGTTCTATTTAAAATTTTCTAATTCGCTTGGCCGCCATGTTCATTTTGTAGTTATCCGCTTTTTGAAAGTCTTATAGATGAACTTCCAGTAGTGCCCTTTATCTCCGTGTAAAATTTCAGGGTGATACAGCTAATTGTTTCAGAGATATAGAATGCCGGTGAAATATTTCGCCCATCCGCCATCATGTGGTTACATAAACAATTGAACCAAGTTAGATGTCGGTGCATTACAATGTGTACAAACATAAACTGTACCAAGTTTTATTGCGTTTGGTTGGTTAAATCGCGAGAAACGACTATTTAAAAGTCGCAAATTCGCGTGGCCGCCATGTTGGTTTTGTAGTTACCAGTTTTTCAAATGTCACATAGGTGACCTTCTAGTAGTTCCCTTTATCACCGTAAGAAATTCCAGGGTGATATCGGTAATAGTTTCGGAGATATTGAATGCTGGTGAAATATTTCGCACAGCCGCCATGTTGGATTGGTGAGACGTAACAAAATTTGAAGGGCACGGTCGAGGTCGCCCGGAATAGAACTATGACCTTACCGAGTGTCATTGAAATCGCTCTAGCCGTTTAAAAGTTATTAGGGGGGAGGGACACACACACACACGCACACACACACGGACAAAAGGTGATCTCATAAGCCTATTTTTTCAAAATTGAAAATAGGATAAAAATGGCTTCTAATATTTCAATTTTACAAGCGTGACATAAATTTTAAATGAGCCCAGTGATGCCAACCCGTGGGATTTGTCCCAAATTGTGGGATATTTAGACAAATATTTTTAGAAAAGGGATAAAGGGATTTTTTTTTTCAAAAAGTTAGGTTAATTTGGTATATTTGGCCGATGTCATATATCACCAGCTGAGCTGCCATTATACATAAAAGCTTCGTTTGCACAGCAAACTAATAGGTACGATTCATACGTGCCGATCGAATAAAAATAAACCATTCACGGAAGTAGAGTATTACATTACAATCGCCAACTGCCACTTGTGCGATAACAGACAGTTTGGTGTGTTTTTAGAGATTAAAACATTACTTATGGTTTGTGTTTTTGTGGACTCTTCATAAAAAAATAAAATAAAGACTGATACCAGGAATGATAAACATTTCAATCTCTAAATGGATAAATACGTGTATTAAGTGATGATGATAATTGTTGTTTGAAGGGGCCTAACATCCAGGTTATCGACCCCTAATGGTTTGCGTGATAGTGAAGATGAAAATGAAATGTAAACTTATAACTAAAACCAACTACTAACTTATATACTAGAAGAAGAAATGGGAAACAAAAGGAGAATAAGGCAAATAAAGGACAGGAGGAAAAGAAATGCCCTCAACCCCCGAAGAATGCAGATTGAGGGACTTGGAAGGAAGGAGAGCCATGAAAGGCAGATAGGAAAGTGAAAGAGGAGAGGGTCATCCCCACAGGTAAGGGACAAAAGGGGGAAACCGGACCCAGCTCTGGAATCCCTCGGCATCGCCATCTCCCGAACTCACCTGCCGTAAGCCCTTGAGGGTGTAGCAATATCCAGGGTGCACCAGAAGTGGTGGGGCTACATACACCATGCCTCCTGTAGGGCCTTGGGCAGGAGGCAGGAGATGACAGGAAAAGAAAAAGAAGGCTGAGCCCTCACAAAAGCAGGGTATCAGAAAAAATGAGACAAGGGCCAATTAAGGCGGGAAAGGAAGAGAATCCCTAGTCCTCGGATACCCTAATACCGTCAGGGTCGGAAGAGAACAAGAGTTGACCAAGTAAGGTCGACAGGAAAGAAGATGGAGGGGAGCCCGGCTCTTGTAAGTGGAAGCAATGCCGGATTCAGCTGGGATCCCGTGGTCGCCAACCCACGTCCCACCAGATGGGAGCCCCTGGGGGGGGGGGGGGGGTGTATTAAGTGAATGTTTAAGTGTATGATAATGATAATTTATGTTCGCTCCTGGCGAAAACTGAACTATAATGAGGCTCATTATTGTACAAGTTCTCAATATGATACAGTTTCTCCCACCAATCACACCTCATGAAACAGTAATGTGACCAATTAGGTGAGGATAGCATCGCACCTGCGCTCACTTCCATGACCCCCTATTTTAAATTTCACTGCATGGCGAGTGTCGTAGT
This sequence comes from Meconema thalassinum, assembly GCA_946902985.2. NCBI lineage: Eukaryota > Metazoa > Arthropoda > Insecta > Orthoptera > Tettigoniidae > Meconema > Meconema thalassinum. The sequence continues at coordinate 2,132,030,864 of OX336388.2, read as the reverse complement.
GAGGTATTCATGGAGGCCATGGTCAAATACAAGGTATTCTCTGCGTCCCATGCGCTCTGTTCAGTACATAAAACAGGTGAAATCTCGACAGATATTTATGAACATTTATGTTCGAACATAAAATAGTTATAATTATCGTCGAACATAAACAGTCGCATGCAACTCGCCTATAATGGTAATTAAGTCACTCGTATCTTAATTATTGCCATTATAGGCTCGTTGCATAATGTACTAAGTTATTATATATAAGACTGTTTTGTGTTTCGTTAAAATCAATTTTAGCGCATAAGGCACTGCAATTAGAAACACATTATCGAAACTCTAGAGCATATTTTTTATTCATTCATCATGCATTTGCTTTGAACAAAATAATTTTTACGTGGGATTTTTGACAGTGAATAGGAGCATTCTGAGTGGGAATTTGAGATTTTCAGGTTTGAGAGGTTAGCAACTTGGATTGAGCTTGTGGACGCGTTGAATGCAGGTTAGCTAGAAACACTGTCTACCAAGCTGTACACTGGAAACAACCTTCCATATTTAACTAACTCTAAAATGATCCATAAGTGGCACTGAGTATGTATTTACTGAACTGGGAGACAAAATATGTTATATCCGTGCATTTCTATGTGTTTTTTTTTATTGCATTCGGGCCTGGCTCGAGGTAAAAGTTCCATTCCCCTTCACAACAAAAATTAATTGTTGGTCCTCTCCGAGCTGTAATCAAGGGAAGTAAACTTGAAATTGCGGCATTTCTAATTTCTCTCCGGTCATTAAACTTAAATGAGTTTCTCGCCACGATGTTCGCTAACATCGCCAAGGAACGCCAATTAAGGACACGGTATTCTGCCACTTTGCTAAATACTTTTCTCCCCGAGGTAAATACGTGAGGCTAGCAGAGCTGAAAGGATGTCTTTGTTGCGGCTAATCATAACCCGGCCTATTAAGTGCTATAATAGACACGCTAATCTCAAGAGGGAGTACCAGAAACAGTAGCACTGCACGGAACAGCTTCACTGAACCTCCAAACATTATTCCTATATAAACGGAATATTGTACTTTTAGCCTACTTTTCACATTTTGCAAAAATGAGGAAAAAGTAGTCTTATGAGATCGATCCGGGAAAATGTCTCTCTGTCCTTCTGTCTGTCTGTCTGTCTGTCTGTCTGTGTGTCCCCCCCCCTCCCCCTATCAACTCCTAAGCGGCTGCAGCAATCGAAACCAAATTTGGTATGAGTAAAGATCTATACCGGGACATCTCAACGTCATACTTGAAAATTATGTTAGTGCTACCAACTGCTGAAAAATCATAATTGAATTTTCAGTTCCATGTTGGATATCTTGGAATATATACATGGGAACTATTCCAAAATTGGCATATATATAGATAATAATACTTCAGTTTAATTTTCAGGAGGCCATATACGACAGTATTTCCAAAATGATTCTAAGCCTACTGATAGGTCCAATGTTTAAATGCATATATCTCCTACACTATCAATTGGATATCAACCAAATTTCGTATGTACTATGTGTACATAAACTGATATGACTGAGCGTATTAAGAGCCACCAGGGCTGCCAACTGTCAATAAATAGTATCTCCATTTTTTTATCCAAATACCAATATATCAGAAAGTAGGCGAGCCAACAGCCTTAACCTTCGCACACGTATAGTGCCTGACATTCTAGATTAATTTGGAGCAACTAATGTATGTCAGTGCTACCAACATGATTCTAAGTCCGTGGGCGACCTGCGCGTCGGGATGAGAGATGGAATGGATGAAGATGAATGAAACTGGACAAGGATGTGGAAGGAAGCGACCGTGGCCTATCAGAAGGTACCGTCCCAGCATTTTCCTGGTGTTGAAAATGGGAAACCACGGAAAACCATTTCAAGGATCGAACCCACGCGTCTACAGAGTCAGCAGAGAGCTTGGCCCCATGAACTAACGCTGCGCTTTAGCCAGCGTAGCCACTGCTGTCGGTAACCTTCCACTAATTACACCTGTGTGAAGCTAAATTATATATAGGTTAAACATTTGACTAACGTTCTTAGGTTCCTACGTTCGTCGTTAAGAGCCGACTGCGGTGGCATCTGGTAACTAAGTTCTAAACTAGTTCGCCATTGACGGTGGCATTGGGCGGCAAAAGTAGGAATTACTTTGAAAAATTGAATGTCTGCAGTTCTTACTTGAATTAAAACAGATACACACACTAATAGAGTCATCACAATTAACACCGGTTATCAGACAGATTCTACACACACCCAAAGTACATGGGGCTACATGCCCGCGTTGTCGCAGCCCCTAAACTAAGGAACCAACCAACCAACACTCCAATGGAAGTGAAGTTAGGACTGTTGACACATCAGAAAAGAGGAGAATAGACGCGTTTGAATGTGGTGTTACACGAGAATGTTGAAGATCAGTAGGGTAGATAGGGTTACGAATGGAGAGGTACAGTTATTATTTATTTATTTATTTATTTATTTATTTATTTATTTATTTATTTAACGTATGGTTTTTAGTGCCGGTAGTGTCCGAGGACATGTTCGGCTCGCCAGAGGCTGTAGCTGCTTCAATGCGGACAACCATAGGGTGAGCTACAAGTTCCGTTCAATTTCAAGTAGTTCCAACTTTCGCTACCAGATATCACCGACACCTAGTGGTAAACGTTGGAACTTTGATAGAGCATTTCATCGAAATCTAACCTGCAAATTTATCTTCACACAGGTTTAATTAGTGGGAGGTTCTTTTACATGTCTTTGATATGGGAGCGCCGGCTATACTTTCTCTCCGAAGGAAGGCATACTGAAAGATTTTAACGCTCTTAAAAAATCCGACGACCTCCTTGAACCCGCGATCTTGGGCACCGAAGACGTGAGATTCGTTTGCTGGAGCGGTGACAACGACCAGCGCACGCCTTCCGCCAGGCAACCGTACTCGGGCCGCAGATGCGCACAGGTAGAAACATTATCATACTCCAGTCGTACCGTAGCTTCCCTAGAATACTGCAGCAGCCAGCAAGGTGCGCTCTAGCCCAGCAAATAATGCGAGTCCGTCAATATACCGGGAGAGATGGCGCGGGGGGCTTTGTGACCCCACGCAGTTTAATTAAGCTAGGGTATCAACATTTTACTACACACAGACCAAACCTGCCACATACCTTATCTATTGTCTGAGGGCTGTAACCTATTAGTGGAAGGGATAAGGGCCGAGACAAATGTATTTTTATAGAGCCATGTTGCAATGTGTTCTGCAAGACCCCGCGCCACCAGTACAGCTAGCAGAGTGAACAGCTGTTGCAGTCTTACGTGTACTCCATGAGAATGTAGCTGTGTGATCGCGAAATAGAATTGATTATAGTTAAGTGTTAAAATAATGTAGTATTAATCGTCCGAGCTACGAAGAGAAAGAATCCATGGTGTTATCTCTTCTGCAAGACGTCGAAGAGGAAGACAGGAGGTGAAAACAGTGACAGTGAAGATGAAGTAGAAGTGATACTGGGCAGAGTGCAGACGATGATATACCTCATTCTAATCAGTTGTGTTCCCTTACTGGAAAATACAGTTACAAAATGGAACACAAGACAACAAGAGACTTCTCTAAAATATGCCATTGGTTAAAAACTAGAATCCTACATTATCAAAAAAATTGTCTAATCATTGATTTCGATATTGTTCGTTAATAGGCAATCTGAAGTAAGAATTATCAGATATTTCATAAAAATAGATGATTTCCCGTCAGATCCACACCATTTCTATTATAGTGTAAATAGCCGTTTATAATAATAATTATTATTATTCATTAGGGTTGTAGATTAAAAACTTAGCAAATACAAATATTACTGACATAGTTTACAAAAAAAAATTGATGAAAGTGAGAAATTGTCCTAAACAACACTCCCTCTTGAAAATATGGTACAGCGGCTTTGAAAGTTCCAGGTTACAGCTATTAAGGTGGCATTGTAAATAGTATCTTTCCTTTTCAAAAACAGGATACTCAAATATAAGGTGATACACCGATTGAGGCAATCCACAAAAACATGAATAGTCGTATGTTGCTATTTTAAAACGTTCAAAATAAGACTTGAATTTTCCATGACCAGTTAAAAATTGTGTGAGGACAAAGTTTGGCTCAAATAATTTTGTACTTCCGGGATGAATACTTCTCTTGTTACAGATCCTTTCAGGCTACATGTCCATGCGAAATTCCATTCGTGTAATATATAATTCCTTATCTGCCTTTTAACGTAACATAATGGAGACTTAATATATGTTATTTCAAGATGTGTCTTAGCCGCTGATTTTGTTAATTGGTCTGCTCTTTCATTACCAGCCAATCCAGTGTGTCCCCTTATCCATGATGTGCATATATGTTAGCACTCCTGAGCTGTTGCCCTGATGTGCACAGCTATTGGGTTAGAATTATATTTGTAATTTATAGAATAAAATGCGGATTGTGAATCACTGAAAATCCTCACTCTTTTATTGTTAGCTTTAACCCATTCTATTGCGCACTTTAAGGCCCAAATTTCTGCCTGGAAAATTGAACAATTGGGAGAGAGCTTATTCTGAGCTGCAAATATTTCAGTATCGTTCTCATAAACGATAAAGGCACAGCCAACACTGTCATTTCCATCAGAGCTTGGTGTACGGGAGCCATCAGTGTAGATGAAACAGTCGTGGGTGCTGAAACAATTTTTATGCAGAAGTTTATAGAATTGACTAGAATGAGAAGATTCCAAGAAATGGCACTTTTGCTCCACGATAATGTCGAAAATCGGCATAGGAGATGTTCTGGGGCCTGTTCCACGAATGAACTTTGCAACTTTTCACTTTGCACTTTGCACTTTTCAGTTCAGATTTTGTTTCACCATCACTTTTCAGATTTGTCTTGCAAAGTGAAAAGTGAAAAGTTAGGAATCTTTTCACTTTAGAAGACTGTTATGTTCCTCCATTGGTGCAGAAATGCAAAGTGCAAAGGAATGATTGAAAAGTTTTCAGAAATCTTTGCAAAGAGATGATTCCCTTTTCAGCTGTTAATGAACAAGTCTCTACACTAGTTTCTCGGCGCAGAATTTGGTTTAGTGTTATAAATATGTTACGCAGGAGCTTTTGTTATCATCAAGTGAGGATAGTGATGAAGAATCCAACAAGAAGACGTACAAAGACAGGATGAATTTTCATAACCTCACTTTAGTATAGACAGGTTAAAAGTTCCACCTGATCAATACTTTTATTAATTAAGATCACTGTGTGGTCATTAGTGGGACATGTTTCACCATGAAATATAAAGCATTAAATCATGGAATAAATATACAGTTTGTTCATGGAATAAACATGATCGGATCATTCCTATGCAAAGACTTTTCACTTTGCAAAGAAATTGAAAAGTAATACATAGATCATGGTGGAACAGAAAGACTTTGTACTTTGCAAGAATTGAAAAGTGCAAAGTGAAAAGTGAAAAGTTGCAAAGTTTATTCGTGGAACAGGCCCCTGTTCTTCTTCAGGAATGTCAGCCCAGCTTTCCCTATTCCCGTTAAAAATAGTGGTTCTATTCCAGCAATTACAAGTGCTGCATTTGTAGATGTAGTGCGGTATGCTCGAGAAATTCTTAGAGCGAAACCTCATAGGATTTTTAATAACTTAACCCGAGCCCATTTCTTTTCCAGGGTGGTAAGGAAAGCGGACACGCAGTACAGAATCAAAGGTACGAAAGCTGTATAATATATTATTCGTAAAACATCGGAGTTCAGACCCCCAAGAAGGTCTACAAGCAATCGCAAGACCTTGTAAAAGCTTGCTTGATTTCAATTTTAATCTATTTAAATGTGCTCTGAATGTCAGGTGTTTGTCAAGCACAACACCCAAATAAAGCAGTTGATCATATAATGTTATTTTCTAGCCATTCATAATGATGTTGGGTTTTTCCACTTTTCTTCTCCTTGTGACGAACATGGCTCTAGTCTTAGAAGAATTGAATTGAAGTTTGTTCACAGAACCCCATAGAGACAAGGTGTGTAAAGCAGAGTTTGTTAGATAATTCAAATTCTGCACATTATCTGATTCACTTAGGAGAAGAGCTTCATCAGCATACGCAATAACATTACACCCTGTCGGAAGAGGTAATTTTAGGAGTTCATCATACAAAATGTTCCAAAAACCAGGGCTGCTTGCTGATCCTTGAGGGCATCCCTTATTAATACTTCTTGTAGAAATCGCAGTTCCGATCCGAAGTTTCTCTTTTCGATGGCTAAAGTAGGCTTGTATTAAACTATACAAATTCTTTGGGCATTGTTTTCCTTTTAACTGTGATAATATTTTAGGCCACCAAGCATTATCGAAAGCGCCTGAAATATCCAAAGACACCAATACGGCCACCTTTTTCATTGAGAATATGTTGCGAATCCAATCAACCACATAAAGTACAGCATCTTCGGTGGATTTTTGGGGCGTGAAACCGTACTGCATTTCACTTAAGTGACCATAACGATACATGTGATACATTACGCGATCAATTATTAGTTTCTCGAAAATTTTCCCTAGTATTGGCAGGAGGCAAATAGGTCTGACTGATTTAACAGTACATATTGTTAAGGAACTGTCCTTTGGAATTACTTTAACTATTGCTAGTTTCCAGGAGGTAGGAAAGAAATGCAGGGCAAGGCATTTGTTAAAAAGGGCAACAAAAAAGCGAGGAAAACATAGGTGTATGTTCTTAATTATGTTAGCAGATATGCCATCCCATCCGGGAGCTTTCTTGTCATCTTGCAAAAAGATGATTCGTTCTACCTCTTGATCTGTGAAGGGTCCATCATCTGCAGTGTCAGGTGGGAGTTGAGAATATATCCTAATCGCTCTTTGTGATTCTGTGTCATTACTTTCATCAGGAAAGAATCCGTTAATTAAAACTTCGGCGGTATCTTGAAACGAATTTGTGAATCCATGTTCAGTCTCAATTGTAGTAAGATTATTATTCAGATTATCTGGCCTCCTTGATAATTTGTAAACAAGTCCCCATGGGTTATTTTTTGTAGGAAGTGAACAAAATTCGTTCCACCTCTCTAATTTCCTTTTTAAGATCATTGTTTTGTATTCATTTTTAACCGTTAAATATATTTATTCATATCTTTGACTTAACAGTGGACAACGACTTAGTTTATATCGTCTATGACAGGCTAGAACACGTTTCCGCATTAGAGAAAGTTCATTATTCCACCAGAAGTTTTTACTACGTGTCTGAGAAAGTTTAGGCAAATTAACTTCAGCTAAATTAATTATATCGTTGTTTAGTTTGTTTACAGCCTGATCAAGCTCGTCCGCCGAACTACAGGATTCTATGTCTCCCATTATTTTCTGCAAATTTCTTTTGGCAAACAAATGGAAATGATTCCACTTTACATTCTTTGTCTTATAGATGCGAGTTACGTAATTGGAAGCTTGTACAGTAGGTATTTCTGCTGTAGGTTGTAAAGATATCATTATTAAAGCATGATCAGACAGCATTGGTGTATCGCTTACATTCCAGTCTTAAATAAATGGAAGAAGTGCAGGACTACAGACACTAACGTCTAAATAACTCTGAGAGTTAGAACGTATATATGTTGGTTTATCACCTTTGTTTAAGATAGTTAAATTTTGTGCACTGCAGAAATCATAGAAAAGTCGTCCACGAGCATCTTCAACGGGACTACCCCAGGAACTATGTTTATAATATGTGCATGACTTTCATTTTAGACAAATATACTTGCTCATGAATTCAATGAATGTTTTCATGCCATATCAGTAGCATAAACGGAATAATTGTCGTTATTACTGAGAAATAATTAATTGGGGTCAAAATGACCCCGCGCCACCTCTAACGTTGCTCAGTAAGCGTCACCCCTCCCGGGATATGAATCGTGCAGCAGGAAGTATCAATGTAGCCTCATGTTTCCTAAAAGAGAAATATACTCCGCCAATCCGATTCAGGCATTGGTCCATTCGTAACACAAGGAGCATCCCTAATGTTTAGCCAATTTTCATTTATGAAAAAATAGACTTATGAGATGAACTTTTGTCCATGTGTGTGTGCGTCCGTGAGTATATCCCCCCTAATAACTTCTAAACGGCATTAGCGATTTCAATGAAACTCAGTAAGGTCATAGAAAAACTTTGGCCGACCCTGACCGGGCCCTTCGAATTTTATTGCGTCTTACCAATCCAACATGGCGGCTGTGCAAAATATTTCACCGGCATTCTATACCTCCGAACCTTTTACACATATCACCCTGAAATTTTCTACATTGATAAAGGGCACTACTAGACGTTCACATATGTGACTTTCAAAAACCTGTTAACTACAAAACGAACATGGTGGCCAAGCGAGTTTTAAATATTTAAATAGACTTTTCTCGCGATTTAACCATCCGAGCGCAGTGAAATTTGGTGCAGAAAATGACTATATAAATTGCAATGCACTGACATATTGTTTAGTACATTTTTTTTTACATAAGATCAATATGGCGGCTGTGCGAATTTTTAAAATTAAGTTTTTCTTTCTTGTGTCCTAATCTTGCGATTGAAGTTTGAATAGAACACTTACACAATAATACATAACTCTAAAGCCTATATATATGAATTCAACATGGTGACCATCCGAAATACTTAGATGGTTCTCAATATCTACGAATCTATTATACAAATCAAACTAAAAATTTGTATGTTGATAGAGGCTTTTAATATAAGTAGGTAATATGTAAATATTTCACAGAACTACTTGTTTTATCGGTATAATTGAGAAACACCCTGCTGGTATCATCCACATTTGATAGCGTCATGCGGGTCGGTTTACTACTTGCTAGTACACCCCCTGGTATTTTCCCTCTACTTCGTAACTGTTGATCATCTGCTGTATGCGTTTCTTGGAGCGCAATGACATCGATAGCATGTTTCTTTGATAGTCTGGATAGATAGTCTACTTATTCCTTCAATGTTCAGTTGACATATGCGGAGAGATGGCCCAACCCTACGAACCTGAGGGTCCTGAGAAGGACTTATTGACTGTTTACTCCGTATTTGTTGACCGAGAGGTGTTTTCAGGCAGTTCGGTCTCATCTCTATTTTGTCGCTTACTTAGCACCACCCGGGGGACACGTGTAGGGTAGCAATGGGTAAAACCTACGGACGTGAGCAACGTTTGACATCTGATTGAAAACCCTTCCAACCGGAGAGAGGGTTTCAAACTCCCCGGACGCCAATGGAGAATCATTAACCGGATCCGTACAGGACAAGGCAAATGTGGATTCCTGCTTCACAAATGAGGTTGGGTTACTTCTGCTAACTGCGATTGTGGAGCTACCCTGCAAACCATCGAACATATTGTTGGTGAATGTCCGCAACGAGCGTTCCAAGGATCAGTAGGTGACATTCATCATGCATCTTCTGAGGCACTTCAGTGGATTGATGGCCTGGATTTAGAAGTTTAAAGCAAGAACTTGTGTTTATGACTATGTATATAACTGTATATATAACTTTATATGTAGTGTAAACTTTTATTTTAACTCTGTATCATCATACGATAAATATTAAATAAGTACACCCCCGATGACTTATATAAAAACTTGGTTCTCTTTATAATGAATGGTGGATGGAATATGACATTAAGAAAGACAAAGCAATTTTCCTAGTTTTCATTCACAATGCGGAACGTTTTTCTCTAATTTGAGTTGACGCAAAAAGCAGGTGTGATTGAAATATGCTCTAAAAATAGTGTGCCACCTGTTACATGGCGCCGCGTGTTACGGAAATGAGCCCGAGGAATATTTCCTGCTCACCGTACGCGATCATGACTCGTCTGAGATCGCATCGCCCCGAGGTGGAGCAACAAACAATCAGTCATGAGAGGAACAGGGAGACTCAGCTGAATCCGCAATATTGATGATGATGATGATGATAATGATAATTATTGTTGTTTTAAGGGGCCTAACGACTAGGACAGCGGTTCCCAACCTACTTTTCCTCCCGTACCCCTTTATACGTATTTATCGAAAATAGTACCCCTATAAAGTAAACATTTAAAACATTTACCCCGGGAGGGGTCGCGTCAAAATAGTTTCGTGATGGGTCGCGCACGGTCATTAAGACCGGGGTGTATAAAATACATTTTTTTTGTTGCAAAACACATATTATTATTATGGAAAAATATATCCATGAAACTAAATACCGGGTTGTGTACCGAAACACATTGTACTGCATTATTGAAAAAAATATATCAATGAAACCCACTTAATCTATTGATTTATTCATCCTCGGAATTATCCTGGGCGGCATCAGGATTAGTGCATTCCACCCAGGTAACACATGTAAGTTCCTCACGAAACATCTTCCAGATCCACCAATCGGTTGAACTAGCCTTGAAAATACAGCGAGTCCAGAATTATCAACGGAAAACGGTCCCTGAGGCTGCTTATCAGCGTACACTTCCATGTACATCGTGTGAAACAAAGCTCTCCACTAACTGACTGGGAATGAAAGTGGGAACAGCAGACACGTGCAGTGAATGAGTCCATTGAAAGGTTTAGGAGGGGAGGAAGCTTTACGTCGTGAAATTATTTCGGAGGAGTAAAAAATGTATGCGCCCGGTCTACAAGACCATAACGCGACCCCTCACGGGTTAATATCTATCGTGCAATAATAATAAATTACTTACAACTATTTATAACTATTTCTTGAATACTGTATAACTAATATTTATAGTTTGTATGCATTTCATATTAAAATAAAAAACTGCTTATTATAATTTTCAATTTTACTTTTATTTACATATGCAAATGAAGATTTATAAACATTACGCTGAGGAAAATAAACAATTTCAGCACATACATTTTTTAAATTTTTATTTTATTGAAAACCAATTAATTCTTGGTTGCTTGGTCCCTCAGTTTAGGGGCTGTGACAACGCGGTCATGTAGCCCCGTGTACTTTGGGTGTGTGTAGAAACTGTCTGATAACCGGTGTTAATTGTGATGGCTGTATTAGTGTGTGTATCTGAGACAAGAGTTTAGTGCTTTTCAGTCGGTCAACACGAATGTACCCAAAAGAGATGGGTTATGCCCTAATCCTGAAATAAATTACATGAGATTAATAAAACACTAGGATGACCAGTTTCGATCGTCAAGCGATCATCATCAGATCCATTACACTTAGACTACAACATCTATGTTTGAAATACAGGTGAAAATATTTACAATATGTACAATTATTTAGTTGCAGTATTGGTACTGCAACTGTCAGTGTATGCTAAATGCAGTATATATGTTAGGTGAAATGCTAAATGGTGATAGCTATCCGTAGATTGTACTTTAGAGAGATTATATGGTTGTAAACTATGGTTAAACTATAAAATTTTAGGCTAACTACTTATCTGATTGTGTTCCGTACAACAGCTACTCGCAGTTTTCGTGCTCACCGGAACTCACTGTGCGGTAGACTGCGGTGGTTATCTTAACGACTGTTTTTTTCCTGCTTTCTCCCCCCTTGCTCCTACGTGCTGTGGGGAGTCATAGCGATGTGTTTATGTGAGGTGTTGCCAACCTAGATAAGATGTATGTTATTGAATGAGGTGGGTCTACAATTATTAAAGACCGTGGATTAGCCCTCGCCACGCGTGGAGCATAACCCATTCGAACTAAGCGTTGACGGTCTTATGAGGACGTCCCGGCACCTTTAATACTGCCGCGAATATGGGCCTTGGTTTATTGCAGAAGAAAAGTACATACTGCAACTAAATAATTTTACATATTGTAAATATTTTCACCTGTATTTCAAACATAGATGTTGTAGCCTAAGTGTAATGGATCTGATGATGATCGCTTGACGATCGAAACTGGTCATCCTAGTGTTTTATTAATCTCATGTAATTTATTTCAGGATTAGGGCATAACCCATCTCTTTTGGGTACATTCGTGTTGACCGACTGAAAAGCACTAAACTCTTGTTTACTAAGGCAACACTGAAAATATGGCTTCAAACACCACAGTGTGTGTATCTGTTTGTTTGTTTTTTTTAATTCAAGTAAAGACTGCAACTTTGAATTTTTCAAATAGTTCCTACTTTTGCCGCCAAAAGCCACCGTCAACGACTACTAGGCCTAGTTGAGAACATAGCTACTAGACGCCAACGCAGTCAGCTCTTGGCAACGAACGTAGAAACCTAAGAGCGTTGTTTACACTCCTAACCTATACCATTTAGCTTCACACAGGTGTAATTAGTGCAAGGTTCTTTAACATGCCATAAATCTATGACATGGGACCGCCGGCTTTACTTCCCCTCCGAAGGAAGTCATACTGAGGGTTTTTTTAAACGCTCTTAAAAAATTCGACGGCTTCGGCCGGGTTTGATCCCGCGATCTTGGGAATAGAAGCTCAGCATGCTACCAACTACGCTACCGAAGCCCCCTCAATTAATTCTAGCGATTAATTTGGCAAAAATACGTAAATCAAGACAATAGCGGTGGAAATGACTGGGGTTGGGGTAGGGTGGCCTGTCGAGGGGGAGCATTGTCCTAGAAGTGCGTGAATAAGACGGCACTGTGTGCCGGTTTATTACTACTGACACGTACGATGGGAGCATGGCGCCCGCCATTACCGTTTATTTCTGGCATACCCCTAACCGGTTCGTCACGTACCACCTAGGGGTACGCGTACCCCAGGTTGGGAACCTCTGGTCTAGGTTATAAATAGAGCCCTGCGCGGATAAACAAAACGTTATCCGCATCCGCTCCGCATCCGCATTATTTTTTTCCACGAATCTACTGGGATTGCAATAATAGTTTTAATTAGATGAAGCATAAATTACTAATGCAACACCTTTAGACATTTGAGGAGAAGTGTGTCAAGTGCTATGTTTAGAATGTTCGGAGTGTTAATTCTGCTTAATGACATAATTTTAATGAGATTTACATCTTACATTTGTCATTAAAATAAACATAACGGAAAGAATTACAGTCAGTCTGAAAGACTAGACGTTATATCATTTCAAATGACGCATGCTACAAATGCTACGCATGTTATAAAGCCCCAGGGCACTTTCAACAGACTCCATTACCCATTAACTTAGGCTTCCCGCGGAGACCCCTCTTTAAGGATCACCCTGTATTTGAGTCTAATATCTTTTACAACTCTTTAAGAGTCACCCATTATTTGAATCTGATATCTCGTAAACCTCTTTAAGAGTCACCCTGTATTTGAATTGAATCTAACATACTGTACACCTCGTTAAGTGTCATCCTGTAGTTGGCTCTGACATCCTGCACACCTCCTTAGGAGGCACCCTGTATTCTTATCTGGCATCTTCTATATCTCTTTAGAAGTCACCCTGTATTCTTGTGTGACATCTTGTACACCTCTTGAGGAGTCACCCTGTATTCTTGCCTGACATCCTGTGCACCTCTTTAGGAGTCACCCTGTAATCTTGTCTGACATCTTGTGCACTTCTTTAGGGGTCACCCTGTATTCTTCTCTGCCATCATGTACAACTCTTTAGGAGCCACCTTGTATTCTTATCCGGCGTCTTGTATATCTCTTTAGGAATCACCCTGTATTCTTATCTGGCATCTTGTACACCCCTTTAGGAGTCACCCTGTATTATTTTCGCTTCGCTAAAACCCCAGGTCGCTATACTCCCCAGGACTCTTTCAACAGACTCCAATAACCATTAGCTTCTGCTTCCCGCGTGGCTGCATGACGTCACGCACTCACTTCCCGCGCGGCTGCATGACGTCACTTCCGTCTCCGTCTCCGTAACGCATAACGTTGGACCCAAGATCATTTGAAATGATAAAATATGATATGTCATAAACATCCGGGTCCTAATAATGTTATTAACCCTCCAGTGCTTGCGCAGTATTTTACATCCTAGAATGTGGCGTGGCGTCTGGGAGACGCCATTTACTTTCAGAGGCATTTCTGCTATACCAAGTTGTAATTAACGATTTAAATTAATTTCAGAACATTTTGAAAAAATAATTAATCTTTTATATTGATATAAAAGCAACTAACGAAGCACATTTATAATTTATTGAATAAGATATGAATATAATACCATCAAAGAATAATTCCCAGCAATCTTTAGGAGTCTTAGCTCCGCAACACCTTTCACACCAGGTAAATGTGTGATGATATTTTGTCAGCGGGTTGGAACATTTCTAGGAGGATAAGCCCTACGCCACTTAGAAACTTTATATCGCCCTTCGAAACAATCACTATCACTTTCATTTTACCCCTGGTTCATCACTACTGCCTACGTCACAAAGGGAATTTAGATTGAAAAATGCGCACAAAATGTAGTTTAGGTTCAAAATACTTACAAAATGCAATGTTGATTCGAAATACTTACAAAATGCAACTGAAATTCAAAATACTTACAAAATGTAATTGATATTGAAAGTACTTACACAACGCAATTGAGATTCAAAATACTTACAAAATGCAACAAAATTGAAAAGAGACGAATTCATCTCACCAGCTGTGTTACGTTAACTATATAATTTCTCTTTAGATCGCAGGCATTCGCGGCCGGTGTCTAGTTTATCATCTTGGCTTACAGGATTGAGCCGCGTCGTGTATCGGTTATTATTTCCCGACGTTTCGGCTGACATTGCAGCAGCCTTAATCATGATAGGTACGAGTTGGTAAAGAAACTTGTAATAGTACATTATGCAACGAGCCTATAATGGCAATAGTTAAGACACGAGTATGTTTATAAAACGAGCGTATGCGAGTTTTATAATTTTCATACGAGTGTCTTAATTACCATCATAGGTGAGTTGCATGCGACTGTTTATGTTCGACGATAATTATTATAACTATTTTATGTTCGAACATAAATATTCATAAATATATGTCGAGATTTCGCCAGTTTTATGTACTGAACAGAGCGTATGGGACGCTGAGAATGCCTTGTATTTGACCATGGCCTCCTCGATTACCCTACTATGACACTAGGCCAGGCAGTGAAATTTAAATTAGAAGGCGGTGGAACTCAGTAACGAGCCGGAGGTTGGAATGCGCAAACCGGTGACGACATCGGCTAATCGTGGCGCGTGTAACGAGGTGTGGTTCCTACCAGAGCGTGGAAGGTCACAGCCCGTTGCTAGAGGGCACGCGTGCACGTCACGTGACGATACAAAGCGAGCAGCAGCATGGGTCAATCTTCAAAGCTGCCAGTCGCATTGCAAACTGTGACATGGAGGTGTCAACCGAAGAGCAAAGAGTGTTGTTCGGTTTCTGACAGCGGAAGGAGTAAGGGGAACGGACATTCATCGCCGAATGCCACAAGCATGTCCCTTGCAAGGGTCAAGGCGTGGCACAAGCGCTTCAGGGAAGGACGGGTGTCGTTAGCCGATGATGCCCGGTCTGGGGCACCCCCCTGCATTACTGATGACAACGTCCAGCTGGTTGATGCACTCATTACCCAGGACCGCCGAGTGAAAGTGAACGCCATAGCCGCCGTGGTCGCTCCACGACAATGCACGACCTCATACAGCCAACACAGTCGCGGCACTCCTGCAGAAATTCAAATGGGAGATTCTCGGCCATCCTCCATACATTCCAGACCTGTCTCCCTGTGATTACGCCATGTTTGGTTCCCTGAAAAAGGCTCTGCGGGGCCAACGATTCATCTCGGACGTCGACGTCCAGCTGTACGTGCGGAACTAGTTCACATCGCAGCCCAGGGAATTTTATGAGACAGCCATTCACCGCCTCGTGTCACAGTGGGACAGGTGCCTCAACAGCCAGGGCCAATACTTCTAACATACAGGTACTGGTTTCTGTAATGATGCCTTCGGCTCGTTACTTTTTGAACGTACCTTATATGTACCTAACTATACCTTACAATAGTTGTCAGAAGTACAAGCGATTCACATGATCACGATGTCGAAAAGACCCTAAAAGAATCAACAACAACAAATTTACGAATCATGCCGATACAGACTCCTAGTCCCTGCCTCAGTCTGTAAGCTTAGGAATCCAAGTAATAATAAAACTACTCGCACGTCGAAATTCCAGTGTCTGCTGTTCGATCTCCTTCCTTTTGTAGAGCAGTGGCGTGGGAGATCTGCTTTGACGTTACAGCTAACGTGTGACGTACGGATGGGGACTTGCCGCCCACCCTATATGGACCGGTTTCCATTCCCGCTCAATGCATTTGGGATTATCGAGGTGAAATATCACGTCTGGTGTTTCCGATTCCATATATAAAATGATATCCCGTGGCTTATGGCAGCAAGATTAATGATATTTTATAAATAAAAGCTTCTTTCTTTGCGAATGGGGAGATCGAGCGGACCGGCCAGAATAACTATAACACTGATGCATTATTCTGGCGTCTATTGAAACTGAGTAGGTTATTCCTAGTCGTTTAATATCCCGAGGATACATTGTACCAAGTTCACAGGCATTTGTTTCTTTCAATAATTTAGCTGTTTCCACCAATTATACCTAAAACAAGTAGTTCCGTGAAGGGCTATAGAGCCTATTTCCATACATCCTACTTATGTTATTGCCTATATGAACATACATAATAACATGTATATATTATATTATTATTACGAACATACAAACTTTCAGTTTGATTTCTGCAATACAGTAGATTCGTGGATATTGAGAACCGTCCAAATATTGCGGATGGTCACCATGTTGGATTTTCATATAATTATCTTGGTCTTAGAGTTATCTACTATTACATGAAGATTATTTTGTAGGTGTAGTATTGAAACTTCAATGGCATGATTAGGACACAAGATTTGAAAATCAGATTTTAAAATTTTGTGGTTATGATAACAATTGAAATAAATTAGATGTCAGTGGATTACAATGTGTATAAGCATATACCGTACCACGTTTTACTGTGCTCGGATTGTTAAATCGCGAGAAACGTCCATTTGAATATTCAAATTTAGCAGGCCATTCTAGATGCGGGTATACACATACGCGTGCTGCCATTTAAACATTGCTGTTGCCATCTTGCCAATTGAAAGCGTACACAGAATGCTCGTCATGAAGGTGTACAATGAAAGGTAACACTGTGTCAT
Source organism: Meconema thalassinum (assembly GCA_946902985.2). NCBI lineage: Eukaryota > Metazoa > Arthropoda > Insecta > Orthoptera > Tettigoniidae > Meconema > Meconema thalassinum. Next base: position 2,132,013,787 of record OX336388.2, on the reverse strand, counting down.
CAACAGTGTTGAACTAAATATTATTTTATATTCTTGGTGACCGGAATGACTGGTCCCTAGACTTCGAACAAATAATAAAAGTTAGTTCCTCCATCACACCGAGACACATCGAATATGTTCTTATTATGTCACGTCTTTCAAAGAAAATACCGTACTTATTATAATCAACTAGCAGTAGTGCCCGGCTACGGCCGGTGGATTTATATGTTTTATGGATGATAATGAACACTACTACAGAACTGGCACATGATACTTAACTAACAGAAAAAACAAATGTAACAAGTAGTTCCGTGAAGAACTATACAGCCTATTTTCATATATCCTGCTCAGGTTAATTGCCTCTATCAACATACAAAATTTCAGTTTAATTGCAGTAACAGATTCGTAGATATTGAGAACCGTCTAAATATTTCAGATGGTCGCCAGGTTGGATTTTTATTTTTGTACTATTATATTAAGATTATTGTGTACGTGTGGTATTCAAACTTCAATCGCATGATTAGAACGCAATAAGTAAAAACGAGATTTTAAAATTACGCACAGCAGCCATCTAGTGATTATGCAAACAATTGAAATAAATTAGATGCCAGTGGATCAACATTTGTGTAAGCATTTAGCGCGCAACGTTTCACGGCACTCGGATAGTTAATTCGCGAAAAACGTCCATTTAAATATTTATACTTCGCGTCGCCGCCATGTTGGATTCGTGCTCACTAGGTTACTGAAAGTCCTATAGGTAAATATATGTTCATAGTCTCTATGAACATAAAATGTTTAGTTTGGTTGCTGAAAAAGATTCATAGATATTGAGAACCGTTTAAATATTTCGGAAGCTCGCCATTTAGGATTGTTATATGTATAGGCCATAGAGTTATGTACCATTCAGGGACACTTATTGCCTAGCTTCATTATTCAAACTTTCACTTCGATCGCATGATTACGACACAAGAAATAAAACTTAATTTTAAAATTTCGCACAGCCGCCATCTTGAGGTTATGTAAACAATTGAATTAAATTAGATGGCAGTACATTACAATCTGCAAAATCATTTACTGTACCACATTTCACTGCGCTCAGGGAGTTAACTCACGAGAAAGGTCTATTAAAATATTTCAAATTCACTTGGTCGCCATGTTCGTTTTGTACTTTACAGGTTTATGAATTACAAGCTGTACCCGTCATGCGTTGCAATGCCAATCAAAGAAAGTGTTGGCGTTGAAATTCTGTTTCTTGAAGTGCTTTTGGATACACAACATGTTAACTGCCTCTAAGCTATCATAAAATGGATTTTCTAATTTAGAACCATTCGAGGGAGCGTGCACAACAACTTTCAAAAAGTTTCATCGCTGTCACTCATTTGTTGAATCTAATCGTACGCTACCTATTGTGAAATGGATTTACTAAGTCGAAACCCTTCCCTGGCGTGTACACAATGACTCATCAATGATTCATCGCAATCGGATGAATGGTATATGCACGTATAGGGGTTTTTGTTTAAACGATTCGTGCGCTGTCACTCATTTGTTGAATCTACTCGTGCGCTACCTATTGAGAAATGTATTACTAAGTCGAAGCCCTTCCCTGGCGTGTACACAATAACTCATCAAGGTTTCATCGCAATCGAAGAATGTTATATGAACGCAATAGGGAATTTTGTTGAAACGCTTCGCGCGTCGTCACACATTTGTTGCATCTACTCTTGCGCTACTTATTGTGAAATGGATTTACTAAGTCCACTTCCCTGGCGGGTACAAAATAACTGATCAATGTTTCATCGCAATCGGATGAATAGTATATGAACGCATACCTGATTTTGTTTAAACGATTCGCACTCCGTCACTCATTTGTTGAATCTACTCGTGCGCTACCTACTGTAAAATGTACTTACTAAGTTAGAAACCGTCACGTAAGTGTCCACAACATCTCACCCAAGTTTCATCGCTATCGTCGTTCATTTGTCGAATCTACTCGTGTGCTACCTACTGTGAAATGTATTTACTAAGCCAGAAACCTTCCTTGGAGTGTCAACCATATTTCACCCAAGTTTCACCGCTAACGGCAGAATGGTATATGACCTTATACGGGACTTTGTTGAAACGCTTCGCGCGTCGTCCCTCATTTGTTGAATCAACTTGTGCGCTGCATATTGTATAGGGGATTTACTAAGCCAGAAATTTTCCATGACGTGTACACAACATCTCACCCAAGTTTCATAGGTACGGACGAATGGAGTGTACACAACATCTCACCCAAGTTTCATCGCAATCGGATGAATGGTATGTGAACGTATACGGGACGTAGTCGAAACGCTTCGAGCGTAGTCACTCATTTGTTGAACATAAACGTGCGCTTCGTATTGTAAAATGGATTTACTTAGCCAGAAACCTTTCCTGGAGTGTACACAACAATTCACCAAACATTTATCACTATCAGACGAATGGTATATGACTTTATACGGGACTTTGTTGAAACGCTTCGCGTGTCATCGCTCATTTGTTGAATCTACTGGTGCGCTACCTATTGTAAAATGTATGTACTAAGCCAGAAACCTTCCCTGGAGTGTACACAGCATCTCACCCAAGTTTCATCGCTATCGGATGAATGGTATATGAAATTAAATGGGACTTTGTTGAAACGCTTCGCGCGCCGTTGCTCATTTGTTGATTCTACTCGTGCTCTACCTACTTTTAAAGGGATTTACTAAGCTAGAAACCTTCCCTGGAGTGCACACAAAATCTCAGCCTAGTTTCATCGCTATCGGACGAATGGTATATGAACGCAAACGTGACTTTGTTGAAATGCTTCGCGCGTCGTAGCTCATTTGTTGAATCTAATCGTGCGCTGCCTATTGTAAAGTGGATGTACTACGCCAGAAAATTTCCCTGCAGTGTACACAACATTTTACGCAAGTTTCATAGCTATCGGACGAATGGTATATGAATGCATTCGGGACTTTGTTGAAATGCTTCGCGCATCGTCGCTCATTTGTTGAATCTACGCGTGCGCTACCTATTGTAAAATGGATTTACTAAGTCAGAAACCTTCCTTGGAGTGTACTCAACATCTCACCCAAGTTTCATCGCTATCGGACGAATGGTATATGAATGCATACGGGACTTTGTTGAAATGCTTCGCGCATCGTCGCTCATTTGTTGAATCTACGCGTGCGCTACCCATTGTAAAATGGATTTACTAAGTCAGAAACCTTCCTTGGAGTGTACTCAACATCTCACCCAAGTTTCATCGCTATCGGACGAATGGTATATGAACACATACGGGACTTTGTTGAAATGCTTCGCGCATCGTCGCTCATTTGTTGAATCTACGCGTGCGCTACCTATTGTAAAATGGATTTACTAAGTCAGAAACCATCCTTGGAGTGTACTCAACATCTCACCCAAGTTTCATCGCAATCGGACGAATGGTATATGAACACATACGGGACTTTGTTGAAATGCTTCGCGCATCGTCGCTCATTTGTTGAATCTACGCGTGCGCTACCTATTGTAAAATGGATTTACTAAGTCAGAAACCTTCCTTGGAGTGTACTCAACATCTCACCCAAGTTTCATCGCAATCGGACGAATGGTATATGAACGCATAGGAGACATACACACCCACAGACAAACTAACACGTTACATTGATTTATATATATATAGATACATAGGTAAACTTGTATCAGTACCCTTTATCAGCGTACAAAATTGCTGGGTGATATCTGTAATAGTTTCGGAGATATAGAATATCAGTGAAATATTTCGCACAGCCGCCATTTTGAGGTTATGTAAACAATTGAACTAAATTAGACTCCAGTGCATTGCAATGTGTATAAACATTTGCTGTACCAAGTTTCATTACGTTTGGATAGTTAAATCGCGAGAAAAGTCTATTTAAAAGTCTCAACTTCGCTTGGCCGCCATGTTGGTTTTGTAGTCACCAGATTTTTGAAAGTCTCATAGGGGAACTTCTAGTAGTGCCCTTTATCACCGTACACAATTTCAGGGCGATATCGGTAATAGTTTCAGAGATATTGAAGGCTAGTGAAATATTTCGCACAGCCGCCATGTTGGATTGGTGAGACGTAACAAAATCTGAAGGGCCCGGTCGAGGTCGCCGGGATTAGTGCTATGAACTTACCGAGTTTCACTGAAATCGCTCCAGCCGTTTAGATTTTATTAGGGACACACACTCACACACCTCACACACACACACACACACACACACGCACACACACACGGACAAAAGGTGATCTCATAAGCCTATTTTTTCAAAATTGAAAATAGGCTAAAAATAGTCCATTTGATATTTTGTACAACCCTCTCCATTCTATATATTTAGAAAAACATACAAAAGGAACTTGAGAAACACGTATTAAGGCCCTACAACCATTCATGCACGTAGTGGTGTAACTCTAAGAATTTTTTTTTTAAGCGTATGGCTTTTAGTGCCGGGAGTGTCCGAGGACATGTTCGGCTCGCCAGTTTTGTAGCTGCTTCGAGACGGACACCCAATGGGTGAGCTACAAGTACCGTTGGGGAGGGAAGGAGGGAAGTTGGAATGTAAGGACGAGGAGTTGGAAGGTAGCGGCTGTGGCCTATAGGTAGGGACCAACCCCGGCATTTGCCTGGAAGGAAGATGGGAAACCACAGAAGACCATCTTCAAGGTTGCCGGCGGAGGGATTCGAACCTCCTCGCCTCCCGGATGTGAGCGACTGCCATCAGTCATGCCGTAACCACCACGGCTAACTCACCCGGTAACTCTAAGAATATTTTGGTTGGTTGGTTGGTTCCTTAGTTTAGGGGCTGCGACAACGCGGTCATGTAGCCCCGTGTACTTTGGGTGAGTGTAGAATCTGTCTGATAACCGGTGTTAATTGTGATGACTGTATTAGTGTGTGTATCTGTTTTTTTTTTAATTCAAGTAGGGACTGCAACTTTGAATTTTCAAATAGTTCCTACTTTTGCCGCCAAACGCCACCGTCAACGACTACTAGGCCTAGTTCAGAACTAGCTACCAGACGCCACCGCAGTCGGCTCTTGGCAACGAACGTAGCAACCAAAGAGCGTTGTTTACATTCTTAACCTATCCAATTTAGTTTCACACAGGTGTAATTAGTGGAAAGATCTTTAACATGCCATAAATCTATGACATGGGACCGCCGGCTTTACTTCCCCTCCGAAGGAAGGCATACTGAGGGATTTTTAACGCTCTTAAAAAATCCGACCGGTCTATTGTTGACTGACAAAGCGGGCTGCATCACGCCGCCCCTACCAGTGTTCTGGTGCAGAATTGCGAAAATAGTGTTGCATCTTGCACTGCTTATAAATTGCAGTCACGGGGAGTAATTCGTACAAATAGATTTCTTAGGCCCCTGAAGAAGTTATCATCATTAATATATAATGCATCTGTATAAGTGCGATGGTGTTGGTGCTTTGTCAGTCAGTCAACATTTCGCCACATAAGTGGGTCAAATCAACATATTGTCGGCTTGTTTGCAAGACAGTATGACAACTTCTTTCAGGGTGGCACATTGAGAAACGAGCGAACAATGGAACAAGTCTCCAAGATGACGGCTTTCTGCATAATGATATGTAGACCTGTATGTATTCTCCCTTTCTCTAAATTGCAAGCCAATATTTCAGGGATGATGCCGGTAGATGAGATAACTATGGGCAGAACCACTACACTTTCTTGTCCCCACATTTGCCGGATTTCTTCAGCCAAGGGCAGATATTTGGTGATCTTCTCACAGCAGGTTTTGTTGCAGATTATGGGAATTGGGCACTCCGATTTCAACGAGAAAGGTTCTCTTCCGCACTTTGTCCACAAGAACGAGATCTGGCCGGTTTTCTGGTTTGGTCTTATCAGTAATAACAAATTGTGAATTTCCAAAACGGCGTCAGGAATATACTGATAGTAAGACAAAGTATTTTCAGATAATAAGTGCTTGTAAGCAAGGTTTAAGAGCATTATTTTGGCTACTTGGTTGTGCCATTTTATGTAATCAGTACAGGAGATAGCTTGGCAGCCTGCTGTGATGTGTTGGAGTGTTTCCGATTCTAGTTGGCATCTCTCGCATTTATCATCCTGTGTATTAGTATTATTATTATTATCATCATTATGAGACAACATTAATTTTGATGCATTATTCAAAGAATTGGCCCATTCTAAGAGCCTTGTTGCCATGGTAACCATATAGACTTAGATCACTCGCGCACTGAAAATAATAATTCCGAAGTAATTAGAATTCAGGATCATTTAAGGGAAAATGTTATGATGCCGGCAATGACTTAAGCAAATTAAAATGACACTCGGAGACACAAGAGGAAAAATCAAAATTTTGAACGATTTTTAGTAACTTAATGGAATTCGCCACTGCCACAATCTCGCGACCAATAGGTGTACTAAGTTTCAATTATAGTGTTCTTATAGCAACTGAACTAGAATAGATCAGGTGTCTCCAAATTTATTAGCCTAAGGGTCACACAGACTCCTCCACTAAGTCCCAAGAATGGGGCAGATGACCTCGTAGTTCCGCCCCTTAAAACAACAATAACTAGCTGCGAAGTCCCAAGGGCCAAGACTTATAGTTTTCATATTTATCTTACTTAATTGGTAATAGGGGAGCGTGTTGGCGCAGTGGCTTAGCTGCTCGTCTTTCACCCGGACGGCCGGGGTTCGAATCCCGGTGACTGCGTGGTGGAATTTTCACCAGAAAAATCACGTGGCGTTAGGAAGGGCATCCGGCCCTAAATCCCCAGCCAAATCCAAAATGAGTCTGGTTGGCTCCGGCGACCCCGATTAATTGGGAAAAGCCGAAGAAAGTTAATACATTTTGTAATAGACCTGTTTTTTTTTTTTAAATTTTAATGAGTGTGCTTTTGGACGAAGAATATTTTTAGAATTTTGATAACATCCTGTGTTACGGCAAATTTATATTAAGCACATGTTCTTGCTCCTTATCATGTCTTAATTTGCGCTGAGGAGGTTACATTGTGCCTGAAACCGGTACGACATTTAAGCACAATTGACTTTTGGTTTTATAATTATAAATCTTGTTATAATTACATAGTCAATAAGGAACAGGGCTAATATGGTCATTTTCATGAACTTTTAATATTTGTATATTTAACTTTGTAACTGGGGCAGATGACCTCCCTGTTCCGTTCCTGTGGGAAATGTGGACGCTCCGAATCTGATGTCCGCAGTCACACAATAAAATGTCTGTCCAATGCGAGCGGTCCGTCCGATATGGACAGATGTGCACTTACCTTTATTATAGCGTGGATAGAAATCACGTAGGTTATCCTAGACCCATAATGAGTCTGCGTCGCCTATCAAACCCACTCACTAGGTGGAGCAAGGACAGACTTTATGGGGCTCACACTTCTGTGGGCTATAAACCGAGCTGCCCGCTGTGAAGCCATTAGTTCCCCTGTGGAGCACCGCAGTCACAACCTCAGGGAAGATCCATCCCACAACTTTTATTTTCCCTCTGCACATAAACAACAACAACAACAATGACCACAACAAAGTCAAGCCCTTGAGAAGGGGGAAGAATGTATATACGTGGTACCTGACACTAACCTCAACGCAGGGGTTTGTACGAGATTTAATTAATTTTATATTTATTAAACACAATGTGTACTGAGAGAGAAAAAAATAATAATGAAAAGTTACATTGTCGTGATTTCACCAATCTTTAGATAGCTCAATTAGTGATACAGTCCTATTTTTACACTCCTGCAGGTGATATTTCGGGCACCGTTCATTACATAGCTTACAGATGCAGCTGTCCTTAGGATCATGGTAGGTGCTTTCTGTGCAAATCTTTCCATGAAAGCCGTGTACTGCAAATCGTGTGTACAGGTGTCGGAGTTGGAAGTTTGGTCCTTTCCAGCAGTCTGATGTCATTGCGTCTGTTTCTCTTATCCCCTCCGGTATCTGTCTTGCTTTGCTGCTCCTCTCTTCGATGAAGGATGTATATGCTTGTGTCTCAAGCAGTATTTTATGTCATCTACGAAGAGAGTTTCCTGCGCAAGGATATAAGCATAACTATTTCTTGTGAATTTTGAGGAAGCTAGATTTAACGCTTTCCAGCTTTCTTAGATTTCCGACCGTCAGGTAGTTCCAGATTAGTTGTATTCCATAGGTGGCCGTCGGCATGACTTTGATCTTGAATAGTGCCATTGCTGTTGAAACTGACAGTAGTTGTAATTTGGGTATGTCATATATTGCTTTTGCTGCAATTAATTAATGAAATTAGGCAGCAAATTCATTTTGTAAATCAATTTCTGCATGGCATGGGACATCTCAGTCATCAGCTCTGTGTACTTGTCTGGTAAGTAGGGACTGGATTTCTAGGTTTTCAAAAACATAAAATATATCTGTAGATTAAGGCATTCAAGGCCCGGAATACAATTCATGCTTTGGGGATATTGCCGAGTAAAAATAAAATAAATTAAAAATTGTAAACGTTTCTAAAGGAACCTTGCCTCCTTTTTCAATAGAATTAAAACAATGTGGCTGCTAAATAACGTGTGTTAATGAGCTTACAAAAACTAGAGAAGTTTCCCCTGTTCGGCACCAGAGAGCAGCCAGAAGCTATTGTTTGGACCTTGGTAGAAAAACGCGCCATATTGTTTAGAACGGTGGACAGAGTAGTAAGGGAGGAGAAGGAAAAGGGGACGGGAGAAAAATTGAGACTCCTCGAAGAATGAGGATGTCCAAATACGGAGAAAGGGCGCAGGGGGAGAGGAATGGATGGATATAATGAAACAGAAACAAAGGGGAAATGTATCTGTACGGTACCCAACGTAATACAGACCTCGGTGAAAAAACAGGTGGAAACCCCTCCGCCTGTGTGACCTTGGGTACCGTACAGTGCCACTTTCCTTTTATCCATCCGACTCCCCCCCCCCCCCTTCCCCCCCTCCCCCCTCGCAACACACACTTTCTCCTTATTTGAATATCCTCAATCTTTGAGGAATCTCAATTTTCCCACCCCTTTCGAATTGGACATATCCACAAACAAGAGGACGTTCCTGAAGCAGACGAAGGAGAAGTTAAGCTGTATTTAGAACTGTCATCCTGGTCATTGAGACACGGCTACGAGCAAGGACATTCTACCTGCTCTTGATCTGGACTTGTTTTGTTTGGTGATTCGTTAAATTTTATCTTATATTTTATTTTAAATTGTTATTTGCTTGTTATTTGTACAACCGTGAAGGGTTAGCATAGCTGTAGTTTGTGCTTTGATTAATAAATGAAATATTAAAAAAGTCCTTCTCCTTCCTTACTACTCTGTCCGCCGTTCTAATTAATACGTTTTTCTAGCATGGTCCATACAGTAGTTTCTGGCTGCTCTCTGGTGACGAACAGAGGAATTTCTCTAGTTTTTGTAAGCCCATTGATACACTTTCTTTGGCCACATTGTTTTAATTATATTGAAAAAGGAGGCAAGGTTCCTTTCGGAACGTTTAGAATTTTTAATTGTATTTTCACTCGGCAATATCCCAAAAGCATGAACAATGATACGTCTCTTATCAAATTATCACCGTGAAATTCACACTTTTAGGCAATATTTGCTGTCCTTAAATATGTTAATTATTTAAATTCAATAAAACTATCTCAAAGGTGATTTTTCACCTTCTAGCCCGTATAATTAACTTTCTTTATTTAGCCTATATGGAACTTGGAAATAATAAGAGATATATCCCCACTTTCCTGACAGTAAGAATTTGATAAGTTATTTAGCCGCAAATTTCTAGATTACAATAAATAACCAAGTATCTCTTTAAAAGTATGGACTAAAGATTTAAATACACTACAATAAATGGAAAAAAACTGCAATTAGTTATATTTAGGTAGACCTACTGTACCCATATGGCCACTTCTTGCATATCAATTGAATTGGTCGGAGCGGAAAAACATTACGTCAACAAGTAGTTCCGTAAAGAACTATACAGCCTATTTTCATTAATCCTGCTCATGTTAATTTCTTCTAACAACATACAAAATTTCAGTTTATTTGCTGTAACAGATTCGTAGATATTGAGAACCGTCTAAATATTTCAGATTGTCACCAGGTTGGATTTTTATTTTTGTACTATTACATTAAGATTATTGTGTACATGTGGTATTCAAACTTCAATCGCATGATTAGAACACAAGAAGTAAAAACGAGATTTTAAAATTACGCACAGCAGCCATCTTGTGATTAGGCAAACAATTGAAATAAATTAGATGACAGTGGATCAACATTTGTATAAGCATTTAACGAGCAACGTTTCACAGCACTCGGATAGTTAGCTCGCGAGAATCGTCCATTTAAATATTTATACTTCGCGTCGCCGCCATATTGGATTTGTGCTCACCAGGTTAATGAAAGTCCTATAGGTGAACATATGTTCATAGTCTCTATGAACATAAAAAATTCAGTTTGGTTGCTGTAAAAGATTCATAGATATTGAGAAACGTCTAAATATTTCGGAAGCTCGCCATTTAGGATTGTTATATGTATAGGCCATAGAATTATGTACCATTCAAGGACAATTATTGCCTAGGTTCATTATTCAAACTTTCACTTCGATCGCATGATTACGACACAAGAAATAAAAACTTAATTTAAAAATTTCGCACAGCCGCCATATTGAGGTTATAAAAACAATTGATTTAAATTAAATGGCAGTGCATTACAATCTGCAAAATCATTTACTGTACCACATTTCACTGCGCTCAGAGAGTTAAATCACGAGAAAAGTCTATTAAAATATTTCAAATTCACTTGGTCGCCATGTTCGTTTTTTACTTTACAAGTTTATGAAATATACATAGATAAACTTGCACCAGTACCCTTTATCACCGTACAAAATTGCAGGGTAATATCTGTAATAGATTCGGAGATATAGAATGTCAGTGAAATATTTTGCACAGCCGCCATTTTGAGGTTATGTAAATAATTGAACTAAATTAGACTCCAGTGCATTACTATGTGTATAAACACTTGCTGTACCTAGTTTCATTACGTTTGGATGGTTAAATCGTGAGAAAAGTCTATTTAAAAGTCTCAACTTCGCTTGGTCGCCATGTTCGTTTTCTACTTTACAAGTTTATGAACTATACATAGGTAAACTTGTATCAGTACCCTTTATTACCGTACTAAATTGCAGGGTGATATCTGTAATAGTTTCGGAGATATAGAATGTCAGTGAAATATTTCGCACAGCCGCCATTTTGAAGTTATGTAAACAATTGAACTAAATTAGACTCCAGTGCATTACAATGTGTATAAACATTTGCTGTACCAAGTTTCATTACGTGTGGATAGTTAAATCGCGAGAAAAGTCTATTTAAAAGTCTCAACTTCGCTTGACCGCCATGTTGGTTTTGTAGTCACCAGGTATTTGAAAGTCTCATAGGTGAACTTCTAGAAGTACCCTTTATCACCGCACACAATTTCAGGGCGATATCGGTAATAGTTTCGGAGATATTAAATGCTAGTGAAATATTTCGCACAGCCGCCATTTTGCATTGGTGAGACGTAACAAAATTTGAAGGGCACGGTCGAGGTCGCCGGGAATAGTGCTATGAACATACCGAGTTTCATTGAAATCGCTCCAGTCGTTTAGATTTTATTAGGGGGGGGACACACACACGAATCACACACACACACACACACACACGCACACACACACGGACAAAAGGTGATCTCATAAGCCTATTTTTTCAAAATTGAAAATAGGCTAAAAATGGTAATTTTTTAAGCATTTAGTATTCTGAAGTATTGATCCAAGGGTCTTGTAATGGCATAAGAAAGAATTAAGCCAGCCTTCTGTTTAAGCTAGAATCCACTACTACATGCACTGCAGTGCGAAGCATTAAGTCAATGTCTTGCTGTCTTTCAGCGCCGTATTCTGTACTTAATGTTGGCCGCACTGCATGATTCCCGCGTGTTACAGTGCTATTGTAAATTACATTAGTACAGAAACTATGTGGTTTTTATGTTACAAATCCATTTTTAAATCAAGTATAATGTGAAATATTCATTCTGGATGGCTTTATGCCGAACTTGACTGACCACGGAGCTGAAAGGCATTAAGTCAAGTTTCCAAAATTGATTTGAAAAATATGTTATTAAATTAAAATTGATATTCCGGTAACACAAACATAACCTGAATAGTTGCTTCACAACGTAGACGACTAATATATTGTGTTTGTTAAGTTCTGTTCTGTCAATACCGTTTTATCTCTCTCCTGAAAAGTAGTGCACCGCCCTCTTAAAATAAACATATTCTTGGCGTGCCTCCTAGCTGCAACACTGGAACCAACTAGAAAAGAAAGGAGTACGCAGTGGAAATGGATGTTAATTTCTGACCTGTGCTGGGCCCGTACTTGCAGGCCAGATGTGCCGAGCGACTCCAGACTCCGTGAAGGTGGTCCCACGACGAGTGGTAGGAATACCCTCCTGGTGCTAGAAAGCTAGAATAAGTTAGGCCTAGGTTTGAAGAGAGAGAGAGCGAGCAGCCCGATCGCCAAACACTACTAAATAAGACACATGGGTAAAGAAATGGAAATTTAATGAATTGAAACCGAACACACAAAGAAACCCGGCCAGAATAACCCACACAAAAAAGAATACCCTTCACCTAGGGGTCAAATAAAGTCACTTTCAAACGGGGAAGATAAATATAAATAACTATAAATAACTTTCGATAGTAAATAACGTTAACAAATTAAATTCATACCTGTGCTCACTTCGGTGAAAACGATGTAAAAAGGGAGGAAGTAAAAGATCAAGAGGCAATCGAGCCGGTCGCTGGTCAACAACAATCACTTCTCTGCCTAGAGATGGATGGTTGTCATGACGACCACAAATAACAAGCATAGCAAAGATAAAACAAGAGGCTGTGTGCGTGTCGCAAAGGCTGTGGCGAGCAATGGGGATGCGATCGAGCTGGCAGTCCCCAGAGAAAAGAAATGCAAAAACCAAAGATACTACAAGGAGAAACAAATGACGTCAAGTGTCCGTGAAATATATCATGATACATGCACGCAATCAAACACACAAAATGCCAGCCGTCGATGCAGTAAAAAACACAAAGCAACTCGTGCTTGTAGGTAGTCTAGCAAAACATGCTAAACCTATATGGTCCCCAACTTACGTTCCGAGTTCGAACTGAATACGGTAAGGCCTACTTAAAGTTACCGCCGTGATCCAGTTGCCCGAAGCATGGAATGAAGGGAAAACATAAGGGCTAAAATATATGGTGTCATGCCTCGTGTTGGGAGAATGGTCGAAACGCCAACGTCCACAAACCACGGGAGACCCATTCGAAGAAATGCCCAATCAAAACAGCATCAATGCACCTGGCAGCAAGAAAAACATACACTCACAAAATCACTCGCAGATATATTTCACGGCACAAATAAAAGGTTAAACGAAGACTCAAACAAAATAAAACAGGAGACCGCCATTACGATTGGTTCCACAGCAAATCCAAGCACACGACGAAGATCAAAAAGAAAGGTTAAATTTAGGAAATGAGCATAGTGGACACAAGGTTAGATGTATTACTTACATGAGTAAATGGAAGGCTTCGGCATAATAACAATGTTAAATAAAAAGGAAAAACATTACATTTTAAATAATAAGGCGGAGAGCCTCAAGGCACGTCCGGACAGAACGTATCTCACATGGCGACTGAGTTAACCGGGACGGTCACCAAAGAAAATAAAGAAATGCGAGATGTTAAACATGGCTCAGGATCCACACCACCCCCCAAAAGAAAAATTATTTATAATAATAAAAGATTTTTCTTTTTACATCATTAAGTACCACCGCTTTGAAATCAATCATGTCCCAAGTGTTCCAAAATACACAACATCCTTATCACACAGGTGGTTTTTCAACAACTATAACAGTACACAAAATATGAGGGGGGAGGGTGATCGATATAACAATCACTTAAGCAATTGAGCCATATCAGAAAGAATACAGTTATAAAATGAAGAAATTAACATCCATTTCCACTGCGTACTCCTTTCTTTTCTAGTTGGTTCCAGTGTTGCAGCTAGGAGGCACGCCAAGAATATGTTTATTTTAAGAGGGCGGTGCAGATGGTAGCAGAGCGTGGTTGTAGGTAGTCTAGCAAAACATGCTAAACCTATATGGTCCCCAACTTACGTTCCGAGTTCGAACTGAATACGGTAAGGCCTACTTAAAGTTACCGCCGTGATCCAGTTGCCCGAAGCATGGAATGAAGGGAAAACATAAGGGCTAAAATATATGGTGTCATGCCTCGTGTTGGGAGAATGGTCGAAACGCCAACGTCCACACACCACGGGAGACCCATTCGAAGATATGCCCAATCAAAACAGCATCAATGCACCTGGCAGCAAGAAAAACATACACTCACAAAATCACTCGCAGATATATTTCACGGCACAAATAAAAGGTTAAACGAAGACTCAAACAAAATAAAACAGGAGACCGCCATTACGATTGGTTCCACAGCAAATCCAAGCACACGACGAAGATCAAAAAGAAAGGTTAAATTTAGGAAATGAGCATAGTGGACACAAGGTTAGATGTATTACTTACATGAGTAAATGGAAGGCTTCGGCATAATAACAATGTTAAATAAAAAGGAAAAACATTACATTTTAAATAATAAGGCGGAGAGCCTCAAGGCACGTCCGGACAGAACGTATCTCACATGGCGACTGAGTCAACCGGGACGGCCACCAAAGAAAATAAAGAAATGAGAGATGTAAAGCATGGCTCAGTAGTGAAAACTTACGTAATACTTTTCATTTCTGGCCGATTCAATTAGGTTTCTTGAGGTACTGCAGAATGCATGCATATGGCTCTGTTGAGTGTGAGGGAGTCGGATAAGTATTAAAATATCTTTGTATGTAGAAGTAAGAAAAAATAGGAAAAACCGTAAGAATCCGTTCCGTAGTCATAAGATATGTTTCTGTGATGACTACAGTATAGCGCTAGGTATGAGGTAGGTGCTTTAGGGCTCAAAAAAGCGAGCTATTCCAGAATTTACCAGGTAAAAGTGTGGGAAAAACATGGGAAATAAATGCTCTCAGGATAGGTGATGTCAAACCCGGGCGAAGTCATCGGATTTTAAGAGCTTTAAAATCCTTCAGTATGCCTTCCTTCGGAGGGGAAGTAAAGCAGGCGGGCCCATGTCATAGAGTTATGGCATGTAGAAGAACCTTCCGCTAATTAAACTTGTGTGGAGCTAAATTTGCAGGTTAGATATCGTTGAAACGCTCTATCAAAGTTCCAAAGTTTACCACTAGGTGTCGGTGACATCTGGTAGCAAAAGTTGGAACTACTTGAAATTGAACGGAACTTGTTGCTCACCCCATGGGTGTCCGCTTGAAGCGGGTACAGCCTCTGGCGAGCCGAACATGTCCTCGGACACTCCTGGCACTAAAAGCCATACGATAAATAATATTAAAAAAAATAATCGCAGGGATTCAGAACTGTGATCTTCGAATTTGCTGCAGCTCCCCATCGGGATCGTGGTGACAGGATTAACGCCGCGGCTATGTTGGTAGGAAGCGGTTATGACCTATCAAAGAGTATTAACGGCATTCAGCTGGAGTTTTTAATTCCCGGGACACCTACCCTGTCCCTAGCCCTAATACAGCAACACACACTACTGTACTACAGTCATTACAGAAACACCGATTATCATACAACTAGCAACCCGCCCCGGCTTCGCCCGGGAACAGTTATGAATGCAGTACGTGATAAGCGCTCATTTTTTTCGATGTCAATGAACTACGACCTATATCCGTTTTACGTCTCGGCATGATTGGTTAAAATCACTGACTGGACTATTAATTATATTACCATGGAGATGCAGGTTGGTTGGTTGGTTGGTTCTTAAGTTTAGGGGCTGCGACAACGCGGTCATGTAGCCCCGTGTATGGAGATGCATGTGCAACGAATTATTGTCAGACATAATTTAAGAATGGCGAGGTGCATGAAACACAAATCCCCCTTCCGTCAAATATTAACTTGACTGTGTATTTTGCGGAACGAAAAGTTCACAGGTGAAATGAAGAAAAGCCGAGTTGCACTTCTAGGGAAACCCCAAACACAACCATTATTCTCTGAAGTCTTAACTCAACATGACTCGACAGTTTGCTGCTGGCTTTATCTGGGGTAGTATAATAGGCTCGCCCGCTAGCTAGACTGTAACTGGGGTGATAGGCTCGCCCCTAGCTAGCTCATAAACTGTCGCCTCAGCAATTGAATGGAGATTTTTGGAAGAAATGAAAACGCAAAAACACTTATAGTGGGCGATATGTTGTAGATAGAGATATGCTCACCCGGACTTTTTGTAGAACTTTTCATGCTGAACAATTCTTACACTCATAGTATATTGATACTTGTAACGGTTTGCCCAGCGTAAGCTTAAAAATCGCACGGAAGCCAGGATTTTTGGACTTTTTCACTGAAATCGTTACTGATTGGCTTTCTTTGATTATAAATAAATTCCTTTCTACAGAAATCTTCCTCGAGATCTCCTTTACAAAATGGTGAAAACCGCATCAAAATTCATCCAGTGGTTCTCGAGATTACCCGTGACATCCAAGAATCGGGAACTTTGATTTATACTAGGTAGAGATTTTAGCACACACCTAAGTAAATGGACACCAATGGTATCCCAATTTACTATTCCAACTAACATCATTTTCCATATTTGAAATGAAAAGAGTTGGCTGGAAACATTGATACTAATGAGTTTCCATCTCGGCGGCGTTATTATGCTACCTTCTCACGTGCTTCTCTACTCGTGACGTCATAATATAAATTTAGGATCCAGCAATCAATTGCACACAATAGAAGCGTCTGGCTTGCATTAATAAATTCACTGGCTGTAATGGCATTAGACGCCGCGGAATGTGGCTCGGAAACATTTAGCAGTGAGATGCGGGGAAAGCACACGCTTATTACATAATGGTGAGCTTTTATTCACGTGTGAGATCGATAACTCTTGAGTGAGAGGTAGCGGAGACCTCAACTGTAACAAGCTTTCTAGAATAAAGTTTGAAATATTCTATGTGAGTTACAGTAAGCCTTAGTCATAATCCCCCAGGGGCTCACAACTTGTGGGAGGTGGGTTGGCGACCACGGAACCCCAGCTGAATCAGGCATTGTTTCCACTTACTTGTGCCGGGCTCCTCTCCATCTTCTTTCCTGTCGGCCTCCCTTGGTCAACTCTTGTTCTCTTCTGACCCCGACGGTATTAGGGAGTCTTTCACTTTCCCGCCTTAATTGGCCCTTGTCTCATCTTTCCTGATACCCTCATTCTTCGAGGGGTCAGCCTTCTTTTCATGTATCTCCTGCTTTCTGCATAAGACCCTCAAGGAGGCAGGGTGTGCGTAGCCCCACCACTTCTGGTGCACCCTGGATAGTGCTGCACATTCAAGGGCTCACGGCTGGTGAGGTAGGGAGTCGGCGACCCCGAGGACTTCCTGAGCTGGTTCCGGTTTTTTTCCTTCTTCAATTGCCTTTTGGATTGTTCCTCTCCTCTTTACCTCTCCTCTCAGCCTTTCCTGGCTCTCCTTACTTCCAAGTCCCTTAATTCTCATTCGTTGAGGGCATTTCCTTTCCTCCTGTCATTTGTTTCCCTTATTCATCTTTTTGTTTTCCATTTCCTCTTAGTTATTGTTGTTTTAAGGGGCGGAACTACGAGGTCATCTGCCTCAAACCCTTCTTGTTTGTAAGTACAGTTTGTAGTTATAGTTTCATATCATTTACATTTTCACTATCACCCAAACCATTAGGGGCTGATAACCCAGATGTTTGGCCCCTTAAAAACAATTATTATCATCAACTTAGTCATACAATGGATTCAAGGCAGAGAAAGGACGAAATAATCCCTATCATTCCAAGATGTGTGATGTCTTCTTAACGAGTTTTGTTGTTGTTTCATTTGAGGGATTTGGAAATCGCTGTTATTTAGCCCCGTGTACTTGTGTGTGGAATATGTTATGATGAGCTGTGTTATTGCGATGGCTGTATTAGTGTGTGCATTTGCAATTCAGGTCAGGATTTGGAAGAATGTGGATGATGATAACGCACCATTAGAATTTTGAGACATCTTTTTCCTCTTACTCCGAATGTTTAGGAGTTCTCCTGAACACATACGCAATTTGCCTGACAGTGGTGGACAAATGGCAGCAGGGGAGTTTTCTCGCTTGTCTACGAGTCAGCGGGATTCGCGATCGGCGATGCCATTTCAAAAGCTTGTCAACACACTCACACATGGGCGACTGATGCCGTAATGGCGTCTCAGCCTTTCCAATAGATGCAGGTACACAGCGCCCCTGCAAGGAATGCCAACCGCAGCGCATCAAAGGCGTAATATCACAACAGGTATTACTTAAAAAACGAGCCTCGTAATAACTAATTAGTACGCACATATAAATGCTTTCTGTATATCTGCAAATGCCAACGAAGACTTGAGAAAAGTAGCTACCATAGGTCATGGTCGATCAAAATTACTGAATATTTACGAGAATTGTCAGACTCCGCTAGTATCAACGTACGATTATCGTTCCAGTGTTAAGTTACAATAGACAACATATTTAAATTTTAACAAGTGCATGGAGCTTAAGAACAATGCAACAGCGCAACCTCGTGTGATAAAATTCGATGGCTTACTATCATTTAATATTATAGAATAACGACGTTGTGTTAGGAGCTGTACTTATTTTTCCCAAATGATTAGCCTTCGCTCCCGGGTCTACCTTAAACGCTATTGAAGAAACTGCGAGTGATAAAAGAATATATGCAATTTTATGAAGACTCGAACGTTCAGCACCATTCATCACGATGCTTACTGCTGGCCACACATAGACCTGAGTGCGGCGTTGCCGCTCTGCTTTGGACAAGGTCTAGTTATAGGTAGCCATGAAACTAGCCCAACCTTTAAAGTTATTACTGGCGGACTGACTTTGAGCCTCCCTATCATCAGCTCTAGGTGATACCATTACTGATTTATCAGTGACAAATGCTGGCTTAGTCATTCTTGTTTTACGTCAGTTTTCCTGCACAGCAACTGCACTTGCGAACAGGTCAAGTGAAGCGTCAGGGTTTCTCAGGTCCACCGTGAGGATCTCAAAGGTAGCTGAGTGATAATATGTTACTTTTCTTCATTATAACATCTGCACACGAGTGTTCGTGAGCTTGTATAATGGTGGTATAACATGTGTTTTGATCAGCTGACAGTAACGCTACTTGACAAGATGTAGGACACGTTGGTTGACTGATGGCAACAGGCTTGATGACTGCCCGATCGATTGTCTACACGCCGACATGAGCGAGGAATTACTTAAGGCTAATTAACATGAAACATTGATGATGCCCGAAAGAGTCGGCTACATTCGCAAACCATATTGCTTAAGAAAGGTAGCATGTGGCTTGACAAAATCAAAGAATTCACGAAATAAGTAATGTGCGCCATGACCTTTTAAGTGGCCGAGAGTTGGTTGAAATGAGGGCGCATTCTAGAATGGTAACTGGTGAAGTGTTTCTCGAATTATGTTTTAGTCGTTAAAAGAAGTGATTTTGTTCTGTGTTAAAATCTTTTTAATTAGTTTCATTCAAACTGTTTTGCTTAAAAAGAACCCTAAGGGTGTCCGCTGGAAGCAGCTACAGACTCAGGAGAGCCGAACATGCCCTCCGACACTCCCGGCACTAAAAGCCATACGATAAATAAATACATTTGCCAAATTATACAGGGTGTATTTGATATAATGGAAGTCCGTTACACTGGTGGTAGAAGTTGGTAATCTAAGCAAATATTTTCATGAAATGTAGTCGTATCTTAATATTTAGTTTAGGTGGAATTAAATAATGAAAATCGTCGGTCAATGTCTTGGAAAGGGGTTAGACTGCGTTCCCCTCAGCAGCACAGCTGACTTCTCCTCGTCGCCCTCCTCTTCAACGCTCAGGAATGTTGAGAAGAGTCTGTAGTTGAGTGACCTCCTCGTCTTGTCTGCCAATGGCATTGAAATACACAAACCGAGCCTATGAACAGCTGATTCACACCTTCATGGGGAGTGGCTACATGACTAGTGATGGTGGATCTGTCTAGGATTTTGCCACCCTCTTGGCCTATGCATATAAAATGGAAATCCTTAATATTTGGTAAATTAATTTAAGGAACTATTGGTCTATCTTTGTGTGAAGACAGTGCAACAACTGTAATAAAATATTAATTAATATTATTATTATTGTAGGCTACTAAGCCTCCGTGGCTTAGGCGGCAGCACGCCGGCATCTCACCGCTGGGTCCGTGGTTCAAATCCCGGTCACTCCATGTGAGATCTGTGCTGGACAAAACGGAGGCAGACAGGTTTTTCTCCGGGTACTCCGGTTTTCCCTGTCAACATTTCATTCCAGCAACACTCTCCACTATCATTTCATTTCATCTGTCATTCATCTAATCATTGCCCCAGAGGAGTGCGTCAGGCCTCGGCAGCCGGCACAGTTCATATCCTCGCCGCTAGATAGGGGCTTCCTTCATTCCATTCCTGACCCGGTCGGAGACTGGAAGCAGGCTGTGGATTTTCATTCATTATAGTAGGCTACTACTACTAATAATAGTAATAATGGGCTTTTAGACACACTAACTTATTTTGTGCTTTTTTGGTATGTGCCATGAAATCCATGGACATGATCGTACTAGATCACATTCATTTACTGCATGACTGAACGTTGATCGCACCCTCGAGAAGGTTAGCACTCTGCCACTAGAGCTACACACGCTGACTCTTATTATTATTATTATTATTATTAGACTATTATATATATATATATATATATATATATATATATATATATATATATATATATAATGCGTTTGGCCCTCTAAGGAGCACGTAGAACCATTAGTTAACATTGGTCTTCTTGTTCTTCTTATCTTCCCAAAACTTCCTCATCCTTCCGCTATGTGCCTGTCTTCTTTCTTGTGTCCATGCAGCTTTAAGTTTCAAATTCTGTCCCGTAGGGATCTTGGGTGGAAACTTATGCGAATTTACTTTTTGTCTATATGCAGTCCGCGTCGTTGTGAGTGGGTCAATATTGATTTCAGTGAGGTCCTTTTGGGTGTCTGCTAGCCAGCGTACTTTGGTTTGTCAGTTTCCATTGACTATGAGGAAGATTTTCTTGGTCAGTCGGGAGTTGTCCATTTGAGCTATATGTCCGTAGAATTTCATGCGTCTTTTACGTGCGAGTGAGGCGAATCGTTCAGTCCGTGAATACAGTTCGTCTGAGCTTTTCCTCATCCAGATACCGTCCTGAAGCTTTGGTCCAAAGATTTTTCTCAGTATTTGTCGTTCTATCTTCTCAATGTATTTGATGTTGATGGTTAACGATGACGTCTCAATTATTATTATCATAATCTACATGTTGTGCTAGTGTTCAGACAGCTTACCATTACTGGCCGATATGCTATTCGGGACGTGATGGCACAGCGGTTCAGCTGTTGGCCTCTCATCACGGCGGACCGGGTTTGATTCACGGTCAATGCATGTGAGAGTTTCGAAGTGAAATGCCATGTCCTGTGGTTCGTATTCCACATAAAAAGGAGGTCCAGTAGCTCATGATCACGATATTTATGGTCATGTAAAACCATAAGCTTCCTTACTTCCCACCATCGGCAGCCACAAGATGTAGCCTACGCAGGATTTCTTGTATGTGCCATGAAATCCATGGACATGATCGTATTAGATCACATTCATTTACTACATGACTGAACGATGATCGCACCCTCGGGAAGGTTAGCACTCTACCACCTACTCGCTATATTTGCTTTATTATTATTATTATTATTATTATTATTATTATTATTTTATTATTTATTATTATTATTATTATTATTATTATTATCATTATTATTATTATTATCATTATTATTATTATTATGTACATGTGGTGCCGTACTATTATTAAATCTTGGAAGTAGTTTTCCATGGTTTCTCACTTCTACCCCAGGCTTCCCACGACGCCAAACTTGGGATATCCCTTCATAAGACCACGGCTGCTTTCTTTCCTACCCCGGCGGTGTAGGCATGCGAGTTAAATCGTGCACCACGATCGCAGCATGTCCGGTGATTGGAGGTCCGAACTCTGCACCGACAGTGGATATCCTGAGTTTGGATTTCCCCGGATTCTTCCACGCGCTTTCCAAGCACATGCCGGAATAGTATGGTACATGGAGTCCCAGGGCACCAACCTCATTCACGACCATAATATCTACAGCTACACATACTACTACAGTCACCAGAGGAACACAGTTTACCAGACAAATCCAACACTCACCCAACTACACGGGACTGATAAGCAAATGTCCCAAGCCCCTAAAATGAATAAACAACAACCATGACTGAGCCTAGATCGAAACCTCGAGAAGGATAGCACTCTACTACCTGAGCCACACAACCTCGCTATCATTTAATTATTATTGTGTTATACAGTACATATAGGCTAACACATTGCTGGTACGACACAACATAACTATACGGGCTTCAGGGAACCAAAGTATAGTTACTGACACAGCCACTTCTAAGCTGGAAAGTCGAAATCGCTCCCCATGAACTTCCAGACAATTCGGGTTGTTGAGAGAACTACTGCCTTCTGCATTAGTTTGTACAGTTGAGTATTCAGATCCAGTTCCTTAAGGCCTTGGAGCAAGGTACTTGGGATCACGCCCGTACTTGAGACAATGATAGGTAGGCCTAGGGTCTTTAACCGTTCTGCGTTCGTACATGCAATTGGCATTGTCTTTTGATAGGGCTTTTGCTTTATTGTTATTATTATTATGTATATTATGGTACCGTACTAGTATTACATCTTGGAAGTAGTTTTCCATGGTTTCCCACTTCTACCCCATGCAAATGCCTGAATGGTTCCTAACTTAAGGCCACGACCGCCTTCTTCCCAATCCTCACATGAATTACAAATACCCACATTACTACAGAAACCACAAAAACACAGGTTATCAGACAAATTCCACCCTTACCCAACTACATGGGGCTAAATTACTAAAATCGCCAAGCCTCTCAAACAAAACATCAAGTATTTTTCTTCTGTCTTAAATGCTAGTTCTGAACAGACCACTGTATTTCATTAATGTGCCGGACGTCAATGACACACCAGGGCTAATTATCGAAATTATTGTATACTTTAAATGAACATCAATCAATGAGTTCCACACTTACAAAGTAGGCTACACAATACTACCGGTCCTAACGTCCCAAGCCATTACGTGTGATTTCAACAACAATACAGCAATACAAATTATCTTACGAGACGGATACCGTTGTCCTCATAACAGCTGACCGGTAAGGTCAAAGCTCCGAACACGTAACGATTTCCCCTCTGCACGTCGTCCCACCTCGCCAAGCCTCATTTCCCCCAGACTGTCGCCCCTGCTTCTGCTTGAAGAGTTTCCGAAAAAACTAAAAACATTGACTTTTTAATGGTTAATTTTCGATTTTAAGATAGGTGACAATTTTTTTTACCTAGGACGCTTAGAATAGTCTCTTCTATCACCAGTGTAACGGACTTCCATTATATCAATTACAGCCTGTATACATTTATTTTCCCGTGGCTCATGATCTCGAGATTAACGGGCACAAGCTTCCTTCCTTCCTTTTCCTTTTATTTTAGTTTGAAATAAAATGCTAATAGTTGAGTATCTTAAAACATTGGGAAGTAATTTATGAATGATGATCACAAAACTTTGACTAGTATTGCATTTCAACTGAATACATAGTCAGTCCTGGATGATAACAGCCAGGATATTCTTAATATTTAGATTATATGCTTCTACTGGAGGCATCTACAGTAATTTCTCTTCTGGAATGCAAGACAGAGCTGAGTCGTATGACAGTGAGCAAGGTTTTATATATAGCAGAAACGTTGGTAAATTCTCCTCAACGTAAGGCGCGGCTCCTTACTCTCTAGATGAATTAACTTACATTTCATATAGAAACTCTACAGGAATTTCCCCATGGGATCACAACTACCTGAAGTGGAAAATGGGTTGGCGACCAAGGCACCCCAGCTGAGTTCGGCATTAATAATAATAATAATAATATCGTATGGCCTCGGATGCCGGGTGCAAGTTTTGTTATTTGCGCTCAAAGGGCAGCTTGCATGTCGAATTTTGTTGTTCCTTGGAGCACTATGAAAATCAAGGAGGTTAGATATCTAAGCTCCTTGACACTATAGTGCCTTCTAGTAGAGAATGGAGGAACTTTGTGTTGGCGGAAAATCCCGAGATTAATTTTGCCATTATGAACACGGCCTACTGAATTCAAATGGGTTCTTTAACATGCCAACAACGTATGACATGCATGTCGTGATTTTTGTCGCCTTTCAAAAATAACAATTCAGGAGCGAACCTGCAAGCTTGGGGTTGGTAGCCCGACACGATAACCACTCACCTACCGTGGTAAGCAGTTCGGCATTGTTTCCAATTACTTGTGCCAGGCTGTATTAGGGGTGTCCGAGGCCTAGGGAGTATTTTACTTTCTCCCCTTAATTGGCCCATCTCTCATCTTTCCTAATCATTCCTCGATGGGTCAGACCTTTTCTATTCATTTCATGGTATCCCCTGCCCAAAGGCCCAAAAGGCGGCGGGGTGTGTGTATCCCCATCACTTATAAACAACTCTGGATAGTGCTAAACCCTCAAGGGCTCACTGCTGGTAAGCTTAGGGGTTGGTGATCCCGAGGGATTCTCGAGGTGGGTACGTTTTCCCCTTCTTCCATTTACCTTTAGGCAGACCCTCCCCTCTTTCCCTTTCCTGTCTGCCTTTCATAGCTCTACTTCCTTACAATTCTCATTCTTCGACGGTAGCTTGCCACGGTGGGTGAGTGGTTAACCCCAAGATTGCAGGTTCGCCCCTGGCCATGGTAAGTGATTTTTGAAGGCGACAAAAATCACGATACTCATGTCATACGTTGTTGGCATGTTAAAGAACCCATTTGAATTCAGTAGGCCGTGTTCAATGGCAAAATTAATCTCGGGATTTTCCGCCAACTCAAAGTTCCTCCATTCTCTACTTGAAAGCGCTGTAGTGTCAAGGAGTTTAGATATCTAACCTCCTAGACTTTCATAGCGTTCAAAGGAACGACGAAATTCGACATGCAAGCTACCCTCTGGGTGTCAATTAACAAAGCTTGCACCAGGCACCCGAGGCCATACGATATTATTATTATTATTATTATTATTCGACTGTTGAGGGTATTTCATTCCTGTCGTTTATTTCCTTTGTTTTGTGTTTTTTATTCGTCTAGTTCGTAAGATAGTCAGTCATTGGTTATAGTTGTTGCTTTCATGTCATTACCAACTTACCCCGCATTATGTGAGAAATGTTTTTAAGTGTATAAATAAGTAATGATGGCTTCGGTTGCTTAGTCGGTAGCATGCTGAACTGCTATGCCTAAGATCGCGGGTTCAAACCCGGCCAAAGTCGTCGGATTTTTTAGAGCGTTAAAATCATTCAGTAGTCTATGCCTTCTTTCGGAGATAAAGCAAAGCCGACGGCCCCGTGTCATAGATGTATGTCACGTAAACGAACCTACCACTGCAGCTGGTAGTATGTAGCAACATTTTTAGGTTATATTTGGCTAGTTATAAACGCTCTATCAAGTTTCAAAATTCGCCGCTAGGTGTTAGTGACAGTAGAGGAAAGTCGCCAAATATGGAATACCATTTATATTTTTGCTGATATTGAAATAATTGATTGAATTAAAAATGTTTTCAAATGTGTACCATTTCTAGGAATTACTTATACAAAGAATGTCATATAATGCTAAGCTGAATATATTATGTGGAAGTAATAAGAAATATTTTTGTAAGAAAGTTACATTTTACATAATAAACAAGACGGCTCCAAATATGGAATACTTAATGAAGTTCATGTGATTAGTAGCTTATTTACAGAAATCACACACACATCGCTGCAATCACTTAGGGACCTTCGACTGGACGATCGACAGACCAGTCTCATCTACATTGAACACCCTGCCAGCAGCATAATGATGTTTATCGAACTCACGGTCCAGTAGGTCAAAGAAATAGAACACAGCTTCCTTATTAAATCCTTTCACTTAGGCAAAAGATGTTCCTGTGGGTGTTCGTAACGATATTTCGTTTCTAAGGCGAGATAAAAAGAGTTTAAGCCATTTATTGCCCGCTATTTCTCGTTCCTTGAAAAACGGATGAGGTATGGTGTTTGCCTGTGCTAGTTGAAATGCAAGTTGTTTCACGTCACTCCAAGAGAGACCAAAAATCTTGTGTCCATGATTTTCAGGTACTCTACGAGTTGCTTTTCTATATTACGGGGAAGAATCGGACATCTTCCAAGTGCGGCCTGTACTGCATCCTTGGGTTCAACATCCTTCATGGAATACAGCCTGATGAAAGTAGTTCTAGGTACATTGAATTGTTCAGCCGCTTTTTATATCCCATTTTCTTTTCTCGTACCGCAAAAATAGCTTGTTTCATGGCATCCGGGTTCCACCGTTTCCTCTTAAGTCTTTCACCTTACATGACCAAGAAAAATTGTACAAATAATTGATAAATATTCATACAAATTAAGTGACAGGAATGAGGACCCAAATTTGGAATACTATTCCATATTGCGGACCCCATGTATTCCATATTGGAAACTTTGCCATGTTGATTTCAAGGATGCGCAACGGAAAAGAAAATAAGCGTAAGGATTAACAACTACATATAGCTAATAGCGTGGCACATACACTATAATTTGCCTCCTAGGATAAGAATAATACCCGATATTAAAGGCATACAATAATGCAATGAGTGCATACCTCACAAAATCTCAAAGACGGAAGATTCAAACTTCAGCAGATAACTAACCAACCAAGCACAGCAGAGTCGTCTCGCTCAGTGACCTCGGGAATACAATGACGTCACACGCAAGCACTGACAGGAAAGGGAGATCTACCAACCACACAATTCGAAATATTACGGTATTCCATATTAGGTGACTATTCCATATATGGCGACTTTCCTCTACCATCTGGTAGCCAATGTTGGAACTACATGAAACTGAACTTGTTGGAAGCCCTCGGGCGTTCAATCAAAATACCCAGCTATGGCCATTAGCTGCGATTCAGATATAAATAAATGAAAAATGAAAATCCACAGCCTGCTTCCAGTAGACCGACCGGGTCAGGGAATGGAATGAATGAAGCCCCCATCTAGCGGCGAGAATATGAACTGTGCCGGCTGCTGAAGCCTGTCGCACTCCCCTGGGGCAATGATTAAATGAATGACAGATGAAATGAAATGATAGTGGAGAGTGTTGCTGGAATGAAATTGTGACAGGAAAAACCGGAGTACCCGGAGAAAAACCTTTGCCCAGCACAAATCTCACATGGAGTGACCGGGATTTGAACCACGGACCCAGCGGCGAGAGGCCGGCGTGCTGCCGCCTAAGCCACGGAGGCTTGAGATATAAATAAATAACTAATGCAATTTATTTCAGGCACTAGGATAATCATTGTAAGTCCCCGACCAATCTAATTCGGGCACACTCGTGTTGACCGACCGAGAAGCTTCCAATAATAAAGAGATTAGCTTTTATTAACATCATCCAAACCATGGGGGCTGATAACCTACTACTGGAATAGAATCCATGTTTCTTGATTGCGAATAATGAACTTCAGTCTCATAATAATTTGTTTTAATCAACTGATTTGAAAATTAGCGTACACAGGGCAGCATAGTCGCTACAATTATACGTAAAATATCAAGTTAAAATTCAGAAGAGGTACTTTTCGGTCCAAAATTGTTCATAACCAAATTACCTGAATTACTACTCGGAAAAATATCTGGAGATGATGTAGTAATAGATGTTTACTCCTCCGCTGTCTGTAACCCACCCGGCCATCACAAATATGAACACTTACAGTACCGGTCAAAAGTTTAGGATCACATAACAAAATCATGATATGTCACCTAAACCCTAAATTTGTGACACTAGAGCTCTGCGATATTTTTAATGAGCTCTTGCATCTGTTAGAATGTATACGTCCTGATTTCGTTCAATTGGCCCAAGTATTGTAGACATTATGACATTTCAACTGTTGGAAGGTCACACCAAAAAATCACCATTTTCAGAGGTATAATATATTGTATATTCCAACTGGTAGCAGGTATTCCCACCATTTTTCTATTTTTGACTTAGCAATACTTGGGGATTATTATGGTATAAATATACAAATTCCGCAAAAAATGCAGGACCTTTTTTTTTTTTTTTTGGAGGTTTATACTTTTCAAGCCAGCGCTAAAATGGTCGATTTTCCCTTGTTTTTATCAGGCTTGTCGTAAGGCTTCCTTGCTACCTACCCACTTGTAACTTGTCGTGACTAGTAGTTCCACTTTCACTCAACAGAAGGCATCCAAGCACAGATTTCTGGCTTGTGTGATTTCGCCGTGAGATTATTTTGTTGTCATCAGTACATCGACCATTTTAGCGCTGGCTTGAAAAAGTATAAACCTGGAAAACAAAAGGTCCTGCATTTTATCGGAATTTTTATATTTATACCAAAATGATCCCCAACAATTGCTAAGTCTCAAAAAGAAAATTGATGGCAATACCTGCAACCAGTTGGAATATAAAATACATTACACCTCTGAAAATTGTGATTTTTGGTGTGACCTTCCAACAGTTAAAAAATCATAACTTCTACAATACTTAGCCCAATTGAACGAAATCAGGACGTATACATCCTATCAGTTGTAAGAGCTCAGTAAAAAGATCGCAGAACTCTAGTGCCACACGTTTAGGTTTTAGGTGACATATCATGATTTCCTTATGTGGTCCTAAACTTTTGACCGGTACTGTATATAGGCAACATTTTACCTGATTCAGCCATTTTCGCATCATGTACCGTATTGCCAATCCCACGCATTCGATACTATATCGCATCCGGCAGACCAATGGTTTCGTCAAGGCCAATAACTGTTAGGTAGCGTCCTTACGGGCCGCGTTAGCTAATATAAACACCCCTGGTTTTTGTCACGCACAGTGAGGATGGTCACGCATCAATAATCTTTATCCAGGCCAATGGTTTTGCCTTTTATTTCAGTATACACGAGTCGTGTGGTGTATTTTGTATCGGCCATGTTGGCAACGGATATGACGTAGTGTAGGACGTCAATGTGTCATGGCGGCGGTCGCCGAATGAGCAAGAAGTTAAATCATGTATTTACGTAATAAATCAAATATTTCCGGTGCAGCAGTGGCAATTGTAACAACTCAAAGGAAGGTATGTGAATCATAAATTTCCAATAATCTGCCTTGTAAAAGTTGTGAAAACGGAAAATTACCTGTTTTGAACAATTATTAATAAATAGCTTGTGAACGAATCTTGAGTTCATTCTAACAGAGAAATAAATCAATAAATTACACGCCGAGGGTCATGCTACCTTTATCGCTGGTATTCACTCCAATAAATCAGACAAAGTTTGCAAACATTCTACCGCTAATCCATAGAAACCTGATGCATATATCTACACTCCTCATGTATGCAGATAATATTATAGGTGATTATCAGGGCTAGGATGTAGCCTGTATGTACTAAAAGTGTCAAAATATGTACATATAGGCCTATATGTTAATAGTACATTATGCAACGAGCGTATGCGAGTTTTATAATTTCCATACGAGTGTCTTAATTACCATTATAGGCGAGTTGCATACGACTGTTTATGTTCGACGATAATTATAACTTTATTATATGTTTTAACATAAATATTCATAAATATCTGTGGAGATTGCCACTAGAATTTTGTGATCGGGTGCTGCGCTGGGTAGTATATCTCTGACTTCCAAGCTCTCTGACCGACCGACGCATGCGCTCTGTGTGCTTCAATGCCATATGTTCAGATTGTGCACCAGTATTCAGTAAAACTGTCACCGAAGTCGTTTGAAAATACAACGCGCTGTCTAGAAATTGGTTTGGGGATATTAAGGTACAGTGCTATTTCTTGTCTCATATTCACCAGTTTATTTACGCGAACATATGCACGGTGCACTTTTGGTAATTTATATAGACATGTTGGATTTTGAGCGCATGCGCGAAGGTATCCTTATCTAATTGGTCACACGACTGTTCCTTGAGCTCTGATTGGTGGGAGAAACTGTTTCATAATGAATAATAGTGTTATAATGACCATCATTATGATACAGTTTTCTGATACATAGGCCTAATAGGGTCGAACATAAAATATATTTTGCAAAATATGGACAGTAAAATTAATTTAACCACTAATTATTACATTTTAGGTTTAATATTTGGATTTCAAAGATATTGACGCTTAAAAGAAAACTTGTTATATGGCTGAAATATTCACCAATCAACATCTTTGGCAATATAAATTGGCATTATGCTGTAGTATGTGGTAAATATACAGGCTATCATATATTATTTCTTTAGAATAGATCCCTTCTGCGGCGCTCACAAGCGACCGATCGTGAAAGAATAGCATTCAAATGAAAGAGAATATACATTACCAGTGACGCATTGCACTCCAATTTCATAAATATCTATAATTTCATTAAAAATGACTTTTAAAAACTGTACGAAGTGTGCGATATGCAGATATTGTTGCTGCAGGAAGATACGCTCCATAATTGCTGTCCACTTCATATTTAGGCCTCTGTGACGCCTGTTTCATGTCAATTTAACATTCCGAGGTCTTTCCTTTATCTTTTTGCATTGATTTCAGAAAGAGGAATTTAAAGGAATGAGTACCGGTACTCAAATCGTATAATTGCATAAATATCGAATAACCGGTGAGTGTTACGGCTAAGCTGTCAATCAACGGACTCAGCACACAAATGACATTAGCAGTGACGAATTGCATTCTAATTTCATAAATATCAATTTTTGTAAGAAGTTCGCATTTTGGCCGTAGGGACGCCTGAAACGAAAATAGTGTTCAATAATCATTTGGTTCAAATAAAAACATAACAACCTTTCTCCATAAGCCTCTTATTATCAAGTGTAGCTTATGAACATGCGAGATTTCTCGCACGGGTCCGCTAGTATATATTATTTCTGTAGTATAGATCCCTCCTGCGGCGCTTACAAGCGACCGATCGTGACAAATGAGCATTCAAATGAAAGAGAATAGACATTAGCAGTGACGAATTGCACTCTAATTCCATAAATATCTATATTTTCTTTAAGAAATTACTTTTAAAAAAATATCTAGTGTCTGATTTGCAGGTACTGTTACTGTAGGAAAATTCGCTCCATAATTGCTGCCCACTTCACATTTTTGCCACTGTGACGACTGTTTCATGTCATTTTAACATTCTGAGGTCTTTCCTTTATCATTTATCATGGATTTCAGAAACAGTAAATCAAAGGAATAATTACTCAAATCGTATAGGCCTAATTTCATAAATATCGAATAACCGGTGAGTGTTATGATGAGCCAATTTTCAGTGATTGCCTTCTTAAGTTAGGGAACGTAGAACTTGGAATTCTAACTGAAATGTAAATAGTGTTCTATAATCATTTCGTGGAAATAAAAACATTCCAACCTTTCTCCTTGAGTCTCTCATTATAAACCTATTGGGGAAAGTGTGATTTAACATGCGAGATTTCTCGCACGGGTTCGCTAGTAAATCTATAAAGAGTTAACGCAAACTGTTTCTAGGCAACAATGAAAAATGGCCTAAAAACTCGACCAACTGCAACACTGTCTCTGGAGCTGTGTGCTGATTGTGTACGACTAATAAGCAACACCGACCGAGGGCATGGAGTAAACATCATTAATAGTCATAAGCCAATTCCACCATGGAATTGATATCAATAAACCAGTGGCGCCATGAGCAGAACTAAATCGGAGTGGAATGGTCAGGAATCTAATGTAATATGAACACATACTCGTAGTATCGCCAAAGCTCTGCCTGCTGATGAAAAACACACAATGAAAAATATTGCAAAAACACACAATTTCATTTGAATCCGCGCAGCAATAATTGAGTATTAATCTCAGTATCCCAGAAGTATGTACATATTTACAGCGATCTAAATTAATCTGAGTATTATAGTCCTGCGAGAATGAAACATCATTAATCTCAGAAGACCAACTCACACACATCCACTTTGCAGTATTTATGAACCTTCGGAATGAGCTACTCCCAAATGAATGTGCACGTAATTGCTAATCAGAACTACCAACATGCACCAGTCCCAGCCATTGCCCTCTCCGTTTACCAAGAACATGAGTGGAAAATGTGGGAATTCAGACCACTAAACTTTCTTCATTTCTACAAGGACATACGGAAGCGAAGGCTGGAACAGGGCACACTCATCCTCGTGAGGCAAATAAATAAATAAATAAATAAATATGTTAATTAATATGCAAGTAAGTAAATAAATAAGTAAATAAATAAGTATATAAATACATACATCAACAATTACCACCTCGTGATGAAGAAGCTAGCGTTCTTGGCTGTCGGGTTCAATTCCCGGCTCTGCCACGAAATGTTAATTCTCGTGTTAGGGCTGGTACGGGCTACAGTGAGTATACTGAGAAGAGGAGAGCTCGATTACGAATTCAGCCATCCTGGAAGTGGTTTTCTGTGGGTTTCCACATCTACTCCAGGGCATGGTTCCTAAGTTAAGGTCACGGCCGCCTCCTTCCCAATCCTCACCTGAATTACACTAATACAGCTTTCACAATAACACAGGTTATCTGACGAATTCCACATACACTCAAATACACGGGGCTTTATGTCCACGATGTTGCAACCCCTTAAAATAAGAAAGAACAAAATAAATTAAACAATAAATAAATAAATGCATAGATAAATAAATGATTACCAATATTATTTATTTATCGTATGGCTTTTAGTGCCGGGAGTGTCCGAGGACATGTTAAGCTCGCCATAGGCTGTAACTGCTTCAATGCGGACACCCATAGGGTGAGCTACAAGTTCCGTTCAATTTCAAGTAGTTCCAACTTTCGCCACCAGATGTCACTGACACCTCGTGGTGGACGTTGGTA
Organism: Meconema thalassinum; assembly: GCA_946902985.2. Taxonomy (NCBI): domain Eukaryota; kingdom Metazoa; phylum Arthropoda; class Insecta; order Orthoptera; family Tettigoniidae; genus Meconema; species Meconema thalassinum. The sequence continues at coordinate 2,131,980,678 of OX336388.2, read as the reverse complement.
CTTTGATAGAGCGTTTCAACGAAATATAACCTAGAAATTTAGCTTCACACAAGTTTAGTTAGTAGAAGGATATTTTACATGCCATAAATATATGAACTGGGACTGCCGGCTTTACTTTCCCTCCGAAGAAAGAGATACTGAAGGATTTTAACGCTCTTAAAAATCTGACGCCTTCGGCCGGGTTTGAACCCGCGATATTGGGCACAGCAGTTCAGCATGCTACCTACTACGCCAGCAAAGCCGCTACCATCAGAAAAGTAGCCGGTACAGTTCAACCTGTATTGACCATTTAACTACAATCACATATTCACTCTAAACAAGCAAGTTTGGATATCAATCACCACTTCCAGTATTTTAACAAAATATCACATAGACCACAACTAACAAATATTGACGAGTTGAATTATCTCCACTCAAACTGCAACTAAATAAATGTACATATTGTAAGTATTTTCGCCCATATTTTCTGACATAAATGTTAGGGCCTAAATGTAATGGATCCGATGATGATCGCTTGACGATCGAAACTGGTCATTCAAGGGTATTTATTTTTTCGGTATTAGGCAATAACCCATCTCTTTTGGCGAAAACTCGTGTTCGCCGACTGAAAAGCTAAGGCAACACTGTAAATGGCTTCAAACACCCACCATAATGTCCAGCACCAGTGATAGGCATTTAGCAAGCGAGCGTGCAATTGAGCCTTTCCCAGAAGCAGGTTGCCAAGACACACGTGTATAATACCGAGTAGATTAGATGTGTTGTCTCTGTAAGTGATTTCAGTAGGAATTTAATAAGAAAAGTTACTAATTCTAACATACCGACAGTAGTGGCTACGCTGGCTAACGCGCAGCATTAGGTCATGGGGCCAAGCTCTCTGCTGAATCAGTAGATGCGTGGGTTCGAGCCCCACCGTCGGCCGTCCTTGAAATGGTTTTCCGTAGTTTCCCATTTTCAACACCAGACAAATGCTGGGACGGTACCTTCTGACAGGCCACGGCCGCTTCCTTCCACATCCTTGCCCAATTTCATTCACCATCATTCATTTCATCTCTCATTAACTCCTCTCATGAGGTTGGCGTCAGGAAGGGCATCCAGCCGTAAAAACCATCGCCACAAAGACTTCAATCCCATCTCATCCCCGACCCTGTTGGAAAACGGGACTAATAAGGGGTAGACATAATAATTCTAGCATAAAACACTTTTTATAACTAAACTAAATAGGCTATAGCTCGTAATACATCGGACTTAAAAATGAATATCCCGTAAACTGCTCCCGTGGCGGGTCATCATCAACATCAGTTTATCTGCCTGATGGCAGGTTTCCTCGTGGTCGGTCTCTCCACCTTAAATTTATCCGTCTTCAGCAGCATGTTTCATCAGCTCATACGATTTAGCGATCTTGATGGAATCCAGCATTTGAAACCTCCTTCTCTCTCTTCGGATTTTCCCTTGGACTGTCCCTTGCTACACTCCAAACAAAACATTTCACTAATCTCTTCCCTAGGATTACTTTCATTGCTCCACAAAATAATTTTCTTTCCCTTACTGAAGGCTTCTTTTGCTATTGCAATCCTTTTTTGATTTCTTTAGTGCATATCATTTCTGTAACCCAACTTCCAACTATCTATTTGTTCAATTTCATCTTCTAACTTTTTGTATTTTATTTCATATTTTCCACCTATGATCATACATTTTGTTTCTTTCTCTTTTATTTTCATCCCATATGTTTTACAAACTTTATCTAGGTCTTTCAACATTTGTGTTGCTTGTCTTTCACTCTCACCCATAACCACCATATCATCTGCAAAACGAATACACTCAAATATTTTACCTTCTAAGCCTACTCCTCTTTATCCGTCAAAACATAAACTAGTGATAAATAAATTCATATCTTGTGATGAAGTCAAAGGTACGTAGACGATACTCTGCCCTAGTTAAGGGGAGGTTGTAAGCTGTTTTGGGTTAAAAAAAAAGGAATTTTAGATTTTATGTTATTTTGATAGCCTCAAGTCCAATTTACAATATACATATGCTTATTTGCTGAAAATGTTAACTAAACGCCATTTATAGGGCATTTAAAGCCACGGCCCCCCTGTTCCTGAGAACTGGCGTATTCTCTCCTCCTCATTCTTCTTCACCTGCTCGTCCTTCTGCTCCTCCTCCTTCTCCTGCTCCTTCTCCTTATCCTTCTGCTCCTCCTCCTTCTCCTTCTCCTGCTCGTCCTTCTGCTCCTCCTCCTTCTCCTGCTCCTGCTCCTCCTTCTGCTCCTCCTCCTTCTCCTGCTCCTGCTCCTCCTTCTGCTCCTCCTCCTTCTCCTTCTCCTGCTCCTCCTTCTGCTCCTCCTCCTTCTCCTTCTGCTCCTCCTCCTTCTCCTTCTCCTGCTCGTCCTTCTGCTCCTCCTCCTTCTCCTTCTCCTGCTCCTCCTTCTTCTCTTTCTCCTTCTCATGCTCCTTCCTCTCTTTCTCCTTCTCCTGCTCCTTCTTCTCCTCCTCCTTCTTCTCTTTCTCCTTTCTTTCCTCCTTCTTCTCCTTCTCCTCCTCCTTCTTCTCTTTCTCCTTCCTTTCCTCCTTCTCCTGCTCCTTCTTCTCCTCCTCCTTCTTCTCTTTCTCCTTCTCCTCCTTCTTCTCTTTCTCCTTCTCATGCTCCTTCCTCTCTTTCTCCTTCTCCTGCTCCTTCTTCTCCTCCTCCTTCTTCTCTTTCTCCTTTCTTTCCTCCTTCTTCTCCTTCTCCTCCTCCTTCTTCTCTTTCTCCTTCCTTTCCTCCTTCTCCTGCTCCTTCTTCTCCTCCTCCTTCTTCTCTTTCTCCTGCTCCTCCTTCTTCTCTTTCTCCTTCTCATGCTCCTTCCTCTCTTTCTCCTTCTCCTGCTCCTTCTTCTCCTCCTCCTTCTTCTCTTTCTCCTTTCTTTCCTCCTTCTTCTCCTTCTCCTCCTCCTTCTTCTCTTTCTCCTTCCTTTCCTCCTTCTCCTGCTCCTTCTTCTCCTCCTCCTTCTTCTCTTTCTCCTTCTCCTCCTACTTCTCTTTCTCCTGCTCCTGCTCCTCCTCCTTCTCCTTCTTCTATTTCTCCATCTCTTCCTTCTTCTCTTTCTCCTGCTCCTTCTTCTCTTTCTCCTTCCTTTCCTCCTTCTCCTTCTTATCCTGTTCCTTTTTCTCCTCCTTCTTCTCTTCATCCTTCTCCTCCTAATCCTCCTCCTCCTGCTCCTTCTTCTCGTTATCCATCTCCTCCTTATCCTCTCCTCCTAATCCTCCTCCTCTTGCTCCTTCTTTCCTTTCTCCTTCTACAACTCCTTCGTCTCCAGCCTCCTTCCCCTCATTCTTCTTCTGCGGGGCGTGGTGGCTCAGCGGTCTAGCTGTATGCCTCTCACCACGGCGGTCCGGGTTCGATTCCCCGTCAAAGCATGTGAGATTTTCGATGTGAAATGCCATGTCCTGTGGTTCGGATTCCACGTAAAAAGGAGGTCCCGTGGCTCATGATCACAAGATTCACGGTCACGTAAAACTACAATCTTCCTTGTCTTCTTCTGCTCCTTCTTCTCTTTCTTCTTCTCCTGCTCCTTCCTGTCTTTCTTCTTCTCCTGCTTCTTCTTCCCTTTCCCCTTCTCCTGCTCCTCCCTCTCCTCCTTCTTTTCTCTCTCTAAATAAGCTAGGAAGTTAAAAAGAAACCAGAAGAGGGACAGAGAAGATGGGCCTGGTGCACATTAACGTAACACTTATCTTGAAGAGCATTTTTCTTCACTTTTGAATTTTTCGAGGCAAATGTTCCTTTTTCTCAGGAAGTATTAACAATAGCGCTCTGCGATATGATCAACTAAAGGATTGTATGTTTTCCTGTGATTTTATCATTAATAGAAAAAATAATTTTTTATGGTTTCCTAGAGAAAAAAAGTTGAAAAATATAACCTCTGAAAAAAAAATTACAAACATACACATTTCCAAAAACAACCCTTTAAAGATAAAATATAGATCTAAATATCTGTAAGGTTTTGTTTCAATAGGCTCAATACTTAATGAGAAAAAGGAACATGAAGTTGACAAATTTAACATGGCGCAGATAGGGCTTACAACCTCCCCTTAAGGTACATTACAGAGACGGATCCGGCAACACCGAACACCTGGATCAAACGAAATTCTTAAACGCCGACCTTCCGCTCTGAATGGCCGGCACACAATACTCAACCGACCCATTATTCTTCTGATAACCAGATTGATTGGCGAGCAGCACATGAGGCAGTGCTGTCCTAATTATCTCCAGAGACCATTACCAACCTATCAATAACTGTCAACTCCTGCCATCGCCACTGCTTCGCTAAATTGAACCTCTGTCATCAGCTCCTCACAATTATGTCATCAAAGCTGCTAATTCGCTCTCATTCCTATTTGTTGAAAGGCAACTTGAAACATTTTGCTCACATTGAAAGTGTTAGACTATTCACTTGACCTAACTAATATAACACTCATAGGTATAAAACTCGGCAACTTTTCTAGGTTTATGCCGTGTCTTGTGTGGCTCATCAGCGGGCTCTTGGTGTCCACGCCCCGACCCCCACAAGAGTAGTTTTTTTTTTCGTGTAGCCTCCTGAGAGGCCGAGTGCAGGTCTTTCTAGTCGACGCCCGTGGGCGACCTGCGCGTCGGGATGAGAGATGGAAAGGATGAAGATGAATGAAACTGGGCAAGGATGTGGAAGGAAGCGGCCGTGGCCTGTCAGAAGGTACTGTCCCAGCATTTGCCTGGTGTTGAAAATGGGAAACCACGGAAAACCATTTCAAGGACAGCCGACGGTGGGGCTCGAACCCACGCGTCTACCGAGTCAGCAGAGAGCTTGGCCCCTTGACCTAACGCAGATCTTTAGCCCGCGTAGCCACTACTGTCGGTACAAGAGTAGTGAACTGTGCACTACCTTCCTTCTTATGAAGCGCACTTATGCCTCTTAACTGCGAGAGCAAAACGCTGAGTTTTAATTCACGGGCCGTGAAAGCCAATATACTATCTTTTTGGAAGCCTTGATAGGGAGGAGCAGGGATGCTTGAGTTTTTAGTTCTCGCGGTTAAGAGGCCTTCAGTCACTAGTGTATGCTGACGACATCGTACATATTAATAATAGTTCACAAGACCTGCAACAAGCTGTCACAGAGTGGGCAACTTCCACAGAAGACAAAGGACTCACCATTAATATAAATAAAAGTAAGGTGATGAAGATAGAAGGAGATAGGGACGATATGTTGATTGAGTGGCAAGGAAGGACTATGGATCAAGTCCATAGCTTTACATATCTGGGAACAATGCTGACTGAGGATGGAAGAATCGACGGAGAGGTTAATACTCGAGTAAAGAAGGCAAATAACGTATATTATCAGTTGAGCCAGTGTATTGTGGGAAAGAAGGAAGTCTCGGAGAAAACCAAGATTCAAATCTTTAATACAGTTTTTTTTACCTACACTCACCTATGGTGCTGAGACATGGACTATGCTGGAAAAACATGAAATTAGAGTGACTGTCTCAGAGATGAAATACCTCCGGAAGATAGTGAATAAAACTAGAAGAGATAGGGTACGAAATATAGCGATCAGGGAAGAATTAAAGGTGGAATCGAAAGTATGGTATGGACAAATCATAAGGATGGATGAAGAAAGGAAACCGAAGCAAGTGTTTGAGGTAAAGCCTGAAGGCGCTCGAAGAAGAGGTCGTCCAAGGTAAGAATGGATCCAAAATGTCGGAGAGGTGGCAGAGAAGAAGGGAAGGACTCTGCAGCAAACCAGGAGACTCGCAGAGAATAGGAATGAATACAGAAAGTGGCTGCCAGACCCGACGCCGAGAGGCAAAAGGGATATATGAAGAAGAAGGAGATGAAGAAGATTAAGAGGCGCAAGTGCGCTTCATAAGAAGGGGGGTAGTGCACAGTTCGCTACTCCTCTGGGGGTCCGGGCGTGGACACCAAGAGCCTGCTGATGAGCCAGCTTGGTGTTCCTAGGCGAAACCCCACACCAGACACGGCATAAACCTAGCAGGATTCCTGAGTTTTAATTCACTAGCCGTGAAAGCCAATATACGAACCTTTAGGTACTGTATGATCGATAGTTTAATTTTCACCATGATTCATTCATTCCTCTAAAGCAGTGGTTCTGAACCCGAAGAAGTCTGCGAACCACTCAGCCTGAAATTGAATCATATACGCCCCCCCCCCCAATACACCTTATCAGTTGTAACCCTTGCTCAATAGTACTTATTTTGAAGATATTTCAAACCAAAACTTGACAGTCATCGTCGCCAATATATTCGGACAATTCTCGTTTAATGCACATCGTTTTCTAAACCACCAATTATTGGCCACTTTTAGGTAGATTTCATTAGAAAGCTAACGATTGCAATGGGTCCCATGTTTCGACATCCGGAAAATTTCGACATATCTTCGCGTTTCACATCCCCCAGACCCCAAAACCACCGTCAGTTCAAAAGTTTATATATAATTTATGTATGTATATATATGTATATATATGTATATCAATTTCTTGTGGACACGATAACTACTGTAATTTTGCACCAATCACTTGCATTTTTTACCGAATATGTATACCTATAAAATCTCGGTCGAGTTCGTTACTGGGCTAAATCGGTCGAAGGGGTGAAAATGGGGGGCTTTTTTTCTTAAAAAAAGTGAAATATTGCTATAACTCTCTTAATATGTGAAATATCGAATTTTTGATATGACCCACCATTACGCCAAGGGATGAGAAAAATGATTTCGGAATTATAAGAAAACTAACAGAAGTACCCATTCTTCGAACGGTCTTTGGTATTAATAGCCAGACGTAATCAATGGAGCTACTGTTGCAATGGATAGAGGCTTGGAACCTGTTTGTCGACAAAGATAAATGATTAGTTAAAATATGCTCAGAAAATAAATTTAGCCTACCTAACGTGTACTTCCTGACGTGAAAATAAAATTGAAAACCTCGTAGACGAAACGCAATACACGTCATGTTGCTGTTCGGAGATATAATAGACCTTCTGTACGACATATCGCACGTTTAAGTCGTGTGAAAAAAAATCTATGGTAACCCCTGACCCCCTTAAGCGCATTAATGAATTTTACAGTTTTAGTTGGTTCCGTGATAACCTTATTGTCATCTGCTAACGTTCACAGAAATTTAATAAATGGAGTGGCATTACTTCTTGCAGAAACAGATGGAAAGTTGGATGTCACCTTTTGAGATGCTTTTGTCATGGCTATTGGCGTGCATTCCTTCATTAGTTTATTAAATGAAATTAGTTTTCTTGGAATATCAGAATCTGTTGGTATTAGAGGCTTAAAATGTAGTTTTCGGGAACCCTTTACGGCTATTTAGGGTCCCCGAGCTTTGTTTCTGACACCAAGGGGCAGAAAATAAGCTTTGTCTCGTCGTTGCAGGCCGTAGTATAATAATAATAATAATAATAATAATAATAATAATATAATAATAATAATAATAATAATAATAATAATAATAATATAATAATAATAATAATAATAATAGTAATATTAATGATAATAATTATAATAACAATAATAATAATTATAATATAACAATATAGAGATATGGACGTAATAGACCTTCCGTACCACACCCGCACGTGTAAATCGCGTGAAAAATTCAAGAGTACCCCTTGACTCTTGAAGGGGTCAAGTGTCAATGTATAATCATTACATTATACCCTATGTATTGATGAATTTTACAGCTTGATTTTGTTCCGTTATAACCTTATAACCATTTGCAAACTATCTCAGTAATGTAATAAATGGAATTGTATTGCGTCCTACAGCAATAGATGGACCTGTGAGTTTCTGTTGCCATGGTTACAGGATTGCATTCTTTCATTATTGTATTAAATGAAATTAGTTTTCTGAGAATATCTCAAAAACGGTTGGTTTTTGGGGCCTAAAAAGGTGGTATTCGGGGTCCCTTTGGGGTCCCCGAGTTTCATTTCTCACATTGAGGGGCTGAAAATGAGCTTTGTCTCGCCCTTCTACGCCTATTTCCGCAAGTGTTTTAAGGGGGTAGGCCCTCTTTTATTGGAGGTACAGAGAAGAGTTACATCAATGATTAGTGTCGTGCCTCTGAAGGATATCTGTACCAAATTTTACGTTGATCCACCCAGCCGTTCTCGAGTTATAAGGGAACATACTTGTCCACAGACAAACAGACAGACAGACATACAGACAGACAGACAACATTTTTATTTTTGCGCGCATCTATCATAAAACAGTCTGAAACGCGTAAATAACGCAAATTTCCGTAGAAATTCAGAAAAAACAGACAAACTTTCATTCTTATATATAGAGAGATGCCAAGAGCTATCAGAGGTTGCCATGGCAACACTACTAAATTGATGAGGGATGAGCCATCAGACGTTGCCATGACAACGCACTTGCACGAGATCAGATTCAGTATTTCCATCTGACTAAGTGTGAAGCGGCTTCGGTGATGTAACTGGTAGCATGCTGAATGTCTATGCCCAAGGTCGCGGTTTCAAAGCCGGCCGAAGTCGTCGGATTTTCTAAGAGCGCTAAGATCCCTCAGTATGCTCTCCTTTGGAGGGGAAGTTCCAACGTTCGTTGCGAGTTGCTGGTTGGGGTGGCATCTAGTAGCCAAGTTCACAGCTAGGTGTCGTTGACGGTAGTACCTGGTAGCAACATTACGAACTACTGCTTGAAATTGACCGTCTGCAGTCCTTACCTGAATTAAGACTAATACAGCCATTACAATTCACACCGTTTATCAGACAGATTCTACACTCACCCAAAGTACACGGGGTTAGATGACCGCGTTGTCGCAGCCCCTAAACTGAGGAACCAACCAGTGCTAGATTTCATTAGAAAGCTAACTATTGCAATGGGTACCATGTTTCGCCTTCCGGAAAATTTCGACATATCTTCGCGTTTCACATCCCCCAGACCCCAAAACCACCGTCAGTTCAAAAGTTTATGTATAATTTATGTATGTATATGTATATGTATATGTATATGTATATGTATATATATAATATATGTATATCAGTTTCTTGTGGACACGATAACTGCCGTAATTTTGCACCAATCACTTTGAATTTTTTTACGGAATATGTTTACCTATAAAATCTCGGTCGAGTTCGTTACTGGGCTAAATCGGTCGAAGGGGGTGAAAATGGGGGGCTTTTTTTTTTCGAAAAAGTGAAATATTGCTATAACTCTCTTAATATGTGAAATATCGATTCTGTTCAACGTTCATACTATGTGACGGATAAAGCCCAAAAATTTATGTTTGAAGAGTTTTTTTTATAGCACCAACCATTGACCTAAGGGGTGGGAAAAAGTGGGGTTTTCGGGAAATATTAATCATATCTCTCTTAATAGGCACAATATCAAAACCGTACAAAATGGACAATATTCCCCTAATAATTACCTAAAACTCGTGTCTGAAAGAATTTTTGATATGACCCACCATTATGCCAAGGGATGAGAAAAATGATTTCGGAATTATAAGAAAATGCCAAAAGCTATCAGTGGTTGCCATGGCAACACTACTAAATTGATGAGGGATGAGCCATCAGACGTTGCCAAGATAACGCACTTGCACGAGATCAGATTCAGATTTCCATCTGACTAAGTGTGAAGCGGCCTCGGTGACGTAACTGGTAGCATGCTGAATGTCTATGCCCAAGGTCGCGAGTTCAAAGCCGGCTGAAGTCGTCGGATTTTCTAAGAGAGCTAAAAATCCCTCAGTATGCTTTCCTTTGGAGGGGAAGTTCCAACGTTCGTTGCGAGTTGCTGGTTGCGCTGGCATCTAGTAGCCAAGTTCACAGTTAGGTGTCGTTGACGGTAGTACCTGGTAGCAACATTAGGAACTATTGCTTGAAATTGACCGTCTGTAGTCCTTACCTGAATTACAGACTAATACAGCCATCCCTAAGTACACGGGTTACATGACCGCGTTTTCGCAGCCCCTAAACTGAGGAACCAACCAAAATCTCTGCGGGAGATATAATTTTGCGTGAAGAAGTAACAGACCGTTACATAGTTACACATCAGTGTCGAAACCTTGCATAAGGAAAGTGTGACCACATGTATAAAAATGGACCCCAAATGACAAGAAGGTTACCGTTTCCATAAGACAATAAAATGTTTAAAATAAGCATAAAATGATATGCACCTCTCTATGCATAATTACAGGGATCATGGAGAGCTGCATCAAACCAGTCAAAAGACTGAAGACTCAAACAACAACGATGAAAAACAAAGTTAATTTAGCTCCAATTATAAAATACCTTCTCGCAATAAATGAGGTCTGATCCTTCTACGAAAACCTGCATATTCTGCCTATTTTCGCCTATCCCCAAGTTTGTCCGGTGAAATCTACCTCCGCCTTCCGGCGTGCCGAGATGACTTTATTTTTTATACGTGCTGGTGGACCCTTTTATCCCGCGGACCTCTCCCTAGGCACTCGCGGACCACCGGTTGAGAACCAGTGCTCTAGAGGTAAGTACCAATTATACAAAATATTCCTAAATGCTAAAGTGGGACTCATCCTAGCACAGGAACATTTAGTTAGGTACGCCAGAAACTAGTGTTCAGATTCCAGTTTTATTTGTGTGTTTTATCTAAAATGACTGCAAAGTTTGCATACTGAGTTATGGGTTTCTTATTGTGCTATATTTATCCCACGCTGAGACATTTTCTATACCTATGATTATAAAACATTTCTTTTACACGTATATGAGGTGTGCGGATCGATAGTCACGTCCAAACTCTGATGTAAAGATAGCCGTGGCTTCGTCCCTTGGCTTGGATTTATTTTTATCGCTTACTTCTTTCAGTTTGTCTCATCGCCTCATTTTTACGTTTTGGGAAGCTTCTTTTTTCTCCACGAAGGGAAGGGTTTCGCTTTTGATGAGATAATTGGCAGAGTTGATTGAAAGGGTGCCGTTTGTCTACCGTAACTCATCAGCCATCTCGTTTCCTTCAAATCAGACACGAGCAGGGGTCTACTGAAATGTGAATTTTCTGTAATTTTCTGTAAGATGAGTGATGTGCTACGTTTTCTTAGAATACGGTTTCATATTTTAGGGTACAGCTTGAACGGCAGTCGATTATTCTACAAGTATAACTGCATTTTTTGAACGTGTACGTTCTTTAGACTTCCTTAGTGAAGTGAAGAAAGTTTTCTCCGCAGTAATGCGAACTAATCTCACTCTGCGCTAAGCTATTTTGAGTTGACCTCAATGCAGCTAGATTTTTTCAGTTTCACAATGATTTAAATGTACCTTACTGCAGAGTTGCTCAAATTTCTGGCCACCTTGGACTCCTCACCTAAGAAAGTACCGGCTTTGCGGACACCCCCGCAAAAAAAACACATAATCACTCATAGTTTTGACTCTCAAACCTACATTAGAATGGCATCAGAAGTATGAAATATAATTAAACATCCTAATGACAAAACTAATCTCTCGCAAAAACATTATAAATAATTAATTGGGAGAGACAAAATATTAACCTATTATAAATAAAATAAATTGAAAGACAGAACCACATTACGGCAGAGGAAAAGGAGCCCTTAAGGACACCAGTCTCTACTTGTTAATTTCGCGTTGCGAAAAATTTGACTGCCTGAGAGGTTAAGGTTGCTTGAGCTTTTACCTCTCGCAGTAAAGAGGCGCAAATGCGCTTCATAAAACGGGAGGTAGCGCGCAGTTCGCAACTCCTGTGAGGGTCCATGCATGGACACCAAGAACCCGCTGATGAGCCAGTTTGGTGTTCCTAGGTGAAACCCCAGACAATACACGGCACAAATCTAGACTGACTGCTGAGTTTTAATTCACTGGCCGTGGAAGCCAATACAGCAAAAATGTTAGTCCTATTCAAGTGAGTTTATTTCTCGTAAGCCTATTTGTATTAGAAATGTAAATAAAGAATTAGCGAAAATATGAACAATGTTTATAATACTTGTAACATTTTTAAAATATTTAGAATACTTTGAAAGGGATATGGTAGGCCTACTTTCACAAAACATTATGTACCATTCAAGGACAATTATTGCCAAGGTTCATTATTCAAACTTTCACTCGCATGATTACGACACAAGAAATAAAAACTTAATTTTAAAATTTCGTACAGCCGCCATCTTGAGGTTATGTAAACAATTGAACTAAATTAGATGCCAGTGCATTACAATATGTACCATCATTTATTCTACCACGTTTCACTGTGCTCAGAGAGTTAAATCACGAGAAAAGTCTATTAAAATGTTTCAACTTCGCTTGGCCGCCATGTTCGTTTTGTACTTTACAGGTTTATGAAGGTTGCATAGACAAACTTGTATCAGTACTTTTTATTACGGTACAAAATTTCAGGGTGATATCTGTAATAGTTTCGGAGATATGGAATGTCAGTGAAATAATTCGCACAGCCGCCATTTTGAGGTTATGTAAACAATTGAACTAAATTAGACTCCAGTGTATTACAATGTGCATAAACATTTGCTGTACCAAGTTTCATTACGTTTGGATAGTTAAATCGCGAGAAAAGTCTATTTAAAAGTCTCAAATTCGCTTCTCCGCCATGTTGGTTTTGTTTTTACCAGGTGAGCCATGTTTAACATCTCTCTTTTCTTTATTTTCTTTGGCGGCCGTCTCGGTTGACTCAGACGCCATGTGAGATACTTTCTGTCCGGACGTGCCTTGAGGCTCTCCGCCTTATTATTTAAAATGTAATGTTTTTCCTTTTTATTTAACATTGTTATTATGCCGAAGCCTTCCATTTACTCATGTAAGTAATACATCTAACCTTGTGTCCACTATGCTCATTTCCTAAATTTAACCTTTCTTTTTGATCTTCGTCGTGTGCTTGGATTTGCTGTGGAACCAATCGTAATGGCGGTCTCCTGTTTTATTTTGTTTGAGTCTTCGTTTAACCTTTTATTTGTGCCGTGAAATATATCTGCGAGTGATTTTGTGAGTGTATGTTCTTCTTGCTGCCAGGTGCCTTGATGCTGTTTTGATTGGGCATATCTTCGAATGGGTCTCCCGTTGTTTGTGGACGTTGGCGTTTCGACCATTCTCCCAACACGAGGCATGACACCATATATTTTAGCCCTTATGTTTTCCCTTCATTCCATGCTTCGGGCAACTGAATCACGGCGGTAACTTTAAGTAGGCCTTACCGTATTCAGCTCGAACTCGGAACGTAAGTTGGGGACCATATAGGTTTAGCATGTTTTGCTAGACTACCTACAAGCACGAGTTGCTTTGTGTTTTATTACTGCATCGTCGGCTGGCATTTTGTGTGTTTGATTGCTTGTATGTATCTTGATATATTTCACGGACACCTGACGTCATTTGTTTCTCCTTGTAGTATCTTTGGTTTTGCTTTTCTTTTCTCTGGGGACTGCCAGCTCGATCGCTTCCCCATTGCTCGCCACAGCCTTTGCGACACGCACACAGCCTCTTGTTTTATCTTTGCTATGCTTGTTATTTGTGGTCGTCATGACAACCATCCATCTCTAGGCTGAGAAGTGATTGTTGTTGACCAGCGACCGGCTCCATTGCCTCTTGATCTTTTTCTTCCTCCCTTTTTACATCGTTTTCACGGAAGTGAGCACAGGTATGAATTTAATTTGTTAACGTTATTTACTATCGTAAGTTATTTATTGTTATTTATACTTATCTTCCCCGTTTGAAAGTGACTTTATTTGACCCCTAGGTGAAGGGTATTCTTTTTTGTGTGTGTTATTCTGGCCGGGTTTCTTTGTGTGTTCGGTTTCAATTCATTAAATTTCCATTTCTTTACCCATGTGTCTCATTTAGTAGTGTTGGGCGATCGGGCTGCTCTCTCTCTCTCTTCAAACCTAGGCCTAACTTATTCTAGCTTTCTAGCACCAGGAGGGTATTCCTACCACTCGTCGTGGGACCACCTTCACGGAGTCTGGAGTCGCTCGGCACATCTGGCCTGCAAGTACGGGCCCAGCACAGGTCAGAAATTAACATCCATTTCCACTGCGTACTCCTTTCTTTTCTAGTTGGTTCCAGTGATGCAGCTAGGAGGCACGCCAAGAATATGTTTATTTCAATAGGGCGGTGCAGATGGTAGCAGTTGCGAGGTTAAGTCTCCTGGTCGCTTAGCCATATCCATTGGATTTTAATATTTCGCTGCATATTTTTCAATGTTGTTTTTATTCTGTTTCATGTTCCTTATTGCATACTATGCAAACAAATATTAAGAGTCAATGTGAACTTCCAAGGAGTATGGACCATAAAAATAACAAACTGTAAGGAGAGTGCAATGAGTTGGACCCTATCAACGAACCCCAGCATTGGTAATGTACTAAACAACCCTACTTCTTGTTTCGTACTCATTTCAGGCGCAGGGCGGAGGCAAGACATTTGTAGTTATTGTTTTGAATTGTAGCTAGCAGTACTTCTGTAGTTTAGCCATGTATTCTCTCCCAGGTTGTAACGTGAAGATGGAGCTCATCCAGTCTGACGATGATCTGCTATCGTTTGAAAGTGTCTGTGGGAAAGACACTAATCCATTGACTGAGGTGAAAGGCCATCGCAAGGGAGGCGTAGCCAATATAGTGTCCAAGTGGGGAATTTCATTTTCTGGTGAACTGGGAATTTCGTCTGTATTTGAGTTCTTAGACAGGGTCAGTGAACTCTGCCATTGTTATGACCTCGAACCAGACGACATTGTTGTCTGCCTACCGTTATTGTTGAGTGGTTTAGCTTTAAAATGGTATCGACTTACCAACAGATCTTTCATCTCGTGGGTTGATTTCTGTAAGTCAATAAAGGAGCGGTTTACTACTTATGATTTTGAACATGACTTGAAGGCTGAAATTCATCGCCGTACCCAGGGTTTGGAGGAGCCTGTAGACGATTTTGTTACTGGGCTAATGACTTTAATAAGTAGGTTGTCGCAGCCCCTTCCCCTTATTGAAACTGTTGATATTGTGTATAGAAATCTAGCACCTGAGTACAAGTCTTTCATACGCCGGTCCAGTGTGTATAGTGTGGCTGACATTGTTGATCAAGGACGTGAATGCGAGTTCAATCGGCGCCTGCGCAAGTCATATGTACCCCCACCCCTCCCCTCTGACAGTTTGTTTCCAGAGACTGCATGCGCGCAATCCCAGATTCAGAGGACTGCGCACCCATCTTCAATATCTCGTCAGGAGGACCGGGCAGTTAACCGTCCCCACTCGCATATTGTCGGGAGTATTCCCAATGCTACTTCTTCTGCGAATCCCGCTCCTCAGGATCAACAGTTACCTCGAAACCCGAACATGTATAACCGTATAAAATGTTGGAATTGTGATCGTTTGGGGCATCATTTTAATTCCTGCCGTGCGCCCTCGCGTGTGTTTTGTCACACATGTGGTCTTCGTGACGTGACGCACATAGCCTGTCCTAGATGTGCTTCGCGTCAGGGAAACGAGCATGGGTCCCCGGTTTAGACCCGCCGGAGTGGCCATGCAATGAAGTTCGCCGGGAAATGAACATTTCCACGACTGGAAACTTCTGTCCTTGGGTCCCTGTAAGTGTTAAGAAATTGTCGATACCCGCTTTACTGGATTCTGGTGCTTCACGTTCATTTATTCAGCGCTCCATCGCGGAACAGCTTCCTGTTACTCAGATTCGTCCACTAGATGGGGGTTTGAAATTTTATTCTGCGGTGAAGTCATCTATTTCTGTTTCTAGCGTTGTAACATGTCATATTAAGATATGTGGTTATTCTTGGGATTGGAACTTCCATGTGGTGGATGACTTATCTACGCCTATGATCTTAGGTTCTGATTTTATGCACAAAGCAGGGTTGAGGCTTGATTTTTCGGATCATTCCTTCAGTTTTTTGTTTAAATCCAAGGAGCGGTTTCATTTTAATACTTGTGAAGCGAGTGTTCCTTGTAGTTTTTCTGGTATCGCTGCTGTTCAAATCCCTCCTACTTTATTCACGAGTCAACGTGACGCTTTATCTGATTTGGTGAATGAATTTCCAGATGTTCTCACGTCGGAACTGGGTTCCGCTATCGGCTACGAGTGTCATATTGATTTAACTGATGAGGTTCCAGTTAGGTCGGCGCCATTTTCTTGCTCTCCACCCAAACTCATTGCCATGAGAGAATATATTGATGATCTTAAGGCACGCGGTGTTGTGAGTCCTTCTAAGTCTTCTTATGGTAGTCCAGCATTCCTGGTGCCTAAGAAAGAGGGTACTTTTCGTTTAGTAGTTGATTATCGTCGACTCAATTCTAAGGTGGTGTTCGACAACTTTCCCCTTCCAACTCTGGAGAGCGCTTTTCAGCATTTTCACGGGGCGAAGTACTATTCCGTCCTAGATTTGAACTGTGCACATTATCAAATTCCTCTCGATCCCGAGAGCCGTAAGGTAACTGCGTTCTCCACTCCGTTCGGCCTTTTTGAGTTCAATAAGTTACCCATGGGCATTTCTATCGGCGGACAAGTATTGAGTAGGGTTTTGGATGAGTTATTTGGAGATTTAAAGTATTCATCTGTGTTTAACTATCTTGATGACCTCGTGATTTACAGTCAGTCTTTTGAGGATCACCTGATCCATTTACGTGAAGTCCTATGTCGTCTTCGCAGAGCCGGACTCACTGTTAACCCGGACAAAATCTCTTTGGCTTCGAAGCAAATCAAATTTTTAGGTCACATTCTTTCGGATGTGGGCATAGAAGTGAACCCTGAGCGTGTCCAATGTATCCAAGAGTTCCCTACTCCCACGAATGTGAAAGCAGTCCGACGTTTTTTGGGAATGGCAGGCTTTTACAATAGGTTCATTAAGGGCTTTTCGGACATTTCAGCGCCCCTGAATTATTTGAAGAAGAAGAATGTACGATTCGTGTGGGGCCCCGACCAGTGTCTCGCCTTTGAGAAATTGAAAGAATGTCTTTCTTCTGCTCCCGTCCTTCGAACTCCGGATTTTGGGAAAGATTTTATGTTACATTGTGATGCGAGTGATGTCGCAGTTTCTTGTGTGCTTAGTCAGCAGGTGAATGGTAATTTGGCACCCATCGCTTTTGCCAGTCGGATGCTTAATGATTGCGAACGCCGGTATTCCACTTTCGAGAAAGAAAGTCTGGCTGTCGTATTCGGCTGTGAACGTTTCAGATCTTTTCTAGAACATCGGCATTTCATAGTGTATACCGACAATGAAGCTCTGTCCTGGATGCGCTCGCATGTCAAAAAATTGGGACGTATAAATCGTTGGATTCTTCGTCTATCCTCTTTCAGCTTTGACATCATTCACGTCAGAGGCAGTGAAAATGTTGTAGCGGATTGTTTGTCACGCATGTTTGAGGAACCTCCTCCCATTGTTGAGATCCCCGAGCCAGTGAATCTTCTCCAACACATTCCATGGTCTTTTACTGACATCCGTACGTACCAAGCAGATGACCCATTTTGTGTCACATTGCGTGAAAAAATTCTCGGGAAAGATCCTGGTGTATCTGAGTTTTCATTGCGCAATGATGTTATAGTGCATACCGCTCCTCGATCTTCGAAATGTAGGATTTTCGTGCCAGAGAATATACGAAGTATGCTCTTGGCGTATTTCCATGAATCCTGTTTTGGATTACATTTAGGTATGACGAAGACTTTCCATAAAATCTCTCAGGAATTCTTCTGGCCTCATTTGAAAGCGGATGCTTTTGCTTTCGTCCGAAAATGTGTTACGTGTCAACGTTCTAAGCCAGCAAAGAATTCTCGCATTGGACTTCACCACGCTGACACGATGTCATATCCTAATGAGCGCCTGTTTATAGATTATTTTGGCCCCCTAGTTAGGTCATCTTCTGGTCATAAAGCTATACTTACTGTCGTTGATGGATTTTCAAAATTTGTATGGTTATTTCCTGTCAGGGAAATCACGACACGTACCACTGTTAGGCTTTTGACCAATCATATTTTTGGTGTTTTTGGTCCTCCAAAGTTTTTAGTGTCCGATAACGCGAGCGTTTTCCGGTCCAAGTCTTTTAGATCAATGTGTTTTTCTTGGGGAATTGATCATGTCTTTTTGGCACCCTACCACCCTCAGCCAAATCACGTTGAAAGGTTTCATCGTAACTTGAAGGCTTGCTTGAGTGCGTTCCACAACGCAGATCAGTCACGTTGGGACGCAAATCTTCAGTTTTTCTCCTTAGGATTTAACACTGCTCTTCATGAATCGACGAATTCTACCCCTTCGGAATTGTTTTTAGGAAGGCGTATTGTTGATCCACTTCAGCTTCAGTGGAAAATAGATTATCTGGCTGCGCCATCCCGCCGTACCTCAGTCAAAGAAAAATGGGAAGTTGCTGTACGGCATCTGAAAAGGGCACGAGATCGCGTGGCGTCTCGCTATAACAAGGGTAGGCAACCTGTTTGTTTTCAGGTGAATGACGACGTGCTAGTGCGCCTGCACCCACAGAGTTCGGCCAAGAATAAGGAGTCAGCTAAACTAATGCTTCGCTGGAGCACGCCCAAAACTATCTCTAGATTTTTAACACCTGTCACTGTTGAATTGATCTCCAAGGAGAATCCCACCGACGTATCCAGAGCTCACATATCTCAATTGAAACCATTTATTGTGTAACCTACTTATTTGCTGTGATTAATGTTGTCCTTTTTCTGCGTAGGTTAGCCAATCATAATTTGCTTATGTTATCCAAGGAAGCTAGTATTCATATGGCGTCTCCTTGACCTGCCTATTATTGAACCAATTTTGACCGAGGCAGAGTCAAGTACAAATTTACGAGCTCAAGAAAGAAAATAATACAAGAAGAAATAGGCCTACATACTCTGTGTAACTTAATATTTATTGTAAAAATATGTATTTTTGCGAATTCGGCCAGTAGAGAATTTATATTCTATAAATAATGGACACATTATATCGCTTCTTTGTTATTTTAATACGTCACTTTCATGATGGGTATAAGGAGAATGGCAGACTTCGGCGTCAAAGGGCGAAGGTCTTTTGTTTATGATTTTCGTCCGTGTCTCTATCTACTTTTCTTGTCATTGTAACGTTCAGGCGAACCGTGATACCATTATGACAAGCCCAGGGATCGTCAAAGGAACGCGCGCCTTTGGGGACCCCGAAGGAGTTCTGTCCTGATATTGCGATCGCCGAAGCGATCTGATTATTTTTATATATTACTTCCTTTTATTACTGTATTCTTTCTGATATGGCTCAATTGCTTAAGTGATTGTTATATCGATCACCCTCCCCCCTCATATTTTGTGTACTGTTATAGTTGTTGACAAACCACCTGTGTGATAAGGATGTTGTGTATTTTGGAACACTTGGGACATGATTGATTTCAAAGCGGTGGTACTTAGTGAAGTAAAAAGAAAAATCTTTTATTATTATAAATAATTTTTCTTTTGGGGGGTGGTGTGGATCCTGAGCCATGTTTAACATCTCTCTTTTCTTTATTTTCTTTGGCGGCCGTCTCGGTTGACTCAGACGCCATGTGAGATACTTTCTGTCCGGACGTGCCTTGAGGCTCTCCGCCTTATTATTTAAAATGTAATGTTTTTCCTTTTTATTTAACATTGTTATTATGCCGAAGCCTTCCATTTACTCATGTAAGTAATACATCTAACCTTGTGTCCACTATGCTCATTTCCTAAATTTAACCTTTCTTTTTGATCTTCGTCGTGTGCTTGGATTTGCTGTGGAACCAATCGTAATGGCGGTCTCCTGTTTTATTTTGTTTGAGTCTTCGTTTAACCTTTTATTTGTGCCGTGAAATATATCTGCGAGTGATTTTGTGAGTGTATGTTCTTCTTGCTGCCAGGTGCCTTGATGCTGTTTTGATTGGGCATATCTTCGAATGGGTCTCCCGTTGTTTGTGGACGTTGGCGTTTCGACCATTCTCCCAACACGAGGCATGACACCATATATTTTAGCCCTTATGTTTTCCCTTCATTCCATGCTTCGGGCAACTGAATCACGGCGGTAACTTTAAGTAGGCCTTACCGTATTCAGCTCGAACTCGGAACGTAAGTTGGGGACCATATAGGTTTAGCATGTTTTGCTAGACTACCTACAAGCACGAGTTGCTTTGTGTTTTATTACTGCATCGTCGGCTGGCATTTTGTGTGTTTGATTGCGTGTATGTATCTTGATATATTTCACGGACACCTGACGTCATTTGTTTCTCCTTGTAGTATCTTTGGTTTTGCTTTTCTTTTCTCTGGGGACTGCCAGCTCGATCGCTTCCCCATTGCTCGCCACAGCCTTTGCGACACGCACACAGCCTCTTGTTTTATCTTTGCTATGCTTGTTATTTGTGGTCGTCATGACAACCATCCATCTCTAGGCTGAGAAGTGATTGTTGTTGACCAGCGACCGGCTCCATTGCCTCTTGATCTTTTTCTTCCTCCCTTTTTACATCGTTTTCACGGAAGTGAGCACAGGTATGAATTTAATTTGTTAACGTTATTTACTATCGTAAGTTATTTATTGTTATTTATACTTATCTTCCCCGTTTGAAAGTGACTTTATTTGACCCCTAGGTGAAGGGTATTCTTTTTTGTGTGTGTTATTCTGGCCGGGTTTCTTTGTGTGTTCGGTTTCAATTCATTAAATTTCCATTTCTTTACCCATGTGTCTCATTTAGTAGTGTTGGGCGATCGGGCTGCTCTCTCTCTCTCTTCAAACCTAGGCCTAACTTATTCTAGCTTTCTAGCACCAGGAGGGTATTCCTACCACTCGTCGTGGGACCACCTTCACGGAGTCTGGAGTCGCTCGGCACATCTGGCCTGCAAGTACGGGCCCAGCACAGGTCAGAAATTAACATCCATTTCCACTGCGTACTCCTTTCTTTTCTAGTTGGTTCCAGTGATGCAGCTAGGAGGCACGCCAAGAATATGTTTATTTCAATAGGGCGGTGCACAGGTTTTTGAAAGTCTCATAGGTGAACTTCTAGTAGTGCCCTTTATCACCGTACACAATTTCAAGGTGATATCGGTAATAGTTTCGGAGATACTGAATGCTGGTGAAATATTTCGCACAGCCGCCATGTTGAATTGGTGAAACACAATAAAATTTGAAGGGCACGGTCGTGGTCGGCCATAACAGTGCTATGATCTTACCGAATTTCATTGTAATTGCTCCAGCCGTTTAGAAGTTATTAGCGGACATACACACACACACACCATCACACACACACACACACACACACACACGGACAAAAGGTGATCTCATAAGCCTATTATTTTCATAAAATGAAAATAGCCTAAAAATATTTTGAATTCTTTAGTCTAGTCACGATTTCTTGGGGATCCGTGGACCTTTGCCGTACTGAACAAAGCCAAAAATGAATTCGATGAGTCTAAAAATGCACTACGTTTTACATTTAATTAACCTACAAATAGCTAAGAATTCTCGTATTTATATAATTTTGCGTAGGGATCTTAGTGTGGGGAGTGTCCGAGGACATGTTCGGCTCGCCAGAGGTTGTAGCTGCTTCAAGCGGACACCCATGGGGTGAGCTACAAGTCCCGTTTAATTTCAAGTAGTTCCAACTTTCACTACCAGATGTCACTGACACCTAGTGGTTAACGTTGGAACTATGACAGAGCGTTTCAACGAAATCTAACCTAGAAATTTAGCTTCACACAAGTTTAGTTAGTGGAAGGATCTTTTACATGCCTTAAATCTATGTCATGGGACCGCCGCGCCGGCTTTACTTACCCTCCGATGGAAGGAATACTGAAGGATTTTTACTGATCTTAAAAAATACGACGACTTCGGCCGGGTTTTAAACCCGAGATCTTGGGCACAGCAGGTCAGCATGCTACCAACTACCCCATCGAAACCGCAGAATTCCCGTAAATGCACGCAAATGTACGATTTCACTCTAAATTTGAATTACGTGCATATTTCTGTTTTAGAGTATTACACGCGTTTGGCTATGTTGCACAGTAACTGAACGGGCTGATTAATGTCGCACAGTGCAGGCCTCATTATCCAAGGGTATGCCTATGCACGCACAGCGGATACTAATTCACCTTCGTAATGAACCTGTGCAAGGTCTCTGATAATACTGTAATGTAATCCAGGGGGTATTGTTCAATCATAGACAATCAGCAATCTATAAGTTACGTGTGCTGCTTCAGTTAGGAGCTAGGGATATCTTAGTCACCAGCTCTCGTGTACTTGTGTGAGAAGAGAACCCATGGTAGGGGCAGATAGCCTCGTAGTTCCGTCCCTTAAATCAGCAATAACTAACTAACTAACTAGAGCCCATAGCAGTGTGGTGACATTAGTAGTACTTAGGTCTCTAGGATTCACAAATGAGCTCGTATTAGATTTCGAGGCAGAGAAAGGAATCAATGATTCATTTCCATACCTACAGAATGTAACTTATCTTAAAATAAATCCTTTCCTTGATTTTTTGGTATACTTTAGGTACTGTGCCCGAGCGATTATCTCCAGGCCATGGAGTATTGGGACTCGGGGGTCATCGGTTCCTTGATTAACCTTTTATAGGTTAGTGGTCTATATATTAACCACCTACTAAAAGGACAATTTATATTGTCAATTCAGCCAAATACCAACAAATAATATTTTGGAAGTGTTAATATTGCTGAAAACCAAATATTATTTCTTTATCTCCTTGACCTAAAGAACATGAAACTTTTTTTTCAATTAAAACAATTAATATTAAAAAGTAAAAAAAATGGTAGGCCTAATAAATTTATAATTAAAAATAATGATATAGTACATTATGCAACGAGCCTATAATGGCTATAATTAAGACACGAGTATTTTTTATAAAACGAGCGTATGCGAGTTTTATAATTTCCATACGAGTGTCTTAATTACCATTATAGGCGAGTTGCATACGACTGTTTATGTTCGACGATAATTATAACTTTATTATATGTTTTAACATAAATATTCATAAATATCTGTTGAGAGTCAGCTACTGGAATTTTGTGATCGCAGAGCGAGCGTTGGGTGTTATACCTTCGTCTTTCAAGAGCTTTGAACGGCCGACGCATGCGCTCTGTGGGCTCTCAATGCCATATGCAGCCATATGTTTACATCAGCCGTCCCTCAGTAATATTGTCACCGCAGTCATTTGAAGACAATGCTCTGTGTAGAAATTAGTGTTAGTGATTTTAAGGTACTGTGCTATTTCTTGTCTCATATTCGCCAGTTTATTTACGCGAACATATGGACGGTGGGTATTCCATGTCGGTAATTTATTATAGTTCGATGTTGTGTTTATGTCCGACATGTTGGATTTTGAGCGCATGCGCGAAATTATCGTTTCCTAATTGGTCAATGAACGAGCTCTGATTGGCTGGAGAAACTGTATCGTAATGAAAAACGGTGTTATAATGACCATCATTATGATACCTTTTTCAAACACATAATAGTGAGGGTCGAACATAAATACTTTTATAATCTTAATGTTAAGAACATTAAAATGCTAAAGAGAACAAAAAATGAAAATAATATTAGGATGAAACAATTCAAATTAAGATTAAAAAAATGATAATAAAATTAGAATTAAAAATAAATAAACTTATAAAAATTAAGATGATAATACAGTCCTCCCTCTGTATTAGAGCATCTCAGCTCTCCGGCGCTCCCAGTAATCCGGCGTTTTCTATTCAAGTACGAGCTCAACACTTGATTTGATAATGCGTCCCCAATACTGTACAATGTTTCCCACACAGCGACATGACTAGTTTCTGAGTAAACAATGCATTGGCGCCAAGAGTGATGCCTCACGAACGCCCCCCTCAGGTGCTTAGTGTGGGACAGTTGTACTGTAGTAGTGTTGTGTTGAAGATGACATCCGTGCTGAAAAAACGTAAACATAAAACTCTATCTTTGTTAGAAAAACATGAAATCCTAAAGTGGCTTGAAAAGGGCGAAACGTTAACTAGTGTTGCTAACGAATACGGTGTTGGTCGAGCTACAGTTCATGACATACGAAAAAACATTGATAAAATAAAGTCGTTTTTTAAGACGAAGGAAAATTTAAAAAGTAAACGACAGACATTGAAAACTGGTGAAAATCCTAAAGTTGACGATTGCCTCTATTTTCATACTTTTTTTTACTTTGTATAGTACAATGTAATTAAAACTGATTTTCAAATGATATCTGCGTTTATTCTCGATATTTTCCAGTAATCCGGCGTTTTCGGTAATCCGGCAGTGCTCTGGTCCGATATCTGCCGGATTAACGAGAGAGCACTGTACTTTTATAATCTTAATTTTAAGAACATTAAAATGTTAACAAGAACAAGAAATAAAATTAATATTAGGATGAAACAATTCAAATTAAGATTTTAAAAATTATAATAAAATTAGAATTAAAAATAAATAAACTTATAAAAAATTCAAATTATAATACTTTTTAAATCTTAATTTTAACAACATTAAAATGCTAAAGAGAACAAAATATTAAATTAATATTACGATGAAACCATTAAAATTAAGAAGTTATAAAAATAATAATAAAATTAGAATAAAAACATCTTGGGCCCATCATATTTATAGAAATTTTATTCTTTTATAATCTTAAGAACATTCAAATGTTAAATAAGACAAAATCAATATTAATAATAATTAATATTTGGGTAAAATCATTAAAATTTAATTTAAATAAATACAAATAATGGAGCAATAATAGTCTGCCCTATAAAGGACTGAGTTGGTGAAAAAAATCCTGTTTTTAGATGTTTTGGCTTGTCAGTGGATTGAAACATCATAGGAAGTTTGTTTGGAGCAAAAATGTTAATCTATTTCTAAGACAATGGCTTGTTAAGATCCATCATTTCTTTATTAATCTACTTGCAGGCATTTCGTTGACAAATATTTTTTACAACTTGTATAAATGCAAATAAGGTACGTTATTTCAGAAACTACTGCATCGATCGACTTCAAATTTTCACACTATCTTTATATTCATAAGTGCAATAATCTGACCTCAAATAATGGCTGCAGTATTTATTCATTGCTTTGAAAACAAAGCTCGTTTTAGCCTATTTTCATTTATGAAAAAAATAGGCCTATGAGATTTCCTTTTGTCCGTGTGTGTGTCCTTAATAAATCTAAACGTCTGGAGCGATTTAAATGAAACTCGGTAAGAACACAGTACTCGTTTGTCCAACCCCGACTGTGCCCTTCAAATTGTAATACGGCTCTTTAATCCAACATGGCGGCTGAGCGAAATGTTTCACCTGCAGTCTATATCTCCAAAACGTTTACTGATATCTCCCTGAAATATTGTACGGTGATAGAGAATACTCAGTTAAGTTCAGCTATGTGATGCTTAAAACAAGGTAAGTACAAAACCAACATAGCGGCCAAGCGAAGTTAAAATATTTAAATGGCATTCTCTCGAGATTTAATGAACTTGGTAGGATAAATGTTTATACCAGATCTAATCTACTGGCATTTGATTTAATTCGATTTATTTATACCGACAAGGTGGAGGCCGTGCGAAATTTTAAAATAATTTTTCAATATTTTGTTTCCTAATAATTTGATTGAAATAAAGATTTGTGTAATAAACATATGTTCATCTAATGGAGCATAACTCTATGGCCTACATATAGAACAATCCAACATGCCAATCATCAGAAATATTTCGACGGTTCACAATATTTACGAATCTACAACAGCAATCAAACTAAAATGTTGTATGTTTATAGAGGTTAATAACATAAGTTCCCCTATGGGAATTTCAATAATCTGATAAACACAAATCCAACATGGCGGCGATGTGAAATTTAAATATTTATATAGATGTTTCTCGGAAAATCCTTGAAATCCATGTCTCTCTGTCCTGATCAAATCGTTTCATCTCTACATAGCTAGCACACCTTGAATCCGAGGCAATTTGTTTAACATATTCTAACCTCGTTCTACCCCTACAGTTCTTTTCCTCTGATTTATTTCGGCTGCATTCCATTATTTTTGTTTTACATTTGTTGATTTTCACCATGAATTCTTCCCTCAAAACGGAGTCCATACCATTTAATAAAAACGCATTCAAATACTCTGGTGTGTCGGCCAACATTAGATAACATGGCGTCAGTTGACAGTGCAAGTAAGCGGTGCGAGGCGAAAAGCGAATGTATTAGGAGTTTACTGTGTCGAAAGTGTAAAGTAAACTACCCTAAAGGTGTGATTTGTGGTGGTTGTGAGTTAAAAGTTAAGAATACGGGAAGGATGACGACACGACTATCTACAAAGGCCATTAAAGCGGGCCTCGTGGAGTGCAACAGTGTAGGCTTAGAGGTTATGAAGTGCCAGAAATGTTTGGTCTTATTTGAGGAGGTGAGCAGCAAAGACGAGATAATTAGATTGCTCCGGCTAGAGCTAGAAGCTGTAATTAAAGATTTGGAGTGGGCCAAGGAGGCAAACAAGACCATGGAGGAAAATTTGTCAAACTTGGAGGTTGGTATTTTAAGTTCGGGGACTGGCGGGCAGATGGCAGCAGATGGCGGGATCAACAGTGACCGGAAGTCAAGGAGATCCAAGCGCTCAGATATGACTGACGGACGGTTGGTGGAGGAAAGACTGGAGCTGGACACCGTCGAGGGCGATCGAGTGGAGCAGGTATGTGATGAAATAAGGGAAATATCGGTCAACGGAAGAAGAGAAGAGGAAGTCTGCCGGTCCTTGGTTATTGGGGACTCAATAACTAGGCGCTTGGGAACAGGGCTTCAGGAAACAAATACTGAAGTGAAATGTCTTCCTGGTATAAGGACTGAACAATTGAGAGGAAAAGTGATGTTAATGGGAGGGGGTGAAGAAGTTAAGTCAGTTCTAGTACACGTTGGGACAAATGACCCAAGGAGCTCTCCTACTCCACACAATATAGGAAATGACATTAAAAACCTGATAAGAGCATGCAGGGAGAAGTATAGAAATGCTTCTATTGCAGTAAGTGGGATTTTATATCGGCGGGACGTAGATTGCAGGTATGTGGATGCACTAAATGGTGTACTGGACTGGATTTGTGGTGAAGAGGAAGTTGTATATATTAACTCTGGACTGTGGATAGAAGACTATGATTTGGGGTGGGATGGTCTTTACTTAAATAGGCGAGGTTCGGCCAAACTGGGACAACTCTATGGAAGGGTCATTAAAAGTTTGTCAAAAAACCCACCAAGTGTTTAAGAGATGATTCATCCCAAACCAGTAAAGGGGATAGTAAACGGAGCAAGATGGTTGCTAGTCTTGGGTACAAAGGGCATTATCAGGGCTTCAAGTGTCTTCTGGTAAACTGTCGTAGTGTAGTGCTATGGAGGCTGACGTTTGGAACCATGGTAGAAATATATGATCCAGATGTTATTATCGGGACTGAGTCATGGCTAGTTGAAAATGTTGTGGAAGGGGAGGTATTTCCTATGGGCTATAGGGTATACAGGAGGGACAGGGGAAGCACGGGAGGTGGGGTATTTATACTAGTTAAGGATATATTTAGGAGTCATCTAGTGTTTACAGATGAAGTAAATGAGATTCTGGGGTTTTAGGGTTGGTTCTAAAGATATGGTAGACATTTTGGGTGTATATAGAACAGGGAGGGGTGAACGGGATGTAAATCTAGGAACAACGTTAGTAAATTATGCTATGGAGGCTGACCGGGCAGGAAGAAATTTAATTGCAGGGGGTGATTTTAATATGCCAAGAGTGGACTGGGAAGGTAGGGCAGATTCTCAGGAACATTATCAATTGCTGGCTAACAAAATAATATGGGAGGGGGGCTTTGTTCAAGTTATCGAGGGAAGCACTAGGGGGAACAGCTTATTGGACGTGTTTTTGATCAAGCCTGAGGATATTTGGGTCAAATCAGAGATCATTGAAGGGATATGTGACCACAAGGCTGTTGTAGTAGAGGTTAAGTTGGGTATTGAGAGGCAGGTTAAGAGGGAGACAAGATTGGTAAAGCAGTATTACAAAGCTTATAAAGAAAAGATTGGGAGTTACCTAGCTGAAAATTTCAATCAGCGGATAGAGGGAGGACAAAATGTAGATAAACTGTGGGCTGGTTTGAAAACCATAATTCTAGATTGTGAAAAATTACATGTGCCATTTAAAAATGTAGGGGCGACTACTGATCCACCTTATTACAATAAGGAGGTAAGAAGATTAAAGAAGAAATGTAGATTAGTAAGCAATAGGCTCAGGAAGGGGATAGGCCACCGAATAGAATTAAATAGGTTAAGGAGGGAACTGGACAGGGCTAAGATAGTAGCTAAGAAACATTTTATGGGTAGGCTGGTTGGCGGGGGGATGCCTTTCAAGGAACGGTGGAGAAATAAGTATGTCTATTTAAGGGGAGTGAGAGGAGTTCAAGGCCGAATATCTGATATCGAGGGAGAAGATGGAACGTTGCTGGTGGAAGATGGGGAGAAGGCTGAAGCATTTAATAAGGTGTATGGTAAGGTGGTGGGGATTGTTGGGGAGGGAAATGTAGATCAGAAAGTAGAGCAGGGTATTGAGGACGGGAAGAAATTTAGATATGTAAATAAGGATATCTATAATGCAATACGGGGACTGGGGTCAAGAAAAGCAGCTGGGGTAGATGACATAAATGGGGAATTGTTAAAGATTATGGGATGGAACATTGTACCTTATTTAAGGTTTCTGTTTGATTTTTGTATAAATAATGGGGTAGTGCCTGATGACTGGATACAAGCTCTGGTAGTTCCGGTATATAAAGGGAGAGGGGAAAGGGAGGATAGTGATAGCTACAGACCTGTTATCCTAACATGTATTATATGCAAAACTTTTGAAGGAATTATAAATGTTTACATAAGGGAATGCTTAGGGAATAGTAGGTGGTTGGCAAATGAACAGCATGGTTCCAGAGAGGGATTTTCTTGTGAATCCCAACTATCAGGCTTTCAGCAAGATATCAGTGAGGCCTTGGATAATAGAGGTCAAGTTGTCTGTATTGCAATTGATCTTTCAAAGGCTTTCGATAGGGTCAATCCTGATATCCTATTAAGGAAAATGGAGGTTGTGGGATTGGACAGGAGAGTAGTACGCTGGGTGAGATCCTTTTTAAAGGGGAGAAGTCAAAGGGTAAGGGTTGGAGGGTCAGTGTCAGAACAGTTAAGGGTGGGAAGGGGGGTACCTCAGGGAAGTAAATTGGGAACTTTGCTGTTTCTCATGTATGTAAATGACATAGGAGTTGAAATATCATCCCAGATAAGATTATTTGCTGATGATATAGTAGTATACAGGAGGATAAATCATCTGGACGACTGCGGAATTTTGCAGAGGGACCTGACTGTCATACAAAGCTGGGCAGATGAAAGTGATATGTTGATAAATTCAAAGAAATGTCAGGCAGTGCGATTTGTTAATAAAAGGAATCATATTGTTTTTGAATATTCAGTAGGGGAAAATAAAGTTGTGTTTGGGGACGAATGTAGGTATTTAGGTGTAACTCTGAGGGTAGGGAATTTTCACTGGGGTAAGCACATAGGGGAAATAGTGAAGAAAGCATACAAGTCACTACATATGGTTATGCATGTGTTTAAAGGTGCTGGCAGAGAGATTAGGGAAAGGGCATACATGTCCCTAGTCCGTCCTCCGCTGGAATATGCTGGGGGAGTGTGGGATCCATACCAAATGTATTTAATAAAGGAATTGGAAGGAGTACAAAGGAAGGCCGCCAGGTATGTAATGGAGGACCACATATCGACGAGTAGTGTAAGTAGGAAGATTCAGAATTTGGGATGGGAAAGTCTGGCTAGTAGACGTTCAAGAGCAAGACTAGGGGGTATTTTCTTAGCTTGTCTGTCTGTTAGGTAGTCAGCCTGAAGGCTGGTTGGATCCTCAAAAAGCACCGCCGTTACGTTATGTGAGTAGATACCCACAAAAACCCAAGGCAGCGCTATTTTGAGGCGTTCTAGGCAAGAAGAGGAGTGAGGTAGTTTGCCATTGCTTTCCTCACTGAGTCAGAACAGTAGTCCTAACCCTATGAGTAGAACCTTTCACAGCATTCACAGGCACTGACTGTGCCCCGAATGCCATTACTAAGCACCACCCATACCTCAGTAGCTTCCATATAATCACAGCCATGAGTGAGACTGAGACATCGGTGAAAAGCCACCTTTTACTCTAGCCTGTGCCAACTGACAAATGCAAATGTACTGTATTCATCAAGAGATGGCAAACAGGCTTACAAGGGGGAAATTGCTTGGGAAGACATTCATGAGGGATTGGGAAAGGGAGGTACTTATATGGGCAGATACAGTCATTCGTGTAAATTAAAATTAAGTCAGTGGAATAGTAACTGGGGCAAATATTCTTTCATTTGGAGGGGGGAAGTAGAATGGAACAGTTTGCCAGAGGACATTTTCAGCCCTTTGCCTTCTAATGTTGGAAAATTTAAGGAGCTGGTGAGAAAGCACCAGATCAGGAACCAGTGACATGACTTGGATGAAGAATAGTGTAAATTATCCTTATTCGTATTTTATATTTGTTTCTATTATTATTATTTTCTTATACCAATTATTCCTTGTATCTAAAATGTTGTATGAATAATTTATTTTGCTTAGTGTTTTTGTTGTTGTTGTAATTTGCCACCATGGACAGCGTCCACATCTGCAAATAAATATATGTATGTATGTATGTATGTATGTATGTACATGTCAATGTCATCAGCAAATCTCAGCTTTAATATTATTTCTCCTTGAATCCTTACTGCTACTTTAATATTTCATTACTTGTTCAATGTACAGATTGAAAAGTATGGATGAAAGATTGCTGCTTTGACATAATGATTTGGTCACTTGTGTAGTAAAATACATTATCTAATTCAACGAAAAATAACATTCAGTCCACGATTTCATAATAGGTATTATTTGTTTGAAGATTTGTCCAACAGATGACACTTCAATCACAAATGTCATACCACAGTCGGTTTGATTGTACTCCCCTGGAATATATTACAGTATGTCCAATTGCCAGTGTTTTCCCTCTGTGTTTTATCAAGTGTGAACACGGATAGGAAAGAATAATTCCATTCCCATAAATGATTGCTCAATTTATCGTTCAAATTTACTTTGAGCCCGGGATCAATTTTAATTGGCTGGGATTACACGAAAGAAGCGTTGAAGAATAATATTGAAGTTTCATTTAACGAGCTGGCATATAATTTTATCTAACAGAAGCTTTACAAAAAAAAACTGTTGGTAGACCTAAGGTACAAAGTGCGTTGCGCAGTTTAATCATTCTATTGCATCCTTTCCTTATTAATTTGTCGTTCATAAACTTTACACAAGCTGCATGAGTTTCCCTTTTTTCATGAAACTCTTTCCTCCTTGATAATTCGTCTAAGAGGTTTGGGACATCTCGGTCATCAGCCCCGTGTAGTTGGGTGTGTGTTGAACTTGTCTGATAACTTGTAATTATAAGATAACTGTTGTTGTTGTTGTTTTAACCCTTTATAAGGCAAAATTATTTCTTATTTTTATGTGTATTTATATTTGAATTTAATTTAATTATTATTAAGTTAATTTTTTGTTTCTCTAATTTCTAACTTTATTTATTTTTAATTTATGTTCCTATAGATTTAATTTTGATATATTTTTATTGAATTAATTAATTAATTAATTAATTAATTAATTTTGAATTTCATTATTTTCATAATTGTATTTAATAGTTTTGTTTATTATTTTATTTTTATTTTTTATTTTTATTTTATTGTTGTATTTTATACTTTAACTGTTAATATTTTTTATTTTAAATTTATAAACATTTTATCCAGCACATTACGTCAAGTAGATACGTATATAATATATATATTTTTTTAGAAATACTAGCACTTTGGCATGAAAATTCTCCGAAATTTGGCTTCAAGATTCAACTATCAACATCTTTGAAAGCATAAACTGTCCTTATGAAAGGTGGTTAATGTAGAAATCACTATCCCATAAAGGGAGGGCAGAACAGAGAGGTCGTCTGTGATGACTCTATTGGAGACAGGGATGGGGTAGGTGGCCCGGGAGTTGAAATAAGGTACTATTAATCTCAAATTATAATAGCCGCCTTGTCAAACACTTAAAAAACGTTTAATTTTTAAATTCATACGTACATGCTTCGGTATACAATGATACCCTCGTTAGCGTAGATTGAAATAATAAACGAATCTTAAAAACTATGTCAACAAATCCCCAAGTGAAAATGGATATCCTTACAAAGAACACATTAAATTTTAAATAAACTCAAAGGTCACAAAACAAAACCGTACATAAAAGAAACAATACTAAAGTTAATATAAATCTACGTCAATAGATTGTCTATAATGAAAATGAAAATCCACAGCCTGCTTCCAGTCTCCGACCGGGTCAGGAATGGAATGAATGAAGCCCCCATCTAGCGGTGAGGATATGGACTGTGCCGGCTGCCGAGGCCTGACGCACTCCTCTGGGGCAATGATTAAATGAATGCCAGATGAAATGAAATGATAGTGGAGAGTGTTGCTGGAATGAAATCTTGACAGGCAAAACCGGAGTACCCAGAGAAAAACCTGTCTGCCTCCGTTTTGTCCAGCACAGATCTCACATGGAGTGACCGGGATTTGAACCACGGACCCAGCGGTGTGAGGCCGGCGTGCTGCCGCCTAAGTCACGGAGGCTTTTAGATTGTCTATAATATACTTCTTAATTAGGGTTCAATATAATGAATCGGATCTCCAAAATATAGAAGTATAATAAGGTATAGACTTCGCCAAAGAAATGTCGAACAGTGTCATCAGTTGGCAAGTGAATGGCGACAGTGTTCTGGGACACAAAGGACATCATCCTCATTGACTGACTGGAATTGGGGGCCACGATGAACAGTGCAGCATATGTGGCAACCCTTAAGCGCTTACGTCGTGCCATTCAAACTAAGCGGCCAAGAAAAGGGGCTAAAGTCGTGCTTCTGCAACATGACAATGCCCGCCCCCACACTAGCCGAGAGACCACCGCTGCCATTGATCAAATGGCATTCACGGTGCTTTCATACCCACCATACTCTCCCGACTTGGCACCGAATGATTATTACAGCCATTTTGAAGATTTTGCAGAACTGGGCACAGCTGTCAAGGCATGGGTACGCGGCACTCCGAAAGAATGGTTTCAGGAAGGTCTGGAGAGACTGACACATCCATGGCAAAAGTGCATAAAGTTACAAGGAGATTATGTGGAGAAGGTGGACGTAACAACTGATGTGTAATGTAGGCCACGGTGGGTGAGTGTTTATAGTGCCGGACTACCAACCCCAAGATTGCAGGTTCGCCCCTGGCCATGGTAAGTGATTTTTGAAGGCAACAAACATCACGACACTCATGTCATACGTTGTTGGCATGTTAAAGAACCCATTTGAATTCAGTGGGCCGTGGTCACTGGCAAAATTAATCTCGGGATTTTCCGCCAACACAAAATTCCTCCATTCTCTACTTGAAAGCGCTGTAGTGTCAAGGAGTTTAGATATCTAACCTCCTTGACTTTCACAGCGTTCAAAGGAACGACGAAATTCGACATGCAAGCTACCCTCTGGGTGTCAATTAACAAAGCTTGCACTATGCACCCGAGGCCATACGATATTATTATTATTATTATTATTATTATTACTTCATTTGAGTAGAAAAAAAGTGTAAAACAATATATTACGCCCCTCGTATTGATTGTTATATTTTAGTAACTCTCCTGCATTCGTTTGTTTTTTGCATAACAAAGTAATTTGTCTCGGTTTAGATTTCTGACATAACCCACTGTAGTACGTATGGTTAACGCTACACCATACGGGCGCCTAAAGCAGAATAGGTTTACGAAGCGGCTGGGTGAGTTGTGGTAGAAGACTAATTTTAAATGAAAATTCCGGCATATGTGGGCACAAAGTGTAGCTAAACTACTTTTACAATGCCAACCATTTAAATCCATTGCAGCCCGTTAAATTCCTAATCTAATTTCAGCGCTCCGGAGCGAGCCGTACAGCGGGCTGGTATTTACTTAGGCGGGGGAGATTCCGTAAATGAAATACACTTGCAAGACGCAGGCAACATTGCTGGGATTACATAGTATATTAGCATTCCTGGGTTTCAATCCGGGGGCGACGTTGATAACATAGCATTACTCCCACATCATTTATCTTTGCCTTCTCCGGTATCTTCTTATTCCCCTCCTCCTTCTCTTCCTCATTCGGTTTCTCTTCTCTCTCGTCAAGTTTCTTTTGCTTCTTCTTTTTGTGATCGGCTTTATTTCCCACTGTTCTACTTATTAGTCCTCTTTGACCTTGGCTTCTACTCTTCTTTCTTCTTTTCCTTCGGCTACTTGTCACTCTATCCTGCTTCTTCTGTTTGTTTCTTCGGTTTCTTCTCCCACTCCTCTAGCTTCTTCTTCTATTTCTTTGGCTTTACTCCTCATTCTGCTGCTGTTTATTCTCTTGGCCTTCTCCTCTTCTTCCCCTTTATTCTGCATCATCTTTGTAGTCTTTTCAGGCTTCTTCTCGTCCATCGTTTGCTCTTTCTTCTTCTTCATCTTTGGTTCTTCTCCTTATTTTCTTCTTCGGTTATTCTCCTTCTTGTTCTTCGTCTCCTTAAATTCCTCATCATTCTACTCCTTCTTGTTTTCTTCGGTATCTTCTTCTTTTTCAGATTTCTTCTCCCTCATCTTCTTTGGTTGTTCTTCCTCGTCTTCTTTCTTCTGTTCTTCTTCCTGGTTTTCAGCTTCTTCCATTCTTCCTCTTTTTTGTCCTTCTTCCTCGGCTTCTTATATACCTCGTCTAGTTCTTCTACGTTTTCGTCTTTCAGTGTTGCCTTGGTATACGAAAGTATGATGTTTTTCAGTCGGTGAACACGAGTTTTTCCCAAGAGAGAGGGGTTATTCCCTAATACTAAAAATAGTCACAGGAGATTAATAAATGCACTTGGATATCTCTCGTAAGCAACTTTCTGAGCAACAGATAACGAGCTAACAGTATTTTACGCAAGCATGCTGCTTAAAAATGACAAAAGATAAGAGAACCAGGAATCATTAAATCAGTGGGTGTCAGGTAGTAGTGATTATTTAAGTAGGCTTATGCTAGAAGTAAGTGACATGTGAAAAGGAATTGCAATTTGAACAAAATGTAAAGACGACTGCATATATTACGGCAAGGAGGGAAAGAAGATTGAAGAAGTTTGGCTTATTGTTGAGTGCATATTATCACAAATTTTAATGCATATTTTCTAAATTTTTAATGCATAATTACATGCATATTTTTTATAGATATTAGTGCATAAATGTCCGGTCCCTTCTTATCACATACAGCTCAGTACAGCACTACACGCCCGCGGTGTAAAGCACCACGCGAATATGAAGGGAGTTCGCCAAGGTTGCATTCTGTCTCCACTCCTCTTCAACATCTATTCTGAAAAGATTTTCCAAGATGCTCTTGATGGAAAGTCTCAAGGAGTAGTGGTAAATGGATCTATCATTAATAACATCCGATATGCTGATGACACTGTCATCCATGCAACAAGTATGGATGATCTACAAATATTACTGGATTCTATTTCTGAAGAGAGTAATGCCATGGGATTACATTTAAATGTAAAAAACAAAACAAAGTGGATGGTTGTTAGTAGAGAGAAAGATGAAATTCAGGGCATTCTTACATTTGGTAATGAAAGAATTGAAGGGCTTTCATCATATAAGTATTTAGGATGTCAAATCAATGATAACTGGGACTTATATCAAGAAATTCGCTGTAGAATTGAGCAGGCCAGAAGTTCTTTCATGAAAATGAGAAAAGTTTTGACCAGCCGTGATTTAAGTCTGTCATTACGCACCCGACTGCTTCGATGCTACGTTTTTAGTGTCCTGCTCTATGGAGTTGAATCATGAGGTTTTAAGTACGAAACTGACAGCATTTGAAATGTGGACGTATCGCAGGATTTTAATGATATCATGGACAGCTAAAGTCACAAATATGGAAGTACTGCTGCGTATGAACAAAGACTTGGAAATTCTAAGTATCATCAAAAGGAGAAAACTAGAATACTTTGGTTATTTCATGCGCAACAACAAATACCATCTCTTGTAATTAATTATCCAAGGGAAGATTGATGGCATCAGGGATCCAGGACGCAGACGAATATCCTGGCTAAAGAACTTAAGCCAGTGGTTCGGACTTAATAGAGTGACACTGTTTAGAAGAGCTATGGACAAACAGCAGATCATGCTACTGATCGCCAATGTTCTTGGAAGACGAGGCACTTGAAGAAGATGATGAAGAAGAAGATAACTCAAAAGTCAACAGAGACAACAGATAGCGAACTGAAAGGTGAGTGTTGTAATTAGCCGAATGCGGAGAGGCCCGAACTAGGATAAGGTACAGGTGTCGCCCATCAAGCAACTATTTACTGAACTGTAGCACAAAAAGCACATCTGCGGTCGAAAAGCAGCAGCGCGTGGACTGGAGGGTAAATGAGAGATAACTTTGATGTTCCGCCCCTTTGAAAAGTGAGTAGACGACAAAATTAACTTGTAACTGAAGTGTGTCTCCATTGTCGGTGTGCAGATGATCACGTTGCTATATAAGAGTGCAACACCACAATACATAATCACTGCTTGCTGCGCGGGGAAGCTACCTCCCCCCATTACCCATGATCCTCTCTAATGGTGCGCTGCTCCGGCATTAATGCGCACGGGTGTCCGGAAGCTCGCTTGTAATCTGCGAATTTATTATCAACTGCTTTAAAGATAAATATCCAGAGATAATCATCCATCTACAGTTTTAATGGGGTGAGGAGTTACAGTGCAGTGCTCGCAACGCCAAGAACACTGTAATAATGGACTCTCAGATGAGCACTTCATTCCCCAATGATCGCCGGTGCGAATCCCGGCAGGTGTTGGGCAGGAGAACGAGTAGTACGATGTACAAATCAGCTCATTTTGTAATGAGGGTATTAAAAGGCAGCAGTTCCCCCGCAAATAATTAGGACTAGCGTACCCGCATGTTCATAAACACACTTCCCCAATAGGTTTATAATGAGAGACTTAAGGAGAAAGGTTGTTATGGTTTTATTGCAACCAAATTATTATAGAACACTATTTACATTTCAGTTAGAATTCCAAGTTCTACGTTCCCTAACTTAAAGGGGCAATCACTGAAAATTGGATCATCGTAACACTCACCGATTATTCGAATTTATCAAATTATACGATTTGAGTACTCATTTCTTTGATTTTCTGTTTCTGAAATCCATGCAGAATGATAAAGGAAATATCTCAGAATGTTAAAATGACTTGAAACAGACTTCACAGCGGCCAAAATGTGAAGTGGACAGCAATTATGGAGCGTATTTTCCTACAGAAACAGTATATGCAAATCGCACACTTCGTACATTTTGTTAAGTCATTCATTAAAGAAATTATAGATATTTATGAAATTAGAATGCAATTCGTCACTGCTGATGTCTATTCTCTTTCATTTGAATGCTCATTTGTCACGATCGGTCGCTTGTGAGCGCCGCAGGAGGGATCTATACTACTGAAATAATATATATGATATTTGACCCTGGTGATGCCAATCTTGGAATACGGCTCAGCGGTTTGGGACCCGCATCAGGTAGGGCTCATCAATGAGCTGGTGACGGAACAAAGGAAGGCTGCTTCATTTGTGCTCAACGATTTTATACTTTAAGTAGTGTAACTCGAATGATAGAAAAATTAGGGTGGGAATCTCTAGAAGATGGACAAAATCCAGACTATACGCTATGTTTATCACTTACACCAATCGGCCAGCATGAGGAGAACTAAGCAAACGTCTGGGAAATCCCACCTACCTGAGTGGGGCAGATCAAGGTCCGACCACAGCGTACAAATTATGGGAAATATTCGTTCATTGATCGTGGTATTAATATAATTGGAACTGATTACCTGTCACAGTCTTAACCCTATCAATACCAACGCAGGGGTATTTCGTGCTCACCAGCTCCATTTTTTACGGTGTGTTCATTGTAATCCATGTTTACGCTTACTGTGCACAAAGTTATTGTCTATTTTGAATTCCGTTACCTAATCACACATTTACATTTAAACAAGTAGTTCCGTGAAGAACTATACAGCCTATTTTCAAATATCCTGCTAATGTTAATTGCCTCTATCAACATACAAAATTTCAGTTTAATTGCTGTAACAGATTCGTAGATATTGAGAACCGTCTAAATATTTCAGATGGTCGCCAGGTTGGATTTTTATTTTTGTACTATTACATTAAGATTATTGTGTACGTGTGGTATTCAAACTTCAATCGCATGATTAGAACACAAGAAGTAAAAACGAGATTTTAAAATTACGCACAGCAGCCATCTTGTGATTAGGCAAACAATTGAAATAAATTAGATGCCAGTGGATCAACATTTGTATAAGCATTTAACGTGCAACGTTTCACGGCACTCGGATAGTTAATTCGCGAGAAACGTCCATTTAAATATTTATAATTCGAGTCGCCGCCATGTTGGATTTGTACTGAAAGTCCTTTAGGTGAACATATGTTCATGGTCTCTATGAACATAAAAAAATTCAGTTTGGTTGCTGTAAAAGATTCATAGATATTGAGAACTGTCTAAATATTTCGGAAGCTCACCATTTAGGATTGTTATATGTATAGGCCACAGAGTTATGTACCATTCAAGGAAAATTATTGCCTAGGTTCATTATTCAAACTTTCACCTCGATCGCATGATTACGACACAAGAAATAAAAACTTAATTTTAAAATTTCGCACAGCCGCCATCTTGAGGTTATGTAAACAATTGAATTAAATTAGATGGCAGTGCATTACAATCTGCAAAATCATTTACTGTACCTCATTTCACTGCGCTCAGAGAGTTAAATCACGAGAAAAGTCTATTAAAACATTTCAAATTCGCTTGGTCGCCATGTTCGTTTTGTACTTTACAGGTTTATGAAATATACATAGGTAAACTTGTATCATTACACTTTATCACCGTACAAAATTGCAGGGTGATATCTGTAATAGTTTCGGAGATATAGAATGTCAGTGAAATATTTCGCACAGCCGTCATTTTGAGGTTATGTAAACAATTAACTAAATTAGACTCCAGTGCATTACAATGTGTATAAACATTTGCTGTACCAAGTTTCATTGCGTTTGGATAGTTAAATCGCGAGAAAAGTCTATTAAAAGTCTCAACTTCGCTTGACCGCCATGTTGGTTTTGTAGTCACCAGCTTTTTAAAAGTCTTATAGATGAACTTCTAGTAGTGCCCTTGATCACCGTACACAATTTCAGGGCGATATCGGTAATAGCTTCGGAGATATTGAATGCTAGTGAAATATTTCGCACAGCCGCCATGTTGGATTGGTGAGACGTAACAAAATTTGAAGGGCACGGTCGAGGTCGCCGTGAATAGTGCTATGAACTTACCGAGTTTCATTGAAATCGCTCCAGCCGTTTAGATTTTATTAGGGGGGGGGACACACACAACACACCTCACACACACACACACACGCACACACACACGGACAAAAGGTGATCTCATAAGCCTATTTTTTCAAAATTGAAAATAGGCTAAAAAAGGAAATCTTGTGTAAGATATTAAGAATGTTCTATGGATGGGCACGGAAACCCCCTCCCCCGTTGATAGTTCGAGTGCCCCGTCATACTGCGCACTGCGGTTATTCTTTTCTTTTTGTTTCGGTTTCCATGAACAGGGTGCAGTATTGTATGTTGCATTCCAACTTGTTTCGGTGCTCTTGACCTGTTAACCGACTATATTGTTAGTGTAGGAGCCGACAGCGGAAGAGGACGTTGGCACTTAAGCACCAAGGAATGTCATTCCTAAGTGTAAAAGTTCGACAATGTTACAAAACCACCATAATATGTTCTGGTTGCAAGAGGTACACATGCAAAAAAACAGAGTAAATAACAGTCGTATGTTCCACGTGTGTTTAGGATGGCGAAGAGAGTGATCAGAGAATAATTTACTTTCGGAATTTCTTTTTCAATTATTAGCCTACTTTTCACATTTTGCAAAAAAGTAGACTTATGAGATCGGGCAAATGTGTGTCTGTCTGTCCTTCTGTCTGTCTGGCTGTGTGTGTGCCCCCCCCCTATCAACTCCTAAACGGCTGCAGCAATCAAAACAATATTTGGTAGGAGTAAGGATCGATACCTGAATATCTCACGGCCATATTTGAAAATAATGTCAGTGCTACCAACTGATGAAAAATCGCAATTGAAATTTGAGCTCCCTGTTGGATATCTTGGAAGGTATGATTGGGAGCTATTTCAAAATAGGTACACGTATAGATAATAATATTGCAGTTTAATTTCCAGGAGGCCATACATGGCAGTGTTGCCAAAATGATTGATGATAGCAAACACTCGTCGCGAGTAGGCTGGCCTTCCAATGCTGAATGACTCTTCATCGATGAGTCCGGATGTGACTAAAAAGCCAAATGCGGGAGAGACACCGTTTCCCGCAGTGATGACAGGAAGTATCAGGTCCAGGTGAGACATCCGCATTCATTCCCAGTCTTCTAATGAACACTATGTTCTTTCTGCGCTGCCTCCGATCTTCTATCATACGTCTATCATACGTCGGCGGTTTTCTTCAATACGTATCGCACCACGATGAACAATTGATCTCCAGGATGAGCGATCAAGAGCTAAGGTCTCCCAGTTGTTGATATCAATATGGCACATTTGCATATTAGCCTTTAGTACGTCTTTGAATCTCTTCCTCGGACCTCCCACACAGCGCTTGCCCTCAGTTAGTTCAGAGCAAAACACTTGCTTGGGAATGCGATTATTGGGCATGCGGATTACGTGTCCTGTCCATCGCAGCTGACGTTTCAAAAGCAAGGCTTCAACACTGGTAGTCTGTGCTTCTTCCGGAATGCTGGTGTTTGTGCGTTTGTCTTGCCATGTCACATGAAGAATTCTCCTCAAACAACGCTGGTGATATTGCTCCAGCTTTTTAAAATGACGTCTGTAGCATGTCCAGGATTCAGATCCGTAAAGTAAGGTGGGAACTACAACCGAGTTGAACACAAGGATCTTCGTTGCAGCATTGATATCATGGTTGTAAAAAACTCTAGACCTTAATCTTGCAAAGGATGCCCCAGCACGGTTAATCCTGTGTTGGATTTCGGAATCTATATTTGCACTTGATGACAGGGTGCTGCCAAGATAAGAAAAGGTGTTAACTTCTTGAAGCTTCGCTCCGTCGATGGTGACATAGATGTTTCTTTGTCCTTGTCCAGGGGCTGGTTGGTAGAGGACTTGGATTTACTGGTGTTAAGTTTCAGCCCAATCATTTTGTATGCTGAAGGAAAAGCATTCAGGATTTTCCTAAGTTCGTCCTCTGATTGAGCTACTACTGCATTATCATCAGCGTACTGTAACTCAACCAATGCAGCAGGAGATGTTCGAGTCCTTGCCTTTAGACGGCACAAATTAAAGATCTTCCCATCCATCCTTTAAGTTATCTGTATGCTTGTAGGAAGATCATCTTTGACTAACTGCATGACAGTGGCAACGTACAGAGAAAACAATGTAAGGGCAATCACACAGCCTTGTTTAACGCCGGTATTTATATGAAATGGTTCTCCAATAGAGTCGTTACCAAAGACATTTGCCTTCATATCAGTGTGGAGTAGTCTTAAGATGGTAATAAATTTCAGTGGAAAACCATACAATGCTAAAGT
Source organism: Meconema thalassinum (assembly GCA_946902985.2). Classification (NCBI taxonomy): domain Eukaryota; kingdom Metazoa; phylum Arthropoda; class Insecta; order Orthoptera; family Tettigoniidae; genus Meconema; species Meconema thalassinum. The sequence continues at coordinate 2,131,938,976 of OX336388.2, read as the reverse complement.
TTCCACAAGGCTTCACGGTTTACCGAGTCAAATGCCTTACTGAGGTCTATAAAGGCAATATAAAGAGGTCTATTTTGCTCTCTACATTTCTCCTGAAGCTGACGAACAGTGAATATCATATCTGCAGTTCCTCTAGAAGGCCTGAAACCACATTGGCTATCTGGGAGTATTTCTCCACCAAGGATAGAATACGATTCGCCAAAATACGAGCAATAAGCTTTCCAAGGCATGATAACAAAGATATACCACGATAGTTGTTGCAGTCTGCACGATCACCTTTCTTAAATATGGGAACTATCAGACTATCTCTGAAATCAGCAGGCATTTTTTCAGTTCTCCAAATTTTAATGATAAGATCAAGTATGTGGCTTATGAGTTCCTCACCTTCTTCTTTGAGAGCTTCCGCTGGTATTCCATCACATCCAGTGGCTTTGTGTTGCTTTGCTTGATTAATAGCACACTGAACCTCATCTAGTGTTGGCAGGGTACCGAGTTCTTCCTTGATGGGTGCTTGTTCTAATATATCATACACCTGCTCATCAATAACTGAGTCCTGGTTCAAGAGGTCTTCAAAATGCTCCTTCCACCTATTCATGATGGAGTATTGATCTTTTAGAAGTGTACTTTTGTCACTGGACCAAAGTGGATTTCTACCAAACGTGGAGAGGCCATAAATCGCTTTTGAGGCTTGGAAGAACTGTCGCGACTCTTTGTCTGCTAGATATTGCAGCTCTTTAGCTTTGGATCTCCACCATGCATTTTTGAGCGCAAGAGTTCCTCTTTGGACATTTGCCTTCGCAAGACAAAATGCTTCTTTCTTAGTACGGGAGTTTATATCTTTTCTCCAAGTTTGCAAGGCTTTTCTCTTTTCTGAGAATAATGCTTCAATTTCTTGATCATTTTCATCAAAACAGTCTTGATATTTCCTGGTCTTATATCCCAGCGTTTCCTTGCAAGCATTCTGAATAGCGGTCTTCAGACTCTCCCAGTGCAGTGTTACTGTCGGTAGAAAGAGAGAGTATGATACGAGGTCTAGACTAGTAATTGACCTCCCATGACGTCATGTTACGTATTGCGACAGCATCTTCAATGTATAAAATTGAAAAGTATGGGTGATAAATTGCTGCTTTAGCATAATGTTTTATCCACCTGTGTCGTAAAATGCATTATCTAATTAAATGAAAAATAACATTCGCCAAAATGCCATCGTCTAATTTGCATTTAATCACAGCACTTGTGAAGTTTGTGTATTCAGACACTTGGTGTAGAAATATGGGAATGTGGTTTCAATTTTACCTTCCCATTAGGCTTGTGTGCGTTAGAGAAAGGAGTATCTCTTCTCGTTATATCTCCATTTTACTGACAGGGCAGAAAGAACCTTGCGGATTGGGTTACAGTTATAATGGCTCTGTTAATTAAGATATTTAGTGAGTGTATTAGTAAAAATTAGTTTCAGTCCGTCAACAGGAGTTATTACTGTGGCAGTGTCTGGCTAAGCAACTCTTTATATTGGGAGATATGCTCTGACTTACCAAACTTCTCGGTATCAAAAATATGCCTACAGCTCTTCTGTTGCTTCCTCCTCTGTGTGGATAATGGTATACGCATAACTGATCTGATAAGCCGGTGATCTGTCCAACAGTCATCGGCTCCTGTCATTGCTTTGGTGATAAGAACATCTCGTAAATCGTTCTTGCGTACAATCACATAGTCAATAAGATGCCAGTGCTTCGATCTAGGGTGTTGCCATGATGTTTTAAAGCGATTCTTTTGGCGAAAGGTAGTATTGGTGATTACCAATTCATGTTCAGTGCATTTGGAGAGCAGTCTGATACCATTGGAGTTTTCGCTCCCAACTCCCTCCTTACCAATGGCACCATTCCAAACATTGTAGTCCCTGCCCACTCTAGCGTTAAAATCTCCGAGTAAGATGATCCTATCTTCACGGTTGATGTTCGATAGGACGGTATCCAGATCTAAATAGAACCTTTCCTTAATGTCATCATCAGCATCTAGTGTGGGGGCGTATGCGCTGATCACCGTGGCATGCTGGTTGTTATATAACCGAAGCCTTAGTGTCATGAGGCGTTCATTATACTCAGTTGGAAGCTCTGACAGATCCTTGAGAAGCTTGCTCTTAATGGCAAAGCCAACTCCATGTATTCTGTGTTCGTCCTCACGTTTACCCTTCCAAAAGAAGCTGTACCCTGCACCTTGCTCATTCAACTGTCCTTCCTCAGCAAGACGGGTCTCCTGAAGTGCTGCTATGTCAATGTCATATCTCCGTAGCTCTCTGCCCAAAATAGCTGTTCTCCTTTCAGGTCTCTCATTTGCGGGGTCATCAGTGAGTGTTCTTACATTCCAAGTTGCAAAATAAAATTTGTTACTTACACATTTTCGACCGCATGGAGGTGGCACCTTTGGACGCGGCTATCCAATCGATAGTATAAGTGGCTGACTATGTTTAGGGCACCTTTTCTAGCCCCTTCCCCATGTGAGGTGAGCAGACTGGACCCTAAATAGGACTGCTCAGTCGTAGTTGCAGCGGCCGAATTGCTCTACAGCCACAACCCTAAGCAAGACGACCGATCACACATCTACCGCCTACGTGCCAAGTTATCACTAGAGGCTCCCAGACATCACAATCCTGCCCCCGTTGCAACTTCTTGATCGCCGCAGGTCTTTGAAGAAAGTCAAATGTTGTTGGAAGACTGCTGTGCGCGAAATCTTTTAACGTGAGAATGTTGCTGCACATCAACAAACGCACATTCCTTGATGACTTAGGAAAGATGTTCAATGGCAAGCAAATGCAAGACGATTGAATAAATCCTAGTCACTGCAGCCTTCATCCGCCATTCCAGCCAAGGAGGGACTCATTGCCCTTATGCCTGGTCCGCCGTTGAGGACTTTCTATGCCGTTGACCACAGGTGGTTCATCCGCCTTTAGGGGAAGCTTCCTGTCCCAAGGGCAAGAGAGTGCCCTAACCACTACCAGCTCATTCGCCTCTCTGGGGAGCCGGTGGCATGATAGTGGGGGACTCCTTATCCCGGGAGTCACTCGGTCGTCAGAGCCTCGTTAGTCTAAAGCAGGGTGCACCACGTGCAGGCGAGGTTGACATTTGAGTAGAAAGCCTACCCCTTACACCCCGCAAAAATGATTATAAGCCTGCTGATAGGTCCAAATTTTAAATGCATATAACTTGTACACTATCAATTGGATTTCAACCAAATTTCGTATGTGCTATGTGTACATAAACAAATATGACTGAGCGTATTCTTAAGAGCCACCAGGGCTGCCATCTGTTAATGAATGCTCTCATTTTTTTTCATCCAAATACCCATATATCAGAAAGCATGCAAGCCGACAGCTTTAAACTATGCACGTATAGTACCTGACATTCTATATTAATTTGGAGTAACTTATATACGTCAGTGCTACCAACATGATTCTAAGCCTGCTGAGAGGTCCAACTTTAAATACATGTAACTTCTATACTATTATTTGGATATCAACCAAATTTCGTGTGTGCTATGTGTACCATAACAGATTTATGACTATGCCGATTCTTAAGAGTCACCAGGGCTGCCAACTGATAATAAATACTGTCTCTATTTTTGTTACCCATATATCAATATATCAGAAAGTATGCAAGCCAATAGCTCTAAACTTTGCACACGTATAGAAATTTCGATATTACCAACTTAATTTCGTCATTATTCAAGATAGATCCATATAGATTAATCATTGGCATGAATCTTAAATATTAAGAAAAGTAGGCTCTTTAGTTCGTCACGGAACTTCTTGTTACCCTTTGGAATGACATTCCTTGGTGATAGGTGGCAACGTCCTCTTCCGCTGTCGGCTCAAACACTAACAATATAGTCGGTTAACAGGTCAAGAGCGCCGAAACATACAATACTGCACTCTGTAGTTTGGAAACCGAAACAAAAAGAAAACAATGACCACAATGCGCAGTATGACGAGGCACAAGAACAAACAACGAACGTGGGGGCTTTCGTGCCCACCAAAACAAAATTGTAAAGATCTTCTACAAGTATTACGATTTTTCTTTTTTAATGTAAATGTGTGGTTAAGTAACCGAATACAAAATAGACAATAACAGTAAGCGTAAAAATGAAACTGGTGGGCACGAAATACACCTGCGTCGGTATTGCTAGGGTTAATGGTTAGTAAATTGTCAGGTTAGAGTTCTTGCATAGATGTGGGTTTAAAGTACTTTGCTGATTATTTAGGCGATGTAGAGTTCCGTCTCGTTTAGCTTCAGTCACACTCCACAATCTGATTCGAATAAATATTAAGGATTCATCATCATCATCATCATTTTCATTTCCCCTTTTCCAGCTGACACTGGGTGGGGGCAAATATGGTTCCTCTCCACTTTGTTCTGTCGTTCCACCATTTCTCTTCTGACACGGTGTTCCAATCCAGGTTACGTTTTCTAATGCTATACTTCAACGAGTCCATCCAACGCATTCTTGGCCTACCTCGTCCTCTCTTCCCTGTCAGCTATTCTTCATTCATCCGTTTGACATGTCCAAACCATCTCAATCTGTTTTGCCCCAGTTTGTCATTTGGTTTCTGTACTCCCAGTTCTTTCCGTATATCTTCATTTCTCACTCTATCTCTCCTCGTCTTCTGGACCATACTTCTCAGGAATCTGATCTCAGCTGTCTGTACTCTGCTCTCATCCCTCTTAGTCATTGTCCAAGTTTCTGCTGCATATGTCATTATAGGAACATAGTATGCTTTGTACATAACTTCTTTAGCCTTAATTGGTATATCCTTGTTCCATACTAGTCCCCGTACCTGTTGGCAGAGAGCACTCCCGAGTTGTATTCTTCTGCTAATTTCCAAATCTAGTCTTCCATCTTCAGTCAGTTCACTTCCCAAGTATTTGAAGTGTTTCACTACTTCCAATTCCTTATCTCCTACTTTGATTACTCCTTTTCCTTCTTTATTAGCTCTACTCATCACCACTGTTTTACTCTTCTCCACATTTATCTTCAATGCCCCTTGCTCAATCTTTTCATTTATTACGTGTAACGATTCTTGTACCTCCATCTCATCCTCGCCCCAGATCACAACGTCGTCTGCAAATAACATTACCTTCATCTTTGCCCTACAATAGTCTTTCATAGCTGCATTCATGATGTCATTCATCACCATTAAGAACAATAAGGGTGACAAGTAACAAACCATCAAGGATAAATCACGCAACGTTCTTAAGAAATGCAGATTGAATATATGTTAGCACAAGACAACTCCATTTGAAGGCTGTCCTTGAGTTGTGATAGCACTTCAGTCCTTAGACTAACCAGGCAGTTATAAAGGCACTGTATTACGAACATTTCCATTATTCATCACCACGCAGCTCGCTTAACTCGAAACAATAGCAACCGAGCCTTACGTATGCTAACACCCCCCCCCCCCCCTCCCAACTATTAATTATGTTAATAGATGAGCACGGGTTCGTATCAGAAGCTTGCATGTAAAACTGCTGTCTTTCCTGATCGTTCCTCATCGGATTTCTTGCCGCTAGGCAAGACTGTAATGCCTTAATATAAACTCCTGGCTTGTTCAATTTCAATTAGAGAAGTGTGAATTATCTCGTTCATTTATCAAACATTAAATAATCGTAGGAAATATTGCAGAGTTCAAAGAATACAAGAAGTTCCCTGACGAACTATAGAGCCTACTTTTCTTAAAATTTAAAATTCATGCCAATGATTAATCTATATGTACCAAGGCTATCTAGAATAATGACGAAATAAAGTTGGTAATATAGAAATTTCTAATTAGTTCGAAATACACCTGGCATTATGTAGCCTGATAGAGCACTACAGTTGGCAGCCCTGGTGACTGAATATATTCTTAGTTCCATCTCTTAAGCTACAGAATACAAAATTTGGTTGAAGTCGAATGGATATCATGGACTTTACATGCAGTTAAACATTGGACTTAATGCAGCGTGCGTAAAATGATGTTGGCAAAAATGTCATGCATGTGTAGGTCAGAAATAATTTGAAATATTATCATCTATTGTTGTGCCAATTTTGGATGAAATCCATTTTAGTATAGTAGTTACTGGTGTTTTAAAATTGGACCTATCAGCAGGCTTAGAATGATGTTGGTAGCTCTGACGTAGATTAGTTGCTCCAAATTAACCTAGAATGGCAGGTACTATACGTGTGCAAAGTTTATAGCTGTTGGCTTGCATACTTTCTGTTCGCCTGTATTGATATTAGGGTAAAAATATAAACAGCATTTATTAACAGTTGGCAGCCCTGCTTGCTCTTAACAATACGCATAGTCATATATGTTATGGTACACATAGCTCATACGAAATTTGGTTGAAATCCAATTGCAAGTATAGAAGTAACATGTATTTAAAAATTGGTCTTATCAGCAGGCTTAGAATCATGTTGGTAGCACTGACATACGTTAGTTGCTCCAAATTAATCTAGAATGTCAGGCACTATACGTGGGCGAAGGTTAAGGCTGTTGGCTCGCATACTTTCTGATATATTGGTATTTGAAAAAAAAATAGAGAGAGAATTTATTGACAGTTGGAAGCCCTGGTGGCTCTTAAGAATACGCTCAGTCATATCAGTTTATGTACACATAGTACATACGAAATTTGGTTGAAATCCAATTGATAGTGTGGGAGTTATATGCATTTAAACATTGGACTTATCAGTAGGCATAGAATCATTTTGGCAACACTGTCAAGTATGGCCTCCTGAAAATTAAACTGAAGTTTTATTATCTATATATGTGCCAATTTTGGAATAGTTCCCATGTATATTTTCCAGGATATTCAACATGGAGCTGAAATTTCAATTATGATTTTTCAGCAGTTGGTAGCACTGGCATCATTTTCAAGCATATCGTTAAGATGTCCCGGTATAGATCTTTACTCATACCAAATTTGGTTTCATTTGCTGCAGCCATTTAGGAGTTGATAGGGGGGGACAACACACAGACAGACAGACAGACAGACAGACAGATAGAAGGACAGACAGACAGACAGAGATACATTTTCCCGGATCGATCTCATAAGACTACTTTTTCCTCATTTTTGCAAAATGTGAAAAGTAGGCTAAAGAAATGAAGAGATGAAGTCTTTCTCACCATTGAGGTGGTGGAAATCAAATTCCTGAAATATATTGGTAGTCCACAGCCCGAAACAATTCCCAGTAAGATAGCGTCACAGAGAGAATTAAAGTGACCACAATAGTTCAGTGATCAGAGCAGCAGCGTATTTTAACCAAGAAGTTGGTTGGTTCCTCAGTTTAGGGGCTGCGACAACGCGGTCATGTTGCCCCGTGTACTTTGTGTGTGGGTAGAATCTGTCTGATAGCCGGTGATGGCTGTATTGGAGTGCGTTATCTGTTTTTAATTCAAGTAAGGACTGCAGACCAAAGAGGATATAAGCAGACATTCAATTTTTGAGCAGTTTCTACTTTTGCCACCAAACGCCACCGTCGATGACAACTAGTTTTGAACTTGGATACTAGATGCTACCGGATTCTGCTCCTGGTGATGAACGTTGGAACCTAAGAGTGTTAGTCAAATCTAACCGATAATTTAGCTTCACACAAGTGTAATAAGTGGAAGGTTCTTTCACATGCCATTAATCTATGACATGGAACCGTCAGCTTTACTTCCCCTCCGAAGGAAGGCACACTGAGGAATTTTTAATGCTCTTAAAAATCTGACGACTTAGGCCGAGGATGAACCCATAACCTTGGGTATAGAAGCTCAGCATGCTACCAACTACGCCACCACTTTTATGGGCCCGAAGAGCGCTGACGGCCGTGTGAGATTCTGGAATTAGAGCCAACTCCAACCTAAACTATACGATGAGAAAGTAACACAATTGCCACAAATCACAGAGATACTCTCACCCATATTCTGCTGACAGAATTGGAACTATCACCATAAAATCCAAGCAATAAATATCGTCGAAGAGCAAAGTGTTGCCTGATGCATGATTTGCGCTCTGCCCTTTTAGCGATCTGAATTTAATCACGGATTCTACACAGAATTTCACTGTATAAGCAATATTAAAACGTACTCCACCTTAAATATCGATTTGAAAGCTTGCCAGGAAGTGATTGAGAGCTTGTTATTGCGTGAATTTTCAAGAAAGATAGCTATATTATACTCCCATATCTACTTGCTGCCCAAGGATTCTCCAGCCTAGATGTGTTATTAATTGCTAACCCGTCTCCGTATTTTTTTGAATAACTCTGAATAACTCACTTTTTATTGCAACACTTTGAAATGGAAGAAGGAGAGTATTTTAAATGGACGTATTTGACTACCATTTTTTGGGTTTCTATGACGTTTTCTATGGAGAATTATCAGACTGACCTAAGCTCCCCATTCTTCTGGTGAAGCAACACTTCCGTCTTTATATAAGGTGCGTTCAGAAAGTAACGAGCCGGAGGCTGGAGTGAGCAAACCGGTGACTACATCGGCTAATCGTGGCGTGTGTAACGAGGTGTGGTTCCGACGAGAGCGTGGAAGGTCACAGTCCGTCGCTAGAGGGCACGAGTGCACGTCACGTGACGGTACAAAGTGAGCAGCAGCATGCATCAATCGTCCAACGCTGCCAGTCGCATTGCAAACAGTGACTTGGAGGCGTCAACCGAAGAGCAAAGAGGTGTTGTTCGGTTTCTTACAGCGGAAGGAGTAGGGGGAACGGACATTCATCGCCGAATGTCACAAGTGTACGGCGAACACTGCATGTCCCTTGCAAGGGTCAAGGCGTGGCACAAGCGCTTCAGGGAAGGACGGGTGTCGTTAGCCGATGATGCCCGGTCTGGGGCATCCCCCTGCATTACCGATGACAACGTCCAGCTGGTTGATGCACTCATTACCCAGGACCGCTGTGTGACAGTGAACGCCATAGCCGCTGTGGTCGCTCCACGACAATGCACGACCTCTTACGGCCAACACATTCGCGGCACTCCTGCAGATATTCAAATGGGTGGTTCTCGGCCACCCTCCATACAGTCCAGAACTCTCTCCCTGTGATTACGCCATGTTTGGTCCCCTGAATAGGGCTCAGCAGGGCCAACGATTCACCTCGGAGGCCGACGTCCAGCTGTACGTGCGGAACTGGTTCACATCGCAGCCCAGGGAATTTTATTAGACAGCCATTCACCGCCTCGTGTCACAGTGGGACAAGTGCCTCAACAGCCAGGGCCTATACTTCTAACATACAGGTACTGGTTTATGTAATTATGCCTCCGTCTCGTTACTTTTTGAACGCACCTTATAATCCTTTCTAACTAGGCAATACATTCACTCAGCAGTCTGATCAATTTACATTGTATATATTTTATAATTATATAATATTGTGATGATTTTGGCAATGACATGAATATGGTATGACCCATCCTTTGATTAATTATACCAATAAAACAGATATAGGCCTAATGAAGATATCAATAAAAATAAGTGCGAAAAATAATAATATAATAAATTAACAATGACTTCCTAGTAACAGTTTAAACAGTGGATCGATATGGCCTTCTTTATATCAAGTTCTTTACCTTTTCATCCATAGTGATTGATTTTAGGTATGTTTCTATATTAGTGAAACTATGTCTGGTTTCGTACATGTTTTCGTATACTGCCAAGTGTTTTCAGTTTTTAATTACATTTCTGTGTTCTTTATATCGCGCGTCCATATTTCTACCGGTCTGTCCTACGTAGTTTGCGTGACATGCTATTTCCTGGCACGTTAATAAATATACCCCTGTATTTAAGTATGGGTCCTGCATATTTCAATTTAGTGCTTTTCAATTGTGTTGGTTGTTCAGTATGCTATTTTGATTCCTTGTTTTGTTTCCTTAGCCCCCCCCCCCCCCCCCATTTATGTGAGAATAATTCAAGTAATTTATTTCAGACACTAGGTTGGTTGGATGGATCCCCAGTTTATGGGCTGCGACAACGCGGTCATGTAGCCCCGTGCACTTTGGATGTGTGTAGAATCTGTCTGATAACCGGTGTTATTTGTGATGGCTGTATTAGTGTGTATATCTGTTTTTTTTAAATTCAAGTAAGGACTGCAACTTTGAATTTTTCAAATAGTTCCTACTTTTTCCGCCAAACACCACCGTCAACGACTACTAGGCCTAGTTCAGAACTTAGCTACTAGACACCACCGCAATCGGCTCTTGGCAACGAACGTAGAAACCTAAGAGCGTTGTTTACATTCTTAACCTATACAATTTAGCTTCACACAGGTGTAATTAGTGGAAAGTTCTTTAACATGCCATAAATCTATGACATGGGACCGCCGGCTTTACTTCCCCTTCGAAGGAAGGCATACTGAAGGATTTTAACGCTCTTAAAAAATCCGACGGCTTCGGCCGGGTTTGAACCCCCTAACTTGGGCATAGAAGCTCAGCATGCTACCGACTACGCCACCGAAGCCGCTCAAAAGATACTTGGAAATGAATTGTAATTCCCCGCCCAATCAAATTAGGGCAGATCGTGTTGACTGATTGAAAAGCTTCTCATAACTATTCTCGTGAGTAAGCCCGTTGCAGAGAAAGGAGGCTGCAGTGGCACTAGATCCATTGAAACCAAGGGATGTTTGCCAGGGGCTACAAGGGTACTAAAACGCATTGATCTGCCATCTAGGAGACTGGGGTGAAACTACTAACATTCAGCTTAGCTGGGACAAACATTACGTTGAGTTTCCTCTCTGTTCTCATATATCCTATACAATCCTTTCGAGTGCAAAGTGCTGATGATAGAATGTCCCAATTAACGTAGTACGCGGCCTCAAAAATGTGCTACATTGGTGGGGAGTGCAATATCGGCAAAGTGTGCTACCAGCGGAGGCTGCATCGATTGGGTCGGTAGAAAGAGAGAGTATGATACGAGGTCTAGACTAGTAATTGACCTTCCCATGACGTCATGTTACGTATTGCGGCAGCATCTTCGCCAAAGTGCCATTGCCTAATTTGCATTTAATCACAGCACGTGTGAAGTTTGTGTATTCAGACACTTGGTGTAGAAATATGGGAATGTGGTTTCAATTTTACCCTCCCATTAGGCTTGTGTGCAATAGGGAAAGGAGTATCTCTTCTCGTTATATCTCCATTTTACTGACTGGGCAGAAAGAACCTTGCGGATTGGGTTACAGTTGTAATGGCTCTGTTAATTAATAATAAAAATCAATTCGTCAACACGAGTTGTGTCCAATTAGACTGCGCGAAGAATAACTATTATTTTAACGTCTTAATACCTGAAAGACTGTTACAGATTTTTTAAATATATTCATTAGCACATTTTACGAGCAAATGGTGGGAGGGTTAAGGGAGGGGGGCTGGAAAATGTGCTCTTTATTCAACCTGTTCTGAGCAAATGTTTTATCTCTACATAGCTACCACACCCTACATTGGAAGCAATCTGTTTAACATATTCTAACCTTGGTCTTCCCCTACAGTTCTTGTCCTCAACTATTCCCTCTATAACTAAGTTTGCTATTTCTGGCTGTCTTTGTATATGACCTACCAACCTATCTCTTCCCTTTATTAGTAGTCACCAGACATATTCCTCCTTTCTTGATCATCATCTCCATTTCCCCTTTTCCAGCTGACTCTGGGTGGGGGCAAATATGGTTCCTCTCCACATTGATCTGTCCTTCCACCATTCTTCTTCCGACACGGTGTTCTAATCCAGGTTCCGTTTTCTAATGCTATAAGTTACTTCACCGAGTCCATCCAACGCATTCATGGTCTTCCTCGTCCTCTCTACCATGTCATCTGCCAGTCCGGTCTGAACCGTGGCAGCGACCGGTTCGCTGCGCTTTGCTTCGTTGTGAGTGACGTATTCGAGTGTCTAACTTTCAAGTCGTTTCAAGTACAGTAAAAATGACAACCAACAGCATTAGGAAAAACACGAATAAATGTGCTTTCCCCGACAAGGCCAATAAACCAGGCTCCACAGAAATACATGAGTGGATTCAGTACACCCTTAAACTCAACGTGGACCAATTAGAAGCCATTCAACTCGACAATCTGGAAACTGCTGTTTTCATCAAGTTCACCAGCAAACTACTGATGGAGAAGGTCCTCAACAGTACCAACGGCAAATCTCAGGTACGGAAATTTAATGGCTCTATATCTGAGGTAAATATAACTTGTGCGGATGTTGACAGCAAACTAATCCGAATTATGAACCTTCCCATTAAACTGCCGAATGACCGGATAATGTCGTACTTTAGTAAGTACGGGAAGGTTCGTGAAATTAGAAACGAACGATGGTCAGCTACCTACCAATTCAATAATTTGAGTGGTATTCGGGCTATGCGGATTGAACTAAAAACTGCAATTACACCCATTATTTCTATCGATGGCTACAAAGCACAGGTGGTGTATGATGGACAACCTCGATCATGCTTTTATTGTAATGCCACTGATCACTTTAGACAGGAATGCCCAGTGAGGCGCGGTGAAAATGAAAACAAAACCGGCCCAAAGCTTCTCAGTGAAATTGTAGCCAACAAGGACAGTGACATTGTCTCGCCTGCCTTATCGGCACCTTGTTCATCTAACGTCAGTATTTCTCCCGAACAACTTTCCCCACTTGATACGTCAGCTGTAGCACAAGACACGATGGACGTGTCGCCTTCTCACTCCACCGCCTTATCGCCGCAACCAGCTGGGCCATTGCCCTCCACTAGTAAACAACAACATACTCCCACATTACAACAGGAACTCCACGGGCAGCCAGCGTTGCCACTTTCGTCTGATACTAGCCAATACACCAATGGCAGTCTAGGTAGGACGGCCATTTCTCTAGTTCCTAAAACTGACCAGAAACCTGACACCAGCACTGCGAGCCCTGAAGCGGTCACGGAAGGCGTGACCTCAGGAGACAATGCTACCAGTATGCCACCCTCAAACCAGTCCATAGTTAGTTGTGAACCACAGACCGCTGGTATACGATGGTCGGATGAAGTAGAAGACGACCCCTCCAGCAAAATGGATACAGAAGAGATGGGGTCACAGGACCCGGATATCATGTACACCAAGGAACTAATTCCTAAAGAACAGGTACCTTTGAAAACCTCCTCCAAAGCTAAAACAATCCGGGCGTCAAAAGATGGAACGCTCAAGCCTTATGCGGATGTCAGGGACCCCCGACTACAAGGCGGGAAGTCGAGCGACATGCGTTAAAGACCACCCCATCTCCATCTTGTTTATTTTGGTAAGAAACATGTCTATCTATCTGACGATGTTCGTGACATATACTCTAATGACACTCAATGTAAATTGCATTCAAACTGCTATTAAACAGTCGCTCTTACGCAACCTCATTCGAGACTAAGAGGTGGATATTGTTCTGTTGCAAGAAGTGGCTACTGAAGACCTCCTTACCATCTCTGGCTACCATAAAGTAGTTAATGTCAATGAGCACAAACGTGGTACAGCCATCTACATTAAGGACCATATACCATATGCGGATCCAGTCCAATTAGTCAACTCACGCGGACTCAGTATCCGTATTCGAGATCTTTTGATTGTCAATGTACATGCTCCCTCTGGTTCGCAGGCCAGGATACAACGCCGGCTCTTTTATACCACAGATGTTCTCCCACTTCTCCATAATCATACCAGCAATATAATCCTCGGTGGGGATTTTAACGCAGTGCTATCGCCCAAAGACCAAAGTGGCCAATTTCAGGGCTGCCCTGCGCTATCTGCGTTAATACAAGGGTTACGCTTAAAAGACACATGGGAACTGAAGCCGTCGGGGTCAGCCGGTTACACGTACTACTACCATAATGGTGCTTCTCGACTGGATAGAATATATATCAGCGGGGAATTGAAAGAACACGTGAGGGAAACAGATGTATGCCCGGTGGAGTTTTCAAACCATTGTGCGTATCTGTGCATGATTCGCCAACCAGAATTGGGACCTCCCCGTGGGAGAGGATCATGGAGGTTAAATGACTCTATTCTGACACACTTGGACATGAAAGATAGCTTTGCCACTGAATGGCATAACTGGAAACGCCATATTCACCGGTTTCAAGATACTCTTGAGTGGTGGTTGAAGTATGCGAAACCCAGAGCTGTTAGGTTATTGAAGGCCTACAGTGCCGAGAGAAGACGCCACATCCATCAGACGACAGATTTCTACTATAAATGTTTACGACAGTTATACAATGAAGACCCTACCAACCCTAATGCATATCGCAGAATAAAGAAAATCCGAGCGCAGCTCCTCACGCGTGCCGCAAAGGCCGTCAGATGTACATCAACCGCATTGCGACACCTGAGGGACAAATGGTGACTAGTCATACCTTAATCACAGAAACGGTAGAGAACTTCTTTCAGTCCTTGTACACAGACGACGCCCCAGTCCCACTTCACTACCAGCATCCGTTCTTCGATGGTGTACGAGGATGACTTTTGCACAGAGGACAAGAGTTCTTGACCCAGGATATCACCGCCGAAAAAATACATACCTCCATACTCCACAGTGCGCCGAACAAGAGTCCTGGCCCCGATGGCCTGGGGAGAGCTTTCTTCATGACGTTTTGGGCCACCATTCGCGATGAACTTACAGCCGTAGTGAATGATGCTTGTCGTCCTGGACGAAATATCGACACCCTGAAAGATGGCCTGGTGGTATTAGTCCAAAAAATTACACAACCAACACACCTCAGGGATTTCGCCCACTGACGCTTTTAAACTTTGACTACAAGATCTTCACGAAATGTATGAAAACGAGACTTCAGGCCATTATGGAGGAAGCCACATCTCGCCACCAATCGGGTGGGGTACCAGGCAGGTGCATTGTCAACACTACATGTGCTATTCGCGATGTCATTAGTGAGTCGCTGGTCGGAAATAAGAAGAAACTGTTATTATCACTGGATTTTGACCATGCCTTTGATAGGGTAAATCATAAATACATCCTTGCGACTCTTCAAGCTATTGGCTTCGATATGCGGTTAATTGCCCTCGTGAGAAAAATTCTTCATGGTGGATCTTCAAAAGTGAATGTAAATGGGTATTTCACACGACCTCTCCTCCTCCATCGTGGAGTCAGGCAAGGGTGTCCGATGTCCATGCTTCTTTTTGTTCTATCCCTGGAACCCCTTCTTTGTAATCTCCATACATCTTTCAATGGCACGGAGATCAGTATTTTTGCATATGCGGATGATGTCACTCTTGTGGTGGATCGAACCGTTGACATGCAGCAATTGTTCACGAACCTTGATGAGTACGGGAGATATTCTGGTGCGCGGCTGAACCGACGAAAAACAAAGGCGATGTGGATTGGGAAATTGGACCGCGTACAAGGGGTTCTCCCGGCGTGGGTAACGATCGCCTCAGAACTCAAAATATTGGGCATATATTTCTTGAATAGTGTTCACCAAATGATTAAAAAGAACTGGGACGTTGCCCTACATTCTATGCGTGGTGCCTTGCAACAAGTGCGGTACCGCTCCTTCCTCTTACACCAACTAACAATGTACGTGAATATGTTCAGCTAAAGTAAAATATGGTATCTCAGTCAAATTCTTCCTATGCCAAGAATGGTGGGTACACGTATTATTTCCGCCGTCGGATGGTTTATTTGGCAAAGAGCTCTATTACGTCTTTCCCGCAGCACATTAATATTGCATAAATCCCAGGGAGGTCTGGGACTCATCGACGTTGAAAATAAAGCTAGAACTTTATTCCTCAAACGACACCTTCAACTGCTTACAGGCTTCGGGACCGATGAGTCACACAACTTCTTACGGAGATGGTGTAGTCCCCATGACTGCTCGAACCCACCAGCTTATTATGATATCAATCATCATGCACCTCATGTCCGGTATCTGAGAGTTGAATTAAGCTACGTGCCACAAGACGTCATCAGGTCTATCTCAACGAAAAAGCTGTATCGTTCTATCATGGCACAGTATGTTGCCCCCAGAATTATGCAATTCGCATTGATCGTCAACTGGAATCGAGTCTGGAGGAATGTCTCCAATCGCATTCTTCCCAGCGCAGCGAAGGAAAGTTGGTATAAAGTAATCCATGACCTTATACCAACAAACAACAGAGTCCATCGCATTCACATGGTGGAGACAGCCTTATGCACTTCATGTTCCCATCAGGATACAATCCTGCACCGATTTACGCAGTGTGATCCGATTCAATCGACCTGGAACCGCTTCACCCGGGTCCTGAATAGCTTCTTGAACTGTTCTACTACCTACATCACTCCTGAATGGGTGACCCGCCCCACATTTAGCCTTCAACCGCCCCAACTGAACAGTGCGGTAGTGTTACTCCTCGGTTGCTATGTGCACTGTGTGCTGAAAACTACGGGGCCATATACAGAACTCGAAATGCTGTCCGAGGTAAGTGAGTGTGTCCTCACGAGCCTGCACTGTACTACAAGAACTCGCCGGCTGGGGGACTATGCGCAGCAGCTCACCCGCATCATGTGAGTGTTTGTGTTTTGTGATAGTGATTGAACATTGAAAATTAAGTAGACTAGTATAACTGTGATAAACTCATCAATATCCACGATTGTTTTTCATCTACCACCTCACAATCACCTGTGTACCTTAAATATATGAAGACAATAAACAAGTTTCCTTAAAAAAAAACTGTCGTTCCAGTGCTTGTCTCGGTAGCCTTACTTCATTCATCCGTTTGACATGTCCAAACCATCTCAATCTGTTTTGTTCCAGTTTGACATTTAGTTTTTGTACTCCGAGTTCTTTCCATATATCTTCATTTCTCACTCTGTCTCTCCTCATTTCCTGGACCTTACTTCTCAGGAATCTCATCTCAGCTGCCTGTACTCTGCTCTCATCCCTCCTAGTCACTGTCCAAGTTTCTGCTGCATATGTCATTATAGGAACATAATATGCTTTGTACATAACTTCTTCAGCCTTAATTGGTATATCCTTGTTCCATACTAGTCCCATACCTGTTGGTAGAAAGCACTCCCGAGCTGTATTCTTCTGCTAATTTCCAAATCTAGTCTTCCATCATCTATATTCGATGTCAAGAGATTTCTGTTCTGTAGAAATGCTTTCCTTAACTTCAGCTAACGTACTTCTTATATCCTCTTTGCTTCGTCCATGATTGGTTATACTGCTTCCTATGTAGACGCAGAAGTATCCTTCAGGTTTTAAGGTGTTAAACTAATTGTTATTTCCCGCCCAATGTCATTGATGTTGTTAACGATTGAATGCGTCCCCACCTTAACGTTGCAAGTGACAATATTTTCCCCCCAGGAAATGCCTCTAGATTGCTTTTATCCACTTTTCCCGTCATCTAGAGGCATTTCCCGGGAAAGAGATAAAATGGTACATCCAACGTTATGGTGGGGACACATTCAATTGTTGGTTTTAGGGGCCTTGCATTTCGGTCATCAGCCCGTAATTGTTTAGGTGACCATAAAGAATGGTGAATTTAATAACAACAGCTAAAGTCAAATGCAAACTTACTGCTGTCTTACGTAGTTGAAGAGGAAATGGAAAAGGAAGGGAGGAAGTTCGGTAAGAGACAGCAAGAAGAGAAATGCCCTCAACCCTTCAAGAATGACACCAGCAATACTTCGAGGTTATTGCGGGGTTTCTCCTAGGTGCACCAAGTCGGGTTCATCAGCTGGCTGTTGGTACACCCTGCCCAGACCACCACTTGAGTAGCGTATCTTGCACTTCGCCCTATAGTTATAGTACACCTAGGCGAAACCGTGCACCAGACACGGAAAAACATCCAAGAATTGCATACCTAAGTTGCTGTATTATCATACTGTATATGAATTGCAGTGTATGGCCATAGCTGGGTAATTTAAATTGAACGTCAGATTACCGGCACCAACTGAATAGTTTAAAATGTTTCTAGATCGCTTTTAAATTATGATATCAATCTAGTGGATTGCTGTGCGGCAACTATCCAAAATATCTGGTACAGTAGAGACGCCCTACCCTCCTAACATGGCTGAAAATACGCTTACCGTCCACTACAGTAACGGTTAAGACTTATTCTGTACTAAAACGGCTAATTTAAGAGTTTGAAACCAACTTAATATGCAATAAATGAACACAAGAAAAAACGTTGTTAGGGGGAAACCTGCACTCAGCTCACGTTATCGACTACAATTTGCGAAATATGCGAGCAACTTGCACCATACCCACAGACAGTGGCTATTGCTTAGATACCGAAATAGCGTACACACTGCTATCTAGCTGCAACGATTGGAACTTATGGCTACAGAGTATGCGGCGTCTGTACCGCAGCGGCGGTGAGTTAGCCGTGATCGTTACGGCGTGGCTGCAGGCAGTCGCTCAAATCCGGGAGGGGAGGAGGTTTGAATCCCCGCGTCGGCAACCTTGAATATGGTCTTCTGTGGTTTCCCATCTTCCTTCCAGGCAAATGCCAGGGTCGGTCCCTAACTACAGGGTACTGCCGCTACCTTCCGATTCTTTGTCCTTACATTCACACCTTCCTCCCCAGACAACACTCCACACGCGACGGTACTTGTAGCTCACCCCATGGGTGTCCGCATAGAAGCAGCTACAAACTCTGGCGAGCCGAACATGTCCTCGGACACTCCCGGCACTGCGGCTTCCGTGGCGTAGTTGGTAGCAATGCTGAGCTTATATGCCCAAGATCGCGGGGTCAAACCCAGCGGAAGTTGTCGGATATTTTAAGAGCGTTAAAAATCCCTGACTATGCCTTCCTTCAGAGGGGAAGTAAATCCCGCGGTCCCATATCATAGATTTATGGCATGAAAAGGAACCTCCCTCTAACCACAGTTTTGTGAACCCAATATGTGTAGGTAGGTTTTGATTAATACTCTTAAGTTCCAACTTTCGTCACCGGGAGCTGGTTACGATGGCATCTAGTAGTAGCGAAGTTCACAGCTAGGTGACGTGGACGGTAGCATTTGGTAGTGAAAGTAGGAACTACATGAAATTATTGTCTGCAGTCCTTACTAGAATTAGAAACATATAACTCACACTAATATGGCCATCACAATCAACACCTTATTTGCATTTATACCCGTCTGAGAGCGCCAATTAAAGACTCACAATTCATTTGAAGCTAGTGTACTTGTTGGTTTTCTTGCTGAACTAGCTCAAATATGTGTTGATTCGATTACCTTTTACTGTATAATAATGTTGTATTTCCGGATCCTAGTTCTCAAGTTCAAACTATTAATTTTTCTCCTCCCCCATAATAACATCCGGGATCGTTTCAGAAACTACGAGGCTATTCATTGCCCGACCCGCTGCATGGCCTGTGGACTTTGTTCTTCTTCTGTCCCGGAGTTTAAATCAGATTGTGCCAGCTCCCAGAGGCAAAGGCACGGGGACTAATTCCTCAGCACACTGGCGTTTTTTGTGCCACCTCGCTACGGAGACATGGTCTTGGTCCACTTCCCGTGAATATCACAGTAGTTCAATTTGGTTTGCTTTCCTTCAACGTGTGTCTGTCTGCACGGACACCCGCAGGAAGAACACTTATTGGACACATACAGGTCGAATGGCTTTCTTACCAAGCACAAGCATGTAAACTACTCGTAAAATAATAATTTCCTGACAAGAAATCATACTTGGAGGAAAAAACATATTAATATTGTTTTGTTGTTGATTGAGACTTCAGTCTTTTGACTGTTTTGATGCAGCTTTCCATGCCTCCCTGTCCTGAGCTAATCATTTCATCTCAACATAGCTACCACACCCTACATCCGAGGCAATCTGTTTAACATCTTGGTCTACCCCTACAGTTCTAGTCCTCGACACTTCCTTCCATAACTAAGCTTGCTATTCCTGGGTGACTTAGTATGTGTCCTGCCAACCTATTTTTTCTCGTCATAATTACTCTTTATTTGTTACCCTATCTACCCATCGGATCTTCATCATTCTCCTGTAACACCACATTTCAAACAATTCTCCTCTTTTCTGCTGCACCAATAGTTCAAATTCCACTTCGATGGAGCGCCACGCTCCAGACAAAGGCTTTCAAAAATGACTTTCTAATACCTAAATCTATATTCGATGTCAACAGATTCCTTTTCTGTCGAAACGCTTCCCTTGCCTACTTTCCATATCCCCTTTGAATAATATTAACTTATGTTATATAATGAAGGTGTCTTGACTAATTGATTGACTTCGCCCCGAACAGTTATGAATGCATTACGTGATAAGCGCTTTTTTCTAATGTCAATGAACAATGACCGATATCCGTTTTACGTCTCGGCATGATGGGTTAAAATCACTGACTGGACTATTAATTATATTATCATGTAGATGCATGTGCAATAAATTCTTGTCAGACGTAATTTAAGAATGGTGAGGTGCATGGAACACAAATGCCCCTTCCCTTCAATCTTAACTTGACTGTGGATTTTGCGGAACAAAAGGTTCACAGGCGAAATAATGAAAAGCCGAGTTGCACTTCCAGGGAAACTCCGAACACAACCACTCTTCTCTAAAGTTTTTAACTCAACACGACTCGACAGTCTGCTACTGGCTGTACCTGGGGCAATAAGCTCGTCCGCTAGCTAAGCTGTAACTGGGGTGATAGACTCGCCCCTAGCTAGCTCGTAAACTGTCTCCTGAGTAATTGAATGGAGATTGTTGGAAGAAATTAAAACGTAAAAACACTTATCGTGGACGATGTATTGATGATAGACATGTGCTCTCACGGCCTTTTTTGTAGAACTTTTCATGCTGAATAATTCTTACACTCATAGTATATTGCTATTTTTAACGGTTTGCCCAGCTTAAGCATAAGAAATGCACGGACGCCAAGTATTGTATCGACATTTTCACTGAAATCGTTACTGCTTGACTTCCTTTGATCATAAATAAATTATTTTCTACATAAACCTTCCTCGAGATATCCTTTACAAAACGGTGGAAACCGCATCAAATTCCATCCAGTGGTTCTTGAGATTACCAGTGACATCCAACAATCGGGGACTTAGTTTTATACTAAGTAGTGATTTGCACTAAGAAAAATTTTGGGAGATTCAGGTTGTAAAGGGATGTTAAGGGCGTTGATCTTGCACTCCATAAATAACAATGCCTCACAATTGGTTTCATCTGGAGGTCTTATACCCTGTTACTTAGGAAGCAGAAAAACCAGTGATGAACGAAGCAAAGAGAATATAATGAGAACGTTGTCTCTGGCAAGGAAAGCATTTCTACAGTAAAGAAATCTGTTGACATCAAATAAAGATTTAGGGATGACAAAGTCATTTTTGAGAACTTTGGTCTGGAGCGTGACGCTCTATGGAAGTGAAACTTGGACTATTGGCACAGCAGAAAAGAGGACATTAGAAGCGTTTGAAATGTGGTGTTACAGGAGATTGATGGGTAGATAAAGTAACACATGAAGATGTATTAAGACGAGTGGGAGTGGAGAGATGTTTCTGGCGACTGTTAATGAAGAGAAGAGATGGGTTGCTAGGAAACAAACTAAAACACCCAGGAATGATTAAGTTAGTTATGGGAGGCAGGGTTGAGGACATGGACTGTAGGGGTAGACCAAGTTTAGACTATGTTATACAGATTGTGTAGTAGCAATGTAGAGATGAAACTATTAGCTCAGGACAGGGAGGCATGGGACGCTGCATCAAATCAGTAAAATGACTGAATTCACAAATTTAAGGAATATGAAAGAATGAAAAAGGAAGTAATTCCGTGAAGAACTATACAGCCTATTTTCATATATCCTACACATGTTAATTGCCTCTATCAACATAAAAAATCAGTTTGATTGTGAGATAGATTCGTAGATATTGACAACCATCTAAATATTTTAGATGGTCGCCAGATTGGATTTTAATTTATTTACTATTAAATGAAGATTATTGTGTATGTGTAGTATTCAAACTTCAATCGCATGATTAGGACACAAGAAGTAAAAACGTGATTTTTAAATTTCGCACAGCTGCCATCTTGTGGTTATGAAAACAATTGAAATAAATTAGATGCCAGTTGATTAACATTTGTATAAGCATTTAACTTGGAAAGTTTCACTGAACTCAGATGGTTAAATCGCGGGAAACATCCATTTAAATATTTATACTTTGCGTCGCCGCCATGTTGGATTTGTGCTCACCAGGTCACTGAAAGTCCTATAGGTGAACTTATGTTCATAGCCTCTACGAACCTAAAAAATATCAGTTTGACTGCTGTAAAAGATTCATAGATATTGAGAACCGTCAACATACTTCGGATGCTCGTTATTTTGGATTGTTATATGTATAGGCCGTAGAGTTATGTACCATTAAAGAAACATTATTGCATAGCTTCACTATTCAAACTTTCACTTCGATCGCATGATAACGACACAAGAAATAATAACTTAATTTTAAAATTTCGCACAGCCGCCATCTTGAGGTTATGAAAACAATTGAACTAAATTCGATACCAGTGCATTACAATATGTATAATCATTTACTGTACCACATTTCACTGCGCTCAGATGGTTAAATCGCGAGAAAAGTCTATTTAAAAGTCTCAACTTCGCTTGGCAGCCATGTTGGTTTTGTAGATACAAGGTTTTGAAGGTTTCTTAGATGAACGTCTAGTAAAGTCCTTTATCACCGTACCAAATTTCAGGGTGATATCTGTAATAGTTTCGGAGATACTGAACACTGGTGAATTAATTCGCACAGCCGCCATGTTGGATTGGTGAGAGCCAATAAAATTTGAAGGAAACGGTCGAGGTCGGCCGGAATGGGGCTATGATCTTACCGAGTTTCATTGAAATCGCTCCAGCCGTTCAAAAGTTATTTTAGGGGGGCACACACACACACCTCACACACACACACACACACACGCACACACACACACGGACAAAAGGTGATCTCATAAGCCTATTTTTTCAAAATTGAAAATAGGCTAAAAATGTGCTGGATATATTGGTATTATCTCCAACAACTTGCATGCGTGATCTGGTGGCCGAGTAGGAGACTATTGACAAATATAAATTAGAAGCATGTATCGAATCGTGTCCATTGTGTTGCTAGCTTAACGTCACAGTAAAACACTGCAAAGCTCCTTCCTGATTGGGATGGGAATGTTTGAAATTGGTCACGCCCTTCACGCCACGTCTGATTAGTGGTGGTGGTAGAAATTAGTCTCAGCGCTCTGTGATACATAATTAGAACTGGAATCAATTTGTATGCGTGAGCCAATCTACTGTTCTAATCCGATAGCGTGAGCTATTTCGGGAAACATTTTGCATTGGAAAGAAAATACTTAGAGCCTGAGTAGAATTAATAAATAATGATTTTTGAGAGAATATGTAACGGAATGTTCTTGATTCTTAAGGAAATACGATAATATTGAAATAATAGAGGCCAAATTTCAGTTTTGCCAAATACATCTATTAATAGACTCAGTTTTCAGTTGGTCTACACGAGTGTACTGAAAAAAAAAAAACACTTCCCACACAAATGGGGGATTTATTTGGCTGACTAGTTTCGTTAGGGAAGCGATCATCGTCAAATCGTGCTCACTGAGGTAGAACAGCATTTAAAATTATTAAGTTACAACGTTTTTAGTTACGAACTAGATTTTTAACGATTTATTTTAAATCTGTTAGTCCAGTAACTTGTTGTTGTTGTCTGTACATTTCATGCACTCCTTTGTATCGTTAACTAAACCATAGCGAGCTTATGTATTTGGTTAGTTGGGCTAATCTCTTGAACACACTGAAATACAGGTGTCAGGGAATGTTTTCCGCAGTGCCTAGGCACTGCTACGTTAAGTGAGAGCCAGAGTTAAGTTGGCAGCACGGTTGCTGCTGACAGCGCGGCTGTCGCCGTTTGTATCAAAATAAAACAAACAACAAACAGTCTACTTAGAGATTCCTGTATCTTGAGCTAATTTGCGTATTGATTTACTTGGACTTCGCAGCATTATATTGGAAATTTCATCAAGTTTGTCGTCTGTTAACAGCGTAGGCCTGCCTGTTCCTGGTACATCGTGAACTGAGCCGATCACACGAAATTTACTTATCAAATCCTAAACGGTATCCCGGTTTGGACACTTTGAATTAGGAAACCACGCCTGAAATTTTAGTTTTACATTTTCTGTAAACCGATCGCCTTCACGTAAAACGTATTCCTCCAAAAACGCTCTCTCTTCAGTAGTAAACATTACCGCCTGTATCCTGTTGCACTATTCCAATAATCAAAGCGCTCCCTCACTGCATTCACACTGACGCTTTCCACAGCACAGCACAGCTCACACGTGTGTTCTGATATCCTGTCGACCTTGGAGAAGACAAGCTAGTACCTGGCTGTCGGCGAATGAGCGAAAGGTCTGCCAACTTAACTCCAGCTGTCACCTAACGTAGCACTGCCTAGGCACTGCGGAGAACATTCCCTGACGAGCTGTATAACTGCGTTGATAATGTGTTGTAAAGACTTAGCATATTTCTGGAATTTATAAGAACACAGATTACAAACATGCCAAAACAAGTATACTATTGATGCCTCCTACTATTTGGGATTCCCCACCCAATTCAGTGAAATCCCTGCCTCAGCAGGAATCCATAGGCCTATATTTATTTATGTAATTATTGTTTTTACATCGTTATGCCCTACTCGGTTGAATCTGCTCATCTGATGTGTTGGCCTTCTTTTCCTCCCAAAATCTCTTCATCCTCTTGCTAAGCTTCTTCCTTCGTTCTTCTGTCTAAGTTATAGTGACTCTAGTCTGGCCGGGTATTTCCTGCTGTGGTAATAGAGTAGACCATACAGACAGCGACTCTACGCCGATGTTGGGCGGCGGAAAATAACCAGACTCCCTAAGAGGGTCAACGGCTTCGGACGGAGGAGCTCTCTTAGGAGGGTGATGGACCCTCAGTGGAGGAAATGCCACTGAAATCCATTAGGTAGCATCTGTACTCCAGGTCAGGAGCGGCTACCAAAGGCGTCTGTTCTCCAGGTAAGGGGCGGCCTGATAGAATCTGATGTCAGGTGATGCGACACATCGGTTGGAACATTTCTCGTCGCATCAAACTAATTATGGTTGTTACGCAACCACAGGTGGGTGTTACACGGCTTGATCATGGTTGAATATCGTATCCGCACTGGCCATGGAAGATGTGCAGTCGCTCTCCACAAGTGGGGAATAGTCCCGTCATCAAAATGTGACTGTGGTGCAGAGAAACAGACAATTCATTACTTAGTGACCGAACGCCCAAACCATACATATTGTGGGAACATCAAGGACTTGTTAACTGTAACAACAGATATTGTATGCTACATAAAGAACATGAATATTTGTGTATAGATATATGTAGGAAGTTATGTTTCAATAGCTGGAACTATTATAGAATATCATGTATGTGATAATTTAAAGTTTTATGTGCCATACGCCAAATAAATAAAATAATGCCAGGAATGGACATATCCGGAAACAGGTGGGAGTTGCAGCCATTACCGATGAAATGAGAGAAGCACGGTGGTATGGGCATGTCACTAGAAGTGATGAGAACTCTGTGGCAAGAACAGCTCTCCAATACGATCCAGGAGGAAATCGTCCCCGTGGACGTCCAAAGAAAAGATGGCTGGACAGAATCAAGGAAGACTTGGTGATGTGTGGACTTAAACCTGAAGATGCCCTTGACAGGAAGAAGTGGCGAACAGCAACCAAACAAGCGGACCCTGCTCCATCGCGGGACACACGCTAGGAAAGAAGAAGAAGTTATAGTGACTCTGATGTTGGGTTTGTCTCCAAATTGGTGATTGTCGATTTTGGTTCTGAATTTATTTCTGTCCCGTACAATGTCGTCTGAAATTTTGATTTCATAGAGATCTGTTTTGATTTCACGAAGCCAGCTGTTCTTGGTTTTTAATGAAAGCGTCAGTTGAGCATTATTTTAGTTAGTCTATAATAGTTCATTCAAATAATGTGTCCATAAAATTTCAATCGACTTTTCCTAAAAGTGTGAGAGTTTTTCAGATTGACTATATATACTGCTCAAAAAAATTAAAGCACCACTTTTTTCAAAGGCCACCAAATTTGGAAAGTTGACTGCACAAGGTCGAAATCTCAGTATGACGTTTGCCCCGACGCCTACCAAGCACATGCTTCAGCACAACTCCCCAACTTGTGTAGTTTCGGGATAGCGCCCCCAAAACCAGCCCATTTTTGAAAACCGTAAATTGAAGTTTGCGAAAAACGCTGTAGGACTTGTCGCAGGTTGCCAAAGCAGTCGAAAATGAATGAGTCTTGCTCTTAAGGTTCCACGAACACGTTGAAATCGTTACATTTGACGTTTGGGCATTTTCAACCCCCTTCATCATCCCCTAAATATGGACTACCATTGGGGGCGCCTGAGAAGGTACCGGATGTGTTTAACCACCTGAAAACCTGCACACCGTCCTCAGTTGCTGATTGCAGTAAGTTCTTAAGGCCTCCGGCAATGTTCACCCCTCCTAACACCCTCAACTGGCAAGGGACCAAACCACCCCGTCTTGATTCACCCCTAAGGAAGGTTTAAATCGAGATTTTTATCAGTGCTGCTAATGGGGGGGGTCTTCCCCTAACGTTTCAAAAGAAGACCTGCGCCTGTGTCGCCACCCCTACCCTTGCTACCCCCTTTTGTATGATTTTTCGAATCAGGCCCCTTTTTAAGGGCTGAAATGGGGTCTTAATCGCTGAAAGGGCTGTAAAGGTCCTTAGAAGTAGTGGTGACACGAAATCAACCCCTTCCAATGTTTGATTGACATTCCATCCCCCAAAGTTGACATTTTTGCACCCTCAACCCTCCCTGTCTGGACGCGTAACGCGTCATGGCAGAGTTTTCAGAGTTGGATCAAAATGAAGCTTATGGCCTGAAATGGAGCCCAAAACAGCAGGTTGGATGGAAATTCATCGGTAGGGTGGGAAACGGGACCAAAAATTCTCAAAAATGTTAACAGCCTCTAGTAAGTAACCAATGCATAGGCAACCCACATCACGTCATTTTTCTCCCATTGCGAAACTTTGTAACCTATTGCCGATCATAGGCAACCCACATGCACGGACGTGATGTGGGTTGCCTATGCATGGGCGTACTTACTGTAGGCTGTACACTTTTTTGAAAAAGTTTGGTCCCGTTTCCCAACCTACCGATGAATTTCTATCCAGCCTGCTGTTTTGGGCTCCATTGCAGGCCATAAGCTTCATTTTCATCCAACTCTGAAAACTCTGCCATGACGCATTACGCATCCAGACAGGGAGGGTTGGGGGTGCAAAAATTTCGAATTTGGGGTACGGAATGTCAATCATCGATCGGAAGGGGTTGATTTCGTGTCACCACTACTTCTAAGGACCTTTACAGCCCTTTCAGCGATTAAGACGTCGTTTCAGCCCTTAAAAAGGGCCTGATTCGAAAAATCATACAAACGGGGGTTGCAGGGGATGGGGTGGTGACAAAGGCACAGTTCTTTTTTTGAAACGTTAGGGGAAGACCCCCCCCCCCCCCATTAGCAGCACTGATAAACATCTCGATTAAAACCTTCCTTAGGGGTGAATCGAGAAGGGGTGGTTTGGTCCCATGCCAGTTGAGGGTGTTAGGGGGTGTGGACATTGCCGGAGGCCTTAAGAACTTACTGCAATCAGCAACTGAGGACGGTGTACAGGTTTTCAGGTGGTTAAACACACCCGGTACCTTCTCAGACGCCCCCAATGGTAGTCCATGTTTAGGGGATGATGAAGGGGGTTGAAAATGCCAAAACGTCAAATGTAACGATTTCAACGTGTTTGTGGAACCTTTAAGAGCAAGACTAATTCATTTTCGACTGCTTTGGCAACCTGCGACAAGTCCTGCAGCGTTTTTCGCAAACTTCAATTTGCGGTTTTCGAAAATGGGCTGGTTTTCGGGGTGCTACCCCGAAACTACTCAAGTTGGGGAGTTGTGCTGAAGCATATGCTTGGTAGGCGTCAGGACAAACGTCATACTGAGATTTAGAGCTTGTAGGTCAACTTTTCAAAATTTGGTGGCCTTTGAAAAGAGTGGTGCTTAAATTTTTTTGAGCAGTATATTTCCTGGGATGATCTTTTCCTCCATATCCCCTCTATGTAACCTTGGCAAAGTATTTTCTTAAAATATTCCCTTCTTGTTTCTTTATGTCTTCGGTTAAAGATCCACCACCAATGATTAAGGTTTCCTATGTATATAACGCTTCATAGTGTCTAAGTTTTGCTTTTCGATTTATTTGTTAGGTTTTATTTGTACGAATGTTTTATTTATATACAACCTGTTACAATAAAGTTCGGTGATTAGTCCTGTACTATCAACATAGATGAACAATGCACGACAGCGACCCTACTGTCCTTCGAAATAGTCCCCTCGTGTAACTATGCAATGCTGAGATCGGCGATACATGTCCTGGAAACTTTGCGAAGGCGTCCTTTGGGATGGTGTTCAAAAGCCTCGTCACGTTGCGTTCGGTGAATAAAGTCAGAACGGTCGACCTGGCAACATTGGCGACACACAATGCAACGTGTAAGACCTGTTTGACACAATGGGTGTTTAGAAGGATGAATGCATGCAACCTCCCATGCATACCTGTTCGATGGGTGGCAGTGAGTGTTCTGTGGAATGGAATGGCTACGAAAACCATCGTCACGGGCGACGAGACCTGGTGTCTGAGGTACAACCCCGAAGTCAAGCTTCAAAGTATGGAGTGGCGGGGTCCAGGTCCCGTGTCACCGAAAAGCCCTGAAGGCTATCCCTAAAGAGTTTCCAAGACTTGTACAGACATTCTCAGAAATGCATAACTATCCACGGGGATTACTTCGAAGGACAGTAACTACTGTTTCGGGTAAGCCAACAATCCGTCCGTAACATAGACCCATTCACCGAACATTTCGGTCAGTGGTTGTATTTAATTATACAATTGATTAATTAATTAATTATGTAGGCCTACATATATTATCATTTGAAACTGTTTTGCCTTTCAGCGTTCAGTCTAGTCTGCAAGTCTCTAATTGCCAACAAGTTGCCTCCATGTTCCCCTATTAGCAGTTAGCACTGTAGCCTTCTCTGTTTCTATACCTCTGACTTTGAAATCGTTCAACACTGAATCTAACCATCGCCTCCTACGTGTACCTCTGCTTCTCTTACCCTCTACTGCCAAACTCATTAACCTCATAGGTAATCTCTCCTCCCTCATTCTCTTCACATGACCTCACTATCTGAGTCGGCTCATACGAACAGCTTCATCTATCGTGTTCATTTCTATCTTAGCCTTTACCTCTCCATTACGAGTACTTTCCTGCCATTGCTCCCATCTATAAATTAAATAAATTATTATTTTTTGTTTTGTTTATTTATTTATTTATTTATTTATTCATTTATTTATTTATTTATTTATTTATTTATTTATTTATTTATTTATTTATTTATTTATTTATTCGCTCACCGCTAGCGCGATGGAGAGATTCAACAAGTCCGGACATCAGACATTTGAATCCCGGGACTGACAGTGGCTATTCTGAGTGTGGCTTTTCCCCATTCCTTTCAGGTTAATGCTGGGTTAGTACCTTACTGTAAGTCACAGTGCGCTTAACCTGTTCCCGAGACTAGTAATTACAGTTAGACACACTACTATCTAGTTAGGCCTACCACAAAAAATAGGTTGTTGTTTGAGTCCTCAGTCCTTTGACTGGCTTGATGCAACTTTCCATCCCTCCCTGTCCTGAGCTAATCATTCCATCTCTACGTAGCTACCACACCCTACATCCGAGGCAATCTGTTTAACATATTCTAACCTTGGTATACCCCTACAGTTCTTGTCCTCGACTCATCCGTCCATAACTAAGCTGGCTATTCCAGGTTGTTTTAGAATGTGTCTTAGCAACCTATATCTTCTCTTCATTAGCAGTTACCAGAAACATCTCACCTCTCCCACTCGTGTTTATACCTCTTCGTTTTTAACCCTATCTACCCATCTGATCTTCATCATTCTCCTGTAACACCACATTTCAAACGCTTCAATTCTCCTCTTTTCTGCTGCACCAACAGTCTCAGTTTCATTTCTATAGAGCACCACGCTCCAGATAAAGGCTTTCAAAAATGACTTCCTAATACCTAAATCTATATTCGATGTCAACAGATTCTTTTTCTATAGAAATGCTTTCCTCGCCTGAGCTAACCTAATTTTTATATACTCTTTGCTTCGTCCATCACGGGTTATTTTGCTTCCTAATTAACAGAAGTCTCATACTTCCTTTAGCTTTTCATCTGGCAATTTGATGTCCATAGAGGTTACTGATTTATTTCGGCTGCATTCTAATAACATAGGCTATCAGACATATTTAAATTCCGGCGTCGCTAACCATAATAAACTGCCTAATGCGACAACGGCAACAACATTTGGGGAGATATCTTGTTGAGACTCACTTGTTTGTCAACGTGCTACTACTTGACTCTAATTCAAATTTCCTGAGCATGCGGGTCTTGTAATGAATCATTAAATGTTAGTAACATGGTGTTTAATAAAAGCGTGGGAGACTATTCGCTCCCTCATCTAGTTGTTAATGTGTATTCGAAAAGTTCTGGGTGTTGAATGGCTACACAACTCGTTAAGGGAGTTTGATTAAAAAACTTGCTGGACATTGTCCCGACTCCCCAATGGGTAATTATATTTGATATGACATCGTTAAAAATACGGATGGAAGTATAATTGCGTGGATAGTGAGTTCTCTGTGTTGCCAATTCACCCTCATCACTAAATGGTCCAAAAATTGTGGCAGATAATAACACAGGCCGTAACAACAAAGCGAACATTTTACTCTCTCCTCCAAATTGTACGTAGCTCATAGTTAATTCTCGTTTAGAAAACAGTGAACACCATTTCAAGTGAAGTGTTTGCGTGTGTCAGTAAAAATGCATAACAAGTGTTCAATGTAAACAATATGAATATCACGTAGGCTTATACACTGGAGAGCTGTCACACGTTTTTGAGGATTGTACGTTGAGATGAACAATGAACTATAAGGTGCGTTCAAAAAGTAACGAGCCGGAGGCATAATTACAGAAACCAGTACCTGTATGTTAGAAGTATTGGCCCTGGCTGTTGATGCACTTGTCCCACTGTGACACGAGGCGGTGAATGGCTGTCGGGGCTGCGATGTGAACCAGTTCCGCACGTACAGCTGGACGTCGGCGTCCGAGGTGAATCGTTGGCCCCGCAGAGCCCTTTACAGGGGACCAAACATGGCGTAATCACGGGGAGAGAGGTCTGGACTGTATGGAGGGTGGCCGAGAACCTCCCATTTGAATTTCTGCAGGAGAGCCGCGACTGTGTTGGTCGTATGAGGTCGTGCATTGTCGTGGAGCGACCACGGCGGCTATGGCGTTCACTGTCACTCGACGGTCCTGGGTAATGAGTGCATCAACCAGCTGGACGTTGACGTTGGTAATGCAGTGGGGTGCCCAAGACCCGCCATCATCGGCTAACGACACTCGTCCTTCCCGGAAGCGCTTGTAACACGCCTTGACCCTTGCAAGTGACATGCAGTATTCGCCGTACACTTGTGACATTCGGCAATGAATGTCCGTTCCCCCTACTCCTTCCGCTGTCAGAAACCGTACAACACCTCTTTGCTCTTCGGTTGACGCCTCCATGTCACTGTTTGCAATGCGACTCGCAGCATTGGACGATTGATGCATGCTGCTGCTCGCTTTGTATCGTCACGAGGGTGCACGCGTGCCCTCTAGCGACGGCCTGTGACCTTACACGCTCTGGTCGGAACCACACCTCGTTACACCCGCCACGATTAACCGATATAGTCCCCGGTTTGCGCATTCCAGTCTCCGGTTCGTTAATTTTTGAACGCACCTTATATTAAGTGGAGAGATCCATCTTAAGAGAGCAACAAGAAGTTCCGTGAAGAACTATACAGCCTAATTTTCATGCCAATGATTATTCTACAGTATATGAACCAATCTAGAATAATGACGAAATTAAGTTAGTATTATCGAAATATATAATTAGTTCAAAATATACCTGGTATAATGTAGCCTAATAGAGCACTACAGTTGGCAGCCCTGGTGACTGAATATATTCTTAGTTCCACCTCTTAAGGTACAGAATACAAAATTTGGTTAAGTCCAATGGACGCTACATGCAGTTAGACACTGGAACTATCAGCACGCGTAAAAGCATGTTGCCAACAATACCATGGGTGTACTGGTCAGAAATAATCTGAATTATTATGATATCTTGTTGTGCCAATTTTGGATGAAATCCATTTATTAGTAAAGAAGTTACATGTATTTTAAAATTGGACATATCAGCAGGCATAGAATCATGTTGGCAGCACTGCCTTGTATTAATTACTCCAAATTAATCTAGAATGTCAGGTGCTATACGTGTGCAAAGTATAGAGCTGTTGGCTTGCATACTTTGATATATTGATATTAGGGTAAAAAGAATATAGACAGCATTTATTAACAGTTGGAAGCCCTGATTGCTCTTAACAATACTTATAGTCATATCTGTTATGGTACACATATCACATACGAAATTTGGTTGAAATCCAACTGATAGTATAGAAGTTACATGTATTTAAAAATTGGTACTATCAGCAGGCTTATAATCATGTTGGTAGAACTGACGTATATAAGTTACTCCAAATTAATCTAAAATGTCAGAATATACGTGTGCATAGTTTAAAGCTGTTGGCTTGCATACTTTCTGATATATTGGTATTTGGATAAAGAAAAATAGAGAGAGCAATTATTAACAGTTGGCAGCCCTGGTGGCTCTTAAGAATACGCTCAGTCATATCTGTTTATGTACAGATATTACATACAAAAG
Source organism: Meconema thalassinum (assembly GCA_946902985.2). Classification (NCBI taxonomy): domain Eukaryota; kingdom Metazoa; phylum Arthropoda; class Insecta; order Orthoptera; family Tettigoniidae; genus Meconema; species Meconema thalassinum. The sequence goes on along the minus strand of OX336388.2, from coordinate 2,131,906,119 downwards.
TTGGTTGAAATCCAATTGATAGTGTAGAAGTTATATGCATTTAAACATTGGACCTATCAGAAGGCTTAAAATTATTTAGGCAACACTGTCATGGTTGGTCTCCTGGAAATTATACTGAAATAGTATTATCTACATGTGTGCCAATTTTGGAATAGCTCCCATGTATACCTTGCAAGATATGCAACATGGAGCTCAAATTCCTAGTGCGTTTTTTCAGCAGTTGGTAGCACTGACATCATTTTCAAATATAGGCGTGATCTATTCCGGTACACATCTTTACTCATACTAAATTTGGTTTTGATTGCTGCAGCCGTTTAGGAGTTGATAGGGGGGGGGGGGGGGACACACACACAGCCAGATAGACAGACAGACAGACACACATTTTCCCGGATCGATCTCATAAGTCTACTGTTTCCTCATTTTTGCAAAATGTGAAAAGTAGGCTAATAAAATGTCACTATTCATTCGATTGTTGAACGTGCTACAAATATTGTTGACAAATTATACTCATATCACAGTAATGTGTGGCAACCAAAAGCAACGTTTATAATGTCAAAATTAATATCATCAGATATTTTTAGAGAGTTATCAAAATTTGCCAATTTTCTTTACCGTGCATCATCGTTTCCCTTATATCCCAAGTTTACAGTGGAACGTGGCTAATTCGAACATCTATAATTCGAAATCTTCTTTAATTCGAATTTTTCTCTTGGTCCCTAGCATTTTATAAACAATCAATGCTAAAAAATCGTGGTTAAATCGATTTATATTTTGGATAATTCGAAGTTTTTACGGGTAAAAAGCCGATCGGAAGCCAAACAGTTGGGTCAGGAATTCCCGAAAAACGATGTTGTATCATTGGCATGCGGCATCGATTGTTTTCTGTTTTCCGTTCCTTGAAATTGTTGGATTCTTTTGTGATAGCCGAGAGTCCTAATTGTGGGAAACTGGTAAAAATCTCAAACGTTTTTTGAAAAACAGTAGATTTCTCTAAGACTTAAGTAGATTGCTGGATTATTACTGTCTTTAAATAGGTGAAGAGTATATTTTGGTTTTATTTTATCATTTGAAAATTTCGAGGTTATTCATGATACAGTCATTTTACAGTATCGTTGCCTGACAATCTGCTTTGTTGAACGTAAATAATTATGTAAACGTAATACATAGTATATAAACAATTTACTTGTTAAAAACCTATTTAATATTATGTTTAATAAAAGTTCTTGCATGAAAACTTAAAATTTGAATATTTTCTGTACTCTTTTCAAAGAACTTTCTTAATTCGAATTTTTGGATAATTCGATTTTTTTACTGGTCCCTTGTGGTTCGAATTATCCAAGTCCCACTGTATAAGAAATTTCCTAATTTTCTTTATTCGAGGTATGTATTACATACGTATCTACAAAGTTTACCTCATTCAGGTCATTAGGATTTATACTTGTTCTTAGCCTATATCCATTTATGAAGAAATAGGCTTATGAGATCACCTGTTGTCCGTGTGTCTGTCTGTGTGCGCGTGTGTGTGTGAAAGAAAATTAGGAAATTTCTTATAAACTTATAAAATTGGTAAATTTTGAAAAATCTCTAAGAAACTCTTATGATAAGTATTTTGACATTATAAATTTTTGTGTCTCCCCCGTAATAACTTCTAAACGGCAGGAGCGATTTCAGTGAAACTCGGTAAGTTCATAGCACTATTCCGGGTGACCCGACCGTGCCCTTCAAATTTTGTTACGTCTCACCAATCCAACATTGCGGCTGTGTGAAATATTTCAACAGCAGTCAATATCTCCGAGACTATTACCGATATCACCCTGGGATTTTCTACGGAGATAAAGGGAACCACTAGAAGTTCACCTATGTGACTTTGAAAACCTGGTAACTACAAAACCAACATGGCGGTCAAGCGAAGTTGCGACTTTTAAATAGACGTTTCTCGCGATTTAACCAACCAAACGCAATGAAACATGGTACAGTGTATGTTTATACACATTGTAATGCACCGACATCTAACTTCGTTGAATTGTTTACATAACCTCAAGATGGCGGCTTGTGAAATATTTCACCGGCATTCTATATCTCTGAAACTATTACCGGTATCACTATGAAATTTTGTACGGAGATAAAGGGCACTATTGGTGGTTCATCTATGAGACATTCAAAAACCGGTTAACTACAAAACGAACATGGTGGCCATGCGTTGTAGAAAGTTTTAAATAGACTTTTCTCGCGATTTTAATGATCCAACCGCAATGAATCTTGGTACAGCAAATGTTTCTTGCGTCTTAACCATCCAAGCGCAGTGAAACTTGATACGGTATATGCTTGTACAAATTTTAATCGACTGGCATCTAATTCATTTAAATTATATTCATAACCGCAAGATGGCCGCTGAGCGAAATTTAAAATCCCACTTTTATCATGCGATTGAATTTTGAATAAAACCCCTACACAATAAACTTCATGTAATAGTACATAAATCTAAGGCCTATAATATAAAAATCTAACATGGTGACCATCCAAAATATTTAGACGGTTCTCAATATTTACGAATCTATAACAGCAATCAAACTGACAATTTGTATGTTGATAGAGCCAATTAATATTAGTAGCATATATGAAAATAGGCTGTTTAGTTCTTCACGCAACTACTTGTTTAATGTTTTTTTATAGATATAATAATACATTATGTAGGCTATTTATTTAATTATTATAGGCTATTCTAATTTGTATTATTCATCTTGATAAAATGTTTGTTAATTGGTTTGTTTAATAATAAGTGTATTCTATATTTAGTTCTGTTAGTTGTTAAGCTAGGTTTAGTTTCCTATTACAGAATTTCAAGCCAGAACATTGTATGCGCTACATAAATTCAAATTCTTCGTCACATCCAGTTTATTACATTGTGACTATGTTGTAGCCTACGTCTATGCTGCCTTTTTGGCTTTTCGTTTCACTATTTTGCCGAGTCTCTTGTTACATAGAATTCCAGAATCTATTTCCAGTTCATCCAGGCCGAATGTACTCTCTGGTTGATTTCCGCATTTATGTTGCCATCGTCCGACACCAATGACTTGAAGCTAACCACTGACCTTAAGTTTGTTCCATCCATCTCTACCAATTCACCCCCCCCCCCCCTCCTCACCCCCAAGGCACAGGTAGGTCTACTCTATTGTCTTCCTGCTGATTTTCAAGCCTCTGTTTTCCAGGAATGTTCTCTAGTTTTTCAGCCTTTCTCCCAGTGCAGAACTAAGTAGCCTATTTTCATACATTCTGCTGGTCTTATCCATTAAAACCTACCCGGACTATTGAAAGGATTTTCCATGTGATGTACTATATAGCTGTTGGTAGCCTATATGACCTATGTCTCCACCATTACAATGAGAAATTATGTGCTAGAATACTGGGTTATTCTATAATAGATACCTGATAATCAAGTTTAATTTTACATAGTACCGGTAGTAGTTTTACGTAATTTATTTCCATTTTCCAATACCGTACATGGATTGTCATAACCTCAAGATTTATTTACCATGTTTACAAAGGTTCAATGTGGCTGCCTGCTGTCACTCGGCAGATATCCCACCTGTACGACAGTTCATCCCAGATACGCGTGAGCATGTCCGTATCCACCTGAGTTACCGCTACGTTGATACGTTGACGAAGCTCATGGAGAGTTGTTGGAAGTGGAGGGATGTACACGGTATCTTACTATAACCCCTCAGAGATAAATCCATCGACGTTAGATCAGGAGATCGTGATGGCCGAGCTATTTTCACACCACGTCCCATCCAAGCTGGAGTAGAGTGGGATGGGAATATAGTGACCTCGTGTTGGTAATGAAGAGGTGCTCCGTCTTGTTGGAAAATAAAATAAAATAGACTTCACTACTTGCGCGCGGAGACAGCGAGTTTTCGCTGCATCATTTCTCCCCTTTTACCCGCCAGACGAGCAAGGAGAGTGCACGGAGTGAACTCTACCGACTAGGCCTACAACTTGATGATATGACATGAGGTTTGACAAACATCTGAATGAATTGCTGGCAATAGTTTTGAAATTATTCATTGATACTTTCAGGTAACTAATTTAGAAAAACCCTGTATATAACTTCCAATACCAGTGATTAAGGCTCCTCCCGCGGGATGGCATTCTATCTGTAACGAGTCAGGGGAGTTAAATTTGCTGTAAGCAAAATCAAATGTAGGCCTTCGACTAAAGTAAGCTACAGAATTTAGTGCCATGATTATTAAAATAGCCCATCCTACGAATTTTATCTTCAATCGCTTGAATATGATACGAGAAATAACATAAATGGTTTTAAAACTTTGAACTGTTGCCGTCTTGAATTTTTTAAATAATTGAACATGAGATATCTCTATAGTTAGTTTTGAATAAGGATTCTCTGTGCTAGGCTTCATTTATCTCGATCGCGAAAACCTGTGTTGAATTTTGTTTGTAAGGTGTTTATAAAATCTCATGTATTTTGGCGATGTTGTAGTGATAGTAATGAAGCGTATAATTTAAACTTCTCATATTTTGGATTTAAAGAAGGTAGGGTATCGTGGAACTACCAACTACCAACAGTATCAGGCAAAATTCCCTTTAATGGGTGATTAGATCGTCAGAAATGTCATTTGAAATATTTGACTATCACTTGGTCGGCCTTAGCCCGTCATGGGCTGGATAGTGCCAGGGGTTGACTTTTTTTTTGACTTGGCCGCCATGTTGTTTTTGTGTTTCTCAGGAAACAATCCCATTGCTGCCATGTTGAATTGTTCTATATATACAGTATGCTATAATATTCTACGCTAGCAGATGGATATGTTAATGGTGGTTTATTATACCAACCTACATTCCTATCCCTTGTTTAGGAGACGAGAAAAAACACTTGATTTTAAAAATGTGCACAGCCGTCATTTTCAAGTTCTCATAAAATTGAATGAAATTAGACGTCAATATATGAAAACAGCGGTCAAATAATTAAGTCGCAAGAAAAATCCATGTAAATATTCAAACTTCGTGTCACCTTCATGTTGGTTTTTTGCCAATCTGCTCATTGGAAATGTCATAGGTGAACGTATTTTAAAGGCCTCTTCGAATTGAGAGCTGGTGAATTATTTAAGATCACCATGTTTGATTGTTCTATATGTAGGTCATAGAGGTATGTACCCAGTAGATGCAGATGGGTCATTATATAAACCTTCACGCATGATTAGGACACAAGAAATAATAACTTACTTATTAAATTTCGTACAGCCACCAACTTTTGTTTATGAAAACAATTGATATAAATTAGAGGCCTTTAGATTAAATCTTGTATAAACATTCAAGGTACCTCTTTTCACTTCGCTCGGGTGATTAAATCGTGAGAAAATTCAATTAAAATATTGTAATTTTACTTGGTCGCCATATTGGTTCTGTAGTTAACAGGTTTTCAAACGTCATATAAGTGAACTTATCTTGGTATTCTCTATCATCATACAAAATTTCTGAGTGATATGTTTTGTTGTTAATGCATTTTTGTGGATTGGAACATCTTGATCATCCGCACCGTGTATTTGGGTGTGAATTGAACTTGTCTGCTAAAATGTATTAATGTCATGACTGCAATAGTATGCGTAACTGTATTAGGGACATGAATGAGTTAGGCCTAGGTATCTCGGGACATGATGTAAGGAACTATCCTGGCATTTACTTGTATTGATTGAACAGATAACGGACAGATGGAAATAATATTTCAGCGAGCTGTTGAAGGTGAGACGCCAGGCATGCGGAGACGTTTCGCAAACAGCCAAAACGGTGGAGGAAGAAATAGAAGAAGAACCAGACATTACTATGGCAGAATTGGAATGGGCAGTTAGGAAGATGAAGATGGGGAAAGCTGTGGGAATCGACGAAGTGGCAATAGAAATAATCAAGGCGGCAGGACCAGTGAGACTACTGTGGACATACAGACTTCTCAGGAGTGTGTGGAGAGAGAAGAAAGTACCTGAAGCCTGGAAAAAGGGAATAATATTGCCAATATTCAAGAAAGGAGACAGGAAGGTGTGTGGTAACTACCGAGGAATCACGACCATCTCGCATGTTGCCAAAGTAATGGAAAGAATCCTAGAACGAAGAATTAGAGTAAAGGTAGAAAGCCAAATAGAGGAGGAGCAGTTTGGATTTAGAAGGGGCAGGTCAACAGTGGAACCCATTTTCATTCTGAGACAGAACATTGAAAAGAGTTGGGAATATGGGAAGGATATGGTAATGACTTTTATTGATCTAGAAAAGGCCTATGATAGCGTCCCTAGAACAAACGTTTGGGAAAGCTTAACAAATAAGGGGATAGGCAAGTAACTGAGAGACATGATAAAAGGAATGTGCATGGATTGCTACAGTAGTGTGAAGACTAGAGTCGGGACAACGAAATGATTTAAAATTGAGACTGGACTAAAGCAAGGAACTGTGTTGTCACCATTATTGTTCGTAATGGTCATGGATGACATCATGAAGGCAGCAATGAAAGAATATAGTAGGGCAATGATGAATGTTGTTTGCAGACGATGTTGAGATCTGGGGCGAGGATGAGATGGCGGTACAAGAACAGTTACACGTAATAAATGAAAAGATTCAGCAATGGGGATTGAAGATAAATGTGGAGAAGAGTATAACAGTGGTGATGAGTAGAGGGAGATAAGAAAGAAGGAAAAGGAGTAATCAAAGTAGGAGATAAGGAATTGGAAGTAGTGAAACACTTCTAATACTTGGGAAGTGAACTGACTGAAGATGGAAGACTAGATTTGGAAATTAGCAGAAGAATACAACTCGGGAGTGCTTTCTACCAACAGGTACGGGGACTAGTATGCAACAAGGATATACCAATTTAGGCTAAAGAAGTTATATACAAAGCATATTATGTTCCTATAATGACATAATGCAGCAGAAACTTGGACAATGACTAAGAGGGATGAGAGCAGAGTACAGGCAGCTGAGATGAGATTCTTGAGAGGTGTGGTCCAGAAAGCGAGGAAGACAGAGTGAGAAATGAAGATATACGGAAGAACTGGGAGTACTGAAACTAAATGACAAACTGGAGCAAAACATATTGAGATGGTTTGGACATGTCAAACGGATGAATGAAGTAAGGCTACCAAGACGAGCACTGGAACGACGGATGACTGGAAAGAGAGGACGAGGAAGACCAAGAATGCGTTGGATGGACTCGGTGGAGAATAGTATTAGAAAACGGAACCTGGATTGAAACACTGTGTGGGAGGAGGAATGGTGGAACGACAGAGCAAAGTGGAGAGGAACCATATTTGCCCCCACCCAGTGTCAGCTGGAAAAGGGGAAATGAAGATGATGATGATGATGATGATGATGATGATTTATTTATGTATGTATTTATTTACTTATTTATTTAATTATTTATTTATTTCCACGGCTACACTGAGAGCATAAGAGCTCCTTTACATTAGCGGCCAACATACAATACAATTAGGGCTTATAAAACATTTCACTTACGTTCACAATATAAATAACAATAGTCTGACAATTATAGTAACAAAAATACAGCAATAATAATAATAATAATAATAATAATAATAATAATAATATTAATAATAATAATAATAATAATAATGGAAAAAATGTATACAAACTAGTACACAAGACACAGTATCAGCCTGAAAAAGAAACACCATATGCAAGAAAAATAACGTAGGTAGCTTGTCAGCTATTGTCCTGATGTTATAATTGAACTAACAGTAGTATTTTAACATAATGCAGTAATCAAATGTGAGGGATATATTGCTCCAAAAACCAGGAAGAAAGACGTCTTTTGAGAGCTGCAGTGCTTGAAATGTTGACGAACTTTTATAAATGGAAGCTGTTGATGAGGTGTGAGGCGGTGCAAACTAAAGATTAATTGAACTTCATGGTTTGGTGCTTAGGAATCTGGAGTGCATCTATTTTCTCGATTATGAACAGAATACATTGGTGTAATGGCATTATAGAGATATAAGGGTATGTAATATTTTGTGTCAGAATGGCAACTGATTTCAGCAATTTCAGCTGCACCTAGTAAGGTGTGATATGTTAATTTCGTCTTACATCCAGAATGTCCGAACGCATGCATTCTGGACTCTTTGTAATTTGATGTTCTGTGTTTCTGGTAAATCATTGTATACAGCAAAGCCATAATGAATATTGGAAAAATGAGAGTTTGGACGAAAGCTTACGTATGTTAGGAGGGGTGTAAGAAACAGTTCTTTTCGGGAGATGCATAGTTGATACAACCTTCTTTACCACATTAGACGTATGCACTTCCCACGCTAGTGTTCTATAAAATATCTCTCCGAGATTATTGACAGTGTTGCTATATTTAATATTATTATCGAGTATCTTGATGGGTGGTAGTGAATTAAAACCCACTGAATTTACAAGTTTTGTATATCCAATGGATATAAGTTGTGCTTTAGATGAGTTCAAGTTAAGATTATGATTTAGGGCCCATTCACAAAGCCCGTCAATGTCTTCATTAAACACATTTATGGAGGGAGTGGAGAAAATACCTGGGAAACACCTCACTCAGTATAGCCGCTCTCAGCGCCGAGATGCGAACCTACGATCTCCGGACTTGTTGCTCGATACAATGAGCACGGCCACGCCACGAACCTGAAGCACATTTTGGAGTAAACATTTGTATTGACTTGACTGAAGACTGTATATTTCTTAACCTTTTAAATATGAATAAAAGCAAACAAACAGTCAAGTAAACCAAATTGTATGATAAACAAAGGTACGATAAGACCAACAAAGTAATCGGGCAAACACGGGAGAATAAAGAAACACAAAGCCAACAATAAGAGCAAATATAGAGACAATCAGGCCTAAGAGGAAAGCAAACAAGCAATTGTTTATTTAAGCCTCAAGCATATTATTCCTCTTGATCGAGCATTGCCGAGCAAGTCGTCTGGAAAAAGCCTTCGATTTAAGATTGAATGTATTGCCTTCACTTATATTTCATTGAATGTTCGAAGGGAAATTACAGTACGTTTCTAGTGATTGTTGTTAATTTTTATAGGCCTTTCGACATCGTGGGTGTGTGTGAAACCTGTGTTATTGTGATGGTTGTAAAAGTGTGTATATTAGAATTCAGATGAGGATTGGGAAGAATGAGTCCGTGGTCTGAAGTTAGGAATGATATCGGCATTTGCCTGCAGTAGAAGTGGGAAACCCCGGAAAACCACATCCAGCTGGATCAGATATGAATCGAACTCCTCTTCTAATTTTAACCATTATTTATTTGCACTTTTCAGCAACCAACATTGTGCGAAACAAATATATTCGTGCCAAAACAATACGGAACTAAGAGCTCGTGTTCTTATAGCATCATGTAGATCAGAAAAGTACAGTTTATCGAAAGATTAAGAATACTTTCTGGGAAAAGAAGACTAAGTGCTGTAATATTAAGGACACAGGTGGAAAGCCTCTAACAGATAGGGAAGAAAAGGTTGAGAGATGGAAAACTTACATAGAGTGTTTGTATAAGTGAAAGAAGATTGAGAGTCGTGTAATGGAAAGGGAAGAGGAAATTGATGAGGATGTGAAAGGAGATTTAATATTGAGATCAGAATTTGACAGAGCATTGGAAGATATAAGCAGGAACAAAGCACCAGGCATATATGATGATGGTGATGGTCTGGTCAGATTATTTCGCTTGGTGTGTAGGATTTATGAGACAGGCGAGGTACCCTCTGATTTCAAGAAGAATGTTATCATCCCTATACCGAAGAAAGTAGGAACTGACAGATGTGAGGATTAACTTAATTACTCATGCTTCAAAGATCCTGTCTAGAATAATTTACAAGAGGATGTAAAGTCAGATAGAAACGGAGTTGGGTGAAGACCAGTTAGGTTTCAGGAGAAATGTAGGAACAAGAGAAGCTGTACTAAGTCTTATGCTGATATTGGAAGGTAGAATAAGGAAAGGTAAGAGAACGTTCATGGCATTTGTAGACTTAGAAAAGGCATTTGATAACGTTGATTGGACTAAATTGTTTGACATTTTGAAAACGATTGGAATAAAGTACAGGGATAGGAGGGTGATCTACAATCTATACAGAAACCAGACAGCAGTCATTCGAGCTGAAGGACATGAGAGAAGCTGATGTTCAGAAAGGTGTAAGGCAAGGCTGCAACTTATCACCCATGCTTTTCAATCTTTACATTGAACAAGCAATGAAGGAAATTGGAGGAAAATGTTAAGTGGGAGTAAAGATTCAAGGAGAAATAATTTCAACTCCGAGATTTGCTGATGACGTCGTCATCTCGGCCGACGCGCCAGAAGATTTGAATGAGTTTTTAAATGGGATGGACTCCGTCTTGATGAAAATCAATAAATGTAAAACAAAAATATTGGAATGCAGCTGAAATAAATCAGAAACCCCTATGGACATCAAATTGGCAGGTGAAAAGCTAAAGGAAGTAGGACACCTCTGTTACATAGGAAGCAAAATAACCTCTGATGGACGAAGCAAAGAGGATTTAGAAAGTAGGTTGGCTCAGGCAAGGAAAGCATTTTTATAGAAAAAGAATCTGTTAACATCGAATATAGGTTTAGGTATTAGGAAGTCATTTTTGGAGGCTTTTGTCTGGCGCGTGGCGCTCTATGGAAGTGAAACTTGGATTTGGTGCAATAGAAAAGAGGAGAATTGAAATGTGGTGTTACAGGAGAATGATGAAGATCAGATGGGTAGATAGGGTAACAAATAAAGAGGTATTAAGACGAGTGGGAGAGGAGAGATGTTTCTGGCGACTGCTAATGAAGAACAGATATAGGTTGGTAGGACACATGCTAAGACACCCAGGAATAGCAAGCTTAGTTATGGAAGGAATGGTCGAGGAAAAGAACTGTAGAGGTAGACCAAGGTTAGAATTTGTTAAACAGATTTCCTCGGATGTAGGATGTGGCGGCTATGTAGAGATTAAATGATTAGCTCAGGACAGGGAGTTATGGAGCGCTGCATCAAACCAGTCAAAAGACTGAAGACTCAAACAGCACAGATCAGGGATTCTCAAATTTTCCTGAGGCGCCCCCTTTTTGAAACATTAAATATATAGAGGCCCCACCCCCCTCATTCCTCTTTCCTTTTCTTTCATAAGCACTAGGAAACGAAAAGGATCACAAGATCTTCAGTATTTGCTTCTGTCTAATTACTGCAACTACCAGATATCGGGTTAACCACTCCCACCAACACGCACTAGAATTCACCTGTTCAATCACTGTCTTTGAACTGACTTCGAAGGCCTGACCGATTTCGAGTATACAAAGACATAAATAGAAGAATCTATTATTGTAAGGAAGTGGTTATCTCATTGTCAAGCGCCTTATTGTCATTAGTGGTTGTTGTGTGTGGGCACAACAAATAGGACTGGTAGTGAATAACAGTAAAACAAAATTCTTGGTGAGTTCCAGAACGAGTCAACCTGCACAAGCATTTAGAAGTGGAGAAAAGTGTTTTGAGGGGGTGTTGGATTTAAGATATCTAGGCTCTCTGATCACTTCACAAAACGATGTTAAAAAAGGAATTCAGCTCCGGACTGGCTGCAGGAAAAAATGTTATGCTGCTTTAATTCCAACATTAAGAAGCAGGCAAGTATCACGGAAAGCTAAACTGTCATTCGACCAGTGGTTACATATGGAGCTGAGACTTGGGTATTAAATAAAACAGAAGAAAAAAAGGTTAATGACATGGGAAAGAAAGGTACTGAGGAAGACCATTGGACCAGTTAAAATGGAGCAGGGATGTTGCATTAGAAACAAGTAGTTCCGTGAAGAACTATACAGCCTATTTTCATATATCCTACTTATGTTAACTGCCACTATCAACATACAAAATATCAGTTTGATTGCTGTAATGCATTCGTAGATATTGAGAACCGACTAAATATTTCGGATGGTCGCCATGTTGGATTTTATATATGTAGGTCCTAGAGTTATGTACTGTTACATGAAGATTATTGTGTAGGTGTAGCATTCAAACTACAATCGCATGATTAGGATACAAGAAGTACAAACGAGATTTTAAAATTTCGCACAGCAGCCATCGTGTGGTTATGGAAACAATTGAAATAAATTAGATGCCAGTGGATTAACATTCGTATGAGGATTTACTGTTTCAAGTTTCACTGCACTCGGATGGTTAAATTGCGAGAAACGTCCATGTGAATATTTATTTTTCGCCTCACCGCCATGTTGGATTTGTGATCACCAGGTTATTTAAAATCATATAGCTGAACTTGAGTTCATAGCCGCTATGAACATAAAAAAATTCAGTTTGATCTATAATACAGGGTGGAGCACGAAATGGCATACATCAAAAATGATTTATAAAATGTGTAAACCTGGGCTCAAAACCATGTCCTTTCGTGAACAGAAACCTTATTTCATGCGTGATTCGGCAGACAGCAGCACATGTCGCGCATGCGTACCGGCTTCCAGTTATACAACATGGCAGACAAAGGGTGGTTGACGCGCGAACAGAAGGTGAAAAGTGTTATTTATGCGGAAACAAAGAGTGTGTAATTCGGACTCAGGAAAGGTTTCGTGTTCATTTCCGTACCCGGTGGGCTCCCTGCTGGCAGACGGTGTATAGACTGGCCAGCCAATTTGAAACAGAAGCTAATATACTGGAGAGAAAACGAACCCGTCTCAATCCAGTCCGCTCACAGGATAATATTGCTGCTGTGAGAGCGGCTGTGGCTCGGAGCCCCTCCAAATCCACCAGAACTGCCTGTGTTCAGCTGGGTGTCTCTCGTCGGTTAATTCAGAGAATACTGCAGCCTGAGCTTGACCTATTCCCATACAAAATGACAACAGGTCATAAACTAACGGCGCTTGACAAGCAACGGCGAGTACAGTTTGCTGCGTGGGCTATTGCAGAAGGTGATCCCGTACTGCACAACACATGGTTCAACGATGAGGCGTACGTTTATCTCAATGGTGCTGTGAACAAACAGAATGTCCGGTTTTGGGCGAAAGAACGACCTGCTATTGTGCACGAAGTTGAAAGTCATGGTGTAAAAGTGTGTGTATGGGCTGCAATTTCCAGTCATGGAATTATTGGACCAATCTTTTTCAATGACACAGTTAACAGTGCCCGTTACATGGACATATTGCAAAACAGTTTCCTTCCACAACTCTTTGCATCACGACTATCAATAGAGACACAATGGTTCATGCAAGTTGGAGCTCGTCCGCACACAGCAAATGTTGTTCTGGACTTCCTGCATGGACATTTCGGGCCCCGTGTGATGTCACATCGATATCCCGAACGTTTTCAGAGCGGTTCAATCTGGTCACCACATAGCCCCGATCTTAATCCCTGTGACTTCTTTCTTTGGGGATATTTGAAGGAGACAATCTACCGCCAGAAACCAGAAAATGTATTGCAATTGCAAGCGGCCATTGTGATTTTCTTCCCAGGAGTGAGGACATGTGTCGTAGAGTGGTCACAAACATGCAGGATCGTCTTGAAGCTGTTGTACGCCGAGAAGGTGGTCATATTGAGCATGTCCTGCATACTGACTAATCATGCACATTTCAGTGAAGGTTTTAATACCATATTTTATTATATATGTTGTACATTAAATATTCTACAAACAATTTTGCAGTGTATGACATTTCGTGCGCCACCCTGTAGATTCGTAGATATTCAGAGCCGATCACATCGATCGCATGATTACGACACAAGAAATAAAAACTTAATTTTAAAATTCGCACAGCCGCCATCTTGAGGTTATGTAAACCATTGAACTAAATTAGATACTAGTGCATTACTATGTGTATAAACATTTCCTGTACCAGATTTCATTGCGTTTGGAACATTAAATCGTGAGAAAGGTCTATTTAAAATTTTAAAATTCGCTTGGCCGCCATGTTCGTTTTGTAGTTAACCGGTTTTTAAAAGTCTTACAGATGAATTTCCAGTAGTGCCCTTTATCTCCGTACAAAATTTCAGGGTGATACCGCTAATAGTTTCCGAGATATAGAATGCCAGGGAAATATTTCTCACATCCGCCATCTTGTGGTTATGTAAACAATTCAACAAAGTTAGATGTCGGTGCATTACAATGTGTATAAACATATACTGTGTCAATTGTTATTGCGTTTGGTTGGTTAAATCGCGAGAAACGTCTATTTAAATGTCGCAAATTCGCGTGGCCGCCATGTTGGTTTTGTTGTTAGCAGTTTTTCAAAAGTCACATAGGTGAACTTCTAGTAGATCCGTTTATCACCGTAAAAAATTCCAGGGTGATATCGGGAATAGTTTCGGAGATATGGAATGCTGATAAAATATTTCGCACAGCCGCCATTTTGGATTGGTGAAACGTAACATAATTTGAAGGGCACGGTCGGGGTCGCCCAGAATAGTGCTATGAACTTACCGAGTTTCATTGAACTCGCTCCAGCCGTTTAGAAGTTATTAGGGGACACACACACACCTCACACACACACACGCACACACAGACACACGGACAAAAGGTGATCTCATAAGCCAATTTTTTCAAAATTGAAAATAGGCTAAAAATCAGGAGCTTAGAGACCTGTACAATGAACAGTGGCGAAGACTGCTAGAGTGCGTTGGCTGGGATATGTCCATCGAATGGAGGAAATAAGAGAACCTAAGAAAGTGGTGGAGGGGCATCCAGGAGGTAGACGATATAGAGGTAGGCCAAGAAAGCGGTGGATCGAGGAAGTGGAGGACGATCTACGTTCCATGGGAGTCAGGAGATGGAGGACCAAGGCAATCGACAGAAAGCTTTGGAAGAAGATAGTTGCGGAGACCAAGGTTCTGCAAGGAACGTAGCGTCAAGGAGTAAAGTAGCCTAAAGGAGATATCGCGGTGGATGGCGAGTGAAAGGGAGCTGGGTGGGAAATGCTGCTCCACACCTTTTCTCAGAATTCCTGCGGGCAGAATCTACTGCTCACGTCTTGTGAAATAAGACAGCATAGGTACGGGGCGTGTCCCTCACTTCGAGAACTTCTGATGTAGATGACGGTACAGATAAACAAGAGAAATACGTAACTAAGGACTTGCGTTCCTATAGCAACGTATAGATGACGCTACTGATGACGTATGTATAATAGTACATTATGCAACGAGCCTATAATGGCTATAATTAAGACACGAGTATTTTTATAAAACGAGCGTATGCGAGTTTTATAATTTCCATACGAGTGTCTTAATTACCATTATAGGCGAGTTGCATACGACTGTTTATGTTCGACGATAATTATAATTTTATTATATGTTTTAACATAAATATTCATAAATATCTGTCGAGAGTCAGCCACAAGAATTTTGTTATCGGAGAGCGAGCGCGAGACATCTCTCTGTTTTTCAAGATCTTTGAACGACCGACGCATGCGCTCTGTGTGCTTGCAATGCCATACGCAAGCCATATGTTTACATCTGCCGTCCCTCAGTAATATTGTCACCGGAGTCGTTTGAATGCGCTGTGTAGAAATTAGTGTTGGTGATTTTAAGGTACAGTGCTATTTCTTGTTTCATATTCGCCAGTTTATTTACGCGAACATATGGACGGTGCGTATTCTATGTCGGTAATTTATTATAGTTCGATGTTGTGTTTATGTCCGACATGTTGGATTTTGAGCGCATGCGCGAAGGTATCGTTACCTAATTGGTCAATGAACGAGCTCTGATTGGCTGGAGAAACTGTATCATAATGAAAATAAGTGTTATAATGGCCATCATTATGACACCGTTTTCTGACACATAATAGTGAGGGTCGAACATAAATGAACAAACAAAACCCAACTAAGAGCTTGCGATCACTCGTTTCCATGGTTACCAGGGAGTCGGGAAATTCATGACACTAAATATTCCCTACCCAAAATCACGTCCATGTTGAAACAGATAAACTTTGATCCATATTAGTATACGGTAATAGATGTATTTATTATGTTCAAGTCGAGTTACTGTATGACTGTATGTGTTCTCTTTGTTTGCAGGTAAGGCGGGACGAACGTGGTTGTTCATATCAAGGAAATTAAAGACTTCAGCCTACAACGAGTAAGTTTCCTCTAAATGGTGAGTGAATTCAAACGTAGGTCTAACTTAATATTAAATGATAGACGTGCAGTATAGTCAAAATCAGTAATAACATCCAATCTATGCAGCCCATGGATTAGCGGCTTCGTTTTTTACGGGGCTACATGACCGCGTTGTCGCAGCCCCTTAACTTAAGAACCAACCACCAACCAGTGGCTTCGTTTATTAGCGTTTCCCACATGATACAAATTTATTAAGGAAGCGGTATATTGTATACACATCAATATACGCCCCTTAAGATTTCTGAAACTTTCCCTATCAATTATGTGTCTACACGTTTGTTTAATCTGTTCGAAGAGTTCGAAAACTAATATTTGATTTGAACGTACGAATAGTTCAGCTATTTGAATTCGAATATTCGAAGTAACTTTCCAAAATTCAATTTATTTGAACTTCCAACCTATTCCAATTTTGAAATACCCGCCTTAGTAAAATAACCAAATTATTCACTCACTAATCGATTCGTAATTGATTAGTCTTATTCGTCGAATCATTCAAATATTAAAATAACCGACAGCGGTAAGTACGCTCACTAACGTGGAAAGCTAGGTCATGGGGCCAAGCTATCAGTGGACTCAGTAGACATGGGTTCGAGCCCCACCGTCAGCCATCCTTGAAGTGATTTTCCGTAGTTTTCCCGGTTTCAACTCCAGGCAAATGCTAAGACGGTATCTTCTGACTGACCACAGCCACTTCCTTCCACATCCTTGCCCAGTTTCATTCAGCATCATTCATTTCATCTCTTAATAACTCCTCTCATGAGGTTGGCGTCAGGAAGGGCATGCTGCCGTAAAAACCATCCGCCACAAATAATTTCATCGCATGTTTTCCCCGACCCCGTTGGAAAACGAAAATAATAATTAATAAAATAATTATAATAAACATAGAATGAATTAATGACAGAAAGAAAAAAAGAAGAAAGAAAGAAAGAAAGAAAGAACGAAAGAAAGAAAGAAAGAAAGAAAGAAAGAACGAAAGAAAGAAAGAAAGAAAGAATGAATGAAAGAAAGACAGAAAGAAAGAATGAATGAAAGAATGAGAGAATGAATGAATGAAAGAATGAATGAAAGGAATAATGAATTAAAGAAAGAAAGAAAGAAAGAAAGAAAGAAAGAATGAAAGAACGACAGAAAGAAAGAATGAATGAAAGAATGAAAGAATGAATGAATGAATGAATGAAAGGAATAATGAATTAAAGAAAGAAAGAAAGAAAGAAAGAAAGAATGAAAGAACGACAGAAAGAAAGAATGAATTAAAGAATGAAAGAATGAATGAATGAATGAAAGGAATAATGAATTAAAGAAAGAAAGAAAGAATGAAAGAATGAATGAATGAAAGAACGACAGAAAGAAAGAATGAATGAATGAAAGAATGAAAGAATGAATGAATGAATGAAAGGAATAATGAATTAATGAAAGAAAGAAAGAAAGAAAGAAAGAAAGAATGAATGAAAGAATGAATTAATGAAAGAATGAAAGAAGGAAGGAAATAAAGAAACAAAGAAAGAAAGAAAGAAAGAAAGAAAGAACGAAAGAATGAATGAATGAAAGGAATAATGAATTAATGAAAGAAAGAAAGAAAGAAAGAAAGAAAGAAAGAAAGAAAGAAAGAATGAAAGAACGACAGAAAGAAAGAATGAATGAAAGAATGAATGAATGAAAGGAATAATGAATTAAAGAAAGAAAGAAAGAAAGAAAGAAAGAAAGAAAGAAAGAAAGAAAGAAAGAAAGAATGAATGAATGAATGAAAGAATGAAGGAAGGAAGGAAGGAAGGAAATAAAGAAACATAGAAAGAAATAAAGAAAGAAAGAAAGAAAGAAAGAAAGAAAGAATGAATGAATGAAAGAATGAATGAATGAAAGAATGAAGGAAGGAAATAAATAAAGAAAGAAAGAAAGAAAGAAATAAATAAAGAAAGAATGAATGAATTAACTAATTAATGAAAGAGGGAGATAACAAGTGATGCTTGTTTTGAATGATATGTATTTATAAGGATCCATTAGGCAGAATGGGAAAGGGATTAACCCTCATCCGACCCCTTGGATTCGCCCCTGCTTCGAACAACTCGTCCACTGGACTTATTTCTTCACACAAATTTTAAATTTCTAGTACTATCCATCTTCGAATAATTCAAATATTTGAACTGTTCGATTTATTTTAATTATTCGAAACACTTTAGTTCTTCGAATGTTCGTATAACCAAAGTATCCTGACATCCGAATTGTTCGATCATTTGAATATTCTCAAACTTTGAACATTCAAATAATTTATTCGAATTTCGGATTGGCGAACATTCGATTATTATGTGCAACCCTAGTATGAATAGCAGCAAAATTTACAGCAGACGTTATAATTTCCTTATCATATTTGCCTCGCACTGAGGCTCCATTTGAAATTCTAATTGGAGTTTAAATTGGAAAGAGGCGTTTAATTGTGAATGGCTATAGATGTAATAGGATCTTCTGTATGCAATACTGCAGTAGAGGGAGTCCTAACGAACAAGTTAAGAGCACGAAGTATTTTCCAGTCTCGTCGTATTGCTTAAACAAAACACAAAATAATCCCTTTGTTCATGTAATCTCGAGAGTTTTTCAGGCCTTGTTTGAATCAATTATATTTCATAATGACTCCGTCTTGAGAAAAGAATTCATGATGAAAATTAATAAATGTAAAACAAAAATACTGGAATGCAGCCGAAATAAATCAGAAACCTCTATGTACATCAAATTGGCAGGTGAAAAGCTGAAGAAATTAGGGGACTTCTGTTACTTAGGAAGCAAAATAACCAGTGATGGACGAAGCAAAGAGGATATAAAAATTAGGTTGGCTCAGGCAAGGAAAGCATTTCTACGAAAAAAGGAATCTGTTGACATCGAATATAGATTTACTGTAGGTGTTAGGAAGTCATTTTTGAAAGCCTTTGTCTGGAGCGTGGCGCTCTATGGAAGTGAAACTTGGACTATTGGTGCAGCAGAAAAGAGGAGAATTGAAGCATTTGAAATGTGGTGTTACAGGAGAATGATGAAGATCAGATGGGTAGATAGGGTTACAAACGAAGCGGTATTAAGACGAGTGGGAGAGGAGAGATGTTTCTGGCGACTACTAATGAAGAGAAGAGATAGGTTAGTAGGACACATTTTAAGACACCCTGGAATAGCATGCTTAGTTATGGAAGGAAGGGTCGAGGACAAGAACTGTAGGGGTAGACCAAGGTTGGAATATGTTAAACAGATTGCTTCGGATGTAGGGTGTGGTAGCTATGTAGAGATGAAACGATTAGCTCAGGACAGGGAGGATTGGAGCGCTGCATCAAACCAGTCAAAAGACTGTAGACTCAAACAACAACAATGACCATCACTCCTCTATTCCACATTCCGTAGGGTGAGCTTTACGGGAGGTCCTTATCTGAACATTCCTGTTAACTGGCATTCCCCTTCCAGTGACGGCTCGTGTAGCCCAGTGTTCTTTGGGGTGTGTTTGGAATTTTTCTTATAACCTACGTTATTGTGATGGCTATAGTAGTGTGTTTCGTAATAGGGCTACGTTCGGGGAGGAGGCGCTTTGGCCTTAACTTATCTCCCATCCCGAATATGTATGTAGAGTAGAAGTGCGTGCCCACGGAAACCTCTTTTAGAATTACTCCAAGGTCATCAGTCAGAGGCTGTAGCTACTACAAGCGGACACCCATGGGGTGAGCTACACTTTCCGATCAATTTCAAGTTGTTCCAACTTTCGCTACTAGATGTCACTGACACCTAGTGGTGAACGTTGGAACTATGATAGAGCGTTTCTACGAAATAGAACCTAGAAACTTAGCTTCACATAAGTTTAGTTACGGGAAAGATCTTTTGCATGCCATAAATCTATGACATAGGACCGCTGGCTTTACTTCCCCTCCGAAGGAAGGTATACTGAAGGATTTTAACGCTCTTAAAAAATCCGACGACTTCGGTCGGGTTTGAACCCGCTATCTTGGGCGCAGCAGTTTAGCATGCTACCAACTACGCCACCGAAAAGTGGTGCAACAGATCTACAATGCCGACGTCACCATGTCCAGCATTTCTCGTTGGCCGTGCAAACCGAGTGGATTATTCAACATAACGGATTGAAGCAAATACCAATAATCGCGAATTAATATACGTATTTAATATTTATGTAGCCCTATTAAAAATCTTAATGAGTTAATGCACTTGCTCAAATATTCAGGTTAATTTTAATTTCACAGGGTTCATGCTCTTTATATAACGCTGCCTCTCGAACGAATTTCCTTCAGCTTGAGAAAAATTAGTGCGCACAGCCAAGTCTCTCTTCTTCCTTCAATCTTAATAAAAATTCAAACGAATTTCAGACTGAGGAAAGAGCAAACTTCTTTGTTGTTCGCTTACGGTAGTTAATCTCCGAAAGGAAAACAAACATCTCCCCAGAGCAATTCTTAATTCTATTAGATTTATATCTCGGTGAGACCAGGCTTCGCAAGAGCGCGAACAACAAAGTCGAGATTTCTTCGCGCCCATTGGATAAATACTCAATCAATTGAGTGATATTTCTTGATTGGGTTCGGAGGGCTTACCAACATTGCACATTAAGGAAAAGAGAATGTGTCACAACTCAAAACTGTGCATTAATGAATACTTTTGAGCAATCCTTCTGATTTAACGAGGGACTTCTTCCTATGGCGTAGTTGGTAGCGTACAGAGTTTCTGTTCCCAAGGTCACGGGTTCAAACCCGGCCGAAGTCGTCGGATTTTTAAGAGCGTTAATAATCCCTCAGTATGCCTTCCTTTATGGCATGATAAAGAGCCTTCCTCTAATTACACGTGTGAGAAGGTAAATTATAGGTTATACTTGACTAACGCTCTTAGGATCCAACGTTCGTAAACAGGAGTCGACTGCGGTGGCATCTAGTAAGAAAGTTCAGAACTAGTTGGTCGTTGATGGTGGCGTTACCGTTGGAACTACTTGAAATTCGAATGTCTGCAGTCCTTACTAATTTTTAAAAAATAACACACACTAATACAGCCATCACATTTAACACCGGTTATCAGACAGATTCTACACACACCCAAAGTACATGGGGCTACATGACCGCGTTGTCGCAGCCCCTGAACTGAGGAACCAACCAACCAACCGACCTCTTCCTTCTCAAGGTAACATTTGAGTGTAGTTTCGACACTCGGAACTAACAAAGCCATGCATAAGTATTACAATTTCACACCAGATATCAATGTTTTTTTTGTCGTGTGTAGGTCTTTCTATTCGACGCCCGTGGGCGGCCTGCACAGAGGAATGAGAGATGAAATGAATGAATGAAACTGGGCAAAGAAGTGGAAGGAAGCGGCCGTGGCCTCTCAGAAGGTACCGTTCATGCATTTGTCTGGAGTTGAAAATGGGGAAACCACGGAAAATCATTTCAAGGGTAGCCGACGGTGGGGGTCAAACCCACGTCTACCGAGTCAGCAGAGAGCATGGCCCCATGGCCTAACGCTGCGCTTTAGCGAGCGTAGCTACCACTGTCCGTATATCAATGCCGACACGAGTAGACAGAATATCAAATTTCACTGGCGTAGATTTTATTGTTTGGATGTTACGGCTATATTGTAGCCTTGTACTGTATTCAATCTATACTAGTATAATCAAGCTGAAGAGTTTGTTTGTTTGTTTGTTTGTTTGTTTGTTTAAACGCGCTAATCTCTGGAGCCACCAGTCGGATTGGAAAAATTCTTTTTGTATATGATAGCCAGATTCAATAGGAATAATTTAGGCTACGTAGTATTAGGCTACACCTTACAGGTAACCATAAATATTGATTTATGTTCAGTGAGTTGGTAGAACAAGCGCTCCCGAACAGCTCTATCCGCGTGCGCTGGCGTTATGGGTAGCTATACGTGCACTGTTTCACCGATCTGAACCAAAATTTGTATACTTACCCTTTGGAACCCTGCGGGTAACACTATTCACTTCTAATTTTGAACAGACTACTCCATTCCGTGCATTTAGGCCCTTTGGCACAAATCTACACCGTTTCACCGATCTGAACCAAATTTCACATACTTGCTCTTTGGAATCCGACCAGTAACACTGTCTGCTTGAAATTTCGGACAGACCAGTCCATTCCCTACTTTTAGGCCCTTTGGCAGAAATCTACACCGTTTCACCGATCTCAACTACATTTTGTATCCTTACCCTTTGGAACCCTGTGGGTGACACTGTCCACTTTAAATTTTGGACAGACCTCCCCATTCCTTGCATTTAGGCCCTTTATCACAAATCTGAACCGTTCCTCCTAATTGCACCAAATTTTACATACACTTTGAAACCCTGCTGGTAACAGTGTCCACTTGATATTTTGGACAATGCTATCCATTCCCTACATTTAGAATAACAAACAAAATTAACTTGAAAACCAAGTATTAAGGCCCTAGAACCATTCATGTCAGTAGTAGTGTAACTGTACGAGTATTTAATAAGTCTATTGTTGACTGGCGATTCGGGCTGCATCACGTCGCCACTACAAGTATTCTCGTGCAGAATTGCGAAAATAGTTAAATCTTGCGCTGCTTATAAATTGCAGTCACGGGGAGTAATTGGTGCAAAAAATTTCTTAGGTCCCTTAAAACAATTATCATGAAAATATGATGCCTCTGTATAAGTGCAATGGTGTTGGTGCAGTACATTGAGGTTATCGGCTGCAATAAGCGTTGGTGCCTTCAAATTTACCTTCATTTATTCCGAAACTTATCGTTGAGCGCTATGTGGCGATAAATGATACTATTGCTACCTCAAGAGCCCGACACAGTCGAAGTTTTCCAAAGTGTTCTGATTATTTTCCTACGGCGCTATACGACAAACGACGACACTATCGGTCTCTACATTTCAAACAGCCAATGAGATATAGGCCCTAGGCAGTGTCTTTTATTTCACTTACTCTTATTTCTAATCATTTTTTTAAATTTGTTTGTAAATTACATGTGTCAGTGCTGTAGTTAGAAAATAGCTGTTTCCATTTTCATAATTATCACTACGGGAAAATGACCTGATTGTTACGTCCATTATACTGTACTGCTTATCACCACCACAAAAAAGTTATATTTAACAAGAAGTTCCGTGAAGAACTAAAGAGCCTACTTTTCATGTCAATGATTATTCTACAGTATATGAACCTATCTAGAATAATGACGAAATTAAGTTGGTAATATCGAAATACCTAATTAGTTCAAAATATACCTGGTATAATGTAGCCTAATAGAGCACTACAGTTGGCAGCCCTGGTGACTGAATATATTCTTAGTTCCATCTCTTAAGGTACAGAATACAAAATGTGGTTGAAGTCCAATGGACGTTACATGCAGTTAGACACTGGATCTAACAGCACGCGTAAAAGCATGTTGCCAACAATACCATGCGTGTGCTGGTCAGAAATAATCTGAAATATTATGATATATTGTTGTGCCAATTTTGGATGAAATCCATTTGCTAGTATAGAAGTTACATGTATTTTAAAATTGGACATATCAGCAGGCATAGAATCATGTTGGCAGCACTGCCTTGTATTAATTACTCCAAATTAATTTCGAATGTCAGGTGCTATACGTGTGCAAAGTATAGAGCTGTTGGCTTGCATACTTTCTGATATATTGACATTAGGGTAAAAAATATAGACAGCATTTATTAACAGTTGGCAGCCCTGATTGCACTTATCAATACGTATAGTCATATCTGCTATGGTACACATAGCACATACGAAATTTGGCTGAAATCCAACTGATAGTATAGAAGTTATATGCATTTAAACATTGGACCTATCAGAAGGCTTAAAATTATTTTGGCAACACTGTCATGGTTGGCCTCCTGGAAATTAAACTAAAACAGTATTATCTACATGTGTGCCAATTTTGGAATAGCTCCCATGGATACCTTGTGGAAAAGGGGTGAGTAGTTAGCACCCCAACTGGGAAAAGGGGGATTGGGATTCGGGCACACAGTGAAATTTAAATAGAGCGATGAGGAAGAGACCAAATATTGATAACCAAGGTTTGATACATTTATTTGATTTGTGAAGTAATAACAAACATTTTCATTTAGAAGAATAATTAAAAGAAGCTAATAAAAAATGCAAGGTTTCTCCAGGAAACTTAGAATAAAGAAGAATTATAATAAAAATGCATAAAAAGGCCATATAAAGGCGATTAAAAAAGTATGTTTAAGAAAAATATCTAATAACAAGCAAGAAGCAAGAAAAAAGGCTTAGCCTTGAAAAATGTATAAACCAAGTGAAGGTAGTTCACGTTACCAATAATTCGATACTTTTGTACTTAGTATTTGGCCCGCAGGAAGCGGGTTGTGATCCAAACGAAGGCTTCCTCTAAGCTGCCTCGGCATGCGTTCCGAGAAAGATGGATGGTGGCTCCCTTGGCGAATTGCACCCCGCAGGAACAGACCTCTTGGTAATGATCTGTCCGGCGGTTTACAATCAATTGTAGTTTCTCATCGCCGAGTTGTAGTGAGCTAGCGGGCTGACTTAGTTGCTGAGGTGAAGGTCGTTGACTCATGCCTCGCCCAGCATGACAGAGTCCGAGTGATGAAGCATGCCGCCTGGCAAGGTTCCAGCCACTCAATGTTTACTAACAGGGCCTTCCCAAGAAGGGCCTTGCTGTGGAACGGCAGGCAGCCGTGGTCAGACTGGTTCAAGCAGGTAGATGTAGACAAGGCCGCAGAACGGCGAAGCGGAGAATTTATAGTGGAAATGACGACAGCGCGTCGAACAATCCAGAATGAAGGCGGGGCGTCAAACAGCCAATCAGCGCACAGCCCCAAGCACATTGCGACGGTTGCCGCTGAGATGAGCACAGTACCTCATGAAAAAGTGTGACAGTATGGTGCGTCTAGAAAGACACTTCAGAAAAAGGTGAGTTGACAAGAATAATAAAGAACAACAATTCAAATGAAACGTAAGTTAAGTAAATAATCAGAACACCGTGTTCATACTGCAATTATAACGGAAAAAAAATAATGGGGCAAAATTAAACGAGTGTTTCAAACCGTGCGGGAAACATAGCCACAAAAACATTCGCAAAAGCGAACATGCTGGGAGGGGCGAGAAAAAAATGCAGTAAGAAGGCGCAGAAGTTAGGTCTCGCGTGGCAAAGGAGCAATCATAGTGATTGGCCTGAGAAACTGGCCAGCAGAAGTCTGCAGTTTTACCACGCGAATCCTACCATCTCTGCCAGGAAAGCACTCAACAATCCTACCCAAATTCCAGACAAGAGGGGGACTAGGGTCTTTCAAAAGGACCAAGTCCCCAATCTGAAGGTTAGAGCAGGAAACACGCCATTTGCCACGCTGCTGAAGCAAACCGAGGTATTCCAACCTCCAGCGGCGCCAAAAATTGTTGCGCAAACTTTCAATTTTGCGCCAAGAAATGGCTAAAGAAGATGGAGAATTAGAATATAATAAAGATGGGGAGGCAGTCTATGGACCACCGATAAGAAAATGGCCCGGCGTTAATGGTAGAAGATCTGAAGGGTCATTAGATAAGGGTGATAAAGGACGAGAATTAATTATGCCCTCAATAAAAATAATTAAGGAGTTAAACTCTTCATGAGATAGGGGGGTGTGGCCACAAACACGTCTAAGGTGTTTCTTGGTGAGTTTCACACAAGACTCCCACCGTCCACCTTGATGGGGCGCATAAGGGGGGATGAAGTGCCACTTGAAATTTCTCTGGTGAGCATAATCAGTAATCCTTTCCAGCGCTGCATTTTGAGTAAGAGCTCTCTTAATTTGCTCAGAAGCTCCGATAAAATTTTTAGCATTGTCGGAGAATACTTCTGAAGGAAGCCCTCGGCGAGCAGATAATCTGGCAAAAGCTGCCAAAAAATAAGCAGTAGAGGCGTTGGTAACTAGTTCTAAGTGTACTGCTCCGGTGACCATACATACAAACAGCGAAATATAGAGTTTTCCACAAATACATCTTTTGGCCTCAGGAGAATTTTTTCTGTAAACAAAAGGCCCGGAATAATCCACCCCCGTAAAGGCAAAAGGTCTAGCAGGCGCTGATCTAAAGTTGGGAAGATCACCCATGAGCTGAGTGGTAATTTTAGGGTTGGACTTAAAACATGGAATGCACTTCCGGATAACAGAGGTAACTTCATGGACTCCGTTTATGGGCCAATACCTTTCCCGAATGATGGAAAGTAATGTACGGGTTCCAGCATGAAGATGCTGGTAATGATACTGACGAATGATTAGAGAAGTGACATGATGCTTTGAAGGAAGAATAATTGGGTGTTTTTTATCCTCAGAAAGATCAGCCAAAGATAAACGTCCTCCCACTCTTAATAAACCATCAGCATCCAAAAAGGGGGCGAGTGAGGATAGCCTACTCGATTTCTTGAGGGATTGACCTTGAGACAACACCTGACATTCTTCAGAGAATATTTCTTGTTGAGAAAGCCATAAGATTTTTGTAGTGGCTAAACCTAATTCAGAAAGGGTTAAATATGGCTTTGGAAAAAGAGGTTGTTCTACCACAAAATATTTCCATCGAAGGAGATAAGCCATAACCCTCACCAATTTATGAAAAGAGGAATATCGCTGCAAAAGAAGGGGAGAGTCAGAAGCTAAAAGAGAAGATCCAGTAATCTTACCAACATCTGGCAAGTCTGATAATTCCGGAAGAGGAAAATTTGGCCAAGCGGAAGGTTCTTGTAGAAGCCAAGAAGGACCGTGCCAGTATAATGTCAGGTTAGCCAACATAAGAGGGGAACATCCCCGAGAGATGACATCTGCAGGATTCTCCTTGCCAGATACATGATGCCATTGTTCAAAGTTAGACAATTGTTGAATTTTGGACACTCTATTAGCTACAAACACCTGCCAATGCGAGGAGGGTTTGGCAATCCATGCCAACGTGATGGCTGAGTCACTCCAAAAGTAAGTTTTGCTAAATCGGATTTTCAAAGATTGGCGGATTTTGACCGATAATTCAACCGCCAAAAGAGTAGCACAAAGTTCCAGTCGTGGCAAGGATAAGGACTTAAGAGGAGCCACCTTTGACTTAGCGCAAATTAAATTGGAAAAGAAATATGACTGGTGAAAATTGCGGCAAACAATATACGCACAACACCCATAAGCTTTCAATGAGCTATCGGCAAAGATGTGAAGTTCATATCCTCCACAGGAGGGAAAGGAAATAATCACTCGCGGGATAATGACATTGGAGAGATCTTCCAAGCTATTTCTATAAGAAATCCAATTTTTTTGCAACTCGGAAGGAACTGGTTCATCCCAACCAGTTTTCAAGGACCAAAGGTCTTGCATGAAAAGTTTTGCGGTGACGATAATTGGCGCCAAAAATTGGAGAGGATCAAATATTTTTGCAATCTCAGACAAAATTTGCCGCTTAGTTTGCGGTTTGATGTCACTGAGATTAATTTTGAAAAAGAAAAAATCCTTTTGAGGACTCCTATAGATGCCTAGAGTTTTGATAGAATTATTTTCATGAAGAAGCTCTACTGAGTCGTTATAGGCTGAAGTTAATGGAAATTTAGAAAGGAATTCTTCCGAATTAGAGTTCCACTTGCACAAGGAAAATCCGCCTCCCAAAAGCAAAGCTGTCAAATCCTTAGAGACTTGCAGGGCTTCAGGCACTGACTCAAATGAATGAAGAAAATCGTCAACGTAGAATGATGATTTTAACACTTCAGAAGCCTTAGGAGAATACAACGGGCCATCCTGTTCAGCAAGTAATTTCAACGTACGTATGGCTAAAAAAGCAGAAGGCTTTAGTCCATAGGTTAAGGTTTTTAGCCGAAAGATCTTGACAGGTTTAGTAGGCTCGTCGCGCCAAAGAATTCTCTGAAGGTCGCGCTGTTGTTGATCGACCAAAATCTGTCTATACATCTGCTTGATATCAGATATCACTGCGATAGGGAACAAGCGAAAATTCATTAAAACAGAAGAAATGTCAGATTGAATAGGGGGGCCTGATAATAATGTGTCATTCAGAGAAGTTCCATTGGCATCCAAAGCAGAGCCATTAAAGACCACCCTTATGTTTTCCTTTAAAATCTCATTCTTCCAAACTGGGTGATGATTGAGGTAAATGACTTCGGATGGGGTATAAGAAGCCTCATCTTTCTTGGTAACAACCTCCATGTGATCAAGTGCCTCATATTCCTCCATAAACGTGGAGTATTGAGCTTTAACAACAGGGTCACGTTTAAATTTGTTTTCCACAGCATAGAGTGCTCTAAGAGCCCTAGGGTGTGTTTCAAATAAAAGAGGTGGATTATCCACTCGGGGCATTGTTACGACAAATCTACCCTCTGAATTGCGTTTGGTTGTTTCGCGAAACAGTTTTTCACACATTTCATTTTCAACCGAGGAAGGTGAAGCTGAATCTATAGTTTCGATTTTCCAAAATCTTTCTAAGTTGTAATCGAGACTTGTATTGACAAAATGACATTGAGAGAAATTTTGAAACGACTTACGAGGGACCTGACCCGTTACTAACCAACCTAGCTTGGTATGATGAACAAACACTCCAGGTGATATTTTAACCTTAGAGCTAAGGAGACATTGCCAAAATACTTGGGCACTGAGAAGTATGTCTACCGGGGCGCTCGTATTAAATGTTGGGTCCGCCAACTGAATGTTATGAGGAAATTGCCACTTTCTAATTTCAAAAGAAGTACTAGGGGTATTACTGCCAATAGTATCAATGGCAAGGCAATTCAACTGAAATGTTGTGTTAGAATTAACAGCATCTTTGATGTGAACACGAACAAAATGCAAAGATTTAACATTGCTATTGTTAATACCGGTAACCTGAATTACTGTAGGTTGCTTGGGAAGACCAAGTTTCTTAATGAGACGCTCACTTATGAAGTCATGGGTGGCGGCATTATCCAATAGGGCACGTGCTTCAAGCCATCTACCAGAAGAGTCTTGAACTTTTATTAACACGGTTGATAGTAGCACCTGGGAACTACGAATTGAGCTAGAGCTCTGAGTATAAGATTGCGCATTAGCTCCTGGGGATGCATCTTTAGAACATCCAGGGGAAGGAGCCTGACGTGGCTTTTCAAACCTATGAAGCAAGGTATGATGTTGAGCCTTGCAATGGGAGCAAGTATTTTTAGATAAGCAATCAGGCACCATATGCCTAGTTGACAAACAGTTATAGCAATATCTTTTTTGAGCTATTAATTTGCGTCTTTCATCGGTAGAAAGGGCTTTAAAGGCAACGCAGGAATATAACCTGTGAGGTGCTTTACAGAGAATACAATCCGTTGAGTTATGCTGAACAGTAAAGACAGCAGATTTGTTTATTTTTGCACCGACTGGTTTCACAACATTAGATTTGTTATCTGCACTCCCTGACATATGACAGGCTACAGCTGACAAAACCTGACATCTATTATTCATAAACGTAAGCAATGAGCCATAAGTATATGAAGTGTCATTTGTTAGTTCCCTCTCCCATGCCTTTAAAGTTGATGAATCAAATTTAGAAGTAACCAAGTGAACTAAGAATAGATCCCAGTGCTCGACCGGTTGGTTCAACCGTGCCAATGCTCTGACGTGTAGTTGGACCGTGTCACTTAAGGCTCGCAGTGTTGACAAGCTGTCAGCTCGCAATGCGGGCAGGTTAAATAAGGCTTGAATGTGCCTCTGTAAACATAATTTTTCATTGCCATAACGGCCTTTAAGAAGCTCGATAGCAATGTTATAGTTTTCTCCTGTTAAGGGAAGTTCTCTTATAAGTTGAAGGGGTGGCCCCTGCAAAATGGATTTTAAGTAATGAAATTTCTGAATTTCCGGAAGTGTGGCATTATTATGTACTAATGAACTGAACAATTCAAAGAATGATTGCCACATCTCTTCCTTTCCTGAAAAATGCGGAATTTCAATTTTAGGTAGCAATGGTTTGATACCATTCCCATGGTCGCTAATTCTTCCTTGAGTTTCCTCTACCTTCAACGCCAGGGTCAAAGTTCTTACTAATGCCACAGCCTGAGCGTGTGTATCAAAATAATTACTCTCTACTTCTTCCCTATCTGATTGATGTTCTGGACTTTTGATTTCAATTTCAAGTTGCACGAGATCATATTTCTCGTACGCCTGTTCAAAAGCTTTTAAACGCTGAGATATAATATCAAGATTTTGTTCCTCTTTCGGTAGAGTGGCTAGATATTTTTGAAAACGGGTAAGTTGACCTTTGTAGGCCGCCCGAGAGTTTAACAGTTTATCGTCTATTATTACTGGCATGGCTGGGAAGTTGGAATAACTCACCTACCAAAGCTGCTTGCGGCACCAGACGGACCTGCTTTCCAGAAAGAAACCAGTTATGGAGTAAGCTGGGATTGTCTCCGCTTTCCCGCAGATCTCCTGCGCTAGCCACGATATACTGAAATGTATAAGGCAAATATTAGATTACACAAGTTCTGTTTTTTTTGGAATAGAATTTGTGGTCTCAGAATAAAGGTTCTGGGTTCGATCCCGGGTTTCGGCACCATGGAAAAGGGGTGAGTAGTTAGCACCCCAACTGGGAAAAGGGGGATTGGGATTCGGGCACACAGTGAAATTTAAATAGAGCGATGAGGAAGAGACCAAATATTGATAACCAAGGTTTGATACATTTATTTGATTTGTGAAGTAATAACAAACATTTTCATTTAGAAGAATAATTAAAAGAAGCTAATAAAAAATGCAAGGTTTCTCCAGGAAACTTAGAATAAAGAAGAATTATAATAAAAATGCATAAAAAGGCCATATAAAGGCGATTAAAAAAGTATGTTTAAGAAAAATATCTAAAAACAAGCAAGAAGCAAGAAAAAAGGCTTAGCCTTGAAAAATGTATAAACCAAGTGAAGGTAGTTCACGTTACCAATAATTCGATACTTTTGTACTTAGTATTTGGCCCGCAGGAAGCGGGTTGTGATCCAAACGAAGGCTTCCTCTAAGCTGCCTCGGCATGCGTTCCGAGAAAGATGGATGGTGGCTCCCTTGGCGAATTGCACCCCGCAGGAACAGACCTCTTGGTAATGATCTGTCCGGCGGTTTACAATCAATTGTAGTTTCTCATCGCCGAGTTGTAGTGAGCTAGCGGGCTGACTTAGTTGCTGAGGTGAAGGTCGTTGACTCATGCCTCGCCCAGCATGACAGAGTCCGAGTGATGAAGCATGCCGCCTGGCAAGGTTCCAGCCACTCAATGTTTACTAACAGGGCCTTCCCAAGAAGGGCCTTGCTGTGGAACGGCAGGCAGCCGTGGTCAGACTGGTTCAAGCAGGTAGATGTAGACAAGGCCGCAGAACGGCGAAGCGGAGAATTTATAGTGGAAATGACGACAGCGCGTCGAACAATCCAGAATGAAGGCGGGGCGTCAAACAGCCAATCAGCGCACAGCCCCAACCACATTGCGACGGTTGCCGCTGAGATGAGCACAGTACCTCATGAAAAAGTGTGACAGTATGGTGCGTCTAGAAAGACACTTCAGAAAAAGGTGAGTTGACAAGAATAATAAAGAACAACAATTCAAATGAAACGTAAGTTAAGTAAATAATCAGAACACCGTGTTCATACTGCAATTATAACGGAAAAAAAATAATGGGGCAAAATTAAACGAGTGTTTCAAACCGTGCGGGAAACATAGCCACAAAAACATTCGCAAAAGCGAACACCTTGCAAGATATCCAACATGGAGCTCAAATTTCTAGTGCGTTTTTTCAGCAGTTGGATGCACTGACATCATTTTCAAATATGGACGTGAGATATTCCGGTGCACATCTTTACTCATACTAAATTTGGTTTTGATTGTTGCAGCCGTTTGGGAGTTGATAGGGGGGGACACACACACAGCCAGACAGATAGACAGACAGACATACATTTTCCCGGATCGATCTCATAAGTCTACTTTTTCCTCATTTTTGCAAAATGTGAAAAGTAGGCTAAAAATATTTGTTTTCTCTTAGTTTAAGTATCATGTGCCAGCTCTGTAGTAATATTCATTATCATCCATAAAATAAATAAATCCACCGGGCGAAGCCGGGCACTACTGCTTGTACATCAATAAAAAGAAGTGTCACTGGAGCTGCAAATGTAATTTTTGCATAACAAACCGTTGAATCCTGGTCTGCTTGGAACTTTAAACCGAGTAGGCTTATCTTCAAGTTATATATGGGCAATATTTGTAAACTTTTGTTAGACTATTTAGTTTATTTCAAAGTACAAGGAACATGGAAACTAAAATTCTAATCGGCTTATTTTTCCTGAAAATTGTTACAATATATCAAAGTTCATCTGCTGATATATTTCACTCGACTTAAAAAAAAGACTCTTTGCTATGTACAATGCCTACGTCACAAATTTATTGGCTTGTCTTTGTCGTGTTTGTTATCGACTTCGAGCATAAATACAATAGAGTGCGCATTGCCACACTGCGCCTGTACTGTGACGTGAGAGCAACATCTCGACCAGCTGACTGTAGAGTAAACAGAGGAACTTGTAATGGAAGGCGATAGGTGTAGGTGAGGAAATGCTTTTTAAAGAGGGTTTTAACACACATTTTCGAAACTTATACGACATTGGGAAAAGTAAACGGAAGGTAGCAAAGGTAAGAATTTAACATATTCGGTGTTAAAAGTGGCTGTCGTGTTCCGTAATACTCATACATCCAGGATCCCCTCTCGTAAATAATTAATAACAAATCAAACTCTAAATTACGCCTACTGAATTTTGAACAGAATTGTTTTTGTGTAGCTGGTCATTTTTGATTGAAGATCATCTATTACTACATCATTTACTAATTTAATTTTCATCATTAGAAAATGTATTTATGCTAATTACAGTACTTTAGAAAATTTTATCGTACGATGAGCTCTCATTCAGCGTTACTTTTCACATCAGCATTTTATGAAACAACATGGGCAAATGGAAATAAGGAACTCGATTGATTTAGAAAGCGTTGCATTTTAACAACTATGCATTACATTTGCTACAAAGGAAAACATTGACTGTTTCTTTTAAATTCCATTTTCCATGAATCACATAAACCTTCGTAAAAATAACCCAAAACTTTGAAATTCTACGAAGAATTAAACAAATAGACTAGTAGACTAGTTTAGGGATGGAATATTTTCTAGAAGAATCTCAAAATTTCCTCAACCAAACGCACTGTCCATATGTTTAATAAGATGACAAATATTACTGCAGCGTATTTATTATCGAAGTCTACACCGTCACATATGTAGCATAACCTGCAATTTGACACTGAACATGATTGACGAATGTATTGCGTAGTCCACACTGTATTTCATCCAGCATAGGGACATAAAGCATGTTTATGTTTAGAGATGCATTTACAGTACTAGCTGTCTCAACAAAACACCAAGGAAAAAGGCTATAGACATTTAAATACTTTCTACCTTCGAGCATAAATACAGGCTTGTTCAGTGGACTAAGGGATAGGCTAAATTATAATTGTATGTCTACCCCTTATTATTCCCATTTTTCCAACGGGGTCGGGGTGAGATGCGATGGAAGTCTTTGTGGTGATGGTTTTTACGGCCGGATGCCCTTCCTGACGCCAACCTCATGAGAGGAGTTAATGAGAGTTGAAATGAATGATGGTGAATGAAACGGGGCAAGGATGTGGAAGGAAGCGGCCTTGGCCTGTCAGAAGGTACCGTCCCAGCATTTGCCTGGTGTTGAAAATGGGAAACCACGGAAAACCATTTCAAGGACGGCCGACGGTGGGGCTCGAACCCACGCGTCTACCGAGTCTGCAGAGAGCTTGGCCCCATGACCTAATGCAGCGCTTTAGCCAGCGTAGCCACTACTGTCGGTATAGGCTAAATTATAATAATTTATAATAAATGCCAGCATTTACAAGTTTAATTATATTTCTTTCATGTTTCGGAGTTAAGAGGAAACGTAGGCTAAAGAAATGCAAGTAGTTAAGTCAAGAATTTTAGGGTTATTTTACAATGAATTAACTTAACTATGGAAAGAAATGCCCGATCCTTTTTATACGTCTCCTTACATCCATACGCGACAAAGTAATACACCATTCTGGCTTAGTAATGAATACAACTCAATTTAAGAAGCCCAATTCTAACATCACGTGAAGTATTTCATTGTTCCAAACTACCGTAGTTCACCACAGTCAGCTGATCGAGATGTTTATCTAAACAAGGTGACGTCATCAGCCATTTATTGGATTTATGATCGAAGGTTTTGGACTAATAACGTGAGTGAGTTTGTATGAAAATCAACCAATTAGGCATACTGTATTTCGATAAGTAAGTTCTATGACCGGTATTGCCGAGTTCTTAGCGCATATTCACCGATCCCACTTCGGATTATGATTGGTGGAAGTATGAGCAAGATCTGATTCAGACTCTCGTTTACAGATAGCGCGCCACTCGCGTTTACTGATAACGAGAGGGAGCAGCTGATGTACTAATGTTGATTTCAGGTTATATTAGTTCATTGAATTAAGAAGTCACGTCCAGAGATTCGAAGCCACGTAGAGATGTGGTCTTGTTCCTTATAATCGTTAGGTTTAAGAGCCAAGTAAAATTACAAGCCATTATTTGTTGTTTTGATATGTCAATACAGTACATCTGTGTACACAGTCAAGTTAAGATTGGACGGAAGGGGAATTTGTGTTTCATGCACCTCGCCATTCTTAAATTACGTCTGACAAGAATTCGTTGCACATGCATCTCCATGATAATATAATTAATAGTCCAGTCAGTGATTTTAACCCATCATGCCGAGACGTAACACGGATATAGGTCGTAGTTCATTGACATCGGAAAGAAAGTGCTTATCACATGATGCATTCATAACTCTTCCCGGGCGAAGCCGGGGCGGGTTGTTAATATAAAATAAAATACATTTGTAAATACGTGCATAATAGGCTAATCATACATAATTCACAAACCTCTATAAGATAAACTTACCTTTTATAACGTGATTCAAACTGTGAATCGTAATATAAACGCTAACTAAAAGCACTACACTTATTGTAGTTAGATAATATTTGTGTATAAATGTAAATCTCAGCACAGTGATCATGATCTGATGATGATCACTTGAAGGTCGAAACGCGCAATCCAAAAATGTTCCCATTATAATAGTGATCATAACTAATACATGTAATGTTTTACAGGAGTATTATTTACTTATTATTCATTGGGAAAATTCATGTTGACCGACTGGAAAGCTTTCTTTAACAAGTGAGAAATGAATTCATGTTTTCTGAAAAGCAATAACATGTACCACGCTAGATAATGTAATATATTTTCCGTATTGTTCTATTGATTCCTCTTGACAATAATACGCCTGCCAATACAATTCAGGGCACATCTATTGAATAACGTTAATCTTTCGACCCTTCCATGGAGTCTTCTTCAGCTTATATGTAAGACAATAGTACATTATGCAACGAGCCTATAATGGCAATAATTAAGACACGAGTATGTTTATAATAAAACGAGCGTAAGCGTGTTTTATAATTTCCATACGAGTGTCTTAATTACCATTATAGGTGAGTTGCATACGACTTTTATGTTCGACGATAATTATAACTTTAATATATGTTTTAACATAAATATTCATAAATATATGTTGAGATTCAGTCATTAGAATTTTGTGATCGGAGTAGGATATCTCTGTTTTCCAAGTGCTCTGACTGACCGACGCATGCGCTCTGTGTGCTTGGCAATGTTTACAGCCTGCCGATGTGCATCTTCATTCAGTCAAACTGTCACTGAAGTCGTTTGAAAGCAATGCGCTATGTTGATATTGGGGTTGGGGATATTAATGTATATACAGTGCTATTTCTAGTCTCATATTCGCTAGTTTATTTATATGCACGGTGCACTTTCGGTAATTTATGTAGACATGTTGGATTTTGAGCGCATGCGCAAAGGTATCCTTACCTAATTGGTCACACAACTGTTTCTTGAACTCTGATTGGTGGGAGAAACTGTTTCATAATGAAAAATAGTGTTATAATGAGCCTCATTACGATACAGTTTTCTGACTCATAATGTTAACATTTTGACATCGTCGAACATAAAATCTATTCCAAAATTCATAGACATTAACCATTACGAATATGGTATAAATATTATCCGTGTTGACTGATATCAATCTCAAGTTATAAAAGCCGCCTTGTCAAACACTGAGAAGTTTAGTAATTAAATTAAAACGTACATATTTCGGTGTAACAATGATACCCTCGTCAGCGTAGATTAAATAAAAAGAATGAGTTTATTTCTCGACTTATACATTACATTTGGCTTATCGAAGTCCAAGTATTTCGTTACAACTTATAAGTGTACCTCGGCTATCTTTAGTTCTATTGGGGAATGCATTGCCCGCTTGGACGGCTACTTCTACAGGTGGGAATCCCCTGACTTGTTAGAGGTTAGTTGATTTTTGCCATTTATAGAGAAGTTTCAGTGTTCGACCATCTAGAAGCGACATATTGAAGGCGAAAAATTGGGATTCGGCACAATTCTCTCCAAGGTTGGATGTTTTAACATTTTGCAAAAATGAGGAAAAAGAAGACTTATGAGATCGGGCAAATGTGTATCTGTCTGTCTATCTGTCCGTCTGTCCTACTGTCTGTCTATCTGGCTGTGTGTGTGTGTCTCCCCCCCCCCCCCTCTATCAACTCCTAAACGGCTGGAGCAATCGAAACATAATTTGGTGGGAGTAAAGATATATACCTAAATATCTCACGGCCATATTTGAAAATGATGTCAGTGCTACCAACTGCTGAAAAATCGCAATTGAAATTTGAGCTCCATGTTGGATACCATGGAAGGTATGAATGGGAGCTATTTCAAAATTGGCACACGTATAGATAATAATATTGCAGTTCAATTTCCAGGAGGCCATACATGGCAGTGATGCCAAAATGATTATAAGCCTGCTGATATGTCCAATTTTTAAATGCATATAACTTCTACACTATCAATTGGAATTCAACCAAATTTCGTATGTTGTATGTGTACATAAACAGATATGACTGAGCGTATTCTTAAGAGCCACCAGGGCTGCCAACTGTTAATAATTGCTCTCTCTATTTTTTTTATCCAAATACCAACATATCAGAAAGTATGCAAGCCAACAACTTTAAACTATGCACACGTATATTCTGACATTTTAGATTAATTTGGAGTAACTTATATACGTCAGTTCTACCAACATGATTATAAGCCTGCTGATAGTACCAATTTTTAAATACATGTATCTTCTATACTATCAGTTGGATTTCAACCAAATTTCGTATGTGCTATGTGTACCATAACAGATATGACTATAAGTATTGTTAAGAGCGATCAGGGCTGCCAACTATTAATAAATGCTGTCTATATTCTTTTTACGCTAATATCAAAATATCAGAAATTATGCAAGCCAACAGCTCTATACTTTGCACACGTATAGCACCTGACATTCTAGATTAATTTGGAGTAATTAATACAAGGCAGTGCTGCCAACATGATTCTATGCCTGCTGATATGTCCAATTTTAAAATACATGTAACTTCTATACTAACAAATGGATTTCATCCAAAATTGGCACAACAAGATATCATAATAATTCAGATTATTTCTGACCAGCACACGCATGGTATTGTTGGCAACATGCTTTTACGCGTGCTGATAGATCCAGTGTCTAACTGCATGTAACGTCTATTGGACTTCAACCAAATTTTGTATTCTGTACATGAAGAGGTGGAACTAAGAATATATTCAGTCACCAGGGCTGCCAACTGTAGTGCTCTATTAGGCTACATTATACCAGGTATATTTTGAACTAATTAGATATTTCGATATTACCAACTTAATTTCGTCATTATTCTAGATAGGTTCATATACTGTAGAATAATCATTGGCATGAAAAGTAGGCTGTATAGTTCTTCACGGAACTTCTTTTTTTTTTCTTGTAATTGTATGCGCTATTTCCGTATTATTAGCCTATAATTGGCTGAAAGCAACAACACATAGCTCTCTGCAGCAAAGTCCGGTAGAGAGTTCATTGAGGTAGATTTACATTAACTTTTATTCTTGTTCTTTTATGTATTTTGGATTTTTTTTGTGATCTTTCATTTATTTACATTCTACTGCCTTTGTAAGGATATCTCTTTGTATTTGTTATCATAATTTGTAAGATTCTTTCTTATTTACTCTACGCTGACGAAGGTACCGTAGTATACCGAAACATGTAGTCTATGTTTTAATTTAACTATTAAACTTCTTAGAGTTTGGCAAGGCGAATTTTATAATTGAAGATTAAAATATATTCTAACTAAAACGTAGAGTAAAAATTATTCTTAAAGCTATAATTAACTTGAAAATCCACATCCTGCTTCCAGTCCCCATATAGTGGCGAGGATAGGAGCTGTTCCGGCTGCCGAAGCCTGTCGCACTCCCCTGGGGCAATGATTAAATGTAAGACAGATGAAATCGATAGTGGGGAGTGTTGCGGGAATGAAATTGTGACAGTGAAAGCCGGAGTACACGGAGAGAACCTGTCTGCCTCCGCTTTGTCCTGCACAAATCCCACATGAAGTGACCGGGATTTGAACCACGGACCCAGCGGCGAGAGGCCAGCGTTCTGCAGCCTAAGCCACGGAGGCTGTACCAATAGTCTATTACCGAATTTTATTTTCTTGTTTATAGCCAATGATGGACAACCTGTGTATCACAAGGTCAATTTGGGACAAGTCACAGGATATAGGATTTTTAGCCTACTTTTCACATTTTGCAAAAAATGAGCAAAAAGTAGACTTATGAGATCGATCCGGGAAAATGTGTGTGTGTCTGTCTGGCTGTGTGTGTGTTTTCCCCCCTATCAACTCCTACACGGCTGCAGCAATCGGAACCAAATTTAGTTTGAGTATAGATGTATACCGGAATATCTCAAGCCCATATTTGTAAATTATGTCAGTGCTACCAACTGCTGAAAAAACGCACTAGAAATTTGAGCTCCATGTTGGATATCTTGGAAGGTATGCATGGGAGCTATTC
The DNA here is from genome assembly GCA_946902985.2 of Meconema thalassinum. Taxonomy (NCBI): domain Eukaryota; kingdom Metazoa; phylum Arthropoda; class Insecta; order Orthoptera; family Tettigoniidae; genus Meconema; species Meconema thalassinum. The sequence continues at coordinate 2,131,866,944 of OX336388.2, read as the reverse complement.
CAAAATTGGCACACATGTAGATAATACTATTTCAGTTTAATTTCCCGGAGGCCATTCATGACTATGTTGTCAAAATAATTGTAAGCATTCTGATATTTCCAATTTTTAAATGCAAATAACTTCTACACTATCAATTGGATTTCAACCAAATTTTGTATGTAATGTATGTACATAAACCGATATGACTGATCGTATTATTAAGGGCCACCAGGGCTGCCAACTGTTAATAAATGCTTTCTATATTTTGTTTTTACCCTAATATCAATATATCAGAAAGTATGCAAGCCAACAGCTCTATACTTTGCACACGTAGAGCACATGACATTCTGGATTAATTTGGAGTAATTAATATAAGTCAGTGCTGCCAACATGATTCAATACCTGCTGATAGGTCCAATTTAAAAACACATGTAACTTCTCAACTAACAAATGGATTTCATCCAAAATTGGCACAATAAGATATCATGATATTTCAGATTATTTCTGACCAGCACATGCATGACATTGTTGCCAACGTGCTTTTACACGTGATGATAGATCCAATGTCTAACTGCATGTAACGCCCATTAAATTTCAACCAAATGTTGTATTCTGTACCTTAAGAGATGGAACTAATAATATATTCTGTCACCAGGGCTGCCAACTGTAGTGCTCTATTAGTCTATATTATACCAGGTATATTTCAATCTAATTAAACATTTCGATATTACCAACTTAATTTCGTCATTATTCTAGATAGGTTCATATACTGTAGAATAATCATTAGCATGAATCTTAATTTTAAGAAAAGTAGGCTCTTTAGTTCGTCACGGAACTTCTTGTTAACTATTGAAGATGTTTTCCTTATTGATAACTGGATGAACTTTATTTTAAATATATTTCAAGAAATTTTCAAATTTAATTTCCTTAGCCTTTGCATATTTATTTTAAGAATTCAGAATAATATTGTTTCAATTATATGTCAAAATGTAATATTTTACGGATATCCATGTTTTATTTTTTATTCATTTATTTCCAGAGCATTTTTAGCCTACTTTTCACATTTTGCAAAAAGTAGACTTATGAGATCGGGCAAATGTGTGTCTGTCTATCTGTCCTTCTGTCTGTCTGTCTGTCCTTCTGTCTGTCTGTCTGTCTGTCTGACTGTGTGTCCCCCCCTATCAACTCCTAAACGGCTGCAGCAATCGAAACAAAATTTGGAAGGAGTAAAGATCTATACCTGAATATCTCGCGCCCATATTTGAAAATGATGTCAGTGCTACCAACTGCTGAAAAATCGCAATTGAAATTTGAGCTCCATGTTGGATATCGTGGAAGGTATGAATAGGAGCTATTTCAAAATTGGCACACGTATAGATAATAATATTGCAGTTTAATTTCCAGGAGGCCATACATCGCAGTGTTGCCAAAATGAATATACGCCTTCTGATAGGTCCAAATTTGAAATGCATATAACTTCTACACTATCAATTGGATTTCAACCAAATTTCGTATGTGCTATGTGTACATAAACAAATATGACTGAGCGTATTCTTAAGATCCACCAGGGCTGCCATCTGTTAATAAATGCTCTCAATTTTTTTTATCCAAATACCAATATATCAGAAAGTATGCCAGCCGACAGCTTTAAACTATGCACACGTATAGTACCTGACATTCTATATTAATTTGGAGAAACTTATATACGTCAGTGCTACCAACATGATTCTAAGCCTGCTGACAGGTCCAACTTTAAATACATGTAACTTCTATACTATCATTTGGATTTCAACCAAATTTCGTGTGTGCTATGTGTACCATAACAGATATGTATATGCTGATTCTTAAGAGTAACCAGGGCTGCCAACTGTTAGTAAATACTGTCGCTATTTTTGTTACCCTAATATCAATATATCAGAAAGTATGCAAGCCAATAGCTCTAAACTTTGCACACGTATAGTACCTGGCATTCTAGATTAATTAGGAGTAACTAATATACGTCAGTGCTGCCAACATGATTCTAAGCCTCCTGATAGATCCAATTTTAAAATGCATGTAACTTCTATACTAACTAATGGATTTTATTCAAAATTGACACAACAATAGATCATATTATTTCAGATTATTTCTGACCAATACATGTATGTCATTGTTGCCAACATGATTTTACGCGCTGTTAGATCCAATGTTTAACTGCATGTAACGTCCATGCTATCCATTGGACTTCAACCAAATTTTGTATTCTGTACCTTAAGAGATGGAACTAAGAATATATTCAGTCACCAGGGCTGCCAACTGTAGTTCTCTATTAGCCTACAGTATGCCAGGTATACAGTATTTCGAACTAATTAGAAATTTCGATATTACCAACTTAATTTCGTCATTATTCTAGATAGATCCATATAGATTAATCATTGGTATAGATCTTAAATTTTAAGAAAAATAGGCTCTTTAGTTCGTTACGGAACTTTTTGTTACTCACTATTTTAGTGAGAATAGATTTTCACTTAAATATTAGCAGAAGAAGACTCCTCCGAAGGGTCGAAATATGTACTTCAATTCAATATAATTATGTTTCATGAATTGTATTTATATGAGTAGTAATTTTGAAGAGGGGGCAAGATTTGCTCTTATCTAATAAACGCATGGAACTAAACAGAACAGGCCTATGCAATCTCGTATAGAATTGCGGTTATTCCCCACAAGCCGTGAACAGTTTAGCTTTCGCAATTAAGAAGTTACAATCCTGGAAGTGAGCGAATGTGACTTCCCTCTCACTTTTCAATTATGTAGCACCGCGCCTTCCTGGAGCGGTTAGACTTCATGCAGTACGTATGTGTCTTCAAGCAGAATGCACTGCACGGCGCTCCGTGATAAACGACGTACAGGACCTCGTAAGAGCTTTGTTTTCACTCATGGAACACAGGGGACTCTGGCAACTGAGATGGGCTGGGCGGAACAGAATGGGACAGTAATTGATCTATGGTGTCTGGGAGTAACTATACTCGTTTACGGTATAGCTGGTACTGTTTGAAAGCTGCAAGATGGATGGAGGTTTAAAATAATGATCCCGATAGGCTTATTTTCCATTAATGGCTATTATTACTGTCATGATTATCATTAGCCTACTTTTCACATTTTGCAAAAATGAGGAAAAAGTAGACTTATGAGATTGATCCTGGCAAATTTCTGTCTGTCTCTGTCGGTCCTTCTGTCTGTGTCCCTTCCGTCTGTCTGTCTGTGTGTGTGTCTCCCACATCCCCTATCAATTCCTAAATGGCTGCAGCAATCGAAACCAAATTTGGTATGAGTAAAGATCTATAACTGAATATCTCAAGCCCATATTTGAAAATTATGTCAGTGCTACCAACTGCTGAAAAAGAGCAATTGAAATTTGAGCTCCATGTTGGATATCTTGGAAGGTATGCATGGGAACTATTTCAAAATTGGCGCACGTATAGATAATAATATTTCAGTTTAATTTCCAGGAGGCCATGCATGGCAGTGTTGCCAAAATGATTCTAAGCCTAATGATAGGTCGAATTTTAAATGCATATAACTTCTATACTATCAATTGGATTTCAACCAAATTTTGTATGTAATATGTGTACATAAACAGATATGACTGAGCGTATTTGTATGAGCCACCAAGGCTGCCAACTGTCAATAAATGATCTCTCTATTCTTTTATCCAAATACCAGTATATCAGAAAGTATGCAAGCCAACCGCTTTAAACTATGCACACGTATAATACCTGACATTATAGATTAATTTGGAGTAACTTATGTACGTCAGTGCTACCAACATGATTCTAAGACTGCTGATAGGACCAATTTTTAAATACTTTTAACTTCGATAATATCAATTGGATTTCAATCAAATTTCGTATGTGCTATGTGTACGATAACAGATATTACTATGTCGATTCTTAAGAGTAACCAGGGCTGCCAACTGTTAATAAATGCTGTCTCTATTTTTTTACCCAAATATTAAAATATCAGAAAGTATGTAAGCCAACAGCTTTAAAATTTGCACACGTATAGTACCTAACATTCTAGATTAATTATGAGAAACTAATATATGTCAGTGCTGCCAACATGACTCTAAGCCTGCTGATAGGTCCAATTTTAGAATACATGTAACTTCTTTACTAACAACTGGATTTCATCCAAAATTGTCACAACAAGAGGTCATAATATTTCAGATTATTTCTGACCAATGCATTCATGACATTGTAGCCAAAATGATTTTACGCGCGGTGATAGATCCAATGTCTAATTGCATGTAACGTCCATGCTATCCATTGGACTTCAACCAAATATTGTGTTCTGTATCTTAAGAGATGTAACTAACAGTATATTCAGTCACCAGGGCTGTCAACTGTAGTACTCTATTAGGCTACAGGTGTATTTCGAACTAATTAGAAATTTCGATATTACCAACTTAATTTCGCTATTTTTCTAGAAAGTCTATATAGATTGGTATGAATCTTAAATTTTAAGAAAAGTAGGCTCTTTAGTTCGTCACGAAACTTCTTGATATTAACCTACGAGGAATGGCGCGTGGGTATTATTGATCCTAGGCTTAAATAATCCTCTATATTTTCGTTTTTGTCAGCCCTTATTTCTTGTCACTTTCTGTACCTTCCTTCCTAGCCTTGAACTTCACCCTGTAAAAGAAACATGTCCATAGGTTTTGGATCATTCAAGTTATTTCTGTATAATTTACGATCGGGTCAGATTTACCCATGGCGCCACTCACGTGACAATTTTCGGCTTACATTAGCTGTATCAATCCGTAAAAGATAAGAGGGAGACTCTATCTATTTCAGTGCAGCACAATAACATAGCTCACGTTCTTGTTGATCCATGTTTAGGATCTTGAGACACTTTAGTCATCAGCTCCATTGTTCAAAACAAACTGAGAAGACTGCTTTACCACCACTATGCAGTTGAGAAAAGTATTGTCATTTTTCTGCATGTTAAATTTGAAAAATATAAATAAACCTCGTTTGATATTGGGAATAGTTCATACAGTTCGGGCTGATGTATCTTATGTTTACCTCACAAGGAGAGCTCACTTCACATATTCCAGCTTCTCTCTAAAAGTAGAATATTTTAATTAAGTTAATTTCGTTTGATTGCTGTGCCAGTCATTAGTTGGCATTACGATTAAATATATTATTTGGTTTATTATCATTTTAAATGATCTTGTCGACTTCGTCGTTACGCTGGGGTCTGGCGTTACGTTACGTTGACGGGACGAAATGTACTCACATGCACTGAGGTATGCGACGTCATAGTACCACTTGGTGCATGTGTTCCCCGACAATCTCTACTTAGGCTGTGTCCCAATACTCAAGTTGTCTGCTATTGACTAGCTGCTAGCTACTATGTGCTATGTGCTATGCACTACGGAGATTTGGGACATGTCTGCTTGATCACAGCCTCCATCATAGACTAGTGTTCTGAAACGCACTGGACTTACATGCTGGTACCAACCAAACCAACACTCAAGATGGCGGTGACCTGCTGCTCCTTGTAAGCTCTTTGCGCTTTAATCAGCTGTTTTAAATAAACAATACCTGAACGATTACGTTCATGGATGCGTCAAGAAGATAATATCGGCAGCGGCAAATTGACAATTTGAGACGAGGCCCTTACTGTGCGCCGGAGACCATGAACCGAGTTGTCGTTGCAATTCTCAGTCGTGATTACTACAGAACCAAACAACATATTCGCGTGAAAATAATTATCACAACACAACAAGATATTATGCTTCCCTCGTGGGTTGTGGTTTGAAGCGTCGAATTTGGCAAAGAATATAGGTCAAGCATAAAGTAGATTAAAGTCAAAGACAACCTACAATTTACATAACCTACAAATCCGATAAGCTACAATTTCTATAACTTCCTTGTACAAGTCGACAAGTCGGCCAATCTAGCAAGCACTTTCGTTGACTAGCTACTACAGACTTGATTGCTATGTGCTAAGCAGTATTGGATCACGACTTCTGACGTCACATCCGGTAAAGTAGTCGACTATCTAGTTCACTACGGCTGAAATTGTACTATTGGGACACAGCCTTAGTCAGTATAAGACAAAAATCCCCGATTCTTGGATGTCACGGGTAATCTCGAGAACCACTGGATGGATTTTGATGCGGTTTTCACCATTCTGTGAAGGATATCTCGAGGAAAGATTCTGTAGAAAACAATTTATATATGATCAAAGGAAGCCAAGCAGTAACGATTTCAGTGAAAAAGTCGAAAACAAACTTGGCGTCCGTGTGCTTCTTAAGCTTACGCTGGGCAAACCGTTAAAAATATCAATATACTATGAGTGTAAGAATTGGTCAGCATGAAAAGTTCTACAAAAAAGTCCGCGAGAGCATATCTTTAATTTCAATACATCGCCCACTATTGCGCCCTTATCCTATAGGCCCCAGGCTAAGTTCGCATGGTTCTTCGTCATGCAGAGTGTATATCGTTAAAATGAGCTTCAAATTACAGAGGAGATGGAAACCGGATTGCATATTATTTAATCATGGCAAGCGCCCGATCCGGGTTGGAAGTCGAGCTCATGTACGTCGCAGACAGTACCAGCGACGTATTGCCTAAAGTTTGCCAATACAGCGAAGTCTAGAACATATTTCTATGCTACGCATTGGCCAGAGCAGGTGCAACATTCCAAGGACTTCTTGGGAAGCTGACCTCAATAATTTGTTCTCGTATGTTCTACGCTACGCCGCATGTTAGCAAAGCCCCGCCCCTAAATCACTAAATAAATAAATTGTGACAATACGATAACACCCAGGATCGAACCCTTAACGTCATTAAACCTGGAATATTCCTAAGATATTTTCGCCAGTCATCAAACTGAATAGATCATCATGATATCATTAGATCGATGATCAAGGAAATTAGTTTCTTACGCCAACAGTCTGGGGTGGAGAGTTTGGTTGCGCTGGTAGGGATAGCGTCCATGTCGTCAGAAATAGTGCCAAGGGACGCAAGATGGATATTTATGGAAGCCACGATCGAACGTCGGTGACAATATGATAATAATACGGTCTTATTATCAATATCAATTTGCATATATTGTGAATATGGTGTGCGGTCTGAAAGAAGAGCTCCCGACAGCGTATGAAGATTAGTGTTGACCGCCGCCATGTGAAAGATATACCCCCGCACTCTCGTGGTCGCAGGAGTTAGTTGGCAGTAGTCTGGAGTAGTTTCGCGTGAGCAGTGCTGCGTAGTGAGTCAGAGTCCGATTCGCTAGTTGGTTGGTGACAAACGGCAGGTGAAAAAGATCGTCGCATAACTACGGGCAGTTAGCAGTGGGAGCACGCCGAACTAAAATAATATTGCACCACAATTTGTAAAGTACAAGGGGACGATATTTAAAGAGACATAAATTGTGTAAAATAAAGTATTCATATGCGGGAAAGCAATATATTCGCTCAAATTTGTATAGTAGACTTTCCACGCCAAGTGCAGAGACGGTGTTAGCAGACGCAGGAGTGAGGAAGACGTAGAAGGGCAATCGAGGTCCGAACCGGAGTCCAGTTGAACCGGCACGTCATCTGCGAGCTCACCATTCGAAGGGAAATACGCGCAGAATCGGTCAACCCACGGCATCGTGAAGAAAGAGCTAGTGAGATAGAAATACGTGTGGTTATATTGCGCAATCCCTGCAAAGTGTATAAAGTGTCTAGAATAATAAATTACGTGTTTATTAGGGTACTAGTATGTGATACCTTATGAAAGTGTCAATAATAGTTTGTGAAGAGAATCAAGTGAGACGCAGCGAAATTATGATGAAGAATTAATCAGTGTAATAATGTATTCAGTGATGATGTGTAATTGTGATATCATGTAGAGCCCTGGAGAGGAGCTGTGAAGGATCCCTGCTGAAAGGAATGATGGCAGCTGACAGGAGATCACGATGAGTACTAATCTTTGATTATATTAAGTCATTGTTTATGGGTGTATTCTTAGGATTACCATAGTTGTGTAAATAATATGTTAGTGATTAATTTTTGAAGTTAGATTTGAAGTTAGATTTATTTATTTATACCAAGAGCGGAAGAAAGAAGCAGGAGAAGTAGTGAAGGAAGAGAAAAAGAAATGGCTGGAGAAATGGACAGAAATGATGGAGGAGGACTGTGATGGCAGTAAGAAAGTGTTGTATGGAATGATAAAGGCAAAGAGAAGAGATACAGGGGAAAATGTCAGAATGGTGGACAGGAATGTAAAGGAGGTCGAAAATATGGAAGAAGTAAAGGTTATCTGGAGAGAATACTTCAAGGAACTCCTAAATCCAACTAAAACCAGCGTAGTGGACATTGTGGAGGAAGAAACAGACAGTGACCAAGACATTTCAGAGAAGGAATTGACATGGAAAGAAGTGGAGGAAGCATTAAAGAAGATGAAAGGGGGAAAGGCACCGGGAATAGACGAAGTGAGTGTGGAGATGGTGAGAGCAGCAGGGGTGATAGGAACACAGTGGCTCTTTCGAGTAATGCAAGTGATATGGAGGGAGAAGAAAATACCAGAGGACTGGAAAAGAGGGATAATAATACCCATATTTAAAAAGGGAAGTAGGAAGGAATGCAAGAACTACAGGGGAATTACACTCATGTGCCACTGCGCCAAAATATTTGAGAAGGTACTGGAGAGAAGAATTCGGACAGAAGTTGAAGATGGGCTGAGGGAAGAACAGTATGGATTCAGGCCAGGAAGGTCAACAGTTGACCTCATCTTTGCAGTAAGACAGCTACAAGAACACCATTATGAATATGGGAAAGATCTGGTGATGACCTTCTTGGATATTGAGAAAGCATATGATAGTATTAATAGAAACAAGGTATGGGAAGCAATGAGAGCAAAAGCAGTGAACAAGGAGACAGTGGCAAGAGTGAAAGCAATGTACGAGGGAAGCAAAAGCTGTGTAAAGGTGGGAAGAGAGAGAACGGAATGGTTTCAACTGGAGAGTGGTCTGAAACAGGGAAGTGCCCTCTCACCCCTGTTATCTATACTGGTGATGGATGAAATCATACGAAAAGTGGTAAATAGCATTGGGGAAAGGAAAATGAAGGCAATGTTGTTTGCTGATGACCTTCTGGTATGGGGAGAGGATGAGGAAGAAGTACAAGAGCAATTAGATGAGTGGGAGAAAGTAGTGTTATCATATGGGATGAAGTTCTCAGCACAAAAGAGTGAAGTGGTCATCACAACGAGGAAGAAGAACAGACTGGATATGGGCATAACACTTGGAGGACAGCAGTTGCAGAAAGTAGAATGCTTCAAGTACTTAGGAAGCATAATTGAAGAAAAGGGAGGCAATAGGATGGAAATAAATGAGCGGGGAAGGTGCGCAGATGGATTTTTCAAGAGTGTTAGGGGGATGATTTGGAATAAAGATGTACCACAAAAATGTAAAGGAATCATCTACAAGACCTACTTTGTGCCAATTTTGACATATGGTTCAGAAACATGGGTGATGAAGGAAAGGGACAAGAATAAAATACGAGCAGTGGAGATGAAGTTCCAGAGGAGTAGGGTAGGAGTGACAAGAATGGACAGAGTAAGGAATGAGAGAGTCAGGGAGATGGTAAGAGAGGAACCATTGCAAAATAGAATAGAGCGATCTAGGCTACAATGGTATGGACATGTGAGGAGGATGCAAGAGGAGAGGATACCGAAGAAGATGTTTGGAATGGAAATGACGGGAAGGAGGCCAAGGGGAAGACCAAGGGACAGATGGACAAAAGGAGTTAAGAAGAGTGTGGAGGAAAGAGGAGTGTGCTGGGACACAGTAAATGACGAGAGATGGTGGATGGACAGGAAACGATGGAGAGGCTTATGTTCCAAGCAGACCCGACCAGCGGTTGGAAACTGCTCAAGATGATGATGATGATTTATTTTGCTTAGATATGTGCGCACGTGATGACGCGACGCTGTTGATTTATTTTGAGATGCTTGGCAGAAATAACGCTCACATGTCGTACATGTTGGATACACTGGTAGGAATGTATGTTTATTTATTTGCTAAAGTATGTGTATTTCAGCCCAGGAAAAGACGGAAGAAGCCCAGAGTGAGGCATGTGGTTTTGGGTAAGAAAGAGAGAGAGAGTTTCTAACATTTTTTTTACGGACACAATAGTAGCACAAGTTATTAATAATAATAATAATATTAATAATAATAATAACACGAGTAATGGAGGGGAATTTTTAATTCCGTAATGCTGGTATTTTGATTTCACACCTGGTGAGATATTTATTTAGCTAAGTTACGCCCTGGGAGTAAGCTAGGAACGTTACCTTTGCGTCTCCAATATATTTGATCTAATCAGGTAAGATACGATTTGTGAGAGAGTGCACTGAACAACTGTCTGAGTGTTTTGGAACATGTATGAGCATTGGGTCGTGGTGATATGTAGAAATGTTATGATAAAGGCATGCAAAATATGGTATTGGGATGGTCCCATGTGATTTCAGGTAAGCTACGACGAATGAAAGAAAAAGAAAATGGTAAGGATTATGAAATATGTGCAGTTAGGCTGTAGCGGACATCGCCATGTGTCCCATGATGTCGCCAACTGAAAATAAAAAGGTAAGAAGTGTGTATTGAGGCATGCCATAAGATAAGAGGTAAAGCCGAACGGCGCTTGTAATTATTTAAGTGAAATGATGAACCACGATTGGGTATGTTCCAAAGTTTATACTACGCTCAGCTTCGAACAGGAGACCACTAGGCTTACGAGACTAGCTGCTCGTATTTTTTTCATTTCGCTTAGTTGGTGCGAGATTAATAGGATGTTTTTGGTTACCACTGGGTGTGTTAGCTCAACACATGTTTGTCCTAGGCCAAGGTCATTTAACGTTTTCCCTTTCGCTTTGGATAACGGTATTTCCGTCACTCCCCTCTTGGCCGTGTAGAGAGCCGAGCTTTTAGTAAATCATAGGTTTCCTGTACCGAGTTTAAGTCTGTGTTTGTTGAGCACATTTCTGAACTGATAATAATAACTTATCAAATAATGGTATATTGTAATAGGGTGCAGATACACAGTGACCTATCATGACCTAGCGTCCTCGCAGTGACGAATAATGATAATGATAATAATAATAACAATGATAATAATAATAATAATAATAATACTAATTATATAATTAATAGATTCTGTAAAAGGGTACGAATATCCATTGACCTTTTGCGTCCTAGCGTCATTGCAAACTAACATCACTGTGGGAATAATATTGGATAATACTAATAATAATAATAATGATAATAATAATAATGATAGTTATGTGATTAATTTGATAATGGTGTTCTACGCAAGGGTGCAGGTATTCATTAACCATTTGAGGTAGAAGTGTATTCTCTGTCTGATACTAGCGACGGTTGCAGATATGCCATGCCCGAAACAGGTAAGTCGAGGTCCTTACTTCGAGACCTATTTGTGTACATATTTTGTGAATATGTTTTGTAGATACAGTTGTGCCATGCCTTTATTTACAGTGTCGGGGAAACATCGTTGTTGCTTACACTCATCGTTGTTTTCGAATGTTATTTGTCACCGTACGAAGTGTGAGCATAGAATATTGTTTTAGATCCCTTATTTGGGGGTGGATCTAAAAGGGAGAGTTGCTGTACTAATTTATGAGTTTGTGCCTAAATAAGGGTAGCTCCCCTTGACAGGGCAAGCTGACCAGTGTAGTGTGTTGTGGTGTGCTAGGAACTAGGGGGCGTTCCTATAAAGACTGTAAATGTGGTTTAAGGGATGTAGCCTTAGCACGCGGGTCGGTGTACTAGTCGCCCAGCCGGCTACTTATTATATAATCACCTTGCTAGTGTCAGCGGTTCGGCACGCGCTTCAATTGAGCACGCTAGCCGCTGTGAGGAATACAAGGACGTCTGAGTTGGCGTTATTACTACGGTGTGTCACGTCCGACTGTGACGGGAGTAAGGAAGGACGTGGGGACGTGAAGAAGAGTGTAGATCAGTAATGCAAGTGTAAGAGACTGACCAAGTGTTTATTGGTCAGCAATGAGTAACTGTTAGTCCCTTTTAAGGGATCTTGTGATGTTATAATGTGAGTACAAACTGTGGGTGTTAGGTTACAAAAATAGGATTCTGAACACTGACTGACTGACTCACCTCGGTTGACACTGTCGTTAGCCTCCGGCTGTCTCGTCGAAGCACTGATGATGGAGAGATTCTCGTGACCCACTTAAGGCACCTTTTATACCTTTAGCCTCTGTTCTGTCAGCGCGTTGTGGCATAGTTGAACCAGTTTGTAGTATGTCGCTGTGTGTCATAATTACGCAAGGGTTGAGCTGCTTTATGGAGTAGCCAGCTGCCCTTATAGTATTGATGGATATTGGGTAGGCTTTTAAAGGGTTGCCTTTTATGAGATTTAGACAGATGATGGGGGGGATGATCTCTAAGGGGTGCATACCCCTTGGGTATTGTACAAGCCTCTTCCTCCATTTGGTCGCGTCCTCGCGACCGGGAAGGGCACTTGGGGTTGGGATGTTGTCGTAGTAGTTTTTGAATCCCCCTCGTCTCTTCTGGTGGTGGCGTCGTAAGCGTCGTCGTATGGAACGGGTGTCGTCGTGCAGAAGTGTAGGTGTGCGGTCAGCCCGTGTTCAGAGGGGAGGGTTATGGGGTGTACATAGATATATATGTATATAAATTTTACATTGCATGGTGAAATGTGCATTAACATTGTTGAATAAAGAAAATAATTGCTATTGAGGCACAATCGCCATTGCCGTTGTCGGCATAAAAAAGAAAAAAAAACATGGTTATACATGGTTACATAGTTGTGCAGGGAGGAAAAACCCAGGGCCGAACGGATGATTGCGTCGTCCGCCCTATCTTGGGGAAAAAGTGCTCCCCGCAATAAAGAAGATAGGAGAGAATAGAAAAAAATGGGTGTTCCAGGGTATAATTTAAAGGAAATATTTAAAATGTATTTATTGGTGTGGGAAAAACGGAACACCCTGACAAATGGGGAAGTTAGAAGAGAGAAAAATGAAAGAAAACAATTCACAGACATTGGTTACGTGTTACCTTAGCAAACGAAACAAAACAAAACAAAAATATAGACATCGTGTACACGTGAACTTGATAAACAGACAAAAATATATATAGAGTTTAATGTATTATGTTGCGATGCTGACATTTAGTAATTTCAATTGGAATAATTGCCCGTGGGCGCATGAATATGTATGTAGTTTACTCTTTAAAATTATGAACTACAATGACCTTATGTCTACTTAAGCGCGCTAAACCCTTATAATTCTAGTTTTTGTTTGGATCCTCGCGTGCACGCTACCTGTTTGTACGTACGCTTGCCGTATCACGGCTGATCCTATACGGCCACCTCTTGGCACGGTTGAGTGGTCGTACCGCTTGCAGTGTATTCTTAATACCTAGTCTGTGAAGCATCCTCTGTGGGTGAATGCTTGCACACTTGGCCATGAGGGTCGCCGCCACATGCCGGTTGCGCCCTCATCGCCGTAAGCTGCGTCGCATTTTGACGCTTCAAGTGTTTTTGTTTTATGTAGATCTGCCAGCAAGCTTGATGCCCCACAGGCATCATTCCCGCTGTGCAGATTATTGACGTGTAGCTGTAAAAAAAAATGTAGTGAGTGTGTAAGTGAGAATGAATGTTAAATGGAGGTTAGTATGCACAGGTATAATACTACAATAAGGGGGCATTAAATAGCATGTTGCTGCTATCTGGCAGCAAAATCATAATTACACGTGTCATATTCTAGGTGACAATGCCTGCAAAAAAAAATGGAGAGGTTAACAAAACATTGAAATTCCCTATTCCATATGCCGCTTCCTGTGGCAGCGTTGCCACAGTCTGAAGCCCCTTTTTACCTGTGAAAAGAATGGCATGGTTATTATTACTCGATATATGGCCGGGCTTACCCTATATGGTGCCGTGACGTCATTTCCTAATGTGTTGTAGTATTGGGCTTACCCTGGCAACGAATTTGGGCCGCCAGGCGCCGAAATTTTACCTCAATATATGTATTAAAAAAAATTGTCTTAAATGTAAGACTATGCTACATTATAATAACTTATCATGAATTATCGGACTTACCCTGATGACGGATTTGTGGGTCATCAGGCGCCGAACGGCGTTCTCTTATACCACTTATTCTACTTATGGTATATATATAAAAAAAAACTACATCTAAGCCGAGAGGGTTGCCTTAATCTATGGCCGAAAGATGCTGTGCTGAATTGCAACAGTGTTCATTAAATTTGCTTAATCCTAGGTTGCGTGTCAAATGCAACCGTCTATAACTAAATTTGGCCTAGGACGATCGCCTGGGGCAATTAAATCCCCAGATCACCACCCGCACGAGCCCCAGAAACACCGGTTGTCTCTAGGGTCGCTAGATTCCGTCCCCTTAAGTCTAGTGTCGACGTCTATTACTAGGATTAATCTATCCGCGGGCGGCTTACGGTGCCACTAAGCTAACCGTTCCGCCCGCTGTAACTTCCTTGTCGTGCTCGTTTTGCCGTTCCGATTAGTCGTAGGTGAGCCGCCCACTTGGCTCCTGTGAGGGGCGCGCAATGCCCCATCTCTTAATGCACTCTGACTGCCCGATGCGTCGTCATTTATGTGGGCATTGGACAGTGTGGTCCCATGGCATAATATCCTCCGGGAAGAAAGCGTCCGGGGAGTCCTCTTCGCCTGTTTCGGCCGCAATATTTGTATTCGTATGTCCTCCGGGAAGTGAGCGTCCGGGGAGTCCTCTTCGCCTTAATCGGCATTGCTGGGTTGGCCCACTGAACCCTTTTGAGTGCCCGCTATGCTACTCATTTAAGAACTCTGGCGACCCGTTGTCGTCCATTTACGTGGGCGCAGGACCGAATGAGCGCGTACATTCCATATATATATATTCATATTTCATTCTGCATTATTGATTACCGTCGTGGTCTTCACCTTCACCTCGCGGGGTAAGGACTTGTCGGATCTAGGATTGGTCCTGCTGAACCCTTGGATCCTGCTTCACTCCTGACGAATAGGAGTCTGACTCCCCGCCATGGAAGTCCTACTTACGTAAATTTAACTAACAGTCTAGTCATAATATGGTCGTCTCTAGGGATAGCTCCCGAGGCCGACGCGGAGTGAGCTATTTCTCCCGCCATTCTCAGAAAGTCTCCCTGCAGGTCTTGGCTTCGACGACCGTGGCTCAAAGTGGGTTTAGCATCCCTTCCTCCCAGGGGCGGTTTATGCGCACCTAGGATTCCAGAGCTTGCCCGACCAGGCCGCGAATGCTTTGACCTTACGTGGTTCGTCTATTTGGTCTAGTCGTCAGTAATTTGATTTGTCGAGCCAACTGGGGTAAGGGTTGTCATTACCTACCCCAGTTCTGCCCCTAGTGTTGTGCTTTTGACCTTTGGCTAACGCCGGTATCATCAGCCAGGGTGTTTCAGATTCCCTTTTTTTTTTTAAATATAGGTGTAACCTGTGTAAAAAGTGTCAAATGTAAAATACTTCCAGTGTGGTGGGCTGGTAAAACCTCTACATACGTAGACTACTTTAGGCTACCTGTGCTATATCAGCTTCTCCAGCGATAATGCTCTTTTTTAACCTTGATGGAGGTGTTAGTAGGGTCTGTGGCGTCAGGTACCCTGTTATTGTGATCTGGGGGTAGTTATCTGTAGAGTGGGTTAAAGCAGGGTAGGAGGAGGTTGCGCACTTCCGAATTCCGCGTTAGTGGCGGCCTGGAACCGGTTTTTGTGCTAGGATGCTCCTACAGTGAGTGGAACGGGGCAGGTAATTCCCGGGGTTGCAAAAAATAAAATAAAAATCCATGCCGGTCTGATATCAATATCCCCTGGTGAATGGATGGGATATACATGCATGCGTCTGGATATGAGGCGTTTGCACTCATGTATGGATAGGTGTAGGTTGAGGCATAATACTAATATATTTCCCTCTCATGCGGGATGATTTAAATTTAAAAAAAAAAATGGTTAGTATTTATTACTTATGGCCTCATCTCTCAGATGGAGATGTGCATTACGCTTAGTTGGTGTTGGCCGATGCACCCCTCTCATTCAGGTGATAGCGGTGGGGCTCAGGGCGTAGCATGCCCTTTCTGTAAACACATGAAGTTTACCAACCCTTATGTATACTTTGTAGTGTAGTGTAGCTGTTTATGGTCGTGTAGATGTGTTTGCGTTGTTTATGTCAGGCTTGAGAAGGTTATGGGAAGGGAGTAGAGTGGGACGCTGTTAGCATGTTCTCTTGTCATCCTCCCTTGGTCCATGTTGGTTTTCTATCCGCGCTTTGGGATAGCGAAGCTTCACGACCTACTCTGGTCCGTTATAGGGCTAAGTCCTAGTCGCCTGGAATGATTTGTTTCGGGACTAGGGTCGCAAAAAGAAGTTGTTAAGGGGAGGTCCCGTTTCCTCAAAGTCCCTATGTTCGCCCCTGATTGGTGAGCGCGTTTGTGTGTGTGTGTGTGACTACGCTCCGCTACACCACGCGGACGCCTGGTCTGCTGTAGAGCTAAGTCCTACTGTGTATATTGTGTATGGGTAGGAAGCGCCCGTGGCCTGCCAACGTCTTTACGAACGTGCTACTCTGGGCCTGCGACAAGTTTTGGTCTGTGACGTCTGCTTGTTGATAAATGCTTTCGCAGTGTTGAAAAATGTATAGTGTTATGATTGTTCTGCATTTGTTTATTCATGGTCACTGCCACTACACAATCGCGTTTTGTCATCGACAGTGTTGCAAAGTGGCTAAGTCTGCAAGTCATCAGTTTGTGTGTGTAACTTCAGGCCGGGATTTTATGTAGGTTAACCACTGTTGCGTGTTTTTCTGCACGTATGCCAGTGTGGTCATTGTGTTAAATTCCTGGCGGCCCGATGTGGTAATCCGCCCTGCTACTATTGCCGTTGTGTGGCCATTATTCCGTAAGACCGTTGTCTTACGAAATTTATATGTCTCTGTCTGGAAAGTCCATTTTCCCTGTCAAGTGTATTTCTGGAATTTTATGCCTGTCATTTGGCCGCAGGAATGTAGTATTATCTGTCTAAGCCGTTATATGGGCCAATTTTGGTGTGATTGGAAGGCCGTCTGCTTGTTTTTCCCTGGCGTGCAATTTTCTCTGGGGTTCGAACCCGTGTTCTATGTAATTCTCTGTGTTATATGTCTGCGTTGTTCATGTTCTGCGGGCATTCTGCCTGTATTTTGTTTGTGTTTCTCGTACCGAAAATACCGTTGTTTAGTTAGTTTTCGGTACGAGGTTTTTTGTGTGTGGACATGGGTTCGAAGCCGGTTGTCTGTAAAGATTTGGTGGCCATTTCTGTGCCGCCTACACTATGGCAAATGGGCTGTGTGTTTTTCTATGCGCAACCCCTAGTATACCTTCCTGCGAGGAGTTTGCTTATTTTTGCCCTCTCCTCGTAGTGTAAATTTTGAAGATATAGGGTTCTTAGGTTGGCTATGAATGATTCCGTGCAGTGTGCTTTGGGAACTGTCGTCTGTAAGGCTCGCAGTTTATCACTGACGTCTGCTTTAATGCTGAGTATGAGGGTGTCGGGTTGCAATGTCTTGCGCGGTCGCTTGTTTACTTGTTTCGATAACGCTGTGTATCCGAACATGTGTTCTTAATCAGCCTGCTTTTCTGTTAGTGCTCTTCGCATTATAAAAAGGCAAGAGGGGAATTTTGTGGTTTAACGTGACCATTTCTAGAGATCGTGTGCCACGGGATTTCCGTTCTACTTGGAATCCAAACCACAGGCCATGGCATTTCACTTCGGAAATCTCATATGCATTGGCCGTCTGCAAAAGAACCTTCCATTGCCTACACTTGTGTCCCCGAGTGTTGTGTTATGTATACCTATGTATAAAATATATATATAGTTTATTTGGCCATTTTTCTTTCTTGGGCTAAATGTGTGAAACAAAAAAAAAATATTTATGCCCCGCTCTGCATTAAGAGAGCACATTGAAAGAAAATAATAGTAGGTGGCGTTAGTCTCTAAAAATTATGTCGTGAGCACTATGTTTTTGAAAAAAAATGGTGATTGGGACCTGAGTGTAGTATTTACCATTTTGGTAACGTGAGTACTCCCGTAATCTGGTTACGTCTCAGGGGAATCTACCGACACTGTCTAGTACACCTTAGGAAGGCCATTGCCAGACGTAACTGATACCCTTGTATCCACGTCACGAGCACAGCCAGTGCACTGTGGGAGTCAAACCTGCCTATCAAAGTAATTGTAACTCACCAAAATGACAGTGTCTCATCCCGGTGTGCAATTGGGCTTTTTAGTTGGTTAAAGCACACCTCCCAAAATTTTTTTTTTTTTTTGAAACTAGTTTGAGATTCTTAATTCTTGCCACACTTACGGCTTTCGCCCGCAACAGGAGAATCTGTCAAACTGTGGAACCATAACGTAGAACGTCTAGTCATTTCTACTTAGAAAGACTCCCTTAAGCTCTATGCTGTGATTTTATGCCTAAGTTGTGTTCAAAATATCTCTTTCCGGCCTTAAGCCTGATGGGCTTTCACTTGGCTTAGTGATGGCCTAATAGAAAGATGCCATGGTTCCCAAAAAAAAAACACAGAAGGATTTAAAATTACTCACTTCTAATTTGGCCATGTTGCCCTGTATATACATAAAATACGAGAAAAAAAAATGCGCAGTTTATGTTTACTATGTAATTGTCGGTCTATTTTCTGATATCTCCCGCGTGAAAGAACTTGTGTGGCCATTTATGATGGGGGAAGTGATGTTATTTTATTTCTTTGGCCTTGGTGGAAGTCGTTATCGTCTTTCGAGCTTCAGTGCTCAGAAAGGTGAAGGGTTTTGCCCTGTTACGATATTATAGGCCTCTGAAATCCATTGAGGTGTTTCTTTGCTGTTTTCCGGCGGAATTTCTAGCAAAGTAAGCCTTGCCCTACTTCCACCGTAGCGCGTGTTTCTAGGTCTAAGTGTACCTGTATTTAAGGGCGTTATTGCGCTTGGCGCTATCTTAGCAGATTTTACGGGAGTGTATGTATGTTTGACTGCGAGGTTTTGTGGGGTGGGTAATAATACCTTTC
Source organism: Meconema thalassinum (assembly GCA_946902985.2). NCBI lineage: Eukaryota > Metazoa > Arthropoda > Insecta > Orthoptera > Tettigoniidae > Meconema > Meconema thalassinum. Next base: position 2,131,847,868 of record OX336388.2, on the reverse strand, counting down.
CTAATCCCCGTGTATTGTATGGTAATGCCTGTTTAATCTGTATGTGCGTGTACCGTGCATCCTGAGGGACTAATGCCGGTGTTCGCCTCCGTTCTGGCAAATTTGCCCTTTGAACTGGCGGTGAAGGCCGCTTAAGTGCCTGTTTTTGTCCTGCCAATGTGGTGTCGTGTAGCCTGTCCGCTTTCTGGCCCGTGGCCACGGCAGACTCCTGCCACTGTGTTAGCCTATCTGTGTGAGTGTATGTAGGCTTTATATGTGGTAGGTCAGGCTCTACGTCGTCAGCCCATGACGAGGTTACCTCCTGTTGTCCCTCTGTCGTATTATGTGTGATTGAAGGTCCTGGCTTCAACTCCCTCTCGTTCATCCGGTCCGAGGGGATTGTTCTAGGCTCTTCCCCTCGGCTTGGCAAAATTGCCTTCCGATCCGGAGCTGAAGGACGTGTGTCTGTGTAGGATGTATTCTTTAGTATGTTGGAGCCTAACCTGGCCGTCTCCCGGACTGTGGCCACGGCGAACTCCTTCCATTCTGTGGCAGTACGTGGCGAGAGGGACATCCTCGCAAATTGTCGAGTTAGCGTATCTACGCTTATGTCCTCTCTCGGCTGGGCTGGTGGCCCTACCATGAACTCAAAAATGGCCTTGTTGGTTTGGAGTTCACGGTATTCGTCCCAAATTTGGGTGTACTGCCTATTGAGGCATATGGCCAGTTCAGCGACTTTGGTGTCCTGAGTCCCTATCCGTCTGTGTTCCGTGATGAGTGTTTCCCATTGTTGGAACATAAACTCGTGTCGACAGTGTAGTTGCCAGTGTGCTTTTATGATTTGTGTGCGGAGGGTGGGGATTTTCGCTCGAATCTTGCGATTCTTAGCACTGCGGAGTGGCCGGACAAGGGCTCTTATGATCCGCATGTACTGGGCGTGCAGGAGCTGCTGAAACCTTCTGAGGTAGTCCTGCCTAGTTTCAAAAACTCTATGCCAGGCAATTAATTCCTGGTACTCCCCAATGCTCCTTAGCACAGCTAGGCGGTATAGGGGGGCCATGTTGAATGGAGTGTATGTGAAAAAATAATAAAAAAAAAATCTGTGCGTGTTTTGACAGTGTATTCTTATATTTCTCTGATTCTGTATGGGGCTGGGGGGTTGGTTTGTTAAGAATTTCCCCTGTGTAGCTAGTTTGGAGCACTCAAAAAAAAAATGGTGCTTTTTATTTGGGGGAAAAAATTTTCTCACTAATTTGCTTGGCTTTTTGCGGTACGGAAGGGGTCGTTTTACCTACGAGGGCTCGTTGGTTGAGTCCCTTTTCTCTATGCGTAGGACCCCGCCTCCACCAGTGTTTTAGATCCCTTATTTGGGGGTGGATCTAAAAGGGAGAGTTGCTGTACTAATTTATGAGTTTGTGCCTAAATAAGGGTAGCTCCCCTTGACAGGGCAAGCTGACCAGTGTAGTGTGTTGTGGTGTGCTAGGAACTAGGGGGCGTTCCTATAAAGACTGTAAATGTGGTTTAAGGGATGTAGCCTTAGCACGCGGGTCGGTGTACTAGTCGCCCAGCCGGCTACTTATTATATAATCACCTTGCTAGTGTCAGCGGTTCGGCACGCGCTTCAATTGAGCACGCTAGCCGCTGTGAGGAATACAAGGACGTCTGAGTTGGCGTTATTACTACGGTGTGTCACGTCCGACTGTGACGGGAGTAAGGAAGGACGTGGGGACGTGAAGAAGAGTGTAGATCAGTAATGCAAGTGTAAGAGACTGACCAAGTGTTTATTGGTCAGCAATGAGTAACTGTTAGTCCCTTTTAAGGGATCTTGTGATGTTATAATGTGAGTACAAACTGTGGGTGTTAGGTTACAAAAATAGGATTCTGAACACTGACTGACTGACTCACCTCGGTTGACACTGTCGTTAGCCTCCGGCTGTCTCGTCGAAGCACTGATGATGGAGAGATTCTCGTGACCCACTTAAGGCACCTTTTATACCTTTAGCCTCTGTTCTGTCAGCGCGTTGTGGCATAGTTGAACCAGTTTGTAGTATGTCGCTGTGTGTCATAATTACGCAAGGGTTGAGCTGCTTTATGGAGTAGCCAGCTGCCCTTATAGTATTGATGGATATTGGGTAGGCTTTTAAAGGGTTGCCTTTTATGAGATTTAGACAGATGATGGGGGGGATGATCTCTAAGGGGTGCATACCCCTTGGGTATTGTACAATATTCTTATTATTGCATTGATGCCAATTTGCATATAGTCCAGCGTTCAATTTTAGCCTTTGGTTTTTGTCTTATATAAGAGGATATTTGAGGGGATATTGCAAGCATCTCAGTTATTGTATATTAGTACAGTTAACATACACCCATAAACTCTGACAGACAGTATCGAATTCGAGACCTGAAATGAGGTATCGAATCTTGAGTTCGATTCTTGGATAATCGTGTTCTCATGCATTGGTGTTTATTATAATATGCCAGTATAGCATATCTCAAGTCCTATTGTGGTGTACATCTGTTGCATACACGAGAGCTCATAAATAAATGTACCAATTTTATATCCATAGAATAAAAAGGGGGCAAGGCTTGTGTTAAGAGTTTGGATGCATAAGAAGTGTATCTTTATGAGAGTACTTTTAATCCATACAAGGGATCATGCAGGCGATATTGCCAGATTATATTAAGATGTTGGATCATGTTTGGAAAGCCCTTGCTTAATAGTGTGATGCACGAATGATTTAGTTAAAGTAATGTTAATTTACATGGTACATTACGTTATGGTGAGATGACATGATACTTGATGTAATGAGCTCACAGTGTGGAATTTTCAATGAGTACAATACTGATTGTAGTGAGATCAGATCATAATTTTGCTTACGTGTTTGATCAAAGATGGATTAATTAATTTATGTAATTATTAATTTGAATAAGTTGTTAATGGTCTTTAATTAGATTGATATTTCCCAATCGGGATTCAATGATTTGATTGATCGCTTTGATCCACTTAATTAATCAAATTGATTGTGTAATTAATTTAATTGATATCCAATTAATTAAATTTTGATTTTGATCATTTTTTTAATTCAATTTTGTTATTTTTGGAATCCGTTTGGATTGATTTTGATAATTTGTGATTTTGAGTAGATTATTTTGGAGTTTTAAACTTATTTTGGATTTGCTTCAGAATTTCATGATTTATTAGTTTACTTTCACCTTAATTCATTTCTCGTTAAGATTTTTGATTTTCTTATTTGGATATTTTGTTTTACTCTTTCTTTTTTTTTGGTTTGTATTTGTTTATTTAGTGTTAATAAAGTTTGCTTTCCTTTTATTTTGAATTCTGTGTGTGATGAATCATTGATCAGCCCTATCGATCTTCCAAATGGTGTATGCCAGGACAGTTATTAGCTTCAAGTAGGAACGCTCCGCCCCCGAGGAATGAATCCTGTCCTGAAGGTCCTATGTTCAAAAGGGTACATAGGGCATGGGTAGATTGTTATCTATCCTTTCGTCGAATTTCTTTTATTTATGGAAGATCATAGTGGTTAACACACACAGACGCATTCGGGTGACCTGCATACTATGATTTATTGTGTGATGCCTATTCGTACGGCATGGTAGATGCGTTTGAGCTTCATGCATCCGTATGGGGTCGATATCCCGAAGTATCCCCGACGGCATTAGCTGCCCCGGCGGGAATCCAAACTAGGGATAATCCCGCGAAACCCGGCCATCCGTGGTGGAGTGGCCGAACCGTGGCGCCCAACGTGATAGGGGCAGATGCTTGAAGCATTCGTGGAACTCAATCAATTAACAGTTACTGTGTTTCAGAATTATTGCTATTTTAACATTTTAATTACACAGTAAGCTGAATAAAACCCTTTAAAGTTTCGATATTGAGTTTCCATGAGGGACTCATAGAGCCTTATTTGGTGAGGTTTACGGAAGGCATTAATTTCTTTGTAAAATTGATGTTTTTCAAGAGTCCACGAAATTTTGTTGTTGTATACGGGGATTAGATTTTTTTACTTTATTAACACTGCGCGATTAATTACTTAAATTCAAGAGAGGAGGATATTGTTTGGTTGAAACAGATACTCATTGAAGGATTCACATGAAGGATTGAGATGTGCTATGCATTTGTGTAGTTGTAGTCGTTGTTCAGCATGGGTTGGTGCAGCTCCGTTTATTTACATTGATTGTAATGGCGTCTTTAGAAGACATTAAGGCTCTGATGGAGCAGATGAGTGGAGAACAATTAGCACAGTTAGCACAACAGGGAGCGCAATTAACAGAACAGATAGCGCAGTTGAAGGTTGACAACCAAGAACAGTTAGCACAACAGGGAGCGCAATTAACAGAACAGATAGCGCAGTTGAAAGTTGAAAATCAAGAACAGTTAACACAACAGGGAGCGCAATTAACAGAACAGATAGCGCAGTTGAAGGTTGAAAATCAAGAACAGTTAACACAACAGGGAGCGCAATTAAGAAACGACATTCAAGAACAGATAACACAACAGGGGGCTTACTTGACACAACAATTAGGTCAGTTGAGGGTTGACAATGAGACACAATTCGATGACATTAGGTCGGAAATGAGTCGAATAAGTCGCACCTGCGAACAAAACAATGTGCAAATGCGAGAACACAGGGCTGCAATTGAGAGTCAGGTCGATAGTCTTACCCAGAGAATAACAGCTTTGGAAATCGGTACACAGGCACAGATATCCACAGTTGAGAAGGGGCTCGTTGCTGCACGAGCAGACATTGATGAGTTACAAGACGGCCACATGGAAACATCAACTAGAATCGAATCAGTTGAGATTGACGTTTCCAAGTTCAAAGAAGAAGTCAAAGAAACCTGGCGAGTGATAAGAGAGGAATTAAAGGAATGTCAGGAAGGAAAGGGTGAGGCATGGATTCAGGATAGAGAAGATCTCAGGAGAGACAGGGAGATGGCATACGAGGACCTTCGTAAGGAAATTAAGGAAGAAAATAAGAACACGTTGCGAGAATTTGGGGAAGATAAAAAGAGACGTCACAGAGTGGAAATGGATCTGTTATCTCGACTCGAGAAACAGGAGAATAAGCAGGCCAAAAATGAAGTAAAGATTTCGATACAAGATAGAGCCATAACTGACCTACAGATGGGGACGGTCAGACCAGCAACAGAGACCCATAGAGCGGATAAAATAGGATTCCAGGAACAGCTCAACCTCGGAGATGATGGGAGGCCCTATAGTCCTGAATTTCGAGACATAAGAGGACAGACGTCAACGCCGGTGGAGCAAAACATGACTACTCAAGTGGTGCAAGTCATCCGGATGAATGACGATCGGCCAAATAAATTTTCTGGCACAACAAACGTCACGCCAAAAGGTTTTCTCCGGGAGGTAATGGAGTATATAAAGGAGACCAAGGTTCCTGAAGACCGTCAGCTAAGAACAGTGGAAAAGCTTCTGACTGGTAACGCTGTACAGTGGTTCAGGAGTTTCCGTTACACATTCAACACCATGGAGGAATTCCGGGAGGTATTTTTAAAGAAATACTGGAGCTTATCAGCTCAACAGAATTTGCGGGCTTAGTTATACGCTCGTCGATACAGTACGACATCCCCAACGAAATACTCTGAGTATTTCATAACCCAATTGCATAGGATGAAGGAACTTGACATGCCACCGTCGGAGGAGGAAATGGTAACAGCAATTGAAAAACAGCTACCACTTGCGGTACAACAGATCATGGCGACGGCAGATGTAAAAACCGCGGTGCGTGCAGAGGAAATACTTCGCCATTTGGATGAAACCACGGTGCACAGTCCGCAACGCACACATCGGACAGTAGAAAACGTCAATTCGGCTGAAATCTCGGAGCCACTTTGTAAACGACGAAAAGGAATGAATGCTGACGCCATGGAAAAACAAACGAGATGGGAACAACAAGGACGCCAGAATCCTGGATATGGAACCCAACAGCCTGAGATGCCTCAGAATGCTGGATGGAGACGCGAATGGAAATACAGCGGAACACGGAGAGCGGATAGAGGAACATCTAGGCCCAACCCTTGGAGAGGAAGAGGTTTCTGGAGAGGCAGATCCTCATGGACTCGAGGAGGAAGACCATGGCAAAATCGGAGGCCGCATCCATCGCATCAGGAAGAGATGGAACGATGGCATCGAGGAACACAAAGATACCTGGATGAGCTCCAAGCCCAAGATTTACGGAAGGAAGAAGAAGAGGATAAGTGGACGAGAGGTATGGAAGCGAGGCAGAATCCGGACGTAGTGGAAACTGGGGCCGAAAGTCTAGAATTTCAGGCTAGCCAGAGGTCTAGAGGACAAAACACTAGGGAAGCGTCCCAAGATTTAAAAAAACGTCAATTTTAGGCCATCAGGACGATGCAGACAATCTAAATGGGTCGTATAGATACATGGTTGTCGCTCAGATAAGTGACTGGGTGGTGAAAGAAGAGGAATTGACCGAGGATCTAAAGGGGCCAGAAATCAAAGTTATTAGAGAATTACCGGTCATACATGCCCGAGTAGGAGGCTTAACTGTCAAATGCATGGTGGATACAGGAGCTAGCATTAGCATAGTCTCACAAGCATTGGTGAATGAGTTGGGAAAGCATTTTAAGATCCCAATCTTGCCCCTGTCCAATGTCAAAATTAAAGGTATCATTCCAGACAAATCCACCACATGCAAATTTCAAACTTTTCTAGATATTGACGTGCAAGGGTACAGCATGCCACACCCATTCCTCATAATGAGAAAAGTAAGTTATAATGTCATCTTAAGGGCAGGCTTTATTCGGGAATATGGTGCCGTCATTGATTTGGCCAATAGAATCATCCAATTTAAAATTGTGGACGAGGACCGTGCCATGAAGATCCCGTTGAATCCGGACGTTTCCAGAAATTCGGAAGAGATATGGATGGTGCAGAGTTGCAGCAGGTTGAATCAACGGCTCAATGACATTGACGACGAATTAATAAGACCCGAGATATGGACCACGACCACAGAGGATGAGGTCGAAGGACTTGGGGCGAAATTTGCAGAGAAAATGCAAGAGGCAAAAATTAGTGATGACGATCGGATAAAGCTGGGGGAGATATTGAAACGGCATCGACAAGTTCTTGATTCTAAGCCCGGGAGGATCAAAGGGTTTAAATATGCGATGCAAATTAATGACTGGTCACCTTTCAAGAAAAAGGCATACCCTGTTGCTGAAAAATACGTCAAAGAAGTTGCCGCGACTCTGAAGAAGATGGAAGAAGGAGGTGTGATCGCCAAGATGGCTACTCCCTTTGTGAACCCCTTGGTGGTAGTTTTGAAACCCAACGGGACAGTGCGAGTCTGTTTGGACGCACGAGAAATAAACGAGAGATTGATCCCAGAATATGATCAGGCTCCACCAATCAAGGAGATAATCCGAAAGTTCAGGAACAAGGTCTATTTCAGTTCAATTGACTTAACGAGTAGTTATCATCACCTGGAGTTGGATGAAAGATCACAACTGCTCACAGGGTTTCTGTTTGATCAGCAGACCTATGTATTTCAGAGGTTACCATTTGGCATTAAGACGGCCGGGTCGGCGTTAATCAGGGCTCTCGAGCGTAATCTGACGCCAGAAGTCAAGAGCATAACCACCCGATACGTGGACGACATCTTACTGGCTTCTGAAGATTTGGATGAACACTTATCAAACTTGGAGAAGTTATTAGCTAACCTCGAACAGGCAAATTTCAAAATCAACATTGAGAAGTCTCATTTTTGCCAAAGAGAAGTCTTATATTTGGGTCATGTTATTGATGGTGAAGGTATCAGCCCGAATCCAGCTAAATTGGAAGCAATTCGGAACTTCCCGAAGCCTACGAGAGTGAAGAATGTTCGCCAATTTTTGGGCATATGTAACTTCTTCGCTGATCATTGTCCGGGGTATACAGAGATAATGGCTCCACTCCAAAATATGCTGCACAAGAACAACCGATGGGCATGGAATGATGAATGCGATAGCGCTTTTAGGAAGGCCAAGGAATTATTAACCGGAAGCATTAAGTTGGGTTACCCTGATTTTACACGTCAGTTCATCATACAAACTGACGCATCACAAATTGGAGTCGGTGCGATGTTATACCAGGAAGACCCGGAAAATCCTCAGACTAAAACTTACCTAGCTTTCGCAAGTCGCAAATTGAGGACACATGAGATGAATTATACTATCACAGAGCGAGAGTTGTTGTCTATAATATTCGCTCTACAACGGTGGAGAAAAATTGTGTATGGATTCAAAATTCTCATCAGAACAGACCATAGAAGCCTGGTTTTTCTATTGAAAACGCCGATGGCAGGAGAAAGGGTCAACAGGTGGTCGCTGTACGTCCAGCAGTTTGACATCACCATTGAGCACTATCCGGGAAGACTCAACCTAATACCGGATATTCTAAGCCGAAATCCAGATCAAGAGGATCAGATTGAGTCTGTGAACCAAATTGAACTCACCCGGTCAGATCAAGAATTTTTGGAAAAATTAGGGGGTATCAAAATTGAGCAAGAGAAGGATCCTTGGATGAACATGATCATAAATTACTTCAAGAAAAAGTTACAGCCTGGAACTCCCGCATTCATCGAGGCAGAGAAAATTTCTGATAATTATATGTGGTATAACGAATTGTTACACAAGTTCGTAGACGCAGATCGTACCAAATTGAGGATTATGGTGCCGCCCTCATTGCAAAAAGGGTTGGTGTGGCACGCACATCGTATTTCAGGTCATGGTGGAATTGACAAAACTAGCGCTTTAATCCAGGAGACATTTGTGTGGCCGAAGTTACGTGAGACCACCCAAAGAACACTAAAGACGTGTGACCAATGTCAAAGAGTGAAGCCCAACTCGTTTTTGATGAAACAGTATCCGAAACCATTATTGCCTCAAAAGCCGTGTGAGCTCATCGCCATGGATGGATACGGTCCATTGCCCAAAGGCAGAAGGGGATGTAAATACATCTTGGTCAGCATAGACGTATTTTCGAAATACGTGGTCTTATGCCCTCTTCAGAAGATGAATACCCGTCAGGTTTTGAACCGAATCAAAGCTAAAGTAATTCCTTATTTGGAGAGATAGAATTTTGCCTCACGGACCACGGAAGTTATTTCATCAGCGCCGAATTTAGACGAGAACTGGCAAGGTTGAATATTCGACACGTCCTAAGCTCTGTTCGTCACCCGGAGGGAAATCCGTCGGAACGAATTATGAGAGAAATTGCCAAGTTCTGTCGAATATACTGTCCACAACAACACTGGAAATGGGTGGATGTATTGCCGATAATCGAGTCGTGTATCAATAATACCATACACGAAAGCACGGGTCGGATTCCCGCGGTTGTGCATTTCAACCGACACCCTGATCGACCATGGAATAAGGTTGTACCGTGTCCGGTAGACGCCAGACTGAGCCATGAGTTAGAGATCAGAGACACAGCGTCATATTTGAAGAAACAGGCTGAGCGCCGTTTAAGAAGGGTAAGGAATAGGAGGTTTCATCGACCACTTGAATTGGAAGAACTGGTGCTCGTGAAGAAGCCGGCAACATCTGATCCTCAGGCACGAGTATATGCTAAATTTTGTGAGTTGTTCCATGGACCGTACAAGATTACCAAGGTGATTGGGAACAATGCGTACAAGGTCAAACATCTGGAAACAGGAGTGGAAGCAATCTACAACGCTCAGAATCTAAAGGTTTATTACCCGATGGAAGAAGATGATACGGACCAACAAGTCAATGTTATTGAGGAAGAGAAGGAATGATCGGAAGGTCAGCATACTCAACATTTAAACGATGCATGACAGAGTAACTATTAAGAAGGGAGATGAAGTTAATAAATCTCGAAAAACCATCACATCCTGTAGATAGTTTTTCGAAACCCAAGGAGGGGGAAGATGCGCCCTTATCCTATAGGCCCCAGGCTAAGTTCGCATGGTTCTTCGTCATGCAGAGTGTATATCGTTAAAATGAGCTTCAAATTACAGAGGAGATGGAAACCGGATTGCATATTATTTAATCATGGCAAGCGCCCGATCTGGGTTGGAAGTCGAGCTCATGTACGTCGCAGACAGTACCAGCGACGTATTGCCTAAAGTTTGCCAATACAGCGAAGTCTAGAACATATTTCTATGCTACGCATTGGCCAGAGCAGGTGCAACATTCCAAGGACTTCTTGGGAAGCTGACCTCAATAATTTGTTCTCGTATGTTCTACGCTACGCCGCATGTTAGCAAAGCCCCGCCCCTAAATCACTAAATAAATAAATTGTGACAATACGATAACACCCAGGATCGAACCCTTAACGTCATTAAACCTGGAATATTCCTAAGATATTTTCGCCAGTCATCAAACTGAATAGATCATCATGATATAATTAGATCGATGATCAAGGAAATTAGTTTCTTACGCCAACAGTCTGGGGTGGAGAGTTTGGTTGCGCTGGTAGGGATAGCGTCCATGTCGTCAGAAATAGTGCCAAGGGACGCAAGATGGATATTTATGGAAGCCACGATCGAACGTCGGTGACAATATGATAATAATACGGTCTTATTATCAATATCAATTTGCATATATTGTGAATATGGTGTGCGGTCTGAAAGAAGAGCTCCCGACAGCGTATGAAGATTAGTGTTGACCGCCGCCATGTGAAAGATATACCCCCGCACTCTCGTGGTCGCAGGAGTTAGTTGGCAGTAGTCTGGAGTAGTTTCGCGTGAGCAGTGCTGCGTAGTGAGTCAGAGTCCGATTCGCTAGTTGGTTGGTGACAAACGGCAGGGGAAAAAGATCGTCGCATAACTACGGGCAGTTAGCAGTGGGAGCACGCCGAACTAAAATAATATTGCACCACAATTTGTAAAGTACAAGGGGACGATATTTAAAGAGACATAAATTGTGTAAAATAAAGTATTCATATGCGGGAAAGCAATATATTCGCTCAAATTTGTATAGTAGACTTTCCACGCCAAGTGCAGAGACGGTGTTAGCAGACGCAGGAGTGAGGAAGACGTAGAAGGGCAATCGAGGTCCGAACCGGAGTCCAGTTGAACCGGCACGTCATCTGCGAGCTCACCATTCGAAGGGAAATACGCGCAGAATCGGTCAACCCACGGCATCGTGAAGAAAGAGCTAGTGAGATAGAAATACGTGTGGTTATATTGCGCAATCCCTGCAAAGTGTATAAAGTGTCTAGAATAATAAATTACGTGTTTATTAGGGTACTAGTATGTGATACCTTATGAAAGTGTCAATAATAGTTTGTGAAGAGAATCAAGTGAGACGCAGCGAAATTATGATGAAGAATTAATCAGTGTAATAATGTATTCAGTGATGATGTGTAATTGTGATATCATGTAGAGCCCTGGAGAGGAGCTGTGAAGGATCCCTGCTGAAAGGAATGATGGCAGCTGACAGGAGATCACGATGAGTACTAATCTTTGATTATATTAAGTCATTGTTTATGGGTGTATTCTTAGGATTACCATAGTTGTGTAAATAATATGTTAGTGATTAATTTTTGAAGTTAGATTTATTTTGCTTAGATATGTGCGCACGTGATGACGCGACGCTGTTGATTTATTTTGAGATGCTTGGCAGAAATAACGCTCACATGTCGTACATGTTGGATACACTGGTAGGAATGTATGTTTATTTATTTGCTAAAGTATGTGTATTTCAGCCCAGGAAAAGACGGAAGAAGCCCAGAGTGAGGCATGTGGTTTTGGGTAAGAAAGAGAGAGAGAGTTTCTAACATTATTTTTTTTACGGACTCAATAGTAGCACAAGTTATTAATAATAATAATAATATTAATAATAATAATAACACGAGTAATGGAGGGGAATTTTTAATTCGGTAATGCTTGTATTTTGATTTCACACCTGGTGAGATATTTATTTAGCTAAGTTACGCCCTGGGAGTAAGCTAGGAACGTTACCTTTGCGTCTCCAATATATTTGCTCTAATCAGGTAAGATACGATTTGTGAGAGAGTGCACTGAACAACTGTCTGAGTGTTTTGGAACATGTATGAGCATTGGGTCGTGGTGATATGTAGAAATGTTATGATAAAGGCATGCAAAATATGGTATTGGGATGGTCCCATGTGATTTCAGGTAAGCTACGACGAATGAAAGAAAAAGAAAATGGTAAGGATTATGAAATATGTGCAGTTAGGCTGTAGCGGACATCGCCATGTGTCCCATGATGTCGCCAACTGAAAATAAAAAGGTAAGAAGTGTGTATTGAGGCATGCCATAAGATAAGAGGTAAAGCCGAACGGCGCTTGTAATTATTTGAGTGAAATGATGAACCACGATTGGGTATGTTCCAAAGTTTATACTACGCTCAGCTTCGAACAGGAGACCACTAGGCTTACGAGACTAGCTGCTCGTATTTTTTTCATTTCGCTTAGTTGGTGCGAGATTAATAGGATGTTTTTGGTTACCACTGGGTGTGTTAGCTCAACACATGTTTGTCCTAGGCCAAGGTCATTTAACGTTTTCCCTTTCGCTTTGGATAACGGTATTTCCGTCACTCCCCTCTTGGCCGTGTAGAGAGCCGAGCTTTTAGTAAATCATAGGTTTCCTGTACCGAGTTTAAGTCTGTGTTTGTTGAGCACATTTCTGAACTGATAATAATAACTTATCAAATAATGGTATATTGTAATAGGGTGCAGATACACAGTGACCTATCATGACCTAGCGTCCTCGCAGTGACGAATTATGATAATGATAATAATAATAACAATGATAATAATAATAATAATAATAATAATTATATAATTAATAGATTCTGTAAAAGGGTACGAATATCCATTGACCTTTTGCGTCCTAGCGTCATTGCAAACTAACATCACTGTGGGAATAATATTGGATAATACTATTTTTTTTTTTTTTTTAGGGGAAGAAATGCATTTACGCACAGAGTGTCGGGCTCCTGCTACTGAGTAGCAGACTACCGACTAAAACTCCCCCTTTACTTCTGAACACTAGCCTGGAACCGTTTAGCACATTACTTCAGGCTAGAGTCATTTTATATTTGCCCGTAGGGCACTCTTCCGTAATGAATTATCTTCAGTGGCGATCCAGATCCGTCTTCTTTGTTCGGAGGATATCTTCAACAAAACTTGCTACAAGTTTCCAATGTTCTTCATTTTGTAGCATTACCGCAACAATATTGTCAGGAGATATCTCTACATCAATTTCATCTTGAAGAGACTGCCTACTTTGGACCCACCGTCCACAAGAGAAGAAAGTGTGATTAGCACTATCTACCTCATTAACACAGTAGATACAATCTGGTGAATCCACTTTCCCCATCTTCTTAAGATAAGAACTGAAGTACCCATGGCCAGTCAAAAACTGAGTGAGATAATAACCAACCTCACCATGTTTCCTCTCTGTCCAAACTTGCACCTGGGGTATCATTCTCCTAGTCCACTGGCTTCGGTGTCCTTGCTCCCATTTGATCTGCCAATTGTGAAAGGTTTGTGCTCTTGCTGTTCGTCTTGCATTTTGTAAACCTACTTCCGATTTCCTCCAGTAAATGTACTTGCGTTCTTTCGCTAGAAAAAAAATTGGAATTATCCCAGCAATAACAAGAACTGCTTCTTCAGAGACCGTGCGATAAGCAGATGCCACGCGTAAAGCACCCCGCCTCTGCACTTGTGCTAATGACTTTCTATAAATTTCCTTATCCAGGGCATCCGCCCATACTTCCGCTCCATACAGCAGAACTGAATGAATGGCTGTCATCAGTAATCTCCTCTTACTAGATTTTGGCCCACCAACATTGGCCATTAGCCGACTGAGAGACGTTACTCCTCTTGCCGCCTTATCCGCAGTCCGTCTAATTTGTTCTCCAAAATTCAATTTATTGTCGATCATGAGGCCCAGATATTTTGCTGCTGGCCGCGTCTCTACTTGTATGTCTCCTACCTGTATTGGGAGTATTGTCTGAATTCTCTTCTTTGTTAGGACTACAATTTCTGTCTTACTAAGTGCTAGAGACAGACCATGTTCCTCCATCCAACTATTGATTGTACGCATTACCATATTGAGTCGCAACTGTGCCTGCTCGACACTTCTTCCTGCTACAAGAGCAGCAACATCATCTGCATAACCTACTAGGATAGTTTCATCAGGGACTTCAGATCTCAGCAAGCTATCATATGTGATATTCCATAGATCTGGTCCTAAAATCGAACCCTGTGCTGCTCCGGCTGAGACCCGTACCCTGCGTTGTCCTTCTGTCGTGTTATAAATCAACGAACGATCTTTCAAGTAGGAATTTATCATCCGTAAGAGATAATTTGGAACATGAAATGTATTCTCCAACGCATTCAGCATGTCACTCCACTTGACAGAGTTGAATGCATTTCTTACGTCAAGAGTAACAAAGAGAACCACACGACGAGTGTGGTGATTGTAATTCTCCGCCCGCTGGACAGCTGCAACAATTTCTTGTATCGCATCCAGGGTCGATCTTCCTGTTCGAAATCCATATTGTCTTGGTGATAAGACTAATAATAATAATAATAATAATAATGATAATAATAATAATGATAGTTATGTGATTAATTTGATAATCGTGTTCTACGCAAGGGTGCAGGTATTCATTAACCATTTGAGGTAGAAGTGTATTCTCTCTCTGATACTAGCGACGGTTGCAGATATGCCATGCCCGAAACAGGTAAGTCGAGGTCCTTACTTCGAGACCTATTTGTGTACATATTTTGTGAATATGTTTTGTAGATACAGTTGTGCCATGCCTTTATTTACAGTGTCGGGGAAACATCGTTGTTGCTTACACTCATCGTTGTTTTCAAATGTTATTTGTCACCGTACGAAGTGTGAGCATAGAATATTCTTATTATTGCATTGATGCCAATTTGCATATAGTCCAGCGTTCAATTTTAGCCTTTGGTTTTTGTCTTATATAAGAGGATATTTGAGGGGATATTGCAAGCATCTCAGTTATTGTATATTAGTACAGTTAACATACACCCATAAACTCTGACAGACAGTATCGAATTCGAGACCCGAAATGAGGTATCGAATCTTGAGTTCGATTCTTGGATAATCGTGTTCTCATGCATTGGTGTTTATTATAATATGCCAGTATAGCATATCTCAAGTCCTATTGTGGTGTACATCTGTTGCATACACGAGAGCTCATAAATAAATGTACCAATTTTATATCCATAGAATAAAAAGGGGGCAAGGCTTGTGTTAAGAGTTTGGATGCATAAGAAGTGTATCTTTATGAGAGTACTTTTAATCCATACAAGGGATCATGCAGGCGATATTGCCAGATTATATTAAGATGTTGGATCATGTTTGGAAAGCCCTTGCTTAATAGTGTGATGCACGAATGATTTAGTTAAAGTAATGTTAATTTACATGGTACATTACGTTATGGTGAGATGACATGATACTTGATGTAATGAGCTCACAGTGTGGAATTTTCAATGAGTACAATACTGATTGTAGTGAGATCAGATCATAATTTTGCTTACGTGTTTGATCAAAGATGGATTAATTAATTTATGTAATTATTAATTTGAATAAGTTGTTAATGGTCTTTAATTAGATTGATATTTCCCAATCGGGATTCAATGATTTGATTGATCGCTTTGATCCACTTAATTAATCAAATTGATTGTGTAATTAATTTAATTGATATCCAATTAATTAAATTTTGATTTTGATCATTTTTTTAATTCAATTTTGTTATTTTTGGAATCCGTTTGGATTGATTTTGATAATTTGTGATTTTGAGTAGATTATTTTGGAGTTTTAAACTTATTTTGGTTTTGCTTCAGAATTTCATGATTTATTAGTTTACTTTCACCTTAATTCATTTCTCGTTAAGATTTTTGATTTTCTTATTTGGATATTTTGTTTTACTCTTTCTTTTTTTTTGGTTTGTATTTGTTTATTTAGTGTTTTATTAACACTAAATAAACAAATACAAACCAAAAAAAAAGAAAGAGTAAAACAAAATTTCCTTTTATTTTGAATTCTGTGTGTGATGATTCATTGATCAGCCCTATCGATCTTCCAAATGGTGTATGCCAGGACAGTTATTAGCTTCAAGTAGGAACGCTCCGCCCCCGAGGAATGAATCCTGTCCTGAAGGTCCTATGTTCAAAAGGGTACACTATAAGTGTTTTTAGACTGGATGGAAGGGGCTCGTCCCCGCGCACTCTAGTGAGCGTGCGGCATCCCGCGCGCCAGACCTTGCTTTGCCCTTGGTTTGCACTTACCGTTCGCGAGTAATTTGAAACAAGATAAGCAAGATAAGTATTATTCAGATAATTTCCTAACATGTCAAGAGTGTTTGGCTTCGAGCGAAGCGAGAAGCCTCCAGCCTTTCTAGAATTTTTCAGCATTTGTAGCATTTAAAATGACACAAAGTCTAGGCTTTCAGACTGACTGTCACTTTTTTTTTAAATCAAAATAGTGTACACAATTATTGAGCCATAATTTGGAGAAACATGTAAGTCAACAAATCCTTAAAGATTATACAAATGGTTTCTTAATATCTGAAGAGACCTCTTTAGACCCCTAAACTAACTACCTGTTAATTTAACTCAAAATGAGCATAAAGGTTCTAAATATAAGCGGCTTTAGTGGCGTAGTTGGTAACATGCTGAACTGCTTTGTGCCCAAGATAGCGGGTTCAAACCCGGCCGAAGTTGTCGGATTTTTAAGAGCGTTAAAAATTCTTCAGTATGCCTTTTTCGGAGGGGAAGTAAATCCGGCGGTCCTATGTCATAGATTTATGGCATGTAAAGGATCCTTCCTCAGACAAAACTTGTGTGAAGCTAAATTGTTAGGTTAGATTTCGTCGGAACGCTCTATTAAAGTTCCAACGTTCACTACTAGGTATCATTGATATCTAGTGGCGAAAGTTGGAACTACTTGAAATTGAACTGAACTTGTAGCTCACCCTAAGGGTGTCCACTGGAAGCAGCTACAGACTCAGGCGAGCCGAACATGCCCTCGGACACTCCCGGCATTAAAAGTCATTCGATAAATAATTCCTAAATATGCTGTGTAATTCTTCTCGTGCATGTTTTCAGAGCAGCCCTAGAAAGGCCACGTTATTGATGTCATAGAGAGACTTACTGGTTTATTTTTATGAATATAAAATCATCGGAAATGCCGCTGAGTTTCAGAGATTAAGTCTTCTTTGTTCAGTCTTCACCAACGAAGCCCTCCAACTCCTACAGGTGAAAAGAGTCTTGGAGGCTCTTGACATAAAGGAAAATTGTAGCTCGAAATTCAATACATCAAAGTGACAACCTTTCAGAATAAATAACTAGACAAAGCACACTGAATGTCATACACAAGGTTTCCTTTTGCGACCCATTGAGGATTCATAGTGCGCTGCTTAATTTTAATTATTGGTTGGTGAACCAACTGGCATCGTCGCACGCAATTACACCCCACTTATTAACCTACTTTTCACATTTTGCAAAAAGGAGCAAAAAGTAGACTTATGAGATCGATCCGGTCAAATATCTGTCTGTCTGTCTGTCTGTCTGTCTTTCTGTCTGTCTATGTGTTGGTGCCCCTCCCCCTATCAACTCCTAAACGGCTGCAACAATCGAAATCAAATTTGGTATTAGTAATGATCTTTACCTGAATATCTCAAGCTCATATTTGATAATGATGTCAGTGCTACCAGCTACTGAAAAACCGCAATTGAAATTTGAGCTCAATGCAGGATATCTTGGAAGGTATGCATGGGAGCTATTCCACAATTGGCACACATATAGGTAATAATATTTCAGTTTAATTTCCAGTATGCCATACATGGCAGTGTTGCCAGAATGATTCTAGGCCTCAGAGTTGAAATTATTTCTCCTGAATCTTCACTCCCACTTTAATTTTTTCTCCATTCCTTCATTGCTTGTTCAATGTAAAGCTTGAAAAGTGACAGAAACCAGGTTTCGCTCACTAAATCATAACAATGCTGGTAGCGTGCGTTACTAATCACTGAATTTGAGTATGTCTATTGTACAACTATTTGCACACTTCTCACGCAGCCGACTGCTATGTCCACAGTTCACAGTCTTCGCTTGGTGATGCTCCGCCATGCGTCTCCCATCTGAGTCCCCGTGTCTTCCCACACGTCGTGACGAACTCAGGACCTCCAGCCCTTTAGAAGGCATGAGAAGACAGGAGAAGTGAAGATAAGACAAGACAAGAAGAGAAGATAGAAGAAGATAAACAAGTAGTTCCGTGAAGAACTATACAGCCTATTTTCATATATCCTGCTCATGTTAATTGTCTATCAGTACAAAATTTCAGTTTAATTGCTGTAACAGATTCGTAGATATTGCGAACCGTCTAAATATTTCATATGGTCGCCAGGATGGATTTATATTTTTGTACTATTACGTTAAGATTATTGTGTACGTGTGGTATTCAAACTTCAATCGCATGATCAGAACACAAGAAGTAAAAACGAGATTTTAAAAACACGCACACCAGCCATCTTGTGAGTATGCAAACAATTGAAATAAATTACACGCCAGTGGATCAACATTTGTATAAGCATTTAACGTGCAATGTTTCACGGCACTCGGATAGTTAATTCGCGAGAAAAGTCCATTTAATTATTTATATTTCGCGTCGCCGCCATGTTGGATTTGTGCTCACCAGGTTACTGAAAGTCCTATAGGTGAACATATGTTCATTGTCTCTATCAACAAAAACAAAATCAGTTTGGTTGCTGTAAAAGATTCATAGATATTGAGAACCGTTTAATATTTCGGAAGCTCGCCATTTAGGATTGTTATATGTATAGGCCATAGAGTTATGTACCATTCAAGAACAAGTATTGCCTAGCTTCATTATTCAAACTTTCACTTCGATCGCATGATTACGACACAAGAATAAAAACTTAATTTTAAAATTTCGCACAGCCGCCAATTGAGGTTATGTAAACAATTGAATTAAATTTGATGGCAGTGCATTACAATCTGCAAAATCATTTACTGTACCACATTTCACTGCGCTCAGAGAGTTAAATCACGAGAAAAGTCTATTAAAATATTTCAAATTCGCTTGGTCGCCATGTTCGTTTTGTACTTTACAGGTTTATGAAATATACATAGGTAAACTTGTATCAGTACCTTTTATCACCGTACGAAATTGCAGGGCGATATCTGTAATGTTTTCAGAGATATAGAATGTCAGTGAAATATTTTGCACAGCCGCCATTTTGAGGTTATGTAAACAATTGAACTAAATTAGACTCCAGTGCATTACAATGTGTATAAACATATGCTGTACCAAGTTTCATTGCGTTTGGATAGTTAAATCGCCAGAAATGTCTATTTAAAAGTCTCAATTTCGCTTGACCGCCATGTTGGTTTTGTAGTCACCAGGTTTTTAAAAGTCTCATGGGTGAACTTCTAGTAGTGCCCTATATCACCGTACACAATTTAAGGGCGATATCGGTAATAGTTTCGGAGATAATGAATGCTAGTGAAATATTTTGCACAGCCGCCATGTTGGATTGGTGGGACGTAACAAAATTTCAGGGGCACGGTCAAGGTCGCCGGGAACAGTGCTATGAACATACTGAGTTTCATTGAAATCGCACCAGCCGTTTAGATTTTATTAGGGGGGACACACACACACACCTCACACACACACACACGGACAAAAGGTGATCTCATAAGCCTATTTTTTTCAAAATTGAAAATAGGCTAAAAATGAGAAGACAGGGGAAGATAAGATAAGATAAGATAAGACAAGAGAAGACAGGGGAAGAGATGTTAAGACAAAGAACACAGGAGAAGAGAAGAGAAGAGAAGAGAAGAGAAGAGAAGAGAAGAGAAGACAGAAGAAAAGAAGACAAGAGAAGACAGGGGAAGAGAGGAGAAGATAGGAGAAGACAGAAGAAGAGAAGAGAATATAGAGGAAGAGAAGATGAGACAAGAGTAGACAGGGGAAGAGAAGTTAAGGCACAGAACACAGGAGAAGAGAAGAGAAGGCAAGAGAAGACAGAAGAAGAGAAGACAAGAGAAGACAGGGGAAGAGAGGAAAAGAGAAGACAAGGGAAGAGAAGATACGACAAGAGAAGACAGGGGAAGAAAAGATACGTCAGGAGAAGACAGGGGAAGAGAAGATACGCCAAGAGAAGACAGGGGAAGAGAAGATACGTCAGGAGAAGACAGGGCAAGAGAAGATACGACAAGAGAAGACAGGGGAAGAGAAGATACGACAAGAGAAGACAGGGGAAGAGAAGATACGTCAGGAGAAGACAGGGGAAGAGAAGATACGACAAGAGAAGACAGGGGAAGAGAAGATACGACAAGAGAAGACAGGGGAAGAGAAGATACGACAAGAGAAGACAGGGGAAGAGAAGATACGTCAGGAGAAGACAGGGGAAGAGAAGATACGACAAGAGAAGACAGGGGAAGAGAAGATACGACAAGAGAAGACAGGGGAAGATAAGATACGTCAGGAGAAGACAGGGGAAGAGAAGATGAGACAAGAGAAGACAGGAGAACAGAAGATAAGACAAAAAACCCAGGAGAAGGTAAGACAAGAGAAGACAGGGGAAGAATAATTTAAGAAAAGAACTCAGGAGAAGAGAAGACAATAGAAGACAGAAGAAGACAAGACAAGACATGGGATAGGTTGGCAGGGAACATATTAAGATATCCACATATAGAAGTATTAGAAGCCATTTTCGGTGTTGCCTAGTTGTATTAAGTCAAAGCTTTTCAGTCGGTCAACACAAAAGATGTTCTCCGAAATCCAAGAATAGCAAATGTTGTTATGGACTGAAGGGTTGAGGACAAGAACTGTAGGGGTAGACTATGGTTAGAATATGTTAAACGATTTGCCTCGTATGTAGTCACGGTAGTTATGCAGGAAGGAAACCATTAGTTCAATACAGGGAGCATGGAGACTGCATCAAACCATTCAAAAGACTGAAGACTCAAGTACACATAGGCTCCGTAGAAATGGAGATAACAATGGGAATTGCACGGTGATATTGACATTAGCAAATGCCTAATGGAAAGTGTCCTAACACACCAGAAGGATTTCCTGCAGCAGATTGCTCACCGCTTAGTGAGGCAACTTCCGCTCGGCTGCTGGAATTGATAGCAAGTAGCTAATTGTCTTTCACGATTGTGTGTAGAAGCACTCGACCTCTCCTGACGCTGCTAGCACGAGCTGCTGAGAGAAGGGAATTAACTCAAGCTTGAGATAGACCACCGACCCCACAACTGAAGGTCGTTGGTCTGGAATTGCCTTATACAGATGTCTGAAAAGAAATTAGGGAAATTGTAAGAAGACATATTGCTTTGATTCAAAATATCTTCCCCCAGGGGCTCACATATAGTGGGACGAGGGTTGGCGACCACGGGACCCCAGCCGAGTCCGGCATTGCTTCCACTTAATTGTGCCAGTCTCCTCTCTGTTATATTTCCTCTCGACCTTCCTTGGTCAACTCTTGTTCTTTTCCGACCCCAGAGGTATTAGTGTATCCAAGGCCTAGGGAGTCTTTCACTTTTCCGCTTGTCTCATCTTTCCTGATCCCTCATTCTTCGAGAGGTTAGACCTCTTGTTTTCTTTTCTTTTCATTGTATCTCCTGCCTTCCGCTCAAGGCCCTCAAGGAGGCAGGTTGTTTGTAACTCCACCACTTATGGAGCACCCTGGATTGTGCTACACCGTCAAGGGTTCGCGACTGGTGAGTTCGGGCGTTGCACAGCGGGTCAAAATCGAAATCTAGGGGGACAAAATTATGTTTACGTTTTAATCATGAATTTAGTGTGAAAGCAACTTATATAATTTGTTTACTTTATAATAAACATCAGTTAAGAACTTTTTAAGCTACGTCTACACATGCAAGAAATTGTCTATGACTAGGAGTTGGATAGAGCATTCAGTTATCTCTTCAGAACAATTTTCTACCCCTAATTTACTTTTAACAAAGTCACAAAGTTCCACTTTTGACATAATCGTCGAACCCACTGCTTTAAACCAGTTGTAAACGTGTGAGAACTGGTTGCGCGGCATCTTATAAAACGTAAAATAACTAAGTAAGTTGCAAAAAGATTAAAAAAACAAGATGTTCAGTAAAGAACATATAGCCTACTTTCTCCCAAATGCATGGGTATTGTTATAACTCTTTGTCCTTTTCAAGGAGTATGATTGAATGTTGGTTGTAGTAGCTTGTTGAAATACAACGTGCTATAGGGATATTAAACATGAATATCAGGTACCCTTTGCTAGTGCTACCTCTGTACCAAATTTCGTTCAATTCGGTTTCACCGTGTTTGAATTGATAGGGGGAATCGATTTGCACACATACTTGGCCACCATCTGCAAACTATTGGGCTGATGTTATTGCAGTTTGGTCAGAATATGTTTCCCACATAAAGATATGGTGTTGCAAAATTTGGTAGAGACTAGATTATTAGGTTGGTCGTAATTACATTTTAGCTTTTAACATTTGGGTGGCCGCGATTACGTTTCCGTCAAGATAGCGGTGATATAAAACATGACACTGAGGTGCCGTTTGCTAGTGCTACCTCTGTACCAAATTTCGTTCATTCGGTTCCACCGTGTTCGAATTAATAGGGGGAATCAATTTTGACATCAAGATGGCCGCCATCCGCAAACTATTAGGCTAATGACCTATTAGATTGGTCAAAGGATGCTCCCTCCATAAAGGTATGTTGTTGCAAAGTTTGGTAGAGATCGGATGGTTATGTTAGTCGTAATTTGATTTAAGCTTTAAACATTTGTGTGGCCGCCATTACGTTTCTGTCAATATGGCGGCGATATTAATCATGACACTGAGATGCCCTTTGCTAGTGCTATCTCTGTACCAAATTTCGTTCCATTCAGTTTCACCGTGTTTGAATTAATAGGGGGAATCGATTCTGACACAAAGATGGCCACCATCCGCAAACTATTAGGCGAATGACCTATTAGATTGGTCAAAGGATGCTCCCTCCATAAAGATATGTAGTTGGAAAATTTGGTAGAGATCGGATGATTAGGTGAATCGTAATTTGATTTAAGATTTGAACATTCGTGTGGCCGCCATTACGTTTCAGTCAAGATGGAGGCGATATAAAACATGACACTGAGGTGCCCTTTGCTAGTGCTACCTCTGTACCAAATTTCGTTCCATTCGGTTTCACCGTGTTTGAATTAATAGGGGGAATCGATTCTGACACAAAGATGGCCACCATCCGCAAACTATTAGGCGAATGACCTATTAGATTGGTCAAAGGATGCTCCCTCCATAAAGGTATTGTGACCGTTTAGTCGAGTCAACAACCACGATGACTTTCCTAACGTCCCATAAATCGAATAAAATTACCGTGAGGATCAGGTGATCTTCCATAAAGGCTAAAGCGGCACGAGAGTCCGTAGTCCACAGGGATCGTGGTACATGGTGACGATGGTCATAGACCGCCTAAGGAAAGGTTCACCTTAAAACTAGACTGAGAAAATAAACATCCAGACTTATGTAAAACACCGTGAAAATTTATTTAAAATTCACAAGCCCCTAGCCTAGTTCGGAGGGTTATAATCGGCTAGTCCGCAAACTAATAAATAAACAAAAATAAAGAGCAGGTCCCTACCTGAGAAGACACGGAAAAACCTCGCGAAAGATCTAACTCACAATAATAAAGCAACAACAGCAACGCTAGGAATATGGTACAACGCAAGTCCCTAGTTCAAGTTACAAGATCAAGATAACATCTGAATTTACATTTAACAGGGTAGCAAAACAAATCTAAGTTAGGATGGTACCATTTCGACATTTACATTTAACGTTAATTCATCTAGCTAAGTCCTATCAATTAACAAAATTTACGGCGATGACGTCCGTAAAAGAAAACAATTACATCCAAAAGCTAAGTGTACAGCCATGAAAAACAAACAATTTAATTATGCTTAATAACTATGTGCTAACAGCACACAATAAGGTGACATGTAGGATTTATACACTTGACATCATAAATAAGTAATGAAATAGACACAGTAGTTGTATTAAAAATTCCTGCCTGCACCTTGATTTACTCTTTGTAAGCCATAGTCGTCTAATGTGTATAATTACGGTGACGAATGCGTAGTTGAGACCACGTCTGACATCGCATGGCCTGAGCTCCACAAGCTACGAACTCTAGGTTCGCGCATGCTTCAGGTCGCTACAAAAATGTCAACTGTCCTAGTCATTTCCTCACAAGGAAATTATCTTCAACTGCACGGCTATGTCAACAGTTCCAAAATGCAAAGAACAAAGTTAGATAGAAGGAATCGTTAGTTAGCTTCGTTTTACAACAATTATGCGTCTTATTATTAAGATGTCGGTTTATAGGTTTATTGAAGGTTTATGGCGAATAACATTGACAATAGCCTGGGCACGGAGTGTCTCCACTGAGATCCTTCTCCACCAAAAAGCCTCGACTCAACAGTCGGAATATAGTCAACGAGTACAACAACTCGGACACACAATAACACGGGTTATCAGCGGTGCTAAGCTCGCGTTCAATAACTCTGGGATAGGCCTGCACAAAACAGTTACCTTCCAATAACATCAGGTCAACGGGATCAGTCCCGGACAAGGCATACTCAAAATACTTTCATACAATAACATCCTGCTATAACAGGGTAGCCTTCACCATACTATAGAAAACCGTACATAACTGTACCTGTCAGAAGACAGTACAAGCAGCAGAGCGTTTAACTAACAAAAAACGATCCATAAAACATGTGATCAAATTCAAGAGTGGAAACTGATTTCCATAAGCAAAACAGCAATGAAAGGAGATGCGAATACAAATCGTACTCTGTCCTTGTCAATAGTAGTTTTGTCTCACAATAAAGCAGGCGTGCTTTCAGGTCACTGGGTTACATAACCAGTTTATTCAAGGCCGGCGATTTAATCAATACAAACTGCACCTGGCCAGTTCATAAAAAAACTTTACCATAGGTTACGGACCTCTAAAGAGTCCGCGTATAAAACACACTCAATAAATCTGAATATAACAATACAATTCCGTCTTTCTACTAAAGACGTCTAAATGAAAGTTATCTTACAATAACTGAAGCTCTTTGCTTTAAAAAATACAATTCAGCAGTTGATAGTAGTACTTCAAATAAAAACGTGTCTTACATGACACAAGCAAAAATGATAATTGTGGCGCAGATTCACTCACTAGATCTGCTTAATGATACGTTGGGAACTGAGTTCGATGCTAGGCAACGAAACATTACTTCAAATTATAAGGTTCAAACTTGACCAAGAATAGCTTCTGAGCTTTATTCAAAATGAAATATAATGCATTTACAAAACTGGTAGTTACAGTCGACTACCTAAATGATACGACTGTTCTAACGACAGTCAGGGGTATAACAAAGGATGGCTGCAAAGAATGCAGTTAATTAATAACCATGGCATCTGATTGCCATAACTAAAGTCAGCAAAGACTTGAAAATTTCCCCAAGTAGGGTTGAACAAAATAGCCTCAAAATGACTACAGTCAGGTTCAGCAAAAGGTAGGCATTGACGTTCTACGACGTTCATCAGGCTGCACCAGGCTGACCAAAATGTCTGACCCCAAGGGTGTCTCACTCTAAACTGAAATAAATGACATCTAACTAATCTAGTTACATCCCTACCTAGAAAAATGGCTGGCACTGAGTTTGGTTGGTTCACAAACTACATTAAATGTACTATACCACCAGAAACTAGAACAAGGAAGGGGTGTGACAAAAACTCACGAAATGGAGGAGCTCTCACTCAGCTCTCTATTCCACAACAAGGGTTGTACAAAATCCTCTCTGGCTCTCTGGATCGGTATCCTCCTCATCAGGATTCCCATCTGGACTCCTCCGAAGACCAGGGTTCGATTTGTCCCTGTCGACATCTTCGTGGATATGCCTGGAAATGGCATTTTTGGCTCCTTCCTTCTCGTTCGTTGTCCTGGAAGTTCCACCATCATGCTGGTTCCTGTAGAAACGTCACCCTCATACCGGGATGGTATTAGCCCATGGTGACTGCTTCAACCATGGTGAAGAAAAGTCCAATCACGTGGGTAGTGAAATAAGTTGCGTAATATTTCATCCTCTCACTTTCAAAATTATAACGTTTGTCGTGAATGATATAGGCTTCAATTATAAAATACGACACAGCCTTAATTTTGCAGATGTGGATTAGCATGTGAGCTAACACTGTTTTATAATTCTGCACGTGCTAGTGACGCTACTTTTGTATCACCCAGCATCCGTGACTTATACGACGTTTTCAAAATGAAACTTTCACCTTGGCAATTTAAATATCTCACACAATTATAATCACACTTATTCAGGATAATTGTAACACTATTACCTGTATATTTCCACTAGGCATCTGCCCTCCACATACGCGTGGGTAAAACGTGGTGTTACAGCAATGTTGTGCAATACACTATACTTGCCAATAATTATTTCCCAAGCTTCTTCTTTAGTTCACTGGGCTTCAACAACAGTGAATAATAGTGTTAGCGGGCTCGATGGCACCTTATAATCACTTTTAACGCTAAACAGCGGATATTCTTCTACGTCTCGTAGGACAAATGTAATTCCACGCCTACACAAGGCGGATTCTCAAGACGCAGTGCAAGGTACTGGGTGTCTCTAGAAAGTAGGTCGTCAAAACGAAATCGTTGAGCGACTACTTACGTTCCTTTTGCGTATCTGCGAGGGTATTACCTTACCTAAAGTAAAAATAAACATTCTCCAAAATGTTTTAATAATGCAGCATGACGAAATGGAATATTCTGAGTCTTGTGGAAAGATAAAAATTAATTAATAAGACCTCAGATAAATAATTAGCAGTTTTCACCAAAGTCAAAAGTGCGATTTACCGCTACTTCAAAAAGTATCGCGTGATCTCTCAGCTCCACGTGGCTTCCTGGGTGTGTTCTAAAGTACAACATCCCATCATAAATGCTCTGTCATAAAAAATATCACATGAACCACAGCTCAGCGGGTTCATCATGTAGTTGCAAAATTTGGTAGAGATCGGATGATTAGGTTAATCGTAATTTGATTTAAGCTTTGAACATTCGTGTGGCCGCCATTACGTTTCAGTCAAGATGGCGGCGATATAAAACATGACACTGAGGTGCCCTTTGCTAGTGCTACCTCTGTACCAAATTTCGTTCCGTTCGGTTCCACCGTGTTCGAATTAATAGGGGGAATCAATTTTGACATAAAGATGGCCGCCATCCGCAAACTATTAGGCTAATGACCTATTCATTTGGTCAAAGGATGCTTCCTCTATAAGGGTATGTTGCTGCAAAATTTGGTAGAGATCGGATAATTAGGTTAATCGTAATTTGATTTGAGCTTTGAACATTTGTGTGGCCGCCATTACGTTTCCGTCAAGATGGCGGCGATATAAAACATGACACTGACGTGCCTTTTGTTAGTACTACCTCTGTACCAAATTTCGTTCCATTCGGTTGCACCGTATTCGAATTAATAGGGGGAATCGATTTTCACACAAAGATGGCCGCCATCCGCAAACTATTACGCTTATGACCTATTGGTTTGGTCAAAGGATGCACCCCCCATAAAGGTATGTTGTTGCAAAATTTGGCAGAGATCGGATGATTAGGTTAGTCGTAATTTGATTTAAGCTTTGAACATTTGTGTGGCCACCATTACGTTTCCGTCAAGATGGCGGCGATATTAAACATGACACTGAGGTGTCCTTTGCTAGTGCTACCTTTGTACCAAATTTCGTTCAATTCGCATTCACCGTGTTCGAATTGATAGGGGGGGGACAGACATTCAGAGTACACACACTCACACACACACAGACACACACACACACACACAGATTCACACACACACATACACACACACACACACACACACACAGACTCACACACACACATACACACACACAGACAGACACACTTTTTTCGCCCTGTGTTGATCTCATCAGTCTACTTTCATTTTTTGCAAAAATCGAAAGTAGGCTAATATTATAACAGGTGTAAACTGCAAGACTTTATCTACATTTTAACATTAAGTAGAAAGTGACGCAGACTGACCCGACATAGTAGAAATCTAAGTGAAAATATAATTTTAAAAATAATAGTTAAATATTATATAATGCAAATATAGCTAAATTACGTAACAATTACGCCCATTAGTAACTGAAACACGTTAAAAAGATCATACCTTCAGCTGCATGTTCCATCTTAAAGCATCACACTAACCACAAAGACAACCAAACCACAACCACTTACATTCACCCTGCAATTCAGTCTGCTCGAACAGTGGTGACAGATTTACACTAAGATGTGTTTATATCCCAGAATAGTGAGCGGCAATTGTATGAGAATGCTGTAGAAGTAATACATTTTGATTTTTTAACTATGAAATTAAAAAAATTGTCCTCCTAGATTTCGATTTTGACCCACTGTGCGTTGGCGACCCCGAGGGCTTCCGTTGCTGGGTCTGGTTTTTCTCCCTCTTCCATTGCATTTGGGGTGTGTCCTCTCCTCTTTCCTCGCTGCCTTTCTTGGCTCTCCTTCCTTCCAAGTCCCTCAATTCTCATTCTTCGAGGTTTGAGGGCATTTCCTTTCCTCTTGTATTTTAATTCCATTCTTCTCCTTTTAGTCTCCCATTTGCCCTTCTAGTTTGTAAGAGAGTAGTTAGTAGGTTTCATTTGATCATGTTTCATTTTCACTATCACCCAAACCATTACAGGCCGATAACCTAGATGTTAGGCTCCTTAAAACAACAATAATTATCATCATCATCAAAATATGTTCAGAGTTACAGTACGTCTAGTGATCGAGAGCTGAACGTAAAATAGACGAAAAAATATGAATTCAATCGTGAGACATCTCTGCGTTAGGCGCCGATGACCTCTCTGTTCCGTATCTGAAACCAGCAATGACAAAAATAATACATGTGCGTTACGTACCCAGAATCACCATCATATGTCTACGAAGTCACATGGGAATTGCGGGAAATAAGTTAATCTGCAAAAGAGATTTGTATCACTAGTCTAATGGAGGTACCAGCTAGAGATATTCCCTGTCAGTTACGCTACCAAGTACTGGCTTTCTGGGAAACTCAATGGCTAGCTGTTCCGGGACCCAGGAAATTGAAAGCGAAAAAGGAACTACTCCCTTCCGATCACTGAAGGAATCCGTAATTTTGAGTAAATAAAGTCTTGGTCATGCAAGATCCACCCACTCGTAACTTATGAGAAGGTAACATCCTCCCCCCCACCCACTTTGTACCTGTGGAGTCGAATTTACCATGGTCCTCATTTTAACCGAATGTGTGGATCTTGCTGATCTAAGAAGAAATCTTGGTCTACAGGATACGGTCAATGACGTGAAGGCGGATGATCGCGTCATCCGCTTTATATGTGAGAGTAGATTAGGGCCAATAATCAACATATTCAAGTGTTTATTTTTATTTTTATTATTTTCAACTGGAATACTTTTTATTCCGTTTCTTTTTAGCCTACTTTTCACATTTTGCAAAAATGAGGAAAAAGTAGACTTATGAGATCGATCCGGGAAAATGTATGTCTGTCTGTCTGTCTGGCTGTGTGTGTGTCCCCCCTATCAACTCCTAAACGGCTGCAGCAATCAAAACGAAATTTAGTATGAGTAACGATGTGCATTGGAATATCTCACGTCCATATTTGAAAATATGTCAGTGCTACCAACTGCTGAAAAAACGCACTAGAAATTTGAGCTCCTTGTTGGATATCTCGCAAGGTATGCATGGGAGCTATTCCAAAATTGGTACACATGCAGATAATACTATTTCAGTTTAATTTCCAGGAGGCCAACAATGACAGTGTTGCCAAAATAATTTTAAGCCTTCTGATAGGTCCGATATTTAAATGCATATAACTTCTACACTATCAATTGGATTTCAACCAAATTTTGTATGTAATATCTGTAGATAAACAGATATGATTGAGCGTATTCTTAAGAGCCACCAGGGCTGCCAACTGTTAATAATTCCTCTCTCTATTTTTTTATCCAAATACCAATATATCAAAAAGTATGCAAGTCAACAGCTTTAAACTATGCACACGTATATTCTGACATTTTAGATTAATTTGGAGTAACTTATATACGTCAGTTCTACCAACATGATTATAAGCCTGCTGATAGTACCAATATTTAAATACATGTAACTTCTATACTATCAGTTTGATTTCAACCAAATTTCGTATGTGCTATGTGTACCATAACAGATATGACTGTAAGTATTGAACCCTTATTGATCTACGATAAATAAGTATTCATATTTATTATTATTATTGCTGCAGCCCAGGCAGTACTTGAGGAAGTGGACATGGATAAAAGGGAGGCTAGCGTTTCGTAATGATTGCAACAGGAGCAGAGCTGGTAGCTATTCTTGGGTAACGGCCAGGTAAGCCGGGTTCAAGGCCAAATTGAACAACTACTTGCACCAAAATTGAAAGCATAAAGGAATGATCACGAGTCACTTGCAACGAGCATACGATTGAATCAGCCAATCACGAGAGACCAAGCCATGATCACGCGATGGACAGCGTCAGTAGTAAAAAGCCCGCGGAATTGATTATCTAAAGAACCGCCGAACGGACTGATCTCCGCACGAGTGCATTGAGACGTTTGATTTATTTGAAGAAGATTGACACTAGTCCCATATTTGTGAGATAAAAACACTGGAAATTTTTATCCAATTCCACCCCACTCCTCCGTCCCCTGTCAGTTTCTAATAAATAGTTTGGCATGACGCTACTCTAAGTCATTCGTTTTTGAGCCTTGAGAGGCTAACTTCACGCCTGTTTGTACAACGATTTTAACGCTCTAAATTAGTTGAAGTTATTTTATTTGTGAGCTCTGAGGAGCTAAATTCACATCAGTCGTAATAACGAATTTTAAAGCTCTAGTACATTTTAACTGAAGTCAACTTTATTTTTGCGAGCTAATATTTCACGCAGTGTACGTGGTGACTTGTAACATTTTTCTTAAAGACGACCATTTCAGCTCTGAGGGGCAAGTCTTGTAACATCCTAATTAGCGCTCACCTGAGCGAAGGTCAACAGTACAGTACGGAAATACCGAGCAAGATAGCGACTGCCTGTGCAGTCAAGATTTTAAACTTATTATCGAGCCAGTGACGTGGTCTCGAGGTGTATATTTTATGTACAAATTTCAGTGTATTTTTCATGTGTTTATTGTGCGTGTGTGCGAGATATCTAGGGCAAGTCTTCGCAATTAATCGCATTAGGACAATTTGTGGGCGAATTGAGTAACCTGCAAGCGATTATAGCTAGGTCATAATAATTAACATTGAACTTTTCTGCCAAGGAGTCGATACCAAGATGCTCAACACGTGGTTTGGAGTTGGGATGATCTTCAACGATTCAACGCAGTCGACCACGATGGAGTGTTAATCTGTCCATAGGGAAATGGGCTGAGAAGGATGTCTTAAGTTCTACAAGCTGATCGGTGATGTACAACAATTGAATTATTTCAATTATGTAGTTAGATTTGGCCGGGGAACTTTTGTAAATAGTTCAGTTTCTTTTCTTGTTGTTTAGAGTTTTCCTTGCACCGACACTAAATGTTTTAAATGTCCGTTGGCGCGTGGCCAAAGTGTTTGTTGTATATTTGTTTTTCCTTTGAGTCATATTTAATGTGCGCGGCGTGCGTACGTGATTTTTGTCCATGCAAATGCGAAACCCGTTACATTCGATAAGTGGTGCTTTATTAACGTTAATATTTGAAATAGGAATGGGAGGTAATTACTGTAAGATATTTGCTGAACAGGTTATTATTCATATTAGGGTTGCCAAGCGCACCAATTTAAAAAGTAATTTGTAGAACACCTTCGTTCTAATTTTGATAGATTTTTTTGAGTCCTTTTCAGGTTAACTAGTCACGGCATAGAACGGTGGCGCCGGCATGTGGAAATTATTTATGTCTTTTATTTTCAGGGTCTGTCAAAACCCATACGTGTGATTCTGTGTGTGTTACTGTGTCAAGTGTGTGTTGATTCTACGTGAGGAGGGGGTAGAGGTCCTACCGCCCTCATATTTTTGCTGCTGTTGTATTTTTGATGGAAAGACAGGGTGCTCTATGGAGACCGCTATTTCTTGTCCATATTATTCTGACACACACACACACGTATTATTGTGCTTTGGGGCACACTTCTTCGAGATTCGACCCCATGTCCTGGGAGGTCGAGATTATTGACACGTGGGTAGACAGATATGCGGAGTTCCACAAACCGCCCGTCTTGCCCTGTGACTTATTTTGATAGGCAGTCCTGATTGACCGACTGATCCCCGTAAGCTTTCATGTAGCAAACCTGTTCATTGTGATGGTTATTTTTTTTAGCCATAATTAATTGGGGAGTTCGCCATGTGTGTAACGGCTTATTGTACGTTGTATGGGTAAAATATTGTATTAATAATGTAAATGTTGGCTGTGAGCCTATTGTTTTGTTTATGACTCGATTCATGTAATTTAAGTGTGACACCTCTGTGGTGTAGTGGTAGAGTACTTGTAAATTTTGACGGCGGTCATATGTGTATTTTTTATTGGTCACGTGTTAATGTACTTGTGTTGATTTGTGTGAGAAGTCCTAAGTTTTTAGGCAGTAAATGTTGCTACGGCAATTTGATTCCAATTTCACACGGAAATATTGTGTTGTTTATATTAGGTCTAGGAAGTGTCGGTTTAATTTTAAGTATTGTAGTTGTGTTCCCCCGTGTCGGTCTAGCTCTAAGAAATGTGGATTCGTTGTCTGAATGATTATTCTGGATGATGACGAATCACGCATTCGTTTGTACACATCGTGAAGCATGTAGAACGACATACGCGCATACATAGTCACTTTTGTTATTTTATCTTAGGGACACTTGGTCCATGTAATTAATCTCTCCAGAGATTTTGGCCTAGTTTTGGCATTTTTATTAAGTGGGAGTCAGATGGGAGTTTTATTTTGTTAATTGTTGAGTGTAAATATGGTGATTTGTTCATTAAATTCATTTGTTTTAACCCTGGCTTCACTCTTTCCTGCATGTTATTTTGTTATATGTTACCCTGCAAGTTAATGAAGCGCCTTGACAACAACTTACGATATGAACCGATACACCCCCCGAAACTGAGTCTCATATGCTTCTTTGCAAGGGTTCATAAAACAAAAATGGCGCCCAACGTGGGGATTGTTGTTGTTGTTGCTTCGCTGATCTCATATTTATTTCGTTGAGAAATGATGCCAGGTCAAGCGGACATGTAAATTCAGTAAATTGAGGCGATGTTGTACCGCCATGTGCATTAGTAAAATCACTGAGTTCCTAAAGTTAGAGGTATTGAACAAGGTTAGAATTTGATATTGTATTTGTTATAAACCTGTTCTGGCGCCCGGCATTAAAATTAGAAAATTTGCATTAGTATTGAACTCAGTCAAAGCAGGAAGGTGTTGCCTTATATCTGACATTTAATTGACTTCGGTTAATTAGTGTTTCGTAAATTCTGTTGGTTAGGAATTTAAAAGCAGATCACTAGGGGTTATTTTGTTGTTTGGGAATAAGTGTAATTGTATTCAGTAAATTTTGTTACTGAAATTTTCATTAAATTAGAGCCAGTAATATTTAAATGTTGTGACATGTATGCGTGTATATGACTGATATCTTGGTCCATGACCCTGTTTTCTCTGAATATATTTGTGTGTGTGAAATGGCGAGTGTTGATGAAATTAAAGCATTGTTAGAACAGATGTCCGTGAAGACGGAAAAACAATTAAAAGAACAATTAGGAGCTCAGCGTGAGCATAGTGAAAAACAATTAGAACAGATGTCCGCGAAAACGGAAGAACAATTAGTGCAGATGACCGTAAAGACGGAGGAGCAGTTAAAGAACATGAAGGAGGAAATAAGCGAAGACAATAATAAACAATTAAATAAACAATTGAAAGAACAATTAGGAGCTCAGCGTGAGCATAATGATAAACAATTAAACGACATTACGGTCCAGTTACAAGCGCAGAAGATAGACTGTGAAAAACAATTACACGACATGAGCGGTAATATTTCGGTCCAGTCAGAAGTCCAGAAATTAGACACGGACCAACAATTAAATGAACTAAATCACAAATTGTCGGAACAGGCAGTAACACAAACGGCACAAACCGAACAATTAGGAAAGATCACTAATGACATTAAGCAGAGCGTTAAAAAGGTAGAGAAACTGGCAGGGGAGGTTGCGGAGAACAACGTCAAACAGTTAGGCGAAATTAAGAAGTTGGAGGCGAAGTTTGATAATAAACTAGTACAGTTTGACGAGATGGTGGCAGATAAACTCAAGCAGGTAGAGGCAGCATGTGTCAATAACACCGCGGGAATGAAGAAAACCCAAGAGAAATTGCAGCAACAAATTAATTCGGTTGACAGCAACGTGCTAGAATTAATAAAAGAAATTGATAAAGTCGAGGTTATGGCCAAAACCGAAAGGATACACTTGCGGGAGAACTTAGAGGAGCAATTAGGCAAGACACAACAGCAAATACAAGAAGTAGGAGAACAGCTAGTAAAAACACAAGAGATCATAAGAGAAGAGGTAGGAGAACAGCTCGTCAAGACTCGGGATAATCTGGAAGGCCAGTTAATAAAAACACAAGAACAGATACGTGAAGAGCTAGAGAAAAATCAGGAAAGGAACGAGGAGAAAATTAACAGCTTGAAAAGTAGGATCCGGCGAGATTGGGACCAGCAGGCTCACGCAAATAAGGAAGACAGGCTGACAGTTTTAAAGCGAATGCAGGCATTGGAGGAAAATGTAAAGTCAAAATTACAGGAACACTCAGAGTTAATAATCAAAAACGAGATTAGATCTTTAGAAAATGCGACATTATTTTCGGCTGAAAATATACCGGAGAAGCAGGGAAGTATTGGAAGTCCTGCAGGCTTGAAGTTGGCTGAGGATACCAGCCGGTGTCAAAGTCCCAGACTAACGAGTAACGCATTCCTGCAATACAGGGGAGAGACTTCAACACCACAACCGAACTTGGCACCCGCCCAAGTCATCCAAGTCATTCGGGGTAATGATTTCAAGCCCGATAAATTTAAGGAACATTCAGGAACCACTCCCAAAGCATTTCTACGACAGTTAACTGATTACTTTAATGACCAGCACATCGGCCCTGAGAAACAATTAAGACTAGTGGAGAAATTTTTAGAAGGACCAAGCCTAACCTGGTTTTTAAGCTTTAAGTATACTTTCACAGATATGGCTCAATTCCGCGAAGCATTTTTAAAGAAGTTTTGGAGCCCTTCTTTACAGCAAGGGTTGAGAATGGACCTGTATACGCGAAAATATCATAGTACGCATCCAACCCGGTTTTCAGAATTTTTCAGCCAACAGTTGGTAAAATTCAGAGATTTTGACGACCCGCCTAGCGAGCAAAATAAGGTTCTAACCATCGGGAAACAACTCTCAATACACATCCAACAACTATTAGTCGCAGGAAACATTCAAACCGTAGTCCAAGCCGAAGAATTACTCAGACACTTAGACGAGACGAGTATGGTGAGCCCACAGACAGGAAGGAGGAATATGGAATGTGCCAACACGGCAGAGGTAGTTCAGGGACTCCAAAATAATCACAGCCAGGGGAACCAAACCAAGACTCAGTCCACAGGGACACAATTCACACCGAGAAGGCAAGATTTTGACGGCCGAAACCAGTTCAACAATAATAATCAAAACTATCAGAATAACCGCGGGAGATACAATCAGAACAACCAAAATCAGAACAATCAATGGACGTACCAGCGGGAGTACACAAATTGGAGGGGAAACCAGAGACAAGGTAGACCTTACCAAAGAAATGGAGATGGTAGATGGAATAACGGCAGGAACTATAGCCAAGAAAATAGGGGAGATTATCGGAACAACTGGGACGAGCGATATATTGAATCACGAAAATACTTGGATCAATTAAGTGCCGAAGAAACGGAGAAGGAGAAGTGGGGGCGTGCCATGGCGAACAGACAGAGCCCAGACAATCACCATGAAGAAGAGAAGAGACCAGCCGACAAGGCGAAACAGAAAAATAATAGAGGGAATTTGCGGGACGAAGTTTCGGGCAAGGGCCTGGAAATATGGTAGTAGGAGAGGAAGACGGGAGAAGAAGAAGATGGGAGAAGAAGAAGACGGTAGGAGAAGAAGATGGGAGAAGAGGAATAAGCAGAAGGGAACCATTTGATGACAAGGAAAGATGATCTGTGCAGAATCTCTATTGCAAAAATTTTATTTTGAGAGTCAACACTCAAATCTACGTGGAGCGCCAGAGTACGCGCTTTGTTTGTAAACAACAAGCAGCTGAGACGACAGGAGTGGCAATCACGTGAGGAGAAGGGGGAGACCTAGTGAGGATGTATGAATGACATTCCAGCGAGAAAGAGAGCACACTAATTGAGTCAGCGGGGCGTACACTCGAGCAGCTGAGCGAAGTATTAAAGAGATGTTGTTGTTACTACGGTGGATTTTGTTATTGAAATCCAAATCAATAAATTGCTTCGAATTTCAAAACCTTGCTGAGGATGAATGAACCCATATTGATCTGCGATAAATAAGTATTCATATTTATTATTATTATTACTGCAGCCCAGGCAGTACTTGAGGAAGTGGACATGGATAAAAGGGAGGCTAGCGTTTCGTAATGATTGCAACAGGAGCAGAGCTGGTAGCTATTCTTGGGTAACGGCCAGGTAAGCCGGGTTCAAGGCCAAATTGAGCAACTACTTGCACCAAAATTGGAAGCATAAAGGAATGATCACGAGTCACTTGCAACGAGCATACGATTGAATCAGCCAATCACGAGAGACCAAGCCATGATCACGCGATGGACAGCGTCAGTAGTAAAAAGCCCGCGGAATTGATTATCTAAAGAACCGCTGAACGGACTGATCTCCGCACGAGTGCATTGAGACGTTTGATTTATTTGAAGAAGATTGACACTAGTCCCATATTTGTGAGATAAAAACACTGGAAATTTTTATCCAATTCCACCCCACTCCTCCGTCCCCTGTCAGTTTCTAATAAATAGTTTGGCATGACGCTACTCTAAGTCATTCGTTTTGGAGCCTTGAGAGGCTAACTTCACGCCTGTTTGTACAACGATTTTAACGCTCTAAATTAGTTGAAGTTATTTTATTTGTGAGCTCTGAGGAGCTAAATTCACATCAGTCGTAATAACGAATTTTAAAGCTCTAGTACATTTTATCTGAAGTCAACTTTATTTTTGCGAGCTAATATTTCACGCATTGTACGTGGTGACTTGTAACATTTTTCTTAAAGACGACCATTTCAGCTCTGAGGGGCAAGTCTTGTAACATCCTAATTAGCGCTCACCTGAGCGAAGGTCAACAGTACAGTACGGAAATACCGAGCAAGATAGCGACTGCCTGTGCAGTCAAGATTTTAAACTTATTATCGAGCCAGTGACGTGGTCTCGAGGTGTATTTTTTATGTACAAATTTCAGTGTATTTTTCATGTGTTTATTGTGCGTGTGTGCGAGATATCTAGGGCAAGTCTTCGCAATTAATCGCATTAGGACAATTTGTGGGCGAATTGAGTAACCTGCAAGCGATTATAGCTAGGTCATAATAATTAACATTGAACTTTTCTGCCAAGGAGTCGATACCAAGATGCTCAACACGTGGTTTGGAGTTGGGATGATCTTCAACGATTCAACGCAGTCGACCACGATGGAGTGTTAATCTGTCCATAGGGAAATGGGCTGAGAAGGATGTCTTAAGTTCTACAAGCTGATCGGTGATGTACAACAATTGAATTATTTCAATTATGTAGTTAGATTTGGCCGGGGAACTTTTGTAAATAGTTCAGTTTCTTTTCTTGTTGTTTAGAGTTTTCCTTGCACCGACACTAAATGTTTTAAATGTCCGTTGGCGCGTGGCCAAAGTGTTTGTTGTATATTTGTTTTTCCTTTGAGTCATATTTAATGTGCGCGGCGTGCGTACGTGATTTTTGTCCATGCAAATGCGAAACCCGTTACATTCGATAAGTGGTGCTTTATTAACGTTAATATTTGAAATAGGAATGGGAGGTAATTACTGTAAGATATTTGCTGAACAGGTTATTATTCATATTAGGGTTGCCAAGCGCACCAATTTAAAAAGTAATTTGTAGAACACCTTCGTTCTAATTTTGATAGATTTTTTTGAGTCCTTTTCAGGTTAACTAGTCACGGCATAGAACGGTGGCGCCAGCATGTGGAAATTATTTATGTCTTTTATTTTCAGGGTCTGTCAAAACCCATACGTGTGATTCTGTGTGTGTTACTGTGTCAAGTGTGTGTTGATTCTACGTGAGGAGGGGGTAGAGGTCCTACCGCCCTCATATTTTTGCTGCTGTTGTATTTTTGATGGAAAGACAGGGTGCTCTATGGAGACCGCTGTTTCTTGTCCATATTATTCTGACACACACACACACACGTATTATTGTGCTTTGGGGCACACTTCTTCGAGATTCGACCCCATGTCCTGGGAGGTCGAGATTATTGACACGTGGGTAGACAGATATGCGGAGTTCCACAAACCGCCCGTCTTGCCCTGTGACTTATTTTGATAGGCAGTTCTGATTGTCCGACTGATCCTCGTAAGCTTTCATGTAGCAAACCTGTTCATTGTGATGGTTATTTTTTTTGGCCATAATTAATTGGGGAGTTCGCCATGTGTGTAACGGCTTATTGTACGTTGTATGGGTAAAATATTGTATTAATAATGTAAATGTTGGCTGTGAGCCTATTGTTTTGTTTATGACTCGATTCATGTAATTTTAGTGTGACACCTGTGTGGTGTAGTGGTAGAGTACTTGTAAATTTTGACGGCGGTTATATGTGTATTTTTATTGGTCACGTGTTAATGTACTTGTGTTGATTTGTGTGAGAAGTCCTAAGTTTTTAGGCAGTAAATGTTGCTACGGCAATTTGATTCCAATTTCACACGGAAATTTTGTGTTGTTTAT
Organism: Meconema thalassinum; assembly: GCA_946902985.2. NCBI lineage: Eukaryota > Metazoa > Arthropoda > Insecta > Orthoptera > Tettigoniidae > Meconema > Meconema thalassinum. Next base: position 2,131,808,775 of record OX336388.2, on the reverse strand, counting down.
ATTAGGTCTAGGAAGTGTCGGTTTAATTTTAAGTATTGTAGTTGTGTTCCCCCGTGTCGGTCTAGCTCTAAGAAATGTGGATTCGTTGTCTGAATGATTATTCTGGATGATGACGAATCACGCATTCGTTTGTACACATCGTGAAGCATGTAGAACGACATACGCGCATACATAGTCACTTTTGTTATTTTATCTTAGGGACACTTGGTCCATGTAATTAATCTCTCCAGAGATTTTGGCCTAGTTTTGGCATTTTTATTAAGTGGGAGTCAGATGGGAGTTTTATTTTGTTAATTGTTGAGTGTAAATATGGTGATTTGTTCATTAAATTCATTTGTTTTAACCCTGGCTTCACTCTTTCCTGCATGTTATTTTGTTATATGTTACCCTGCAAGTTAATGAAGCGCCTTGACAACAACTTACGATATGAACCGATACACCCCCCGAAACTGAGTCTCATATGCTTCTTTGCAAGGGTTCAGTATTGTTAAGAGCAATCAGGGCTGCCAACTGTTAATAAATGCTGTCTATATTATTTTACCCTAATTTCAATATATCAGAAAGTATGCAAGCCAACAGCTCTATACTTCGCACACGTATAGCACCTGACATTGTAGATTAAGTTGGAGTAATTAATACAAGGCAGTGCTGCCAACATGATTCTATGCCTGCTGATATGTCCAATTTTAAAATATATGTAACTTCTACACTAACAAATGGATTTCATCCAAAAATGGCACAACAAGATATCATAATATTTCAGATTATTTCTGACCAGCACACGCATGGTATTGTTGGCAACATGCTTTTACGCGTGCTGATTGATCCAGTGTCTAACTGCATGTAACGTCCATTGGACTTCAACCAAATTTTGTATTCTGTACATGAAGAGGTGGAACTAAGAATATATTCAGTCACCAGGGCTGCCAACTGTAGTGCTCTATTAGGCTACATTATACCAGGTATATTTTGAACTAATTAGATATTTCGATATTACCGACTTAATTTCGTCATTATTCTAGACAGGTTCATATACTGTAGAATAATCATTGGCATGAAAAGTAGGCTGTATAGTTCTTCACGGAACTTCTTGTTGTGTTTTTGTTATTAGTTTTAATTTTTTTTACGTTTAGTCAACAACGGAATTTTCTTTAAATACACACAAGTTGTTTTTATACCCTCTGTCTGAGAAGTTCGGTGAATGGGTCTATATTACGAATGGATTGTTGACTTACCTGAAACAGCCGTTACTATACTTCGAAGTAATCCCCGTGGATGGTTATCCACTTATTAGAACGGCTGTACAAGTCCTGGCATAGTCTTCCTGAGGGATAGCCTTCAGTTAGGGTCGTCAAAACTCTAAATTGAAAGCACCTGAATGACGGGGGGGGGGGGGGGGAGTGTGAAGGGTGAATTTATGCTACCTAACGTGAACTCCTGCTCGACGGGTGGCAGTGAGAAGGGTGAATGCTCCGTGGAATGGAATGGTCCTGAAAACCATCGTCACGGGTGACGAGAACTGGTGCCTGAGGTACGACCTTGAAGGCAAGCGTCAAAGTATGGGGTATCGGTGTCGAGGGTCGCCGAAAAGTCCTGAAGGGCCAGAGGTTTTCGGACATTTCGGACATCCAACGTAATGTGACGACCCAACTGAAGGCTGTCCCTCAGGAAGGCTATGCCAGGACTTGTACAGCCGTTCAACGGGGATTACTTCGAAGGATAGTAACGGGTGTTTCAGGTAAGCCAACAATCCCTTCGTAATATAGACCCATTCACCGAGCTTTTCAGACAGAGGGTGTACTTTAAACTGTGATACAAGGAAAAAACTGTTTCTGTATGTTGCAGTTACAGCTTTTTTCCATCATTTCAGAAGAGTACTCGTGGGTCATTTTATTTCATCATTTTAGTTTACAATTCTGCTTTAGGGCGTATTAGTTAAGTGCGTTACAGCAATAGTAGTTACATTAGTTGGTGGAGGGAGACTGTTTGTTGATGAGATCGTCATTTCTCAGTCTTGCAAATTTGTAGATATTAAAAAAATACTTCTCTTTTCGGGTGCTTAATGCTTCAGTTATTTATCATCTTATAACAATGTTAATGTCTTCAATGAATGTCAATAGTCAACTGAAAACTTGTAGACATAGCGGTACGTACTAGAACACTACGATCCGTCTCACTGCTAATTCAAACTGTGAATCACTGGTAGGAACTACAGTAGATGGAGGTATTGCGCCATCAAGGGGAATGCCCGAATTACGAAATAATCCGGAAATTACTGGCATATCGTCGATGAATGAGATTTCCTGAGTAACGAAATTATGGGACAAACATAGTCGATGTTATGTGTGGTTCTGATGCTCAGCTGATCTCACCTCTTCCGGGTTCACTCGTCTCTCTTTCACTACGCCGTTTATCACCTTACCTTATCAACTCAGGCGTGGACAGGCGTGATGATGAGGTGCACCCCAGTTAAAATATTAAATGTTTCTCCATTATTGACAGGACTGCTAATTTAATAGAATTTAATACTTTTTTGCCGAAATATGGACTGTATTGACCTTAATGACTAAGAATATAGAACATTATGTGCTAAACTCCAAATTATGAAAAAATATGGAGAATTAACACTCCATTTTTGAATTGATTTGTAATGATAATACGCTTCGGTGGCGTAGTCGGTAGCATGCTGAACTGCTATGCCCAAGATAGCGGGTTCAAACCCGGCCGAAGTCGTCGGATTTTTTAAGAGCGTTGAAAATCCTTCAGTATGCCTTCCTTCGGAGGGGAAGTAAAGCCGGCGGTCCCATGTCATAGATTTATGGCATGTAAAAAATCCTTTCACAGACTAAACTTGTGTAAAGCAAAATTTGTTAGGTTAGATTTCGTCAGAACGCTCTATCAAAGTTCCAACGTTCACCACTAGGTATCATTGATATCTGGTGGCGAAAGTTGGAACTACTTGAAATTGAACGGAATGTGTAGCTCACCCTTTAGGGTATCCGCTGGAAGCAGCTACAGACTCAGGCGAGCCGAACATGTCCTCGGACACTCCCGGCACTAAAAGCCATACGATAAATACGATAAATAAAATAGATAATACAAAATATAATTAAGTTTAGCTACACAAGGAGATATGTATTTACTTATAAATCTGTTCCCTGTTTATCAGTAATAGCTGCCACACTTACTAGGTTCTAGCCGTGCTGTTTATTTTAGGATGGCAGAGACCATTCGTGGGTGTTATTGTAGGTTTGGTAGTGTTTTGTCAGCTATTTTGTCTTGTACATGTGGATCTGATGATACAAAAGAGAAACATGCCATCTGGTAAAACTCAGCATTTTAGCCTATTTTCATATTTGACAAAATAGGCTTATGAGATCACCTTTTGTCCGTGTGTGTGTGCGTGTGTGTGTGTGTGTGATTCGTGTGTGTGCCCCCCCCTAATAAAATCTAAACGGCTGGAGCGATTTCAATGAAACTCGGTAAGTTCATAGCACTATTCCCTGCGACCCCGACCGTGCCCTTCAAATTTTGTTACGACTCACCAATCCAACATGGCAGCTGTGCGAAATATTTCACCAGCATTCAATATCTCCGAAACTATTACCGATATTACCCTGACATTTTGTATGGTGATAAAGGGAACAACTATAAGTTCACTTCTGTGACCATTGAAAATCTGGTAACTACAAAACGAACATGGCGGCCAAGCGAATTTGCGACTTTTAAATAGACGTTTCTCGTGATTTAACCAACCAAACGCAATGAAACTTGGAACAGTATATGTTTATATACATTGTAATGCACCGACATCTAACTTCGTTCAATTGTTTACATAACCACAAGATGGCGGAGGTGCGAAATATTTCACCGACATTCCATATCTGTGAAACTATTGGCGGTATCTCCCTGAAATCTTTTACGGAGATAAAGGGCACTACGGAAGTCCATCTATAAGACTTTCAGAAACCGGTTAACTACCAAACGAACATGGCAGCCAAGCGAAGTTGAAAATTTTAAATAGACCTTTCTCGCGATTTAATGCTCCAAACGCAATGAAACTTTTTACAGGAAATGTTCATACACATTGTAATGCACTGGTATCTAATTTAGATCAATTGTTTACATAACATTAAGATGGCGGATGTGCGAATTTTAACATTAAGTTTTTTATTTCTTGTGTCGTAATCAAGCAATCGAATTGAAAGTTTGCATATTGAACCTACGCAATAATTTTCCTTTAATGGTACATGACTCTATGGCCTATACATTTAACAATTCAACATGGCGACCATCCAAATTATTTAGTCGGCTCTGAATATCTACGAATCTATTATAGCAATCAAACTGAATTTCTTAATGTTCATAAGGGCTATGATCTTAAGTTCACCTATAGGACTTTAAATAACTTGGTGTTCACAAATCCAACATGGAGGCGACGCGAAATATAAAAATTCACAATTCACAATTCGCAATTTAACCATCCGAGTGTAGTGAAACTTGGAACAGTAAATCCTTATACGAATGGTAATCCACTGGCATCTAATTTATTTCAATTGTTTCCATAACCTCAAGATAACAGCAGTGCGAAATTTTAAAATCTCCTTGTTACTTCTTGTGTCCTAATTATGCGATTGTAGTTTGAATGCTTCACGTACACAATAATCTGCATGTAACAGTACATCACTATAGGACCTACATATATAAAATCCAACATGGCGACCATCCGAAATTTTTTGTCGGTTCTCAATATCTACGAATCTATTATAGCAATCAAACTGAAATTGTGTATGTTGCTAGAGGCAATTAACATAAGTAGGATATATGAGAATAGGCTGTATAGTTCTTCACGGAACTACTTGTTTCTAGGTTTGTTCCGTGTCTTGTGTGGAGTTTCGTAGCTAGTTTGTAGTTTTCACCCGCTTCTGTAGTCCTTAATAAATACTTAGATATTTTAATCGCTTGTCATTTTTCTTCAGGTTATGTTGTCGCATGTTCCCGTAATTGGGATTATATTGTGTTGACCGTCTGAAATGTAACAGTATTGTCAATATGGCAACACTGTAAAATGGCTTCAAAGCTCTCTGCTCGATACTCCACCCTTAAAACTACGGTACAATCATCATCATGTTCTGTGTTAGCCTGCAGTGTAGGCAATACACTTAACTGTACGACTTAGCAACTACATAGTGCATGTTGACAGTCCTCTGTTGCGAGCTCATGTCTGCAATCCATTCATTACAGAATGTGATTAGTTCTGTAAACCCCACGTATTTTCGTGGTTATATTAACACTCTTCATCGCCAACAGTTTTTTGTGATATCAATGCACTACGTCACAGTACATAAGGAATATGAAGCAGTTACTACGAGGTTCATTCAATAACTCATGGCAACTATGCTATATCTTTCGAGCATATGGCATCACGGTAATTCTAGTGTAGACATTCGAAACCCTGCAGCAAACAGCACAGAATTCACGCGACAGAAGGCGACTGTAAGTGCAGGTGGCTAGGTACCAGCGCCATAAACGTTCATTCTGAGTTTGGCCGTGCTACAAGATGGATATACGCAGATTGGAATAGCGATCATTCGTGAAAATTGCTTTTATTTGTGGCAGAAATATTACGCAGTGTCACGCAGCACTATGTGAAGCTGTTGGTGATTACCGAGCAGTTGCGCGTTGGGTGGAGACTTTCCACGAAGGGGGCGCTCCTTGTCTGTCCGTGTCTGTTATTGAACAGTGTTCCAATGGTTGTAAACGGTGCCCTGGATGTTAATTGATTGATTTGCGTTCCATTTGTTATAGTGCAAAACAAATTTACACAGAGTTGCATTGTTTGGTTTTCATTTGTACCTTTGCCATTAAGGGGAAAAATAATCGTTTTTTCATGAAAATGTCCAATTATTTTTATTATCAATAATTATTCCCTGGAGCTTCCCCTTTAAAATGGTGAATTGCACATTGCTAGGCGATTCTATTTCCCCTTAGGGCACAATTAAAAACGACTCATTACTTAATTCCTTAGGTACAAAATTCTAAACGACACGTTAATTAATTCCTTCAGGACACAATTAAAATACGACTCGTTAATTAATTCCTTAAGGACACGATTCAAATACGACTCGTTAATTAATTGCTAAGTACACAATTAAAATACGACTCGTTAATTAATTGCTAAGTACACAATTAAAATACGACTCGTTAATTAATTGCTAAGTACACAATTAAAATACGACTCGTTAATTAATTCCTTAAGGGCACAATTCAAATACGACTCGTTAATTAATTCCTTAAGGACACAATTCAAAAACGACTCGTTACGTAATTCCTTAAGGGGAAATCTCCTGTACTTGAACCCTATTGTCTATTGGCATTGAGATATCACATGGCGTTAACGGTTCAATTCACATCGTAGATTTCCCACGCTGTAGCATTATCGAAATATGTAACATAGTTGCCATGACTTATGTAATGACCCTCGTATTAGCGATTAATCAAAACTGTCTCGGATGAATAATCAATAACAAAGGATCTTCTTTAACATTGTTAGTCATAGTATGCCCTTAAATTTCAGAAAGTTATTTTCAGACTCCCTCAATACGTCTACGTACCTAAAATATTAAATAAATCAAGTGTTTGTCCCACATTTGCAGGGGTATTCTTCAATTACAGAGATAAGATGTTTTAATCTCGGTGCGAACTGTCGCCATGTTTACCATGGGGTTTTCCCTATTCCCTCTAAGCATATGCCGGGATTGTACCTGAAAACAAATGCTGATATAGACCCTAAGTATTATTAGAGTTCTACTCACACTATCGAAAACTTAGAAGCCAGTATTTCAGTGATATTTTATTACAATCTTAGTAGGTCAACACGTAGATGGGAGCCCCACTTTTTGAGGGTGGTTTTATTAATACGAGTATAATCTACTCACTTACAAATACACACACTAATGCAGCCAACACAATGAAAAACGTTATTACTAGGGACCGGATTTTTTGAAAATCAAATGCCCATATGCAAGGGCACATTCTTTGGGTTTATTGGATTGGAATCTTTTGTACGCTGACGATGTGTCACTAATATCTGACAGTATTTACGACCTACAGGAGAGTTTAGACCAATGGAGGAGAGCTCTCGAGTCTAATGGACTGCGCATTAGTAGAACCAAGACTGAATATATGGTATGCGACTTCCACAACAATAAACCCAGTATGACAAATATTGAACTTAAACTAGATGGTGAAACCTTACCAAGGGTAACAAAATTCAAATATCTAGGTTCTGTCATTGCTGAAGATGGCACGATAACCGCCGATATAATCCATAGGGACACGTCTGGGTGGAACAAATGGCGCGAACTAACAGGAGTTATATGTGATCCGAAAATACTCATAAGAACCAAGGTTAAAGATTATAAAACTGCCGTAAGACCAATCCTACTCTATGGTAGTGAAATATGGGCTACTACAAAGGCACATGAGCAAAAGCTACATACCACTGAAATGCGTATGTTACGTTGGGCAGGTGGAGTTACCCTCACAGATAAAATCCGTAATGAACATGTGCGAGGCAGTTTCAAAGTAGCGCCTATAACAGATAAACTATCAGAAACCAGGCTAAGGTGGTATGGACATGTTATGCGAAGACCGGAGAATCATGTAGTGAAGAAGTGCCTTTCCATGACTAGGCAAAAGAGAGGGAGCAGCAGACCTCAAACAACATGGATGATGAATGTCCAAAGGGACAAGAGAGTATTGGGCCTATCTGCTGATGATGCTTTACAAAGAAATGAGTGGCGCCTCAGGATTAAGAAAGCCGACCCCGCGTAGCGGGAAAAGGCGAGGAGGAAGAAGAAGAATTGGATTTATTGCATATTCTGAGCATAACACCATTTTTAGCATAAACATTTAAAATGAAAGTATAATTTAAAACATGTTGAACAAAATTGGTTTTACCTGTGTGTTGGACATCCCTTGTATAAAACTATCTGAGCAACAGATAACGAGATAACAGTATTTTAAGCCTGGCTATTTCAAGAAGGGAATGGGGTGGGACATTTTTTTTTCACCCTCCCAGAAGCTAGTAGTCCGGGGTTAGTTTTGTGAAGAGTTTCTTCAGTGTTACTTTATACTTAGTCTGCATATTCTTCGCTCAAAATGCTTAAAGAGAAGAGTAGCAGAATATTACATTATGCAACGAGCCTATAAGCAAATAATTAAGACACTCCATACGAGTGTCTTAATTACCATTATAGACGAGTTGCATAAGACTGTTTATGTTCGACGATAATTATTATAACTATTTTATGTTCGAATATAAATATTCATAAATATCTGTCGAGATTTCGCCAGTTTTATGTAATGAACAGAGCGCATGTGGCACAGAGAATGCTTTGTATTAGTCCATGGCCTCCTCGATTACACCACTATGACACTGGGCAACACAGTGAAATTTAAATTAGAAGGCCTTGGAACATAGCACAGTTGCGATGCTATCATTACCTAATTGGTCAGACAATTGTTTCTTGAGCTGCGATTGGTGGGATAAACTGTCTCATAATCAACAAGACGTTCCGTAACGAACTAAAGAGCCTACTTTTCTTGATTTTTAAGATCTATGCCAATGATTAATCTACCCCTCTATCTAGAATAATGCCGAAATTAAGTTGGTAATATCGACATTTCTAATTAGTTCAAAATACTGTATACCTGGCATAATGTAGCCTAATAAAGAACTACAGTTGGCAGCCCTGGTGACTGAATATATTCTTAGTTCCATCTCTTAAGGTACAGAATACAAAATTTGGTTGAAGTCCAATGGATAGCATGGACGTTACATGCAGTTAAACATTGGATCTAACAGCGCGCGTAAAATCATGTTGGCAACAATGACATACATGTATTGGTCAGAAATAATCTGAAAAAATATGATCTATTGTTGTGTAAAGTTTGAATGAAATCCATTAGTTAGTATAGAAGTTACATGCATTTTAAAATGGGATCTATCAGCAGGCTTAGAATCATGTTGGCATCACTGACGTATATTAGTTACTCCAAATTAATCTAGAATGCCACGAACTATACGTGTGCAAAGTTTAGAGCTATTTGCTTGCATACTTCCTGATATATTGATATTAGGCTAACAAAATAGAGACAGTATTTATTAACAGTTGGCAGCCCTGGTTACTCTTAAGAATCGGCATATACATATCTGTTATAGTACACATAACACACACGAAATTTGGTTGAAATCCAAATTATAGTATAGAAGTTACACGTATTTTAAAATTGGACCTCTCAGCAGGCTTAGAATTATGTTGGTAGCACTGACGTATATAAGTTACTCCAAATTAATATAGAATGTCAGGCACTATACGTGTGCATAGTTTAAAGCTGTCGGCTTGCATACTTTCTGATATATTGGTATTTGGATAAAATAAATTGAGAGCATTTATTAACAGTTGGCAGCCCTGTTGGATCTTAAGAATACGTTCAGTCATGTATGTTTATGTACACATAGAACATACAAAATTTGGTTGAAATCCAATTGATAGTGTAGAAGTAATATGCATTTAAAATTTGGACCTATCAGCAGGCGTATATTCATTTTGGCAACACTGCGATGTATGGCCTCCTGGAAATTAAACTGAAATATTATTATCTATACGTGTGCTAATTTTGAAATAGCTCCTATTCATACCTTCCAAGATATCCAACATGGAGCTCAAATTTCAATTGCGATTTTTCAGCAGTTGGTAGCACTGACATCATTTTCAAATATGGGCGTGAGCTATTCAGGTATAGATCTTTACTCCTACCAAATTTTGTTTCGATTGCTGCAGCCGTTTAGGAGTTGATGCGGGGGGACACACACACAGCCAGACAGACAGAAGGACAGACAGACAGAAGGACAGACAGACACACATTTGCCCGATCTCATAAGTCTACTTTTTCCTCATTTTTGTAAAATGTGAAAAGTAGGCTAAAAATGGTGTTATAATGACCATCATTATGATACAGTTTTCTGACATATAATATTCAGGGTCGAACATAAAGTAAATTATTAAAACATTGGGTGTCAGGTATTAGTGATTATTCTACTGATAGCGTTGTCGTATTTTGTCAAATATGCTCGAAGGAAGTGAAATGTGAAAACGACCTCACATATTACGGCAAAGGGGGGAAAGAAGGGGGAATAACATTGTCTTATTGCTAAATGCATATTTTAATTGTTTTAGTGCATGAACGTCCGGTCCCCAGACTTATCACACATACATGACCACGATATCGCTAAGCCCCCAAATCAATCAACAACAACAACATTTCAACACATGTTGTTGTTGTTTGAGTCTTCGTTTTTTTGACTGGTTTGATGCAGGTCTCCACGTGTCCCTGTCCTGAGCTAATCGTTTCATCTCTACATAGCTACCACACCCTAAATGCGAGGCTGATTAACATATTCTAACCTTGGTCTACCCCTACAGTTCTTGTCCTCAACCCTTCCTTCCTTAACTAAGCATACTCTTCCTGGGTGTCTTAATATGTGTCCTACTAACCTATCTCTTCTTTAGCACTCGCCAGAAACATCTCTCCTCTCCCACTCGTCTTAATACCTCATTGTTTGTAACCCTATCTACCCATCTGATCTTCATCATTCTCCTGTAACACCACATTTCAAATGCTCCAATTCTTCTCTTTTCTGCTGCTTCAATAGTCCAAGTTTCACTTCCATAGAGCGCCACGCTCCAGACAAAGGCTTTCAAATATGACCTCCTAATATCTAAATCTATATTCGATGTCAACAGATTCCTTTTCTGTAGAAATGCTTTCTTTGCCTGAGCCAACCTACTTCTTATATCCTCTTTGCTTCGTCCATCACTGGTTATTTTGCTTCCTAAGTAACAGAAGTCTCCTACTTCCTTCAGCTTCTCACCTGCTAATTTGATGTCCATAGAGGTTTCTGATTTATTTCGGCTGCATTCCAGTATTTTTATTTTACAATTATTAATTTTCATCATGTATTCTTTCCGTACGACGGAGTCCATACCATTCAAAAACTCATTCAACACATAAGAAGTACTAACAAACACAGGAGGCCAATAACCAAGATGTCCCTAGCCTTCTAGAGGCAACAACAGCCACCTCACCTTTATGAATCTCATAGCGCAATACTCTACTGAGAGATTGGAGAATCTTGCGGTAACTAGACCCGACGCGAGACGGAGAACGCTGCTGAAGCCTCAGGGCGCTTCCACCTGCTCCATTGTACGCGGCTATTTACTCGTATTTATATTAGCGAATGAACGTAAACCCTTATTGTCTTCACGCAGCCTCAAGCACATCACGAATAAAGCTAACGATTTGAATATACTCCTAGGTAGACTCTGATAATGGCGTTTCGAAGCGAGGCTGCTTGATATAATTGAAACTGACTCCTGAATTAATTACAAAAGCTGATGTTGAAGTTAATCGCAAGCGATGAGGAATGAAATAGTACATTTGCTCTACGTGGCGAACTCTATTGTATCTATTTTGAATATAAAGAAAATATGAACAGACGGATATAAAACTACACCTTTTTGTTTTATGGAACTACAAGCGGTGTTGACCAATTATTTTCTTATGTTAATTTTTTAGTAAAACTGATAAACCATTTTAATAGCAATTGAAATCTTAAAAATGAAAATAATTATACAATATTTTCATAGTGAATTCTGAATAAAAATAATTGATATTAACTTGCAAAAAAGACTGAAACTTACTAGGTATTAAAATAAATTCAGTATTATTGAGCGATAGACTCTCGGAGTCAGAATCGAAAGATACGACTTTAAGAACATTAAGTAACAAGAAGCGCTTCAAAACAACAGGAAATTATAATATACGCCCTTCTCAAGCAGAGATATGCACTTTAAAAGGCAAAGGAGAGAAATGTGATGCATTGTGACAAAATAACCAATGTATACATAAATATGCAAAAATATGATTTTGAATGAATTTCCGGGTCTTAGATATTACACTAAATCTTAACAAGTATAATACCGGTATGTAACAGAATGAGTCTTGTCTACAACTAGCAGTAGTGCCCGGCTTCGCCCTGTGGATTTATTTGTTTTACAGAACTGGAGTGCTCAAGGATAAGGATCGGAAAGCACCAAAGCTTATTGCCGCTGATAACCTCAGTATACTGCACCAACACCATCGCCCTTATACAGAGGCATACTATTGTCATGATGATAACTGTTTTAATGGGTCTAAGGAATCTTTTTGCACTAATTACTCCCCGTGAATGCAATATATAAGCAGCTCGCAATTCTGCACCAGAACATTGGTAGGGGCGACGTGATGACCCCGCATTACATGGCTACAATAGACTTCGTTATTATTGAAGCCGTTCTGGAGCGCTTGTTCTTCCGATTTACTGAACAAAAATCAATCTTTAAGGTTACCTGAGCGGCGTAGCCTAATTCTACATAGCCTAAACTAATCCTCTTGAATCAGGATATCATATACAAAAAGAATGTTTCGAATCCGACTGGTAGTTCCAGAGATTAGCGCGTTTAAACACACAAACACACAAACTCTTCAGCTTTATTATATTAGTATAGATTGATGAATACATCTCTGATAATCAACTTACTGAGAGACAAGTTCAATAGAACACAGTAAAATATGTACCATTTCAGATGTGAACATCTATAATCCATAATTTACGATGCCTGCAATAGAATATTCGGATAGATAACCTTGGTGTTTTCCCCTTAAAACAATCTCCATCAACACTATTACATCGGTGATCCTATGATATGCCATATTTCGGTATCGAGTCACCGGAGGATATTTTAATACAAGTTAAATGCACACCTTGCATAGTTTATGAAAAGTAAGCTACATAATTTAGTGTCAATGATTATTATAATAGCCCATCATAAGAAACTCCTCCTCCTGAACAGGATAAGAGAAATAAAGCAAGTAATTCCGTGTAGAGCCATACAACCTAATTTCATATATCTTACTTATGTTAATTGCCTCCATTATCAGAAAGTGGAGAGTTTCAAGTATCTGGAAAGCCTGATACAAGATAATGGAAGAAACGATAGAGAAATAAATGACCGGGGGAGACAGGCAGAAGCATTCCGGAAGAGTGTGAGAAGCATGTTATGGAGCAAGGATGTCCCTCAGAACAGCAAAAAGATCATATATCGGACGTGCTATGTCCCTATCCTGACGTATGCCTCAGAGACCTGGGTTATGAAAGGAAGGGAGAAGAGCAAAATACAGGTCAGTGAGATGAGGTTCTTGAGAAGCAGTATTGGAGCTACAAAGAGGGACATAATAATAAATGAGAGGACCAGAGAATTAATGAAGGAGGAACCATTAGAGGATAATATAGGGAAACCTAGACTTAGATGGTATGGACATGTAAAACGAATGAAGGAAAAGAGGATGCCTAGGAGGATACACGAGACGAAGTGGGAAGGAAAGAGATAGAGAGGAAGACCGAGAGACAGGTGGCAAAAGGGGGTGGAAGAAAGCGTGAAGAAGAGAGGAGAAGACTGGACAAGGGTGGAGGCTGAGAGATCGTGGGAAGACAAAAGACGTTGGAGAGGCTTGTGTTCCAAACAGACCCGGCCAATGGCTGGAAAATGTACAAGATGATGATCATGATGATCATACAAAATCAGTTTTATTTCTGTAATAGATTCGTAAATATTGACAACCATCGGATGGTCGCCATTTGGATTATTAGACTATATATGTAGGCCAAAGTGTTACGTACAATTTTTAGATGAAGATTATTGCGTAGGTTTATTATTCAAATTTCAATCATATAATTAGGACACAAAAAATAAAAAGAAAGATTTTAATATTTCGCACAGCCGCCATATTGACATTATGAAAATAATAGAAATGAATTAGATGTCAGTGGATTAAAATTTGTATAATCATTTACCGTACCTTGTTTCACTGTGATCAGATGGTTAGATCCCGAGAAATATCCATTTACATATTTCAATTTGGCGTCGCGCCATGTTATATTTGTGATGACCAGGTTGTTGAATTTTCCATGGGCGAAATTATGTTAATAGCTTTTATCAGCATCCAAAATTTCAGTTTCATTGCTGTCACAGATTAGTTTAAGCTGCGTTCAAAAAGTAACGAGCCAGGGGCATAATTACAAAAAACAGTACCTGTATGTTAGAAGTATTGGCCTTGGCTCTTAAGGTACTTGTCCCACTGTGACACGAGGCGGTGAATGGCTGTCTCATAAAATTCCCTGGGCAGTTCCGCACGTACAGCTGGACGTCGACGTCCGAGGTGAATCGTTGGCCTCACAGGGCCCTTTTCAGGGGACCAAACATGGCGTAATCACAGGGAGAGTGGTCTGGACTGTATGGAGGGCAGCCGAGAACCTCCCATTTGAATTTCTACAGGAGTAACGCGACTGTGTTGGCCGTATTAGGTTGTGCATTGTCGTGGAGCGACTACGGCGGCTATGGCGTTCACTGTCACTCGGCGGTCCTGGGTAATGAGTGCATCAACCAGCCGGAAGTTGTCATCGGTAATGCAGGGGGGTGCCTCAGACCGGGCATCATCGGCTAACGACACCCGTCCTTCCCTGAAGCAATTGTGCCACGCCTTGACCCTAGCAAGGGAAATGCAGTGTTCGCCGTACACTTGTGACATTCGGCGATGAATGTCCGTTCCCCCGACTCCTTACGCTGTCAGAAACCGAACAACACCTCTTTGCTCTTCGGTTGACGCCTCCATGTCACTGTTTGCAATGCGACTGGCAGCGTTGGACGATTGATGCATGCTGCTGCTTGATTTGTATCGTCACGTGACGTGCCCTTTAGCGACGGGCTGTGACCTTCCACGCTCTGGTCGGAACCACACCTCGTTACACACACGCCACGATTAGCCGATATAGTCACCGGTTTGCGCATTCCTGCCTCCGGCTCGTTACTTTTTGAACGGACCTTATAGATATTGCGAACCATCTAAATATTTTGTAAGGTCGCAATGTTGAGATTTTATATGTGTAGGCCATCGAGTTATGTACTATTAGATGACGATTATTGTGTAGGTCGATTACTCAAACTTCGATTGCATGATTAGGACACAAGAAATAAAAACTTAATTTGAAAATTTCGCACAGCTGCCATTTTGAAGATATGTAAACATTCAGTGCATTCCAATGTATATAAACATTAGCTCTGCCAAGTTTCACTGCGCTCGGATGGTTAAATCGCGAAAAACGTCTATTTACATGTTTCAACTTCGCTTGGCCGCCGTGTTCGTTTTGTACGTAACAGGTTTTTGAATGTCACGTGAGTAAACTTCTAGTAGTGCCCTTTATCACCGTACAAAATTTGAGGGTGAGAACAGTACGGAGAATAGAAAGCTGGTGCAATATTTCGCGCAGCCGCCATGTTAAATCGGTTAGGCGAAATAAAATTTGAAGGACACGGCAGGGGTCTGAAAAAATAGTACTATGATCTTACCGATTTTCATTGAAATCGCTCCAGCCGTTTTGATTTTATTAGGGGTGGTTACACCCGTACTCACACACAATCACATATACTGTACCTGAATACACACGCACGGACAAAACGTGATCTCATAAGCCTATATCTTATATATAAAAGTGAAAGTCAGTATGTATGTATGTGGGTGGGTGGGTGGGTGGGTGGGTTGGTTCCGTATACAAATCTACACCGTTCCACCAATCTCAACCAAATTTTTCATACACATAGTTTAGGACCCAGAAGGAACCGCTGGATACATGAATTTTCGACACTCTTTCTCATTCTTCTGATTTCGGCCCTTTTGCACTCAAGCACAGGCTAATCAAATCATAAAATATACTCATGAAGGAATGGCAAGGCAGATAGTTTCCATGGCAACATAGCTCAAGTCGAGACACGGCCGTCTGGATGCCAGTTGCGCTCTGCACTACCGGTATAGAAAATGAGCATCTTTACTTGAAATCCCGTTAGTTACTCACCTACTCACACAGCACTGTCAACCGAGTTTAGCATAACAAAGACTTGACACTATCTTCTACTATATATTTGTCCCATACCACTCACTCACTCACTCATTCATTCATCACGAAATCTCAGAAACCACCGAACGGATTGGAATGAAATTTGGTATGCTGCTTCCACAAGGGCAGCAAATGCCCACTAAGGGAGGATTTTTGTATATTCAGGTTCTAAAGGGGTGTTAAGGGGGTAGACCTGCATTTCATTGAATAGCAATATCTCCCGATTGGTTTCATTGGGGGATGTGATACTCGGCACATAAACTCATCATTAAAAATAAGAAGACACGAGTCTGAGGGTTTTTCGATGTGGCGTATATTATGAGGTGAAAGGGGTGAAAAGTGGGGATTGAAAGAATCCAAACGGAGCGTGTATCTCTTAAACGACATAGGCGAGGAGTTTGAAACTCAGCGGAAAAAAATCAGCATAAAAATAAGTAAATATGTGTTTGACCGTTTATTCATAAATCCAATTTAAGGGGCCCATGGGGAGGGGTCACATTCTGGGGGGGACAGGAAAGAAAGTATCCTAACTGATTATCTGACTGACTCACTCATCAAACTCAGGGGGAAAAACTGCTTTAAAGTAAGTAAATAGCTGATCGACATTTTTTTCATTAATCAAATTTAAGGGGTTCATGGGGAGGGGAGAAAATCTGAAAAAAGAAAATTGAAAGAAAAGGTCCTGTCTGACTCACTCACTCATCACGCCCAGCGAAAACTATTAAAGTTGGAAAAATGAAATTTTGGGAATATGTTCGCTGTATGTCGAAAACGTCAACTAAGGAATGATTTTGTTTATTCGGGTTTTAAAGAGATGTTAAGGGGGTAAACGTGCATTTCATTGAATAACGATATTTCATGAGTTGTTTCTTTGGGGATGTGATATTCGGTATATAAACTAATCATTAAAAATAATCAGACATATATCTAAGGGTTTATCGATGTGGTGTATATTATGAGGTGAAAGGGGTGAAAATTGGGGGTTGAGGGATTCTAATCGGAGCGTGTATCTCTTAAACGACATAGGCAAGAAGTTTGAAATTCGGCGGGAAAAACAGCTTAAAATACAAGTAAATAGGTGTTCGACCGTTTTTTCATAAATCCAATTTAAGGGGCCCTTGGAGAGGGGTGAAAGTCTGGAAAAAAAAACAGGAAAGAAAGTTTCCTAACTGATTGACTCACTTACTCACTCATCAAACTCAGGGCGAAAACAGCTTTAAATAAGTAAATAGGTGTTCGACCTTTTGTTTCATAAATCCAATTTAAGGGGTTCATGGGGAGGGGTGAAATTATCAAAAATAAATGAAAGAAAATATCCTGACTCACTCACTCACACACTCATCATCGCCAAGCCAAAATTATTGAAGTTAGAAACATGAAATTTTGGGGATATATTCGTTGTATGTCGAAAACGTCCACTAAGGAGAGACTTTTGAATATTCAGGTTCTAAATAGGTGCTAAGGGGGTAAACGTGCATTTCATTGAATAACCATATCTCACGAGTGGTTTCATTTGGGGATGTGATACTTGGCATATATACTAATCATTAAAAATAAACTGACACATGTCTAATGGTTTTTCGATGTAGTGTATATTATGAGGTGAAAGGGATGAAAAGTGGGGATTGAAAGATTCCTAACGGACCGTGTATCTCTTAAACGACATAAGCGAGGAGTCTGAAACTCGGAGGAAATCAATCAGCTTAAAAATAAATAAATAAATAAATAAATAAATAAATAAATAAATAAATAAATAAATAAATAAATAAATAAATAAATAAATAAATAAATAAATAAATAAATAAATAAATAAATAAAATATTTGTTCGACCGTTTTTTCATAAATCCAATTTAAGGGGCCTATGGGGAGGGGTGAAATTCTGGAAGAAAAACGTCCCCTAATGAAGGATTTTTGGATGTTCACTCTCATCGACCAACTCAAACGATTAAAGTTAGAAGAATTATATTTTGGGGATATGTTTGTTGTGTGTCGAAAACGTCTACCAAGGAGGGATTTTTGGATATTCAGGTTCTAAAGGGGTGTTAATGGGGTTAAACCTGCATTTCATTGAATAACAATATGACACGACTATGACGCGAGCGAAGCGAGGCTAAAAATTAGATGATGTGTGTCTATGTATTACTCAATCACGCAAGTACCACTGGTCCGATTTACATGAATTTTACATGGAAGTAGCTGATTTACCTGGTTAACATATAGGTTACTTTTGATTTCAATACTTTGTACTATTTAAAGATGGCGACCATTTTAGTGACTTCACTACACTCTTTGGTTTAAAACTTTCATATTTCCATTTCAAATACAAAGAGAACGCTAAGAAATAGCAAACTTTTGATGCTATATACGAGGTTAAAAATTACATTTTCTATCCGAAAGGTATCTCCAACCGTTAGCGAGTAAAACCTAAATTTGTGCTATAAAACACGGTCAACGCCGAGCGGTGTAGTTGGACAAAATGTTCCATCCTTAATCTCCCTCTGCGCAGCACCTCGCCTATCCCCTGTTTTAACTGTCACCTTCATATTTTAATTTATTTATGACGCGTAGCGAAGCACGGGTACTTCAGCTAGTTATCTATACGTGTGCCAATTTTGAAATAGCTCCCATTCATACCTCCCAAGATATCCGTCATGGAGCTCAAATTTCAATTGCGATTTTTTAGCAGTTGGTAGCACTGACATCATTTTCAAATATGGCCGTGAGATATTCGGGTATAGATCTTTACTCTTACCAAATTTTGTTTCGATTGCTCCAGCCGTTTAGGAGTTGATAGGGGGGACACCCACACAGCCAGACAGACAGATAGAAGGACAGACAGACAGACAGAAGGACAGACAGACAGACAGACACACACACATTTGCCCGATCTCATAAGTCTACTTTTTCCCCATTTTTGCAAAATGTGAAAAGTAGGCTAAAAAACGGTCAACACCCATTTACTAATTTTTTTTGCTGATTTTTTCCCGCTGAGTTTCAAACTCCTCGCTAATGTCGTTTATGAGATACACGCTCTGTTAGGAATCCTTCAACCCCCAGGTTTCACCCCTTTCACCTCATAATATACACCTATCGAAAAACTCTCAGACACGTGTCTACTTATTATTAATGATGAGTTTATATGCCGATTATCACATCTCCCAATGATAACAATCGGGAGATATTGTTATTCAATGAAATGCAGATCTACCCCCCTTAACACCCTTTTAGAACCTGAATATCCAAAAATCCTTCTTTAGTGGGCGTTTTCGACTTACTGCGAACATATCCCCAAAATGTCATGTTTCTAACTTTAATAGTTTTGGCTGGGCAATGATGAGTCAGTGAGTCAGTGAATCAGTCAGTCAGGACACTTGGTTGTATATAAGATATAAGTTGCAAACTTGCCTTACACCTTTCTGTGTACCAACGTCTCTCTCATGTCCTTCAGATTTTAACTGATGTCTGGTTTCGGTATGGATTGTAGATCACCCTCGTATCCCCAAGATAGCGGGTTCAAACCCGGCCGAAGCCGTCGGATTTTTTAAGAGCGTTAAAATCTCTCAGTATGTCTTCCTTCGGAGGGGAAGTAAAGCCGGCGGTCCCATGTCATAGATTTACGGCATTTTAAAGAACCTTGCAGTAATTACACCTGTGTGAAGCTAAATTGTATAGGTTAGGAATGTAAACAACGTTCTTAGGTTTCTACGTTCGTTGCCAAGAGCTGACTGCGGTGGCGTCCAGTTGCTAAGTTCTGAACTAGGTCTAGTAGTCGTTGATGGTGGCGTTTGGCGGCAAAAGTAGGAACTATTTGAAAAATTCACAGTAGCAGTCCTTACTTGAATTTTAAAAAAGAACTGATACACACACTAATAGAGTCATCACTTTTAACACCGGTTATCAGACAGATTCTACACACACCCAAAGTACACGGGGCTACATGTTCGCGTTGTCGCAGTCCCTAATCTGTGGAACCAACCTACCAACCCTCGTATCGAATCGTTTTCAAAATGTCAAAAATGTACTCCAATCAAAGTTAGTTAGTTAGATAGTTAGTTTGTTATTGAGGTTTTAAGGGGCGAAACAGTGAGGTCACATGCCCCTACAATCAAAAAATTCTTTTTTAAGTCCACAAATGCCATGAACGTTCTCATATCTTTCTCTCCAAGATCAGCCTAAGGCCTACAATGGAAGTATCAGGTAAGACAGGTCAAAACCTATATTGTAACTTTGTGGACGCAATCGTTGTACTATAAGAGGACAACGTGCGGAAAATCAGCTGCCAGATTGAACTGCAAGGCTGCGAAATCGTACCTGACATCCTGGTACGCAGGTAAGACGGCTGGAGGAGCTGGACATCCCTGTGGCACTTGGAGTAGTAGCGAGCGTGCAGCTCCTTCCCAACGGGCTAGAGTGTTTGAGTGGTCAGGGCTGTCCATTCCAACATGTACGGTACTCGCTACCTCCCATTGATTTATATGAGAGATTCGCTACATGATTTCGAAGCCATTCAGTTCAATCTGGCGGCAGATTTTCCACACGTTGTCCTCTTATAGTACAACGGTTGCGTCTACAAAGTTTCAAGATAGCTTTCGACCTGTCTTAGAGGAGACGCAAGAAAAGCTTGCCGAAGAAAGCTGCGCAGATCTTCGGCCATGTTCGGGTGTGCTCGGTAATGGCATACAACGCCCCTCCCACTTCGCGGCAGTAGCTCGCTAGCAGCAGTTCTGAACGTATCATCTGCCCAGGCTTGGTTTACCTTTACAGCTCTAGACCGCGTCTCGGAGCGAGCGAGCAGTGAGCCCGGTAATCAGCATTCGGGGGACACTCAGCAGCCCCGCAATGAGCATTAAAATACGCCGATTGATATTGGTCTCTGCGCATCTTTGAGTTTTGGCAAGCTTTTCTTGCGTCTGCTCTATCTGATACTTACCTTGTTATTACAGCTTCTCTTGTTCCCTTGTTTCCGCTTCTATGTAGTTTAAGACTTTTCCGATCTGAAATACTATTCGTTACATTATTAGGTTTTTTGATGTGTTGAAATAATCAAAATAAACTACAAACCTCGCTAAGAACATTGCGACCTTACAAAATATTTAGATGGTTCGCAATATCTATAAGGTCCGTTCAAAAAGTAACGAGCCGGAGGCAGGAATGCGCAAACCGGTGACTATATCGGCTAATCGTGGCGTGTGTGTAACGAGGTGTGGTTCCGACCAGAGCGTGGAAGGTCACAGCCCGTCGCTAAAGGGCACGTCACGTGACGATACAAATCAAGCAGCAGCATGCATCAATCGTCCAACGCTGCCAGTCGCATTGCAAACAGTGACATGGAGGCGTCAACCGAAGAGCAAAGAGGTGTTGTTCGGTTTCTGACAGCGTAAGGAGTCGGGGGAACGGACATTCATCGCCGAATGTCACAAGTGTACGGCGAACACTGCATTTCCCTTGCTAGGGTCAAGGCGTGGCACAATTGCTTCAGGGAAGGACGGGTGTCGTTAGCCGATGATGCCCGGTCTGAGGCACCCCCCTGCATTACCGATGACAACTTCCGGCTGGTTGATGCACTCATTACCCAGGACCGCCGAGTGACAGTGAACGCCATAGCCGCCGTAGTCGCTCCACGACAATGCACGACCTAATACGGCCAACACAGTCGCGTTACTCCTGTAGAAATTCAAATGGGAGGTTCTCGGCTGCCCTCCATACAGTCCAGACCACTCTCCCTGTGATTACGCCATGTTTGGTCCCCTGAAAAGGGCCCTGTGAGGCCAACGATTCACCTCGGACGTCGACGTCCAGCTGTACGTGCGGAACTGCCCAGGGAATTTTATGAGACAGCCATTCACCGCCTCGTGTCACAGTGGGACAAGTACCTTAAGAGCCAAGGCCAATACTTCTAACATACAGGTACTGTTTTTTGTAATTATGCCCCTGGCTCGTTACTTTTTGAACGCAGCTTAAACTAATCTGTGACAGCAATGAAACTGAAATTTTGGATGCTGATAAAAGCTATTAACATAATTTCGCCCATGGAAAATTCAACAACCTGGTCATCACAAATATAACATGGCGCGACGCCAAATTGAAATATGTAAATGGATATTTCTCGGGATCTAACCATCTGATCACAGTGAAACAAGGTACGGTAAATGATTATACAAATTTTAATCCACTGACATCTAATTCATTTCTATTATTTTCATAATGTCAATATGGCGGCTGTGCGAAATATTAAAATCTTTATTTTTATTTTTTGTGTCCTAATTATATGATTGAAATTTGAATAATAAACCTACGCAATAATCTTCATCTAAAAATTGTACGTAACACTTTGGCCTACATATATAGTCTAATAATCCAAATGGCGACCATCCGATGGTTGTCAATATTTACGAATCTATTACAGAAATAAAACTGATTTTGTATGATCATCATGATCATCATCTTGTACATTTTCCAGCCATTGGCCGGGTCTGTTTGGAACACAAGCCTCTCCAACGTCTTTTGTCTTCCCACGATCTCTCAGCCTCCACCCTTGTCCAGTCTTCTCCTCTCTTCTTCACGCTTTCTTCCACCCCCTTTTGCCACCTGTCTCTCGGTCTTCCTCTCTATCTCTTTCCTTCCCACTTCGTCTCGTGTATCCTCCTAGGCATCCTCTTTTCCTTCATTCGTTTTACATGTCCATACCATCTAAGTCTAGGTTTCCCTATATTATCCTCTAATGGTTCCTCCTTCATTAATTCTCTGGTCCCCTCATTTCTTATTCTGTCCATCTTTGTAGCTCCAATACTGCTTCTCAAGAACCTCATCTCACTGACCTGTATTTTGCTCTTCTCCCTTCCTTTCATAACCCAGGTCTCTGAGGCATACGTCAGGATAGGGACATAGCACGTCCGATATATGATCTTTTTGCTGTTCTGAGGGACATCCTTGCTCCATAACATGCTTCTCACACTCTTCCGGAATGCTTCTGCCTGTCTCCCCCGGTCATTTATTTCTCTATCGTTTCTTCCATTATCTTGTATCAGGCTTTCCAGATACTTGAAACTCTCCACTTTCTGATAATGGAGGCAATTAACATAAGTAAGATATATGAAATTAGGTTGTATGGCTCTACACGGAATTACTTGCTTTATTTCTCTTATCCTGTTCAGGAGGAGGAGTTTCTTATGATGGGCTATTATAATAATCATTGACACTAAATTATGTAGCTTACTTTTCATAAACTATGCAAGGTGTGCATTTAACTTGTATTAAAATATCATCCGGTGACTCGATACCGAAATATGGCATATCATAGGATCACCGATGTAATAGTGTTGATGGAGATTGTTTTAAGGGGAAAACACCAAGGTTATCTATCCGAATATTCTATTGCAGGCATCGTAAATTATGGATTATAGATGTTCACATCTGAAATGGTACATATTTTACTGTGTTCTATTGAACTTGTCTCTCAGTAAGTTGATTATCAGAGATGTATTCATCTGAATAAAGATTCACTGTGATACGGTACATTACTCCCGGGTGATCAGATCGACGGGAAAGTCATTTGAAATATTTGTAATTTTATTCACTTGACGCCACGTAGTTTTTGTGTTTCGAAGGAATTTTAAGTCACATATATACTGTATACTTAACAGTCATCTCACCGGGTGAGTTAGCCGTGGTCGTTACGGCGTGGCTGCTGGCAGTCACTCACATCCGGGAGGCGAGGAGGTTTGAATCCCCCCGCCGGCAACCTTGAAGATGGTCTTCTGTGGTTTCCCATCTTCCTTCCAGGCAAATGCCGGGATTGGTCCCTAACTATAGGCCAGAGCCACTACCTTCCAACTCCTCGTCCTTACAATCACACGTTCCTCCCCAGAAAACACTCCACACGTGACGGTACTCGTAGCTCACCCTATGGGTGTCCGCATAGAAGCAGCTACAAACTGTGGCGAGCCGAACATGTCCTCGGACACTCCCGGCACTAAAAGACATACGCTAAAAAATTAAAAAATAAAATTTAAAAAGGTCATCTATCGCCATAAATTTCAGATGGATTCCTTGAATACTTTGGTTGGTTGGTTCTTAAGTTTAGGGGCTGCGACAACGCGGTCATGTAGCCCCGTGTACTTTGGGTGTGTGTAGAATATGTCTGATAGCCGGTGTTAATTGTGATGCCTGTATTAGTATGTGTTATCTGTTGTTTTTTTTAAATTTAAGTACTGCAACTTAGAATTTTTCAAAAAGTTCCTACTTTTGCCGCCAAGCGCCACCGTCAACGCCTACTAGGCCAAGTTCAGAACTTAGGTACTAGACGCCACCACAGTCGGCTCTTGGCAACGAACGTAGCAACCTAAGAGCGTTGTTTACATTCTTAACCTGTCCAATTTAGCTTCACACAGGTGCAATTAATGGAAAGTTCTTTAACATGCCATAAATCTATGACATGGGACCGCCGGCTTTACTTCCCCTCCGAAGGAAGGCATACTGAGGGATTTTTAACGCTCTTAAAAAAACCGACGGGGTCGGCCGGGTTTGAACCCGCTATCTTGGGCATAGAAGCTCAGCATGCTCCCGACTACGCCACCGAAGTCGCTATTTTT
This sequence comes from Meconema thalassinum, assembly GCA_946902985.2. NCBI lineage: Eukaryota > Metazoa > Arthropoda > Insecta > Orthoptera > Tettigoniidae > Meconema > Meconema thalassinum. The sequence goes on along the minus strand of OX336388.2, from coordinate 2,131,784,126 downwards.
ATGTATAGGCTATAGAATTATATGCCAGCAGGTAATTATTATAATGGTGGTTCATTATACTAACCTACATTTCTATCGCTTGTTGAGGAAACGACAAATAAACAGGCGATTTAAAAACAAATCGCCCAACATACAGTACATTGCAATAGCGATTAGCACATTGATTTTTAGCCTATTTACAATTTTTAAACAAGATGTTCAGTAAAGAACATATAGCCTACTTTCTCCTAAATGCATGGGTATTGTTATAAGTCTTTGTCCTTTTCAAGGAGTATGATTGAATGTTGGTTGTAGTAGCTTGTTGAAATACAACGTGCTATAGGGATATTAAACATGATTATGAGGTGCCCTTTGCTAGTGCTACCTCTGTACCAAATTTCGTTCAATTCGGTTTCACCGTGTTTGAATTGATAAGGGGAATCGATTTGCACACATACTTGGCCGCCATCTGCAAACTATTGGGCTTATGTTCTTGCAGTTTGGTCTGAATATGTTTCCCACATAAAGATATGGTGTTGCAAAATTTGGTAGAGACTAGATTATTAGGTTGGTCGTAATTACATTTTAGATTTTAACATTTGGGTGGCCGCGAATACGTTTCCGTCAAGATAGCGGTGATATAAAACATGACACTGAGGTGCCCTTTGCTAGTGCTACCTCTGTACCAAATTTCGTTCCATTCGGTTTCACCGTGTTCGAATTGATAAGGGGAATCGATTTTCACACAAAGATGGCCGCCATCCCCAAAATATTAGGCTGATGACCCATTAGTTTGGTCAAAGGATGCTCCCTCCATAAAGGTATGTTGTTGCTAAATTTGCTAGAGATCGGATGATTAGGCTATTCGTAATTTGATTTAAGCTTTGAATATTTGTGTGGCCACCATTACGTTTCCGTCAAGATGGCATGCGATATAAATCATGACACTGAGGTGCCCTTTGCTAGTGCTACCTCAGTACCAAATTTCGTTCATTCGGTTCCACCGTGTTCGACTTAATAAGGGGAATCAATTTTGACATAAAGATGGCCGCCATCCGCAAACTATTATGCTAATGGCCTATTAGATTGGTCAAAGGATGCTCCCTCCTTAAAGGTATGTTGTTGCAAAGTTTGGTATAGATCGGATGGTTATGTTAGTCGTAATTTGATTTAAGCTTTAAACATTTGTGTGGCCGCCATTACGTTTCTGTCAATATGGCGGTGATATAAATCATGAAACTGAGATGCCCTTTGCTAGTGCTATCTCTGTACCAAATTTCGTTCCATTCGGTTCCATGTGATCGAATTAATAGGGGGAATCGATTTTGACACAATGATGGCCGCCATCCGCAAACTATTAGGCGAATGACCTATTAGATTGGTCAAAGGATGCTCCCTCCATAAAGGTATGTAGTTGCAAAATTTGGTAGAGATCGGATGATTAGGTTAATCGTAATTTGATTTAAGCTTTGAACATTCATGTGGCCGCCATTACGTTTCAGTCAAGATGGCGGCGATATAAAACATGACACTGAGGTGCCCTTTGCTAGTGCTACCTCTCTACCAAATTCGTTCCATTCTGTTCACCGTGTTCGAATTATTAGGGGGAATCAATTTTGACATAAATATGGCCGCCACCCGCAAACTATTAGGCTAATAACCTATTAGATTGGTCAAAGGATGCTCCCTCCATAAAGGAATGTTGTTGCAAAGTTTGGTAGAGATCGGACGGTAAACTTAGTCGTAATTTAACTTAAGCTTTGAACATTTGTGTGGCCGCCATTACGTTTCTGTCAATATGGCGGCGATATAAAACCTGACACTGAGATGCCCTTTGCTAGTGCTACCTCTGTACCAAATTTCGTTCCATTCGGTTTCACCGTGCTTGAATTAATAGGGGGAATTGATTTTCACACAAAGATGGCCGCCATCCGCAAACTATTAGGCTAATGACCTAGTCATTTGGTCAAAGGATGCTTCGTCTATAAAGGTATGTTGTTGCAAAATTTGGTAGAGATCGGATGATTAGGTTAATCGTAATTTGATTTAAGCTTTGAACATTTGTGTGGCCGCCATTACGTTTCCGTCAAGATGGCGGCGATATAAAACATGGCACTGAGGTGCCTTTTGTTAGTACTACCTCTGTACCAAATTTCGTTCCATTCGGTTGCACCGTGTTCGAATTAATAGGGGGAATCGATTTTCACACAAAGATGGCCGCCATCCGCAAACTATTACGCTGATGACCTATTAGTTTGGTCAAAGGATGCTCCCCCCACAAAGGTATGTCGTTGCAAAATTTGGTAGAGATCGGATGATTAGGTTAGTCGTAATTTGATTTAAGCTTTGAACATTGGTGTGGCCGCCATTACGTTTCCGTCAAGATGGCGGCGATATAAAAGATGACACTGAGGTGCCTTTTGTTAGTACTACCTCTGTACCAAATTTCGTTCCATTCGGTTGCACCGTGTTCGAATTAATAGGGGGAATCGATTTTCACACAAAGATGGCCGCCATCCGCAAACTATTACGCTGATGGCATATTGGTTTGGTCAAAGGATGCTCCCCCCCAGAAAGGTATGTTGTTGCAAAATTTGGTAGAGATCGGATGATTAGGTTAGTCGTAATTTGATTTAAGCTTTGAACATTTGTGTGGCCGCCATTACGTTTCCGTCAAGATGGCGGCGATATAAAACATGACACTGAGGTGTCCTTTGCTAGTGCTACCTTTGTACCAAATTTCGTTCAATTCGCATTCACCGTGTTCGAATTGATAGGGGGGGACAGACATTCAGAGTACACACACTCACACACACACACAGACACACACACACACAGACACACACACAGACTCACACACACACATACACACACACAGACAGACACACTTTTTTCGCCCTGTGTTGATCTCATAAGTCTACTTTCATTTTTTGCAAAAATCGAAAGTAGGCTAAAAATAGGCTTATGAGATCACCTTTTGTCCGTGTGTGTGTGTGTGAGGTGTGTGTGTGTGTGTCCTAATAAAATCTAAACGGCTGGAGCGATTTCAATGAAACTCGGTAAGTTCATAGCACTATTCCCGGCGACCTCGACCGTGCCCTTCAAATTTTGTAACTTCTCACCAATCCAACATGGCGGCTGTGCGAAATATTTCACTAGCATTCAATATCTCCGAAACTATTACCGATATCGCCCTGAAATTGTGTATGGTGATAAAGGGCACTTACTAGAAGTTCACCTATGAGACTTTCAGAAACATGGTCACTACAAAACCAACATGGCGGTCAAGCGAGTTTGAGGCTTTTAAATAGACTTTTCTCGCGATTTAACTATCAAAACGTAATGAAACTGGGTACAGCAAATGTTTATACACATTGTAATGCACTGGAGTCTAATTTAGTTCAATTGTTTACATAACCTCCAAATGGCGGCTGTGCGAAATATTTCACTGACATTCTATATCTCCGAAACTATTACAGATATCACCCTGCAATTTTGTACGGCGATAAAGGGTACTGATACAAGTTTACCTATGTATATTTCATAAACCTGTAAAGTACGAAACGAACATGGCGACCAAGCGAATATGAAATATTTTAATAGACATTTCTCGTGATTTAACTCTCTGAGCGCAGTGAAATGTGGTACAGTAAATGATTTTGCAGATTGTAATGCACTGCCATCTAATTTAATTCAATTGTTTACATAACCTCAAGATGGCGGCTGTGGGAAATTTTCAAATTAAGTTTTTATTTCTTGTGTCGTAATCATGCGATCGAAGTGAAAGTTTGAATAATGAACCTAGGCAATAATTATCCTTGAATGGTACATAACTCTATGGCCTATACAAATAATAATCCTAAATGGCGAGCTTCCGAAATATTTAGACGGTTCTCAATATCTATGAATCTTTCACAGCAACCAAACTGAATTTTTTTATGTTCTTAGAGACTATGAACATATGTTCACCTATAGGACTTTCAGTAACCTGGTGAGCACAAATCCAACATGGCGGCGACGCGAAGTATAAATATTTAAATGGACGTTTCTTGCGAATTAACTATCCGATTGCCGTGAAACGTAGCACATTAAATGCTTATACAAATGTTGATCCACTGGCATCTAATTTATTTCAATTGTTTGTATAATCACAAGATGGCTGCTGTGCGTAATTTTAAAATCTCGTTTTTACTTCTTGTGTTCTAATCATGCGATTGAAGTTTGAATACCACCCGTACACAATAATCTTAATGTAATAGTACAAAAATAAAAATCCAACCTGGCGACCATCTGAAATATTTAGACGGTTCTCAATATCTACGAATCTGTTACAGCAATTAAACTGAAATTTTGTATGTTGATAGAGGCAATTAACATGAGCAGGATATATGAAAGTAGGCTGTATAGGTCTTTACGGAATTACTTGTTTTTTCTGAGTATTGGCTGGGGATCTCGGCCATTATTAGCATATTTGGTTCAATATGTTGTTGTTTGAGTCTTCAGCCTTTTGACTGGTTTGATGCAGCTCTCCATGCCTCCCTGTCCTGAGCTAAACGTTGCATCTCTACATAGCTACCACACCCTACATCCAAGGCAATCTGTTTAAAATATTCTAACCTTGGTCTACCCCTACAGTTCTTGTCCTCGACCCTTCCTTCCATAACTAAGCTTGCTATTCCTGGATGTCTTAGTATGTGTCCTACCAACCTATCTCGTCTCTTCATTAGCAGTCGCCAGAAACATCTCTCCTCTCCCACTCGTCTTAATACCTCTTCGTTTGTAACCCTATCTACCCATCTGATCTTCATCATTCTCCTGTAACACCACATTTCAAATGCTTCAATTCTCCTCTTTTCTGCTGCACCAATAGTCCAAGTTTCACTTCCATAGAGCGCCACACTCCAGACAAAGGCTTTCAAAAATGACTTCCTAATACCTAAATCTATATTCGATGTCAGCAGATTCCTTTTTTGTAGAAATGCTTTCTTTGCCTGTGCCAACCTACTTTTTATATCCTCTTTGCTTCGTCCATCACTGGTTATTCTGCTTCCTAAGTAACAGAAGTCTCCTACTTCCTTCAGCTTTTCACCTGCCAATTTGATCTCCATAGAGGTTTCTGATTTATTTCGGCTGCATTCCAGTATTTTTGTTTTACATTTATTAATTTTCATCATGAATTCCTTCCGTAAGACTGAGTCCATACCATTCAAAAACTCATTCAAATCCTCAGGCTTGTCGGCCAAGATGACGATGTCATCAGCAAATCTCAGAGTTGAAATTATTTCTCCTTGAATCTTCACTCCCACTTTACATTTTTCTCTAATTTCCTTCATTGCTTGTTCAATGTAAAGATTGAAAAATATGGGTGATAAGTTGCAGCCTTGCCTTACACCTTTCTGAATACCAGCTTCTCTCTCATGTCCTTCAACTCGAATGACTGCTGTCTGGTTTCTGTATAGATTGTATATCACCCTCCTATCCCTGTACTTTATTCCAATGGATTTCAAAATGTCAAACAATTTAGTCCAATCAACGTTATCAAAAGCCTTTTCTAAGTCTACAAAAGCCATGAACGTTCTCTTATCTTTCCTTATTCTACCTTCCAAAACCAGCCTAAGACTTAGTACAGCTTCCCTTGTTCCTACATTTCTCCTGAAACCAAATTGGTCTTCGCCCAACTCCGTTTCTATCTGGCTCTCAATCCTCTTGTAAATTATTCTAGACAGGATCTTTGAAGCATGAGTAATCAAGCTGATTGTACGGTAATCTTCACATCTGTCAGCTCCCACTTTCTTTGGTATAGGGATGATTACATTCTTCTTGAAATCAGGGGGTACCTCACCTGTCTCATAAATCCTACACACCAAGTGAAATAACCTGATCAGACCTGCATCTCCTATGCAGCGTAGCAACTCAATCGGTATATCATCTATGCCTGGTGCTTTGTTCCTGCTTAAGTCTTCCAAAGCTCTATCAAATTCTGATCTCAATATTAAATCTCCTTTCGCATCCTCATCAATTTCCTCCTCCCTTTCCGTTACATGATTCTCAATCTCCTTTCCCTTATACAAACTCTCTATGTAAGCTTTCCATCTCTCAACCTTTTCTTCCCTATCTGTTAGAGGCTTTCCATTTTTGTCCTTAATATTACAGCACTTAGTCTTCTTTTCCCCAAAAGTATTCTTAATCCTTCGATAAGCTGTGTCTACTTTTCCTAATTTCAGACAATTTTCTATACCTGCACACTTCTCTTTCAACCATTCTTCTTTTGCTTCCTTGCACTTCTTGTTAACCTCATTTCTCAGACGTCTGTATTCTGCTTTCCCCTTTTCATCTCTTACATTCTTGTGTTTCCGCCTTTCATCCATCAATTCTAGTATATCCTGAGTGATCCACGGTTTTCTACCTATTCTTTCTTTCCTACCAATGTTTTCTTCTGCGGATTTTGTTATTTCATTCTTCAAAAGTGCCCATTCGTCTGCAATTGAAGTTTGTTTAGGGTTTTTCATTAGTCCTTCCTTTATACTCTTGAATCTTTCGTTTACATCCTTCTCTTTCAGTCTGTCTATTGCCCACCTTTTTGGCTTTTGACTTTTCTTCAGTTTCTTCAACTTTAATCTGCATTTCATTACAACCAGATTGTGGTCAGAGTTTATGTCAGCACCAGGATATGTTTTACAATCCAAAATCTGGTTTCGAAACCTCTGCTTGACCATAATGAAGTCGATTTGGTAACGCCCTGTATCTCCTGGTCTCATCCATGTGTATATTCTTCTATTGTGGTTATTGAATAAGGTGATAGCTATGACCAACTCATGCTCGGTGCAGAATTCTACCAGCCTGCTTCCTCGATCATTTCTTTCACCTAATCCGAAACCTCCTACTATCTTCCCTTCTCTCCCTTTTCCTACCACAGCATTCCAATCTCCCATTACTATAACATTCTCATCACCCTTGATATACCTCAGAATTTCGTCTATTTCTTCGTAGACCTTTTCAACATCCTCATCATCAGCTTGACTGGTAGGCATATAGACTTGTACCACTGTGGTGCAGGTAGGTTTAGTATTGATTTTTGCTACAATAATCCGTTCACTATATTGCTCATAATATTCCACCCGCTGTCCAAGTTTCCTACTCAATATGAGGCCAACCCCTGCTTGGCCATTGTTTGATTTAGTGCTAATGACCCTATAGTCTCCTGACCAAAAGTCCTGTTCTTCCTGCCAGCGCATTTCACTAATCCCAACCAAATCCAACCTCAACCTATCCATTTCCCTTTCTAAGTTTTCTAACCTTCCACTTCCTAGCAGACTTCTAACATTCCACGCTCCGATCCGTAGAATGTCAGATTTCCTCTTTGTCACTTCTGTGATGTTAACCCCCTCTCGAGTAGTCCCCACCCGGAGATCCGAACGGGGGACTAGTTTACCTCCGGATTGAAATTTTACAAGGGAGGAGGCCATCATCACATGTAATTATGCATAGAGAGGTGCATATCCTCGGGAATAGCATACGGCTGTAGTTTCCCGTTGCTTTCAGCCGTGCAGCAGGACGCAGTGTAGCCATTATTTGGCTTATATTATCAATATCTTAACCGTCAATAAGACTAGTAAAGAATTGATTTATTCTGAAAGGCTGCTACTCCCTTTCAGAATAAGTAAAGAGCAATTCTACTAACAAAAATACTAACCTTCTACCGTACTAACAATTAAATACCAAAATTCTACTAACGAAAAAAATACTAAAGTTCCACCAACAACAAATACTACCACTAAAACAGTCTGTCACCAGGCACACTCACATGCACCCTCACACATCACAGTCTACTGAAACAATGAACTATAACTAATAAACAATGCAACTGCTACCAGACACACTCACACACCACAGTCTAATAGAACAATGACATATATCTAATAGACAAACTAACTACCTACTTACAACTAAAACTAACTACATACTTACTGTACTGTTATTTGAATTGACAATATTTACAAAATGCAATTTAGTTAGAAAATACTTACAAAATGTAATTTAGATTCAAAACAGTCACAAAATGCAATTGAGAATAAAAATACTTACAAAATACCCACCCTACACAATATTGGCATTTATCGAAGGATTGATTAATTATCTTAATGTCTTTCAAGTGCTGTGAGCCATTGTCTGTGGTTTTTCTTACACACACTGCACAGTTCCTGATTACTATGTATAGACATGAAATATATTGCAATGTAATATGGTTGGGCACAATAGCAGATATTTTAGTGTGAGCTCCACCATCATCATCATCTTCATTTCCCGTTTCCAGCTTCCTGGGTCGGGTTGTGAATTAAGGACCTCCATCGGTGCCTATCTCTCCACCACTCCTCTCCTGATTTTAGTACATCTTCGGGTTTTCCTCCCTTCTTTTCTACACACTCCCACACTGTATCTGCCCATCTCTTCCGGGGCCTAAGCAAACATTATTAGGCTAACATTATCAAAATTCAAAACATCCAGTTCAATTGCTCTGACGACAACTTTATTACCCTCAATGATATTAACTAGCGGCTTCGGTGGCGTAGTTGGTAGCATGCTGAGCTTCTATGCCCAAGATCGTGGGTTCAAACCCGGTCGAAGTCGTCGGATTTTTTAAGAACGTTAAAAATCCCTCAGTATGCCTTCCTTCGGAGGGGAAGTAAAACCGGCGGTCCCATGTCATAGATTTATGGGGATGCACCTGTGAAATTTGAAACTCCCACAGTTTTGAAGATACAAAGCTGAAAATTTACAAAAATTAACATCTTACTGAGAAAGTAGCAATATTGTAGCATTACCGGTTTTGGAGATATTAATTATTTATTTTTCAAAATCATGGTTCCGAATAAAATGGTCCACATGATGCAATTTTCATTTTATGGATCCAATAATTTTGTATATAATTCACTGAATATAGATTAAAAATCTGACATATGCTTTTTTAAATTGATGATTCGAAAGCTTCAGATTTTTTTTCAAATTTAATTCAGATTTTTTCTTGAGATTTTGAAGCAAATTCAAAATTTAATTGAATATTGCTAAGGAACTGTGATGATTCGACTAAATCGCATATGTCACATTTTTACACATGCAATTAACAATCTTAATTTTGAATTTCAAGCCATTTGAGTGAAAATTGCATCATGTGGACTGTTTTAAAAATTGACTAACATAAAAAAATCACTTCTGAGTAAAAGCAGTTTAAAGATTCAACATGACTAAAAATGTATTTCTCAATTTCTCAATAACTTACGGATTCAAAAGCTCCCTGCAGCATACATTGGACCTTCATATGCCTCTTTCCTACCTTCTTGAACAATTGTTCGCAGTTTTTGCATCTTCCTCGATTTTTTAATAACGCCTTTGCTAGACTCGACACTACGCTGTACACGACGTTTGTCCCTAATAGCACAAAGTTTTTTAGAAGATTAACGAAGCTGTTTCCCTTTGACAGCTCCTTTCAGTTCATCTACCTAAAAACATACAAGGTTGGTTGGTTCCTCAGTTTAGGGGCTGCGACAACAGTCATGTAACCCCGTGTACTTTGGGTGGGTGTAAAATCTGTCTGATAACCGGTGTTAACCCTTAGAGCCCCAGACAACGATATATCGTATTTACGCGTAAGGTGCCAACAACGATATGTCGTCGTTTGTACAGACCGCTTTTTTATGCGTATTTAGTACAGTTGGATTTGCCAGGAGGCGGCACCATATGCGTTGATTCCACAGAAAAGGATAGTAGTTTTTAACTACATCACTAGATGACGCGTAAGTTCCCTAGTTCCGGTTCTGTGAATTTTAGAAATCTGTGTTCATCCACGCCGTGTGACATCTATGACACATTGAGTAAAATGGCGTCGAGCGGGAGAAATAAGTTTGTTGGCAGCGACGATCTGGCTATGTACGTAAAGAGTTTGAGTGAAGAAGAGGATGATGATTACTATCAAAACCGTAAGTTTTGCAGGCCTCTGTTATTAACTGATAGAAATGTCACATGAATTATTTAACACACTTCTCTAACAAATGGAGGGGTTAATTTTAGATGACATGTTTTGCTCATCAAGCCATCAACATCAGAACCAATATATACAAGTTGTACTCATATCATTCAGTAGATGAGATAAGATGCAAAATTTGTATAAAACTCATCGCATCATGGTTCTTCATGTTTAATGTCGACCACGAATGGTTTTTAGTGGTTCAGTAGAGTCTCGCAAACTCGGCACTCGGTAACCCGGCACTCCGGATTTCTCGGCACCCTGACAGGAGAAAAAAAATCATGATTTTTGTTTGTGTTTCCGCACAGAGTGTTATTATGTTTTCTTTCGTCTTCTCCGTCAATGGAATTATCGACAGTTAAATACGACGCGAAACAAGTTGACCTACAGTACATAATAAGAAGAGTAACGACGACCTGATAAATACGGGCACAGTACTGTAAATGCACAACCTGTTGGCAGTAAGAAGTAAACAAACGTATTTATTTGATTGCGCATTCTCCATGACACTCAGCAAGACATTCTGAACTATATATTCAAGTAGTGTAATTGTAGTGGTTTAATTGTATCAAACCTTGTGTTTCTGTTAAAAACAAATAAATGTACTGCATTGCATTACTTTTAAACCAAAACAAACACCTTATTTCTTCTTGTTGGCCAAATTCGAAAAAAAAGAAAAAAAATAGGCAATTAATTGTAACTCCCCGCCCAATCTAATTGAGCATACTCTTATTGTTGTTGCTTATTTTAGGGGCTGCGACATCACGGTCATAAGGGCCCGGTTATTTTTAGGTGTTTAAATAAATACATAAATAAATAAAATGTGTATGATAACCGGTGTTATTGCACTGACTGTACTAGTGTGTGTATTTATAAATTGCGGGATAGGATTGGGAAGAAGGCGGCCGTGCCCTTAAGTTAGGAACTATCCCAGCATTTGCCTGGAGTAGAGTGGAGGGAAACCACGAAAAAATAAAAAAACACTTCCAGCATGGCTGAGGTGGGAATTGAACCCTCCTCTTCTCAGTTTTGCCTCAAGACGTTCCAGTCCTCACACCAGAATTATAATTTCCTGGCAGAGCCTAGAATCGAAACCGGACCTACAGGGCAACAGCCTAGAACGCTAGCCGCTACACCACGAGCAAGTTTACACGCGTATTGACTATTGACTGACCGAATAGATCTGGAGGTAAATATACTTGTCGAGTAACACGCTCACGATAAATACTACCTACATCCAAGGGTTGAACAAGGGACTTTGCAGTCGGTGGAATGGTTGTTACCTCTACAGTATGAGTTCATCCATAATGACGAACAGCTAGCTGCGTGGTAACGTTCTCGCCTGCTGTGCTCAAGGTTGCAGAATCGAATCCTGGCGTAGTCAGTTGGCATTTGAGAGTGCGCAAATGCGAGGAAGCCGTGTCAGTAAATTTACTGACACATTAAAGATCCCCTTTGAGGCAAAATTCCGGCACCCCGGCGTCTATAAAAGCCGTTGCAGTTAAAAGGGACGTAAAACCAATAACATTAATTATAATGACACACAGATTTCCTTCGTGAGTGAAAATCAGTAAAAATCACATTACCGGTATTCTATTAACTTAATTTGATCATGCCTCGAGAACAAACCTACAAACTGCTCATAAGGTGCAAATAATAATACTGTACTTACAGAGAAGATACATCACTATGGAGATCGGGATGCTGCACTAACTTACCTGGAAGCCTTTAGTTCAATATATAAAGCTACATTTTAAGCATTCACTTTCAAAGCAACCTGTACATCATACTCCATGTCAGAGAAAGTAAATTGCGCAATTCATCTCGTCAGTTGCAGGGACATACACTACAGCTATTCCCCACGCCATTTTACGCTCTGTGAGCTTGCAGAAGTTGTTACATCAAGCTGCAATTTCGAGAATCACATCATCCATCACACGGCCATCGTTTCTTTCATTCTCTCTTCACGGTTAGCACAGAAATTTTATCTTTTGCAGTCGGTCCACACGATTGTAATGGATAATTCCTAATCCTGAAAAAATGTACATGAGATTAATAAACACACTTTCATTAAAAATTTGCAAATGGCTATAAGAACATTCCGGAAACACTTTAGGGTGTAAAATTCAACAATACATGCAATGCGCTTAAGGGGACCAAGGGGTGCCATATTATATTTTCATTCGATTTACTCGTGTGATATGGCGTACGAAAGGTCCTTTATAGCTCTATACAGCAAGATTATTCTCATTACCTCCTGTAACGAAAAATTTTGTTTTAAAATGAATTATAAAAGTTGTAAATAGGTGGCTATAACACTGAATTTACAAGCCTCACAAGGTTTATAATTTTATTTAAAGACGTCATCACGGGGTTGGGAACCTACAGCATCGGTGAGGCATCATTAATTTACAGTATGAGCTCAAATATTACATTATGCAACGAGCCTATAATGGCAATAATTAAGACACGAGTATGTTTATAAAACGAGCGTATGCGAATTTTATAATTTCCATACGAGTGTCTTAATTACCATTATAGGCGAGTTGCATACGACTGTTTATGTTCGACGATAATTATTATAACTATTTTATGTTCCAACATAAATATTCATAAATATCTGTCGAGATTTCACCACTTTTATGTACTGAACAGAGCACATGGGACTCAGAGAATGCCTTGTATTTGACCATGGTCTCCTTGATTACCCTACTATGACACCAGGCCAGGCAGTGAAATTTAAATTAGAAGGCCGTGGAACTCAGCGCATCTAATTGTATAATTGGTCAAACAACTGTTTCTTGAGCTCTGATAGGTGGGAGAAACTGTTTCATAATGAAAAACAGTGTTATAATGAGCATGATTATTCTGACATATAATAGTCAGGGTCGAATATAAAAATTGTATTTTCACTTGCATATATCTATACTTTATTTGATTCTTGTTTGTTTTATGGTCTTTTATTATACTACGTGTGTTACTTTTCGTGTATGAGTGTTTCAGTATTGATTTCACCTGAGGAAGGAGAGTTTTGGTAAATATAGCTTCAGATATTATTTGTTAGCCTACTTTCGATTTTTGCAAAAAATGAAAGTAGACTTATGACATCACTACAGGGCCAAAAATTGTGTGTCTGTCTGTGTGTGTGTATGTGTGTGTGTGTCTGTGTGTGTGTGTGTGTGTGTGTGTGAGTGTGTGTACTCTGAATGTCTGTCCCCCCCCTATCAATTCGAACACGGTGAAAGCGAATTGAACGAAATTTGGTACAGAGGTAGAACACGCAAAGGGCACCTCAGTGTCATGGTTTATATCGCCGCCATCTTTACCAAATCTGAATGGTGGCCACTCAAACGTTCAAAACGTAAAATCAAATAGCGACTAACCAAATTATCCGATCTCTACCAAATTCGGTAATAACATACCTTCATATAGGACGCGTCTTGTGACCAAATTACGAGGTCATACGCCGTACCATTTCAGGATGGCGGCCGTGCGAATTATTTAAACTTTATAATCCATATCATGGGACCCATCAGTTCCGATTATCGAGCCGAGAATCGATTTAACTGTTCTAAAGGAAGAGGCACGTTCGGATTTAAAAGTTTATTTTGTAATACTATAGTGCAGAAGTGATTTTAAAAAGCTGAGCCGTCTCGGTAAGAAGACAAGTTGGCAGCGGATATCTTGTGCCTGACTTATATTTCACTAATTTGAGTATTGCATGCAATATAGCGTACTGATACAAAATAAATAAACTTAGTATGAAATGCTTTATACATAAATCAACAAGTTCTATGTAAGTCATTTCATATAGGTCAATGTTCGATGGCATAAATGGCTCCGTGGTAAAGTGTTAGTCTGTCATTCATATGCCTATGGTTCAAACCCCATCAGAGTTTGGTTTTTTGCTTGAAATTTTACATATTTGTTGCTTTGTAATGACTCAGACATTTTAAAATTAAGCCTTACATTGTGCATATTACGGTGCAAGACATATATTTAATTAAAACATAATTCGCCAGCAGATTTGCTTGAGACATCTAGCAGCCAAAAAGGTAACTGCACGCCGGCCTACTTATTAACTTCCAGATTTTATTGAAAAGTTTCTTATTATGGCCGCTAGAATGCACTCGCCCTGTTAGGATTATATTGTTCGATATTTCTCCACTAGATTTCACGACTGGTCTACATGGGACTGCATTGATAGTATACCATTGGCATTCTATGCGCATCGAATTTGAAGAATGACAGGATGATACTATGATACATCTTTACTTCTTATTTTAAAGGGTTTGTTACAGCCTATTGTGCGTTATTTGAAAATGTTATTTGAAGTAAAGAACAAAACGATTTCACATAGTAACTGAATTCTAGCCGCTGGTACTAGTTCAGGTTATTAATACTTTTATTTCAGGCAAATAGCAATCGAAAATATCCACATAGTTTGTATACACACGTCTCTGTAGGGACACGGAAAGATTTGTTAATTCAATTAGGGTTGTGAAAGCCATGCACAACCAGACGTGTAAAGACATGCCTCAACTCAAAGTTGGATGTTGCCCACGGCAGGTCGATTATGTAATAATAACAATAATAATAATAATGTTATTTGTTTTACGACCCTTTTAACTACTGCTGCTTTTAGATACGCCGGGGTGCCGGAATTTTGGCCCGAAGGGGATCTTTAACGTGCCAGTAAACCTACTGACACTGCTCCCTCGCATTTGTGCACCCTCAAATGCCAGCTGACTGCGCCAGGATACGAACCTGCAACCTAGGGCCCAGCAAGCGAGAACGTTACCGCAGAGCCACGCAGCCAGTCCGGTCGATTATGTCTCCAGATCCATAACATTCTTGAGATACTTGTTATCTATCTATCTTCAATGATGGTAGTAGTTTTTTTCTAGGTTGTGGCGTTTGGTAGAGGTAAATAGTGTCTAAGGTCTTCAACCAAGAAATGATTCTATTATACTCTTTGATAATAACAACGAGTTATAACTATACTCATACATTTAGGAGAAAGTAGGCTATATGTTCTTTACTGAACATCTTGTTGCTATTATATAATTTTTGACGTCAAAGTTTATCACATAGAACCTGGGTCGTTTTGGTGTATGGTTTCCACTTCTAGATTTGGTCATCTGGGTGGTATGGTGTATTGAATTGGTTTCATTTGTCTCGTGGCCTCAAGGTTTCTCTGCAGTCGTATGAGTAGTTCTTATTTAAGTGTAGGTAGACATATATATTCTAAGATGATATTTAGTATGTCTTTCTTATTTTCGGTAACCAATATTTCCATAATCAAATGCATATATTATTATGAAGCTGGGATTCTAAGCGTTTATCTGCGGACTACCATTATCCACTTGAAATGTTGCAAAACTCGCAAAGTTAATGCAGATCAGAAAACGAAATTAATTGGCCCTTAAAATGTGTTAGTTAAGATAATAATGCCTACAATGATTAAAGTAAGCTCCTTAAATATTCAGTGATATTAGCGGAATATGAGGCTTAATCTATAAGCTACAAGCAGTATAAAGCCGTCGTACCCTCCAATTTACTAAATTCAACCCAATTTTTTGATCAGATGAAAATCACGCTCGAGGACTTTGAGTGTCAATAATAATTCTCTTTACAACAATGACTTTCCTCCGGGTTGCACAAAATATGACAAAGAAAGCAAAGATACGATCTCTTAATATCCAATTGTGATCCCGAGCAACGCCGGCATAACAGTTACTTATATATAGAAATACTAGACAGAAATGGCTACCGTCAGAAGATAAATAAATGGGTGGTACAGCCAGAGAATGAAGTCCCCGGAAGATCGGGGACTAAGTGGTCAGAAGAAAGGAAACAAGCGCACAGTGAAAGAATGAAAGCAATATGGTCTGTTAGAAAGGCGAATCATAAATGTAATGCGTGATCCAATAGGGTACATACGCACATAATAATAATAATAATAATAATATATATATATATATATATATATATATTTCTTCCTCCAGTGCATGTTAAAGTAAGTCATTAGTTAGTTGTAGTATTCATCCAGCAGCAGCAGCCGATGACCTACATGTTCCTCCCACCACCACCATCTGAAGTAGGGAGCTATCCACTGTGTTATCTCTGCAAGTGAAATTTGCTGGCAAGTCGCAGCACCTGTTGGTTCTACTGCAATGTCCAGGGTCAAGTCTTCCACTTCACAAAGCTGTCAGGCAAAACGCTACAGAGCCCTCATGAATAATACAGGCAAGCAGGCAAGATGGTGCCAGGCGACCACTTGCAGGGGATGCGACAAAATCTGAATTACAACTACTCCATTACAGTATATTGTGCCCTTTTAGCAAGAAATATGCAGATCACAGTATACCAGCGTAGCTCAATTCGGGATTTTCGGGGTAGCGGTAAGTTCACCCACTCTGTGACTCACATATTTTGGATTAATTAGAGGATACACTTGCAAAATAACAACAAAATCAACTCCTATTTTAACACATTTAATTAATCAAAATTATGGCGCTACAAACAATTAAACAATTAAATTACTGACCCATAATCATCTACTTGTTCCAAATGAACAAGGAATAACATAAGAATAAAACAAATATTGTATTAAAACATATGGTTTCCATATAAACCAACAATTCCTAATTGTTTTTACTTCCATAAAGCATCAACTGTAAGTTTCATATAACTCCGAGCTCTTTTGGCTCAATGCTTTCTGTAATAATGGTGTCATTCTTTGTACACCTCAAATATTACTTTTTTATATTTTCTTAATCATCAAAACCAATGTATAATTACATTTAAAATTACATGTTAATTATCTAACTCAATATTTGGGCATTTCACCTGTTTTCAGCTTTTATCATCTCTCTTTAGTTTTACAAATACATCAAGGTGATCAGGAAATTACTTGTGTACTCCAGAGTATGAAGATACTTGACACAGTCAAAAAACTATGGTCACTCCCGAAACCTAGTTGCCTTCAATTAACTCGTGGAATCCTACTTCCATACAACATTACAATAGGGATTGTTATTTATCTCATATGTCTTATAAGACCATTATCACATAAGAAAACTACGATCTGAACAGGCAAGCGGAAATATCAATCTACAAGGACCTCGGTTCAACGCCCGGGTCGTTAACAACTTTAAACACTCACGGTGTATTCATTACTCCTTACAAGACGGCCTTCAGACACCCCTCCTGCTCCAAGGGTCTGACCGTGATACTTGAGAGTTATTTATGACTATGTGGGAACCCTCCCGTCTAGTCTAAGCTAGAGCTCTCTTTGATGCTTTTACAAACAGCTTTTCGTTCATTCTCAATTCTTTGGGAGACCTGGCATTCTACTCCTCGTTTAAATTCAACAATATTATTGGGCTCATAAACCACATTCGTAATCTTGGCATTTATTAATTATGAAAGGTCCTCATTGATTGGGGAAGAGTAATACACATTCTACGACGAATAATAAAGGGGCTTTCACAATAAGAGGATTCTGAGTTCGAATCTCTTCACATGCCTCGGGAACCATTCCCATATAGAGGACTATACATAAATGCGATTTAGGGTCAGCCTATAGCTTATAAGACCTACGCTCAATACCATACATTTGCTCCCTTTCAATACAACATACACAATGGCCTCGTGATACTACGTCACAAATAGAGGACTTACACCAATTCTCAGTTCATTACAATCAACTACCTCTCATAAGTAATTTACCAAGTACATTAACTTTTACGCGTTCCTAGCGTGACATTTTATTTTAATCGCGCTCCTTTGCGCTATACTTTATTTTAAAGCCTAGCGTCATCCAAATAACTGATAATACCATATTAATAATTGATACACATCTCAATTTTTATATTATTCTTTTCCTTTGACAATAACTTTCTCTCTTTTTAAGAACATGCATTTGAACATCGTGTCTATACTTTTTATTAAGGCTCTAACGCTCTTATGTTCACATCAATTAATTTGATCTTTATTTAATATTTCCTTACTTGGTTATTATTATTATTATTTTATATCTTCATTCTTTACACAAGCTCAAAAGCTATTTCTTTCATATAACTCAAATTTACTTTTATTTAAATATCTTTCATGATAATTATTAATATTTCGCTTGCTCTTATGACATTCGTCAAATACACTGACATTTTATTCATATATTTCCTCTACAGGATTTATTCTTTTACATAATTATTTATAGTTTCTCAAATTTCTATTATTGTTCAGACCGCGTTTCTTTTATTCAGTATTTATTTATTTAAACACATCCCTTTCACTCAAAAACTCCGGTGGATTTGTACACAATCATTTCCCGACACCAAAATATAATGAAATTCATTACTCACATGTTATGACCTTTATCCTTGTGCGGTGTTTCATTTTGGCCCACTTTCTAACTTACTCCATATTGTAGAAATTCATCTCATGTACAAACACTTCTTGACACATATTCAATACACTTAACATTGACAACATTTTTAATACACTGGTGTATCCATTTAGAACACACAATAAACACTAAAAAATATTATTTTAACACACAATCTTGATAGATTTACACTTCACCACTTTTGATCACTAGGCCGTATTTTCCTAGCCTATCACACGTGACCTCTTAATCTCCCGTTTCCAAGGGTGAAATTTATTCAATGTCGGCTTCCTATCGTGCAGAATACGAAAGTCTCGAATCATCTACTTTTCCCTGGAATCCTAATTCTTCGAATCCTATTCTGGATGATCGGCTATTTCTCTAGCTTGAACGGCTTCTTTTTTTTAGATCTAGTTTATCGATCCTAGTGAAAGTATGTTCGGATCGAGGTCCCCTCGATAACCTATCGATGATCGATGGATTTATTTTATAGCAGCTAGTACTTCTCGAGTCTAGTGCTTTAGAATAGTTCGTCTGCTTTCTGGAGATAATGTCTATAGTCTCCATTCTTCTTTGTTTATTCGGTTCTCGCACTCCTCCTTTTCTGAAATACGTTGCGAACCTTACTCTGTTTTTCCCTATTTGGGTTCTTTAAATTAGATAACTGTTTATCTTTCTATTACGGTACTTCCGTACGTTATGATATTTTCGGTCGTTTATTTAAAGACCTATCGCCTTAAGTCCAACGTTCGCAGCCTGCTCTGACTATATTTTACGAACTTTTCACTGTAAACTTGTGTACTGTCGGACCTAAATCCTGTAACTAGGATTTTCCTAATTTTTCAACACGGCGATACTTTAATATTTCTTCTTTACAGCTCCTTATGGAGGCACGCAAGTTATTAATACTGCGACGCCCGTGGCTATCGGATATTAATTCTGCGGTGTAATACAGCGTTTCTCCCCTCAAGGAGTACTGGTAAACTGTCTTCGGTGTGAAGCAGAGTGACGCCCCACACGGCTGTCTGAATACTGATGCGTAGTAACGCCCTTTTACGAGCTGTCGAAAGAACTGCACTGCATATACTGTTGATGCTCCAACGTCTCGCCCCCTGGACGGACTAAAACTGCATGATGCGTAGCAACGCCCCCTCGGGCTGTTCGGAACTGCATGTTTGGCTTGGTGATGCCAGGAGCTTTATACTCTTTCGCTACAAAAAGATAAGACTCTAGCCCTTTCCGTGCCCAACTTTTAAAATAATGGTTGCACCATTATAAAAATTATACCTTCAAAAACTCGTCTTCTCAATGTTAAATAATCTCATTGCGCATAAGAATCGATCGTGCAATTCGGAGATATTAATTAATTTCTCGTCCTCAACTGTGTGGGTGTTGCTGTTCATTTGCACTCTCCCCTCTCCACAGGCCTTGGTAAATCCCCTATGACGTCTACTTGCGTTTGAAGTTTTCTCCTGTGCAATTATTAAAGGGTTTTTCTTTACACAAAAATCTCTAATCCGAAATGATTCACCGTACTGTAATTGTTTACTTATTTTTATACTCGTAAACGGGTTAAATTTAATTATTCCTCTTCTGGCGCATAGGCGGTGTTGTCGTTTTCAAGCAAGCTCAGCTCGATTTCCGAGTCAGGCTTCCTTGTCTAACAGCCGAAATTTTCCACTCGGTTATTAATACTCGTGACCAGCTCCTTCTGAATGTCAAGAGGCATGATCTCATCTCTCGAACACCTGGCTCTCGCTGCTTGCACAATGTTAGGCTAGAATCCTGGCTTGATCTTTCTCTATGTTACATTAGAAACTGTACGCTTCTTTCATTTCTTCCCCAAATACATGGATTCGACCTCCTTGGACCCTATGGCACATGGGTTCAATATGCTGCGCTTTTAAGTATCGGTCGGGAACTGCAGACTTCATGTGGTCTCATAACCTGGTGATGTGTCCCTGGGGATGATTACTACATACGAGGAGCTTGTTTTTCAAGCTGAATACCTCCAAAAATTAAAAAAGAAAGTTTTATAGTTTATTCGGTAACATTTGCCTCAGCTGCATTGGATGGTAAAATCTCTTTTGTTCAAATGTTTATATTTCCCATTGATAACGCTGTGAAAAAACATGCTTTTCGGTCAAAACTGAATATATCCTTCACCAACAATATGTTGTTTTACCCTTTATGAGAGCAGAACTGGGGGGTGTGTTCGTGTGGATGGTGGTGTGTAACTAGGGGAAGTGTAAAGGGTGTTTTTAAACGGTCGGGCTCTCTACACGGGATGGCGGATCGGAAGGTGCTGGGGAAACTGGCGAAGCTCTACAAGTTAGCGATTATAATGAATGGAGTACGTTTCCTAGATAAAGGTAGCGTTTATCGAGCTAGGTGTGAGACGCAGCGATCAAAGTCAAAGGATTGCTGATAACGCAGTTCTACAAAGTGTACGCACGTGCTTGTTTAGAGATGGGGGCTGAAGGGGGTGTAGATGGTGGTCAGATAGTGTTATTTTAGGGGTGCACCCCTATGAGATCCTTATGGGATCATAGGGGTGCAACATATTGAAATAAATGAATATATATATATATATATATTAATTTAGGCATTTTATTTCGAATTGTGTATACTAATATTATGATTCATGCCACTGTGGGTGAGTGGTTAACGTGTCGGTCTACTAAACCCAAGTTGCAGGTTGGCTCCTGACCGTGGTAAGTGATTTTTTAAAGGCAGCAAAAATTACGACACGCATGCCATACCATGTTGGCATGTTAAAGAACCCATTTGAATTCAGTAGGCCTTGTTCATAATGGCGAAATTAATCTCGGGAGTTTCCGCCAACACAAAGTTCCTCATTTCTGTACTAGAAAGCGCTATAGTTTTCAAGGAGCTAGGATATCTAACCTCCTTGAGTTTCATAGTGCTTCAAGGAACAACGAAATTCGACATGCAAGCTACCCTTTGGGTGTCCAATAACAAAGCTTGAACCCGAGCCCATACGATATTATTATTATTACTGTATATTATGTTCAACATAATTATCACGAATTAGGATAAATATTTGAGATTATGTGACAGAGCCTGATTTCCATAGCTAAATACAACTACCATTTTCTTTAACTAAATATATCCATTCATTTTTATCAATAACTTTGTGTGTACAATGTGTAATTTGTTGCAATTTCGGTGATAGTATGTGGCTCTTTCTAGTTATCATTCAATATATATCCCTCCATTTTGATAATCCTGTCTCAAGATAGGCCTATATGCTTTTCCTATTTCCCGTAAAATTTAGGAATGTGGAGATATTAATTTTTGTAAAAAATAATAATAATAATATCGTATGGCCTCGGGTGCCTGGTGCAAGCTTTGTTAATTGACACCCAGAGGGTAGCTTGCATGTCGAATTTCGTCGTTCCTTTGAACGCTATGAAAGTCAAGGAGGTTAGATATCTAAACTCCTTGACACTACAGCGCTTTCAAGTAGAGAATGGAGGAACTTTGTGTTGGAGGAAAATCCCGAGATTAATTTTGCCATTGAACACGGCCTACTGAATTCAAATGGGTTCTTTAACATGCCCAACAACGTATGACATGAGTATCGTGATTTTTGTCACCTTCAAAAATCACTTACCATGGTCAGGGGCGAACCTGCAATCTTGGGGTTGGTAGTCCGACACTATAACCACTCACCCACCGTGGCAAGTCATACAACTGACTTACGTATTAACCCTTACCGTGAACTCATCCGGAATATTCCGCGATAATATCTTTGACTCACGTGTCGTTTACGGAATATTCCACAGGCTATCATAAGATAGGAACGAAACCACATGGAACCTGAAAAGACTACGTGAATAATTGCATCTACTATTTTATCATTTCAAATGATCTTGTCGACTTCATCGTTATGCTTAGGTCAACCGTTATGCGTTACGGTTATGGCGTGTATGACGTCATCATGTTGTCCAGTGCATATGCACCGAGTCTGGGTTTACTCCTGGGGTTTGGCGTTATGCGATACGGAGACGGCGAGTGCTTGACGTCATGCAGCAGAGTGCACCTCACGCTCTCGCCCTCCTGAGCCTGTCTAACTTGTGTAGCATTTGTAGCATGCGTCATTTGAAATGATATAAAGTCTAGTCTCTCAGACTGACTAAATTGTATTTTTTTTATTCATGATTGGTCAGATAAAATACATAAAGTTTGGTAGTGTCAGTTGATGTAGCCTACGGTGTAAATAGTGAAATTGAGAGGGGGAGGGGGTGACGGCTTGTACGATAAATATAATAATAATATATTTATTGCAGCTAAATAGCCATACACAAAGAAAAGAAATAATATATTTATATACACTGTACTCGCGCGCTTAGGCCTTGGTTTGCATATTCTTTAATTGCTTTTGTTCTTTTGGTGCAGAGTTCTAAGTGGTAACGTTCACACATGTATCCACATAGTTCGCACTTACATGTCTCTGTCGGTTCATGGTATGAGGTGTTGTTACAAATTAGATGGTGGAAACCATGTACTGCCAGTCTTGTGAACACGTGCCTCATCTCGAAGCTGGATGTTGTCCACGTCCGGTCTATCATAGCTCCAGTTCCAAAGAATTGATGTGGGGTGTCTTCTCTTTTTTTGTTGAGTGTTGCTAGGAGATTTTCTGATGCTCTGGTCTTGGGCAGGTTCAGGTGTGTTCTGAAGTCTTCAATGAGGAAGGATTCTCGTGCTAGAATGTAGACGAGTCTCGATCTTGTTGTCTTGGATACTCCGATCGCTCTCTTTATGTATAGAGCTTTTATTCTTTCTAGAGAGGATAGGTTCTTCTCTGTGAGGTACGGCCAAATGATTTCCATCCCATATGTTAGAATAGGCATGATTTTTGCTCTTAATAGTGTCATCGCCGTCTCTAGGCTAAGTGATCTAATGTAGTTGATTTCGTGCATCGGCCGTATTGCCTGTGTTGTTTTTTCTATTACATGCTTTGTAAAGCATTTGGCACTTGTTTGCAGAGTAATGCCAAGGTACTTGACATCGTTTACTATGGCTACTTTCTGCCTCTTTATGAAGATTTCTGTCATTGCTGGGATCTTTCCTCCTTGCCTAAATACCATCATTTTTGTTTTTGATGTATGTGACTACGATTTGAAGGTAATTTGGCGAATCGGACAGTGAATTTAATTTAAATACAGTATTGAAGAGATTGAGGGTTTATCAAGTGACAATGGCACTGATGGAGATGAGAGCATTGACAATTCAAATACTAGAGTGGTATTTCAAGTTATGTCTGCTCTTCGCGATGCAACTTCCTTAGTTTCCCTGATCTGTTTCTTAGTTTGTACTATTGTTCTTCTTCTTAGATGTCTTTCTAAACAATATCAAAAAGTAGCCTTATCTGGTTAGGGTCTTGCGTGGTCCAGTTGAGTGCAGTTTACTTGGACACTTATTGCACTCGACTGACTGGAAATTCCTGTACAGTACAATCAGAATTGACTAATTACAATAATCAAATATTCACTCCAAACAGGCAAATTCTGGAGGTCAACCACCAACTCCAGTATCTCAACAAAACATCACATAGACCACAACTAACAAATGCTGACGAGTTGCATTATCTCAACTAATACTGCAACTAATTAAGTGTACATATTGTAAATATTGTCACCCATATTTTCAGACATAGATTTTATAGTCTAAGATCTGATGATGATCGCTTGACGATCGAAACTGGTCATCCAAGTGTATTTATTAATCTCATGTAATTCTTTTTCTGGATTAGGGTATAACCCATCACATTTGGGTACAATCATGTTGACCGAGTGAAAAGCACCAAACTTTTGTTTCTGTAATAACAATTTGCCACCGGGGAATAACCTCCATTTGTAAGTAAAGTAAATGAGAAAGGTTACGATATATGAACTATATCAATCAACTGAAGGAAAATTAAGCTATACTAGCGGACCCATGCGAGAATGGGTTGTGTGCGCCCCATGTGTACAGACCACCCGCCCGGCTCTAGTGTTATACGGGCTGGACGTGACACAGTTTAGGCAGGGGCTATCGTCTTGTTTATTTGTTTAAAAACACTTTATAAACAAATACATATATTTCCGTTGACTTTTCAAGAAATGCAAGATTTTTCCTGTACTATTGAGACAATTTGGAAGATTTTGCTACAAACCACACCTTCTAACCCCCTCTGGTTTAGGAGCTTGAGATTTGTGAAACGTACACCTTAGCGTATTATATAATAAGATTAGAATGAGTAGTGGCTCGGCCAAGCGGCCATGTTTAAATGGCCAGTCACAGATTCGTGAGCGCAAGAAAAACATTTAATCTTGAAAAATAAAATATTTCCGTTCACTTTTCAAGAAATGCAAGATTTTTCCTGTACTATTGAGACGATTTGGAAGATTTTGGTAGTTGCCAACAGCGTACGTATTTAAAATTGATTAGAAGGGGTCGCTGAATCTACAATGAAGATGTGCACTCTACTTCCTATTCACGGCGTTGCCTAGGTCAACCATATTCTGTAAGATAGGCAATGTCCTTTAGCAATTTTTACCGGACTATCATGATGCAGAATAAGTCGTTGTCGCTTAGCGGCAATCTGTCCGTGAAGTTATTAGATTTAACTTAATTTGTATAAACACACTTTTTAAACAAATAAATATATTTCCGTTGGCTTTTCAAGAAAAGCAAGATTTTTCCTGTACTATTGAGACGATTTGGAAGATTTTGGTACAAACCACAACTTCTAACTCGCTCTGGTTTAGGAACTTGAGTTTTGTGATTCATACACCTTAGCGTATTATATATATAGATGTTCTTATTATTAGTAGAATCGCCTTTCTAGTTCTACTTTATTTATTTAGCGTATGGCTTTTAGTGCCGGGAGTGTCCAAGGACATATTCGGGTCGCCAGAGGCTGTAGCTGCTTCAAGTGGACATCCATAGAATGAACTACAAGTTCCGTTCAATTTCAAGTAGTTCCAACTTTCGCCACCAGATATCACTGTCACCTGGTGGTGAACGTTGGAACTTTGATAGA
Organism: Meconema thalassinum; assembly: GCA_946902985.2. Classification (NCBI taxonomy): domain Eukaryota; kingdom Metazoa; phylum Arthropoda; class Insecta; order Orthoptera; family Tettigoniidae; genus Meconema; species Meconema thalassinum. Next base: position 2,131,758,683 of record OX336388.2, on the reverse strand, counting down.
GCGTTACAACGAAATCTAACCCAGAAATTGAGCTTCACACAAGTTTAGTTAATGGAAGGATCTTTTACATGCCGTAAATTTATGACTGTAGGCAGAGTGAAGGAGATGTATTGTGGAAGTGTGAGTTGTGTGAAAGTTGGAGGGGAAAGAACAGACTGGTTCAGGCAAATGAATGGCCTGAAACAGGGTAGTGCGCTGTCACCCCTTCTCTTTATTGTGGTTATGGACGAGGTAATGACACGGATAGCAGGAAAGATAGGAGAAGATAAGATGAAAGCAATGGTGTTTGCAGATGATCTCAAGGTCTGGGGAAACAAGGAGGAGGAAATTCAGGAGCAACTGAAGGCTTGGGAAGAAACAGTGGGCGAGTATGGATGGAAGTTCAACATCAGTAAATGTGTGATTCTGTTAACGACCAGGAAAAAGGACAGACCAATGAGTGGGATAACACTTGGAGGTGGACAGCTGAAGAAGGTGGAAAGTCTGAAGTACTTGGGAAGTATAGTGGAGGAAAATGGGAGAAATGACAAAGAGATTACGGAACGTGGCAGACAGGCAGAAGCATTTCTGAGAAGCATTAAGAGCTTAGTGTGGAATAAAGATGTCCCACAAAAAAGCAAGGAAGTGTTATACAGAAGCTACTATATCCCGATACTGACCTATGCTTCAGAAACGTGGACAATGAAGAAAAGAGACATAAGCAGAATACAGGCAGGTGAAATGAAGTTCCTGCGAAGTAGGATCGGAGTAACAAGAAGAGACAGGGCGAGGAATGAAAAGGTCAGGGAAATGGTGAAAGAGGAGGCCTTGCAAGGTAGGACTGAGACATCAAGACTGAGGTGGTATGGACACTTAAAGAAAATGGATGAGAAGTAGATTCCCAAGTGGATACATGAGATGCAGATGCAGGAGAAACGACCAAGGGGAAGACCAAGAGATAGATGGCTGAAAGGAGTGGAGGAATGTGTCAAGAAGAGAAGCGAGGACTGGACCAGAGTGACAGCGGAGAGGTGGTGGGAAGAAAGAACTAAGTGGCGAGGCTTATGTTCCAAACAGACCCAGCCTGGGGCCGGAAACTGTACAAGATGATGATGAAATTTATGACATGGGACCGATGGCTTTACTTCCCCTCCAAAGAAAGGCATACTGAAGGATTTTAACGCTCTTAAAAAATCTGACAACTTCGGCCGGGATTGAACCCGCGATCTTGGGCACAGCTGTTCAGTATGCTACCAACTACGCCACCGAAGCCGCTACCCTTCTACTAATCGCTTAGTACAAATTAGCTCTTCTACTTCTTCTTCTTTCTCTTTACATCATTCCCACTTCTATGTGGGGTCGTTGTTTCTGACAGCTCTCCTACATTTAACCCGGTCATGCACATCCTCTTCTGACAACTGTTTTTCTCTGAGGTCCTCCTGTACACAATCCTTCCATCTTCGTTTAGGTCTGCCTCGCATTCTCACTCCCTGTATTTGCATGTCTAACATCTTCCTGCCACGTAGGATTCCTCCCTTCTTCTCACATGCCCGTACCATTGAAGTCGCTTTTCTTATATCTTCTTAGATATTTCCACAACCTTCAATGTTCCTCTTATTTTGACATTTTCCACTCTATCACGCTTAGTCACTTGCCACGGTGGGTGAGTGGTTATAGTGTCGGACTACCAACCCCAAGATTGCAGGTTCGCCCCTGGCCATGGTAAGTGATATTTGAAGGCGACAAAAATCACGACACTCATGTCATACGTTGTTGGCATGTTAAAGAACCCATTTGAATTCAGTAGGCCGTGTTCAATGGCAAAATTAATCTCGGGATTTTCCGCCAACACAAAGTTCCTTCATTATCTACTTGAAAGCGCTGTAGTGTCAAGGAGTTTAGATATCTAACCTCCTTGACTTTCATAGCGTTCTAAGGAACGACGAAATTCGTCATGCAAGCTACCCTCTGGGTGTCAATTAACAAAGCTTGCACCAGGCACCCGAGGCCATACGATAATATTAAATAATACGCTTAGTCACTCCACTCATCCACCTGAGCATTTTCATTTCCGTGACGTCAAGCCTGTTTGTGTGCGTTTTGCGTGCAGGCCATGTTTTTGAGCCATACAGCAATGCAGGTCTTACGACAGTTTTATATATTTTCCCCTTAACCTTAGGCTTGATCTTCTACTAATTTCTACTAAGCGATTCTTCCATTAGATTACTAGGCAACACTAATATTCCAGCAGCTGACAACAAACACACAGCTGTATATCCAACGTTATGACATGTATGATATTGGAGCTGCTTTCAGGTGTTGCTCATGATCGATTATTGAATTTTCTGTGCATTCCGGGCATTGCGTTGAAGAGTGCTTTGTCAGTGAAGAATTTAACCTGGGGCTCTGTTTGCATTCCTTAATGTCTCATAAAAATATTATTCTTAGGGAAACTTGATGCTGGGAAATATCTTTTCTAGTCGACTCGAACGTTCAATACCAGCTCAGTTCCATTCCACTGAAAAGCAATAGAATTCGAAATCAGGTTTACCACAACATAAAAGTAGGTCAGATTAGCTGCGTGTCGCAGCGGTATTTTGGTGTTTCATTAGTGAGGCTTGGACGTCGTGGTCATTTATCCTTGTGTACTTGGGTGAGTGTGGAATTTTGTCTGATAACTTGTGTTATTGTGATGGCTGTATTAGTGTGTGTAATTGTAATTCAACTGAGGATTGGGAACGAGGCTGCTAAGGCTTTAAATTAGTAACCCTCCTGGGATTCGCCTGGAGTAGAAGTGGGAAACCACGGAAAACCACTTTCAGGATGGCCGGAGTGGAAATTGAACCCACCTCTTCACAGTGGATTCCGTTCCAGCCCTCAGACCAGAATTGAATTTCTTGACAGAGCCGGAATTCGAATCTGGATCTGCAAGGTGACAGCCAAGAACGCCGGCCACTACACCAGGAGGTGGACAACCAGCTGAGACCAATGTTGCACGATCGATTACCGTTGCAGTCAGTTGCTATTTGATAGTGTTTAAATGCAAGGGAACTGTGTCAGAGGGTATACTGGGGTGTTAAAGACCCCCTTCAAGGCAATGTTCTGGTATCCCAATAGCTCTAAAGCCACGGTAGTTTATAGGGATGTAACACTCCTAACAGGTCCATTGAGTAGGACTTGAAAGTATCACCGCAGTGGGTTCCGAACACAAATATTGTGGTGTCCGAGCAGGTGCATTTCAGCTCTGTCACCAATGCAGCCACGCTCCGTTAGCGGCGCTGTTGCGGCGGTTTCAGGAATGACTCGGACATACCCTTCATTGTTTTGATGACACACACAGCGCTAAAGTCTATCTTAGGAATTTTGAAACATAATAATGATGTTGGTGTAAGGGGCTAAACACCTGCCCGGGGAGCAAGAGATTCGAGTTTGAATTCCAACAGTTTCAAGCCTTACTCAACAGATAGGCTAAGACCACTGATTGGAAAGGTAGGCTACGTGTTAAAGGCATTTCTATGACCCTTGACTTTATTTTTTTGCCTACTTTTCACATTTTGCAAAAATGAGGAAAAAGTAGGCTTATGAGATCGGGCAAATGTGTGTCTGTCTGTCTGTCTGTCCTTCTGTCTGGCTGTGTGTGTGTGTGTCCCCCTATCAACTCCTAAACGGCTGGAGCAATCGAAACAAAATTTGGTAGGAGTAAAGATCTATACCTAAATATCTCACGGCGATATTTGAAAATGATGTCAGTTCTACCAACTGCTGAAAAATCTCAATTGAAAATTGAGCTCCATGTTGGATATCTTGGAAGGTAAGAATGGGAGCTATTTCAAAATTGGCAGACGTATAGATAATAATATTGCAGTTTGATTTCCAAGAGGCCATACTTGGCAGTGTTGCCAAAATGATTCTAAACCTGCTGAGAGGTCCAACTTTTAAATGCATATAACTTCTACACTATCAATTGGAATTCAACCAAATTTCGTATGTGCTATGTGTACATAAAAAGATATGACTGAGCGTATTCTTAAGAGCCACCAGGGCTGCCAACTGTTAATAAATGCTCTCATTTTTTAAAATCCAAATACCCATATATTAGAAAGTATGCAACCCGACAGCTTTAAACTATGCACACGTATAGTACCTGACATTCTATATTATTTTGGAGTAACTTATATACGTCAGTGCTACCAACATTATTCTAAGCCTGCTGAGAGGTCCAACTTTAAATACATGTAACTTCTACACTGTCATTTGGATTTCAACCAAATTTCGTGTGTACTATGTGTACCATAACAGATATGACTATGCCGATTCTTAAGAGTAACCAGGGCTGCCAACTGTTAATAAATGCTGTCTCTATTTTTGTTACCCTAATATCAATATATCAGAAAGTATGCAAGCCAATAGCTCTAAACTTTGCACACTTATAGTACCTGTCATTCTAGTTTAATTTGGAGTAACTAATATAGGCCTACGCCAGTACTGCCAACATGATTCTAAGCCTGCTGATAGGTCCAATTTTAAAATCCATGTAACTTCTATGCTAACTAATGGATTTCATTCAAAATTGACACAACAATAGATCATATTATTTCAGATTATTTCTGACCAATACCTGTATGTCATTGTTGCCAACATGATTTTACGCTCGCTGTTAGATCCAATATCTAACTGCATTTAACGTCCATGCTATCCATTGGACTTGAACCAAATTTTGTATTCTGTACCTTAAGAGATGGAACTAAGAATATATTCAGTCACCAGGGCTGCCAACTCTAGTTCTCTATTAGGCTACATTATGCCAGGTATACAGTATTTCGAACTAATTAGAAATTTCGATATTACCAACTCAATTTCGTCACTATTCTAGATAGATCAATATAGATTAATCATTGGCATGAATCTTAAATTTTAAGAAAAGTAGGCTCTTTAGTTCGTCACGGAACTTCTTGTTAACTATTAGATTATTACTATCTTGGAGAACAATATTTGGGCACCTAGCTACAAACTTAATAATCCCCCTAGCACTTACTGAGAACTTGTATGTATATGTATGCTGATGTTGCGTATTTCATAATATCTTTGACGCTTGATCAGCAAGCAGCTTCACTATGAGACCTTTAGTTGTCTTGCTGGTAGCGCGCTCTGTGATTTTGCTCGGGAAGCTTCCCTAGTCTGCAGTGGATGTGTGGATGAAATATTCCTAAAAGAGAACAACGTAACTAAAACAACGAGGCAATTAATAAAAGATGGGGGAAGGGGTAATCAATAATAAGGGAACAAATGCTAAGCGGGAAGGATTTACGATGTACCATATTCTCAATAAACCAAGTTCTAGGTTAGGAATTTTTAACGAGTTCAAGACGCCCCAATAGGCCTGATGCCCTTAAAGAGGGCTCATATAGTTAATGCGAGGCGGGGAAGAGATTGATAGTTAATATTTGAGATTGTTCTGAACCATTAGCACACATCACAGGTTAAGGTATTGCCGGCTCTAGAGGTGAACTAATGACAGTTAAGCAAGCAAGGTTTTAAAATACAGCCACAGATGGTGTGGACAGCATTTATTCGTACCATTAATAATACACTCCACAGAGTGACAAGTAGATGGCACCATAATATTACAATGACGAAGAAACGGAGCTTGCAGCAACCCGACCGAGACGAGTATTGTGTGATAACAGACGCCGTATTGGGCTCAGGATTCAAATATCAGCTAAATTTATCCACAATTGTATACTTGGGACGGATAAACATCATAGCAATATTTCTGCCCGAATAATGAGGAGCATAGTCTATAATTCAATTATGGAAGAACGATTTTGAACTAGAAATCATTGATCCACTGAAGAGCTATTAGCATGCCACGTTTCCGTTTAGGCTATTTGATCATTCAGCACATGGCCACTAATTGCAACAAACACCAATTATTTAATGTCCACAATTAGTAAAAAATAGCTTTCCAGTTCCACCACCAGTGAATAACACTGCATCTAATCCTGAAACATTGCTACTGTACGAGTTGGGCGCAATGTTTCTCCTTGCTAAAAATTCATTAGCACCACCAATAACTGAAAGAATGTCTGCTGTTACAACTCCTATCCAGGCTTTTAATCGCTGCAAGCAAGCTTTGTTGTTCTTGTTGTTGTTGTTGTTGTTCACCAGCCCCGTTTAGTTGGGTGTTGTTGAACGTGCATTATGAGCTTGATCATATTTAAGAGCTCCCTTATTGACGTTTAATCTAAATGATATACAAACAGGTATTTAATAAATATATCACACCTGAGTCAATAAAATTGAATTAATGTACATTAATTATACCAGTTCGGCCATGTTAATGGCCTTCTTCAGCAATTGATTTTAAAGGAAAAAAATCTATTAAAATTACGAGCAAAGTTTTTAAATAATACAGTATTTTACTTCATTTTTTTCTGTAAAAAATTAATAAGAGGTATATAATAGTATATTATGCAACAAGCCTATAATGGTAATAATTAAGACACGAGTATGTTTATAAACGAGTGTCTTAATTACCATTATAGACGAGTAGTATACGACGATAATTATTATAACTATTTTATGTTCATAAATATCTGTCGAGATTTCGCCAGTTTTATGTACTGAACAGAGCGCATGGGACGCCGCGAATGCCATGTATTTGACCATGGCCTCCTCGATTACCCCACTATGACACTAGGCAAAAAAATTAAATTTAAATTACAAGGCCTTGGAACTCAGCGCAGGTGCGATGCTATCCTTATCTAATTGGTCAAACAACTGTGAGCTGTGATTAGTGGCAGAAACTTTTCATAATGAAACGAGAAGTTCCATGACGAACTAAAGAGCCTACTTTTCTTAAAATTAGGTTTGTAATATCGAAATTTATAATTAGTTCGAAATACTGTATACCTGGCATAATGTAGCCTAATAGAGAACTACAGTTGGCAGCCCTGGTGACTGAATATATTCTTAGTTCCATCTCTTAAAATACAGAATACAAAATATGGTTGAAGTCCAATGGATAGCATGGACGTTACATGCAGTTAAACATTGGATCTAACAGCGCGCATAAAATCATGTTGGCAACAATGTCATACAGATATTGGACAGAAATAATCTGAAATAATATGATCTATTGTTGTGTCAATTTTGAATGAACTCCATTAGTTAGGATACATGTTACATGCATATTAAAATTGGACCTATCCGCAGGCTAAGAATCATGTTGGCAACACTGGCCTAGGCCTATATTAGATACTCCAAATTAATCTATAATGCCAGGTACTATACGGGTGCAAAGTTTAGAGCTATTGGCTTGCATACTTTCTGATATATTGATATAAGGATAACAAAAATAGAGACAGTATTTATTAACAGTTGGCAGCCCTGGTTACTCTTAAGAATCGGCATGGTCGTATCTGTTATGGTACGCATAGCACACACGAAATTTGGTTGAAATCCAAATGATAGTATAGAAGTTACATGTATTTTTAAGTTGGACCTATCAGCAGGCTTATAATCATTTTGGCAACGCTGCCACGTATGGCCTCCTGTAAATTAAACGGCAATATTATTATCTATACGTGTGCCAATTTTGAAATAGCTCCCATTCATACCTTCCATGATATCCAACATGGAGCTCAAATTTCAATTGCGATTTTTCAGCAGTTGGTAGCACTGACATCATTTTCAAATATGGCCGTGAGATATTCAGGTATAGATCTTTACTCCAGCACACACAGCCAGACAGACAGAAGGACAGACAGACAGATACACAATTGCCCGATCTCATAAGTCTACTTTTTCCTCATTTTTGCAAAATGTGAAAAGTAGGCTAAAAATAGTGTTATAATGACCATCATTATGATACAGTTTTCTGACATATAATAGTCAGGGTCGAACATAAAAATAGTTAAAAAACTGCGAGAAAAGTGGACTTTAATTTGATGATAGTATAAAAGTAATTTTGTAAAAATTACATATCTAAATAGTTGATGTTGGTATCTATATATATAAAGCACAAAGTTTGTCTGTCTGTCTGTCTGTCTGTCTGTCTGTTATGTATACAAATCTACACCGTTTCACCGATCTGAACCAAAATTTGTATACTTACCCTTTGGAACCCTGCGGGTAACCCCGTCAACATTAAATTTCGGACAGACCACCCCATGCCCTGCATTTAGGCCCTTTTGCACAAATCTACACCGTTTCACCGATCTGAACCAAAAGTTGTATATTTAACCTTTGGAACCCTGCGAGTAACACTGTCCACTTGAAATTTCGGACAGACCACCCCATTCCCTGCATTTAGGCCCTTTGGTCCAAATCCACACAGTTTCACCGATCTCAACCAAAATTTGTATATTTACCCTTTGGAACCCTGCGAGTACCACTGACCACTTAAAATTTCGGACAGACCACCCCATTCCCTGCATTTAGGCCATTTGGTCCAAATCTACACCGTTTCACCGATCAGAACCAAAATTCGTATTCTTACCCTTTGGTGCCCTGCGAGTAACACTGTCTGCTTGAAATTGCGGACAGACCACTCCATTCCCTGCATTTAGGCCCTTAGGCCCAAATCTACACCGTTCCACCGATCTCAACCAAAATTTGTATATTTACCCTTTGGAACACTGCGACTAACACTGTCTGCTTGAAATTGCGGAGAGGCTACTCCATCCCATGCATTTAGGCCCTTTGGCACAAATCTACACCGTTTCACCGATCTGAACCAAACTTTGTATACTTACCCTTTGGAACCCTGCGAGTAACACTGTCCACTTAAAATTTCGGACAGACCACCCCATTCCCTGCTTTTAGGCACTTTGGCACAAATCTACACCGTTTCACCGATCAGAACCAATATTCGTAAACTTACCCTTTGGTACCCAGCGAGTAACACTGTCTGCTTGAAATTGCGGACAGACCACTCCATTCCCTGCATTTAGGCCCTTTGTCCCAAATCTACACCGTTTCACCGATCTCAACCAAAATTTGTATATTTACCCTTTGGAACACTGCGACTAACACTGTCTGCTTGAAATTGCGGCGAGGCCACTCCATCCCTTGCATTTAGCCTGTTTGGCACAAATCTACACCGTTTCACCAATCTGACCCCAATTTTATATACTTACCCGTAGAACCCGACAAGTAACACTGTTCACTTTAAATTTCGGACAGACCACACTATTCCCTGCTTTTTGGCCCTTTGGCAGAAAACTACACCGTTTCACCGATCTCAACCAGATTTTACATAATTACCCTTTGGAACTCGACGAGTAACACTGTCCACTCGAAATATCGGACAGACCACTCCATTCCACGCATTTAGGCCCTTTGACACAAATCTACATCGTTCACCGATCGAAAACAAAATGTGTATACTTACCCTTTGGAACCCGATGAGTAACACTGTCCACTTTAAAATTTGGACAGACCACTCCATTCCCTGCATTTTGGCCCTTGGCTCAAAACTACACCGTTTCACCGATCTCAACCAGATTTTACATAATTACCGTTTGGAACTCGACGAGTAACACTGTCCACTCGAAATTTCGGACAGACCACTCCATTTCCCGCATTAAGGCCCTTTGGTACAAATCTACATCGTTCACCGATCGAAAACAAAGTGTTTATACTTACCCTTTGGAACCCGATGCGTAACACTGTCCACTTGAAATTTCTGACATACCACTCCATTCCCTGCATGTAGCTCAGGAATTCCTCGGGGTTGCCAGCTTCCTAACTCACCAGTCATGAGCCCTTGAGGGTGTACCAGAAGTGGTGGGTCTACACACACCCTGCCTCTTTGAGGGCCTTGAGCAGAAGACAGGAGATATTATGAAAAGGAAAAGAAGGCAGACCCCTCGAAGAATGAGGGTATCAGGAAAGATGAGACAAAGCCAATTAAGGCGGGAAATTGAAAGACTCCCTAGCCCTCGGATACCCTAATACAGTCTGGGTCGGAAGAGAACAAGAGTTGACCAAGGGAGGCCGACAGGAAAGAGAACTGAAATGAGCCCGGCACCAGGAAGTAGAAGCGATGCCACACTCAGCTGGGGTTCCGTGGATGCCAACCCACGTCCCACAAGTTGTGAGACCCTGGGGGGGGGGGGGGTGTCAGTTGTGAGAATAGCTTGCTGATTCATCGTGAGGTGACTTGACAGTACTTTCCAGAGCCCGCCGTGTTATCTCCTGCTGTCTATGCTGATGCCAGCACAGGGCCGTTGCGAAAGAGTGAGTGATTCCCGGTCAATCTGTATAGGACGGGGAACCCCGAACGTGTGTCATCATATTTCGTCATCATCTGCGATCATCTCAGGTTCGTGCAGCTTGGACCTATATTCTTTGTCTTTGCCGAGCAGTACGCTCTTTCACTAGACGCATCCAGTACAGGCCTAAGCCAGAAAATAAGGTTGAGACTTTGGAAGACATCGAAGCTAGACACCTGAATTACCTATATCAGTTTTAAAATAACACCATGTTCGTTTAGTAGTCATTTTTCATTACCTTATTATTATCATCATAAGTGCAAATGACCTAGATGTTACGCGCATCATACCAATAATCACCGCCGCATAAATTCTTTCTCGACTGTGATTTTTAAAATATTTATTTTTGGTTGGTTGGTTCTTAAGTTTAGGGGCTGCGACAACGCGGTCATGTAGCCCCGTGTACTTTGGGTGTGTGTAGAATCTGTCTGATAACCGGTGTTAATTGTGATGACTGTATTAGTGTGTGTTATCTGTTTTTTAATTTAAGTACAAACTGCAACTTAGAATTCTTCAAATAGTTCGTACTTTTGACGCCAAGCGCCACCGTCAACGACTACTAGGCCAAGTTCGGAACTTAGCTACTAGACGCCACTGCAGTCGGCTCTTGGCAACGGACGTAGACATCTATGAGCGTTGTTTACCTATCCAATTTAGCTTCACACAGGTGTAATTAGTGGAAGGTTCAATAACATGCCATAAATCTGACATGGGACCGCCGGCTTTACTTCCCCTCCGAAGAAAGGCATACTGATGGATTTTTAACGCTCTTAAAATATCCGACGGCTTCGGCCGGGTTTGAACCCCCTATCTTGGGCATAGAAGCTCAGCATGCTACCAAATACGCCACCGAAGCCGCCATATCGTTATTTTTATTACAGTACATTGTGTACATTATACGTTGAAGTGTCAATTCAATACCGGTAGTAGTTTCCCTTATCATCCTCATCATAAGAGCAAATGACCTACAGTAGATGTTACGCCCATTACACCATTAATCACCACACACAATAAGTCTTCCTCGCCTGTGAATTTTGAAATATGTATTTCTATTACGGTAGTTTGTAAGTTTGACGTGTCAATTCAACAGTAGTTTTTATTATCATCCTTATCAAAAGGGCAAATGACCTAGATATTACTCCCTCATTGTCTTTGGGGGCAAATGACTTAGATTTTAAGTCCATTATATTTCTAAGGAGACCTTAAAACATCATCATCATTCCACCGGGCGAAGCCGGGTACGACTGCTAGTATTCCTATAAGACTAAACATTTTTTCTTTCACATTTATATCATGGGACTTGCTTTATCCATCTCAGCTTATTTTGTTTCGAATTATTAGTAGCTTCCTTTAGCTTTTCACCTGCCAATTTGATGCCAATAGGGGTTTTCTGATTTCATTCGGCTCCTTAGGGTATTTTGTAAAAAGAAAGAAAGGCCACCTGCAAATAAAATTGTAATGGACAATACGGAAGTGTATTATTTGCAAAACATCTTAGGAATAGGGTACAGAATTTTGAGTTTGAAAAAATACCAACAACGTGAAAATTAAGAAAATTCTGCAATTAATGATTTATATATTTTCAAGAATTGTGTAAATGTAAATTAGAAGCCATTTTCAATGTTGCCAAATTGTATTAAAGAAAATGTTCCAGTCGGTCAACACAATTGTGCCCATTTACATTAGTCGCGAAACAAGTAGACCATTTATACACCTCAGTTGTTAGCATGCTGAACTGCAGTTCCCAAGATCGCGGGTTCAAACCAGGCCGAAGTCGTCGGATGTTTAAGAGCGTTAAAATCCTTTAATATGCCTTCCTTCGGAGGGGATGTAAAGCCAGCGGTCCCATGTCATAGATTTATGGCATGAAAACCATCCCTCCACTAACTAAACTTGTGTGAAGCTAAATTTCTCAGTTAGATTTCGTTTAAGCGATCTATCAAAGTTTCAACGTTCACCACTAGGTGTCAGTGTCATCTGGTAACGAAAGTTGGAACTACTTGAAATTGAACGGAACTTGTTGCTCACCCTATGGTTGTCCGCTTGAAGTAGCTACAGCCTCTGGCGAGCGGAACTTGTCCTCGGACACTCCCGGCACTAAAAGCCATACGCTAATAAATAAAAGTGTTGAACGACTGTACAGTTTTCTTTAATAGAATTCTGTAATGTAAAGCATGTTCCGATTTCCTAATGGAATTGCTCATGGACATGCGTGCAGTAAGTTTAGTGCTTCAGTTGTTCTCATTGGCACACTGCACTGTGATGACGTCATGTTCGATACTGTACTTCGTTGTGCAGGACTCTGTCGTGTAATAATACAGAGACGGGTCACTTAGTCCTTGCCACCCCAAAACAAACAAGTTCACCCGACTGCTGTATATCTTCCCTCGCCCCATCCTAATCTTCGTACATGTTCTCAAGTGCAGTAAAAATGCAAATAAATTATATTTATGCACGAAACTTTCCCCGTTTGTGTCATTGTGGAGGCTGAAATGTTAAATATATTCGTGTGCAACTAAGAACATTCTTATTGCCTTGTTAAATGATTGTAAGTTTCTGCCGGACAGGACAAATAGAGTGTGAAATGAAAGTCTTCTGTTCTCGGTGCAATTACACTTTCTATGACTTTGTATAGCACTTTCTCAGGACCTTCCATACTGCAGTTGAAATAACTTACATTAGCATCCTCTTGTTTTCACTAATTGGACAGCTATTTCTTACAAACCTGCTGCTACAATTTACAACTCAATACACATTACTCCATGCCTACAATATTCTTTGTTCTTCATCCCCCAGGGGCTCACAACTCGTAGGACGTGGATTGGTGAACTCGGGACCACAGCTGAGTCCTGCATTGCTTCCACTTACTTGTGCTGTGCTCCTCTTCGTTATCTTTCCTCTCGACCTCCCTTTGTCAACTTTGTTCTTTTCCGACCCCGACGGTATTAGGATATCCGAGGCCTAGGGAGTCTTTCATTTTCCCGCCTTGTCTCATCTTTCCTGATACCCTAATTCTTCGAGGGGTCAGCCTTTTTCTTTTCATGATATCTCCTGCCTTTTGCACACGGCCCTCAAGGAGGCAGGGTGTCTTTAGCTCCACCACTTATGGTACTCCCTGGATTGTGCTACACCATCAAGGGATCACGTCTAGTGAGTTCGGGAGTTGGCGACCCTGACGGCTTCCTGAGCTGGGTCCGGTTTTTGCTCCTTCTTCCATTGTCTTTGGGACGGCCCTTCTCCTGCCTTTCCTGGCTCACCTTTGTTCCAAGTCACTTAATTATCATTCCTTGAGGATTGAGGGGAAGCCTCCGTGGCTTAGGCGGCAGCACGCCGGCGTCTCACTGCTGGGTCCGTGGTTCAAATCCCGGTCACTCCATGTGAGATCTGTGCTGGACAAAACGGAGGCAGACAGGTTTTTCTCCGGGTACTCCGGTTTTCCCTGTCAAAATTTCATTCCAGCAACACTCTCCATTATCATTTCATCTGTCATTCATTTAATCATTGCCCCAGAGGAGTGCGTCAGGCCTCGGCAGCCGGCACAGTTCATACCCTCACCGCTAGATGGGGGCTTCATGCATTCCATTCCTGACCCGGTCGGAGACTGGAAGCAGGCTGTGGATTTTCATTTTCCTTGAGGGCTGAGGGCTTTTCTATTTCCCCTGTTTTTTGTTTCCCTTACTCTTATCTTTGTTTTCCTCTTCCAGTTTGTAAGTGTGTGGTTAGTTTTAGGTTTAGTTTTATTTCATTTACATTTTCTCGATCACCCAAACCATTAGGGGCCGATAACCCAGATGTTAGGCCCCTTAAAACAACATTATCATTGTGGTGTTTGAAGCCATATTTTCAGTGTTGCCTTAGTAAACAAGAGTTTAGTGCTTTTCAGTCGGTCAACACGAATGTACCCAAAAGAGATGGGTTATACCCTAATCCTGAAATAAATTACATGAGATTAATAAAACACTAGGATGACCAGTTTCGATCGTCAAGCGATCATCATCAGATCCATTACACTTAGGCTACAAAATCTATGTTTGAAATACAGGTGAAAATATTTACAATATGTACAATTATTTAGTTGCAGTATTGGTACTGCAACTGTCAGTGTATGCTAAATGCAGTTTATATGTTAGGTGAAATGCTAAATGGTGATAGCTATCCGGAGATTGTACTTTAGAGAGATTATATGGTTGTAAACTATGGTTAAACTATAAAATTTTAGGCTAACTACTTATCTGATTGTCTTCCGTACTACAGCTACTCGCAGTATTCGTGCTCACTGGAACTCACTGTGCGGTCGACTGCGGTGGTTATCTTAACGACTGGTTTTTCCCTGCCTTCTCCCCCCTTCCCCTACGTGCTGTGGGGAGTGATAGCGATGTGTTTATGTGAGGTGTTGCCAACCTAGATAAGATGTATGATATTGAATGAGGTGGGTCTACAACTATTAAAGACCGTGGATTAGCCCTCGCCACGCGTGGAGCATAACCCATTCGAACTAAGCGTTGACGGTCTTATGAGGACGTCCCGGCACCTTTAATACTGCCGCGAATATGGGCCTTGGTTTATTGTAGAAGAAAAGTACATCGTACACCTGATCCAGATAACATTTACCTATTTAAAAAAAACCTAATTTCCCCCCTTTTTTATCTAGCTTGGCTGTGTCGCTAAATTGTGTTTTGTTTTCGACAGGGTGTGTTTTTTAGTAGCGTGAAGAGGGGTGAGCTCTCCATGAACGTGTGTTCATTTAGATTGTTGGGATTGTTTCGTTTGGCTAGGTGTATCTCGATTGCTTCCTTTATGTCAAGAGCTCTGCCTTTCGATTCGTGATGGATTATTTTAAGGTCCGACTCTATGTTGGTAAAGCTGTGCCCTGCGTCACACATATGTTCGCACACGGCTGAATGTGTTCCGTATCTTATCGCATTCCTATGTTCATTATAACGTGTGTCTACTCGCCTTCCACTCTGCCCGATGTAATTAGCTTGACAATCGGTGTCTTGGCACGTTATAGAATATACCCCTGACCTTGAATACGGGTCACGTTTATTTAGATTACTATTTAGGAGGTGCCTAGCGGTTGTGTTTTTCGTCGTGAAAGCTATCTTTATGCCTTGCTTTTTGAATAGGTTAGTGATTTTATATGTATTCGCATTCACATAGTTGAAACGCGCAAATTTTTTCTTATTACTGTCCGGTTTGGGAATCGTTTTATCTTTATTTTTATGTTTGGCTATAATTTGATTTATTTTGCTTGGCGAGAAGTTGTTTTCCTTTGCTATTTGCATAATAGTTCTTATTTCCTTATTATAGTTGTCTTTTGACATGGGTATGTTTAAAGCCCTGTGCACCATTGAATTGAAACCCGCTAGTTTGTGCGTACTGGGGTGATTAGACTGATTGTCGATTGCATGCGAGGTTAGTGTTGCTTTCCGGAATATGGAATATGAATTATCATATAAATAATTCATGTTTTTGGGCTAATGCCGTGTGTATTTAAAATAGAACCATACGTTTCGGAGAAACATTGCATTCTTTTTCAATGGAATCAAACAATGTGGCCAAAGAAAGTATATCAATGAGATTACACAAAATATAGATAAATTCCTCTTTTCGTCACCAGAGAGCAGCTGCCAGAAATTACTGTATGGACCATGGTAAAACGGCGGACAGAGTAGTAAGTAAGAAGAAGGTAAAGGGGGCGGGGTGAAAATATAGAGACTCCTCGAAGAATGAGGATTTCCAAAAGAAAGGGGGGGGGGGGGGGGAGGGTTAGATGGATATAATGAAACATAAACAAAAGGGAAGTGTATCTGAACGATACCTAACGTCATACAGGCAACGGCGAGAAAACAGATGGAAACTCCTCCAGTGACGAACAAAGAAGATCAAATCCAGGCTCTGTAGCCATAGAGGAAAAAAAGTACAATTTGAAATAGGTGAAGAACAGAGAGACTGAGAGGAACTATCTTCCTAGATCCTTAATAACTGGTAGCCAAGTCGAGGAGTCTCTATATTTTCACCCCACCTCCTTTACCTTCTCCTTACTTACTACTCTGTCCGCCGTTCTACCATGGTCCATACAGTAATTTCTGGCAGCTGCTCTCTGGTGACGAACAGAGGATTTTATAAATATTTTTTGTAATATTTTGTAATCTCATTGATATACTTTCTTTGACACATTGTTTGATTCCATTGAAAAAGGAGGCAAGGTTTCTCCGAAACGTATGTTTCTAATTTAAATACACACGGCATTTGCCCAAAAAAACATGAATTATTTATGTAGTAACCCGGGCCGTGAAAGCCTTATAAACACTTATCATCATCATTATTCTTGTTCTTCAGCAGTATCACTAAGCAGAAAATGGGCCAAAAGCCTTTTAGTTAAAATTATGTTGCAAGAGGAACATTAAATTTCCTAAAGTGAATAGTTCCCCGCGGCAGAAGTGTAGTTTATTTAATTCTGTATGATATAGTGTAAATGTAAGAGGAATTCCAGTGCTCTGCAGAGTAATGCAGGCAGACACTGAGATAATGCTCTGATGGTGAGTAATGGGTGTGAAGCTACCGCCTGGCAATCATTGTCTCTGTCGCGTTAAGGAAATTAACTCCGCTGGGCATCATAACTTCCTCACATGACTCAGACTTCTCTCCGAACAAAACGTGGGGTTTATTATTATTATTATTATTATTATTAGCCTATTTTCATTTTATGAAAAAAAAATAGGCTTATGAGATCACCTTTTGTCCATGTGTATGTCTGTGTGTGCGTGATGGTGTGTGTGTGTGTGTGTCCCCTAATAATTTCTAAGTGGCTGGAGCGATTACAATGAAACACGGTAAGATCATAGCATCATTCTGGCCGACCACGACCGTGCCCTTCAAATTATGTTGTCTCTTACCAATCCAACATGGCGGCTGTGCGAAATATTTCACCAGCATTCAGTATCTCCGAAACTATTACCGATATCACCCTGAAATTGTGTACGGTGATAAAGGGCACTACTAGAAGTTCACCTATGAGACTTTCAAAAACTTGGTAACTACAAAACCAACAAGGCGGCCAAGCGAATTTGAGATTTTAATAGACTTTTCTCGCGATTTAACCATCCAAACGTAATGAAACTTGGCACAACAAATGTTTATGAACAGTGTATTGCACGGGAGTCTAAATTAGTTCAATTGTTTGCATAACTTCAAAATGGCGGCCGTGCGAAATATTTCGCTGACATTCTATGTCTCCGAAACTATTACAGATATCACACTGAAATTTTGTACGGTGATAAAGGTACTGATACAAGTTTACCTATGTAACTTTCATAAACCTGTAAAGTACAAATTGAACATGGCGGCCATGCGAATTTGAAACATTTTAATAGACTTTTCTCGTGATTTAACTGTCTGAGCGCAGTGAAATGTGGTACAGTAAATGATTATATATATATATATATATATATTAATGCACTGGCATCTAATTTAGTTCAATTGTTTATATGACCTCAAGATGGCGGCTGTGCGAAATTTTAAAATTAAGTTTTTGTTTCTTGTGTCGTAATCATGCGATCGAAGTGAAAGTTTGAATAATGAACCTAGGCAATATTTTTTTAATAAATGTTATTATTACTCCACTCTCATAACATTATCTGGCAAATGTGTGGCAACTACACAGATTATAAGAAATGAGATCATAATCACCACCTATTTTCGCAAGTTCGTGAATTTTCTTACTAATCTGGTTGTTCAAAGTTTTCCAATCAGTACTGGAGATGTACTTCAATCTAATGGATGTGTGACATGAAAAATATTTTTTGTGAAATCGTAATTAAGACGATGAAATAAAATAATGAAAATGGATTTCCTTACAATGTAATTAATTGTAAATAAAATAAAATATAATAATGGGCTTCACATTAATTTTTATCAAAATACAGCTAGAAACAAGAACTTCCGTGACGAACTAAAGAGCCTACTTTTCTTAAAATTTAAGATTCATGCCAATGATTAATGACGAAATTAAGTTGGTAATATAGAAATTTCTAATTAGTTCGAAATGCTGTATACCTGGCAAAATGTAGCCTAATAAAGCACTACAGTTGGCAGCCCTGGTGACTGAATATATTCTTAGATCCATTTCTTAGGGTACAGAATACAAAATGTGGTTGAAGTCCAATGGATAGAATGGACGTTACATACAGTTAAACATTGGATTTAACAGCGCGCGTAAAATCATGTTGGCAACAATGCCATGCATGTATTGGTCAGAAATAATCTGAAATAATATGATCTATTTTTGTGCCAATTTTGAATGAAATCCATTAGTTAGTATAAAAGTTACATGCATTTAAAGTTGGACCTCTCAGCAGACTTAGAATCATGTTGGTAGCACTGATGTATATAAGTTACTCCAAATTAATATAGAATGTCAGGTACTATACGTGTGCATAATTTAAAACTGTCGGCTTGCATACTTTCTGATATATGGGTATTTGGATTAAAACAAATTGAGAGCATTTACTAACAGTTGGCAGCCCTGGTGGCTCTTAAGAATACGCTCAGTCACATCTGTTTATGTACACATAGCACATACGAAATTTGGTTGAAATCCAATTGATAGTGTAGATGTTATATGCATTTAAAATTTGGACCTATCAGCAGGCTTATAATCATTTTGGCAACACTGCCATGTATGGCCTCCTGGAAATTAAACTGAAATATTATTATCTATACGTTTGCCAATTTTGAAATAGCTCCGATTCATACCTTCCAAGATATCCAACATGGAGCTCAAATTTCAAATGCAATTTTTCAGCAGTTGGTAGCACTGACATCATTTTCAAATATGGCCGTGAGATATTCAGGAATAGGTATTTACTCCTACCAAATTTTGTTTCGTTTGCTGCAGCCGTTTAGGAGTTGATAGGGACACACACACACACAGCCAGCCAGACAGACAGACAGACAGAAGGACAGACAGACAGACAGACAGACACACATTTGCCCGATCTCATAAGTCTACTTTTTCCTAATTTTTGCAAAATGGGAAAAGTAGGCTAAAAACAAGAAATTTTGTAATAGTAAGTGTAAATAAAATAAAGTATAAAGTACAGTATAAAAACTTCAAAAATTAATCTAGAAAATTAAATAAGTATTCATTATATTATTCCATTCTTTTAATTACAATTTTTCACTTTTTTTTCACAACAAACAAACATTAGACTTAAGTACATCTCTAGTACTTTATTTTTATCTCAACTAGCAACCCGACCCGACTTCGCATTATGAATGCATTACGTGTCAATGAACAACGACCAATATCCGATTTTCGTCTCGGCATGATGGGTTAAAATCACTGACTGGACTATTAATTATATTATCATGGAGATGCATGTGCAATGAATTCTTGTCAGACGTAGCCTAATTTGACTGTGTATTTTGCGGAACGAAAAGTTCACAGGCGGATTGAAGAAAAGCCGACTTGCACTTTCAGAGTAACTCCAAACACAGCCACTCTTCTCTGAAGCCTTAACTCAACACGACTCGACAGTTTGCTGCTGGCTGTATCTGGAGTGATAGGCTCGCCCACTAGCTAGCCTGTAACTGGGGTGATAGACTCGCCCCTAGCTAGCACGTAAACTGTCGCCTCAGTAATTGAATGGAGATTGTTGGAAGAAATGAAAACGTAACAAAACTTATAGTAGGCGATGTATTAAAAATAGAGGTATGCTCTCCCGGGCTTATTTGTAGAACATTTCATGCTGAAAAATTCTTACACTCATAGTATTTAGATATTTTTAACGGTTTGCTCAGCGTAAGCATACAAAGCGCTTGGACGCCAGGTTTTTCTTTCGACTTTTCCGCTGAATTCGTTACTGCTCGGTTTCCTTTGATCATAAATAAATTATTTTCTACAGAAATCATCCTAAGGATATCCTTTACAGAATGGTAAATCTCACATCAAAATCCATCCACTGGTTCTCGAGTTTTCCCGTAACATCCAACAATCGGGGACTTTGTTTTATACTAAGTAGAGATAGATTTCATTCTTAATTGAGCTGAAGAAAACGTGAATGTCAGGGCGAAGCAAGTACTGTATATAATAGATATATTTGTGTAAGTATGGATTGGCGTATATTTCAAACTTTGAATTCCTTTATCAATACGGATATCTACACACATTTGTGATATCAATGGCAAATGTACTTGCGTTCTATAATCTGAGTGTCACAATCATGACTGGTTTTTGCATTGACATGTATAAATTGGCGTCAACATCAAGTTCTTTCAACCCCTGCAGTAGACTCCTAGGTACAACGCCAGTGCTTGATATAACAATTGGTATGATCTTCACCTTTCCAATCAGCCATTGCTTCCTGATGGACTCCACTACGTCTTTAAGTTTGGAGATCTTTTCGTCGTACTGGTTGGTTGGTTCCTCAGTTGACGGGTTGCGACAATGTGGTCATGTAGCCCCGTGTACTTTGGGTGTGTGTAGAATCCGTCTGATAACCGTTGTTAATTGTGATGGCTCTATTAGTGTTTGTTATCTGTTAGGTAGATTTCATTAGAAAGCTAACTATTGCAATGGGTCCCATGTTTCGACTTCCGGAAAATTTCGACATATCTTCGCGTTTCACATCCCCTACACCCCAAAACCACCGTCAGTTCAAAAGTTTATATATAATTTATGTATATATGTATATCAGTTTCTTGTGGACACGATAACTGCCGTAATTTTGCACCAATCACTTTGATTTTTTTACATAATATGTATCCCTATAAAATCTCGGTCAAGTTCGTTAATGGGCAAAATCAGTCGAAGGGGGTGAAATTGGGGGGCTTTTTTCGAAAAATTGAAATTTCGCTATAACTCTCTTAATACGTGAAATATCAAATCCATTCAAAGTTCATAATATGTGTCGGATAAGTGCCAACAATTTATGTCAAATAAGTTTTTTGATAGCACCAACCATTGACCAAAGGGGTGGAAAAAAGTGGGTTTTTCGGGAAACATTAATCATATCTCTCTTAATAGGCACAATATCAAAACCGTACAAAATGGACAATATTCCCCTAATAATTACCTAAAACTTTTGTCTGAAAGAATTTTTGATATGACCCACCATTACGCCAAGGGATGCGAAAAATGATTTCGGAATTATAAGAAAATGCCAAGAGCTATCAGAGGTTGCCATGGCAACACTACTAAATTGATGAGGGATGAGCCGTGGCCATGACAACGCACTTGCACGAGATCAGATTCAGTATTTCCATCTGACTAAGCCGGCCCCGTGGTGTTGGGGTAGCGCGCCTGCCTCTCACCCGGAGGCCCCGGGTTCGATCCCCGGCTCCGTCAGGGATTTTAAAACTGACGTGAGGGTTGGAACGGGGTGCACTCAGCCTCGTGAGGACAATTGAGTAGCTGTCTGACAGTGAGACAGCACCCCGATCACGAATACCAATATTAACGGCCGAGGGGACCCGACGCGCTGATCACGCGTCACCCCAATATCTGCAGGCCAAATGGCTGGGCAGCGGTCGCTTGGTCGGCCTTAGCCCGTCATGGGCTGGATGGTGCCAGGGGTTGACTTTGACATCTGACTAAGTGGGAAGCGGCTTCGGTGACGTAACTGGTAACATGCAGAATGTCTATGCCCAAGGTCGCAGTTTCAAAGCCGGCCGAAGTCGTCGGATTTTCTAAGAGAGCTAAAATCCCTCAGTATGCTTTTCTTTGGAGGGGAAGTTCCAACGTTCGTTGCGAGTTGCTGGTTGGGGTGGCATCTAGTAGCCAAGTTCACAGCTAGGTGTCGTTGACGGTAGTACCTGGTAGCAACATTAGGAACTACTGCTTGAAATTGACCGTCTGCAGTCCTTACCTGAATAAAGACTACTACAGCCATTACAATTCACACCGTTTATCAGACAGATTCTACAATCACCCAAAGTACACGGGGTTAGATGACCGCGTTGTCGCAGCCCCTAAACTGAGGAACCAACCAGAGGTAGATTTCATTAGAAAGCTAACTATTGCAATGGGTACCATGTTTCGACTTCCGGAAAATTTCGACATATCTTCGCGTTTCACATCCCCCAGACCCCAAAACCACCGTCAGTTCAAAAGTTTATGTATAATTTATGTATGTATATGTATATGTATATGTATATCAGTTTCTTGTGGACACGATAACTGCCGTAATTTTGCACCAATCACTTTGAATTTTTTTACGGAATATGTATACCTATAAAATCTCGGTCGAGTTCGTTACTGGGCTAAATCGGTCGAAGGGGGTGAAAATGGGGGGCTTTTTTTCGAAAAAGTGAAATATTGCTATAACTCTCTTAATATGTGAAATATCGAATCCGTTCAACGTTCATACTATGTGTCGGATAAAGCCCAAACATTTATGTTAGAAGAGTTCTTTTTATAGCACCAACCATTGACCAAAGGGGCGGGAAAAAATTGGTTTTTCGGGAAACATTAATCATATCTCTCTTAATAGGCACTATATCAAAACCGTACAAAATGGATAATATTCCCCTAATAATTACCTAAAATTTTGTCTGAAAGAATTTTTGATATGACCCACCATTATGCCAAGGGATGAGAAAAATGATTTCGGAATTATAAGAAAATGCCAAGAGCTATCAGTGGTTGCCATGGCAATACTACTAAATTGATGAGGGATGAGCCATCAGACGTTGCCAAGATAACGCACTTGCACGAGATCATATTCAGAATTCCATCTGACTAAGTGTGAAGCGGCTTCGGTGACGTAACTGGTAGCAAGCATGCTGAATGTCTATGCCCAAGGTCGCGAGTTCAAAGCCGGCCGAAGTCGTCGGATTTTCTAAGAGCGCTAAAAATCCCTCAGTATGCTTTCCTTTGGAGGGGAAGTACCAACGTTCGTTGCGAGTTGCTGGCTGCGGTGGCATCTAGTAGCCAAGTTCACAGGTAGGTGTCGTTGACGGTAGTACCTGGTAGCAACATTAGGAACTACTGCTTGAAATTGACCGTCTGCAGTCCTTACCTGAATTACAGACTAATACAGCCATCCCTAAGTACACGGGGTTACATGACCACGTTGTCGCAGCCCCTAAACTGAGGAACCAACCAAAATCTCTGCGGGAGATATAATTTTGCGTGAAGAAGTAACAGACCGTTACATAGTTACACATCAGTGTCGAAACCTTGCATAAGGACAGTGTGACCACAAGTATGAAAATGGACCACAAATGACAAGAAGGTTACCGTTCCCATAAGACAATAAAATGTTTAAAATAAGCATAAAATGACGAAAAACAAAGTTAATTAAGCTCCAATTATAAAATACCTTCTCGCAATAAATGAGGTCTGATCCTTCTACGAAAACCTGCATATTCTGCCTATTTTCGCCTATCCCCAAGTTTGTCCGGTGAAATCTACCTCCGCCTTCCGGCGTGCCGAGAGGACTTTTTTTTAAATTCAAGTAAAGACTGCAGTCGATAATATCAAGTATTTCCTACTTTCACTACCAAATGCTACCGTCCGAGACACCTAGCTTAGAACTTGGCTACTAGTAGATGCCATCTCAACCAGTGCCTTGTGACCTACACATTTAGCTTCACACAAGTTTAGTTAGTGGAAGGTTCTTTAAATGCCATAAATCTATGGCATGGACCAGCCGACTTTACTTCCCCTCCGAAGGAAGGCATACTGAAGGATTTTAACGCTCTTAAGAAATCCGACGACTTCGCCCGAGTTTGAACCCATGACCTTGAGCATAGAATCTCAGCATGCTACCAACTACGCCACAATTTGCTACTACTAGACCTAATAATAATAGTATCAATAGACTTTTAGACACACTGACTTCTTTTATGTTTTTTTTTGGTATGTCGAGTTGCCAGACTTTTTTGTACATGGACATGATCGTATTAGATCACATTCATTTACTACATGACTGAACGTAGATCGCACCCTCGGGAAGTTTAGCACTCTACCACCTTAGGTACACATGCTGACCCATTATTATTATTATTATTATTTTTATCATCATCTACATGAGGTGCTAGTATTGAGACAGCTTACCATCACCGACCAATATGCAAGTCGGGGCGTGATGGCGCAGCGGTAGAGCTGTTGGTCTCTCACCACGGCGGACCAGTTTTGATTCCCGATCAATGCATGTAGGATTTTTGAAGTGAAATACCAAGTCCAGTGGTTCGTATTCCACATAAAAAGGAGGTCCAGTAGCTAATGATCATGATATTTACGGTCATGTAAACCCACAAGCTTCCTTACTTCCCACCATCGGCAGCCACAAAATGATTTCCTGTGGCATCCCACAAGGCCAAAGTTGGGATATCCCTTCATAGACCACAGCTGCTTTCTTTCCTATCCCCGCGGTGTAGGCATGCGCATTTAATCGTGCACCACGATCGCAGCAAGTCCAGTGATTGGATGTCCGAACTCCGCACCGACAGTGGCTATCCTGAGTTTGGATTTACCCGACTCCTTCCACGCGCTTTCAAAATACATGCCGGGATAGTATGGTACTTGGAGTCCCGGGGCACCAAAGTCATTCCCGACCCTAATAACTACAGCTAGACATACTACTATAGTCACCACAGGAACACAGTTTATCAGTCAAATCTAACACTCACCCAACTACACGGGGATGTTAAGCAAATGTCCCAAGCCCCCAAAATAAATTAACAACAACCATCACAACAACCTTGCAAGTCTCTTCTATCATCATTGTTACCAAAAATATGTATTGTCCTAAACAAATGGAACCCTACTTAAAAATAAATAAAATTCAGTAAAGATATAGGTCTAATCTCTAATAATTAGTTTAATAGTTTAATAGGAATAATATGTTGTTAGAAACACCATTTTTATTTTTTTCGGAGATGTCGAGATTCCGGAATGTTGTGTTCACAGAATTTCATGTATGAGCCATTACATCCATCCGCATAAGGCTGTCGTATTTGTTCATCTTCATGACTGAGCCTAGATCGAACCCTCGAGAAGCATAGCACTCTACTACCTGAGCTACACAGCCTCGGTATCATTTAATTATTATTATTATTGTTGGTTCATCACAACATAACTATACGGGATTCAGGGAACCAAAGTATAGTTACTGAAACAGCCACTTCTAAGCTGGAAGGTCGAAATCGCTACCCATGTACTTCCAGACGATTCGGGTTGTTGAGAGAACTACTGCCTTCTGCATTAGTTTGTACAGTTGAGTATCCAGATCCAGTTCTTTAAGGCCTTAAAGCAAGGTACTTGGGATCACGCCCGTACTTGAGACAATGATGGTCTTTACCCGTTCTACATGCCATTGTCTTTTGTTAGGGCCGACCAACTCGTTATATTTGCCTTATTGTTATTATTAATACTATTATTACGCACATGTTGAACCGTACTAATATTTAATCTTGGAAGTAGTGTCCATGGTTTCCCACTTCTACCCCAGGCAAATACCAGGTTGGTTGCTAACTTATGGCCACGGCCGTCTTCTTCCCAATCCTCACCTGCATTACAAATAGCCACATTACTACAGAAACCACAAAAACACAGGTTATCAGGCAAATTCCACCCACACCCAACGACATGGGTCTAAATGAACAAAATCGCCAAGCCTCTCAAACAAAACATCAAATAATTTACTTTCGTCTTAAATACTAGTTCTGAACAGACTACGGGGTGTTGGAATGTTGTCGCAGTGTATTTCAATAACGGGCCGAACGCCAATGACACACCAGGGCTGATTACCGAAATTATTGTATAACTAACATGAACATCAATCAACGAGTTCCTATCTTACAAAGTAGGCTACACAATTCTACCGGTCCTAACGTCCCAAGCCATTACATGCGATTTCAACAACAACAAGAACAACAACAACAACAACAACAGCATTACAAATTTTCTTACGAGACGGGTAGTGTTATCCTCATAACAGCTGATAACACCCCTTACCGGTGAGGTCAATGCACCGATTCCGTAGCAACTTCCCCTCCGCGCGTCGCCCCACCTCGCCACACCACGTTTCCCCCAGACTGTCGCCCCACCTTCTGCGTCAAGAGTTTCTGAAATACCTAAAAACATTGAATGTTTAATGATTATTTTCAATTTAGCGATAGGTGCAATTTTTTTTCCGAGGAAGCTTAGAATAGCCTCTTCTATCACCAGTGTAACGGACGTCCATTATATCAATTACACCCTGTATTCTGTACAGATGTCCCAGGAACAACAGCCTATTATTATTATTCTGATTAATAATAGTGTTATTAAAGAAAACAATAACAATATCTTGAAACAAAATCCACATAAATATAACTAATAAATGTGGACAAGTAGCGCAAATTTATGATAACTGCTGTACTAAATAAATGCACATGTTGTAAATACCATCAGTCACATACTTGTAAACATTGATTATGGTGTTTGAAGCCATTTTCAGTGTTGCCTTAGTAAACAAAAGTTTGATGCTTTTCAGACAGTCAACACGATTGTACCCAAATGAGATGGGTTATTCCCTAATTCTGAAACAAATTTACATGAGATTAATAAATACACTAGGATGTCCAGTTTCGTCAAGCTATCATCATCAGATCCTTACACTTGGGTATGGGTGAAAATATTTACAATATATACACTTATTTAGTTGCAGTATTAGTTGAGATAATTCAACTCGTCAGTATTTGTTAGTTATAGTCTATGTGATGGTTTGTTGAGACACTGGAAGTGGTGATTGACCTCCGGAATTTGCCCTATTGGAGTGAATATGTATGTTGTTGTAAATGGTGAATTCATATTGTTTTGTTTAGGCTACTTAATATCATCAAATTAGGGGAATGATGTCACAGGTGCTTCGAGGAAATATCTAGATTGGTTGCAAAAAGAAATAGTAGCAGGCGTTCAATTTGTAACCATGCGTTTGGGCCCCAAAGGACCGGGAGTGGTAAACGATGACTGCCAGCCAGTTCATAGCCAGTGTATCATGAGCGACGTGTCACTAGCTTGACGACCACGTACGTCATCGGTACTCGTAAATAGAGATGTTGTATTCTCGCTAACACGTGTATGCACTACCGCCTCACAGTGGAACTCTGATACTTCCAGAACTCTGCCGCTGATAAGCACTGACAGCCCTTCATTACCGCATCCGGTAGCGCTACTCTGACCACTTTACGCTATTTCAGGAAGCCCCAAGCCCTCTATTATTCTCGTATTAATTCACTGGAACCTTTATAACCCGCGGCTATTGATCTGTTGCTTTCTATAGCGCATAGTGCAAGGCTGTATTCAAGCTTCATGAATTGAATGTCAATAACTTCCGATATTGCAAACAACTACACATCTTTAGTTAAGAATTACTTGGGTAAATTACTATGTAGATTAATTGTGGAAAGGGGTTACAAAATGGAAGAAATTAAGTTCTGAAATACAGATATTTAGGAGCCATAGTTAATGATACCAACGATTGCGCTCAAGAAATTAAGGCAAGGATAGGACAAGCCAGATGTGCATTCAATTAAATGAGAATTATTATTATCAGCGTATGGCAAGAAAATTATATACATGATATATACAATATATACACAATAACAAAAAAAACATTGATTCACTTCAGGCATTAGTGTTATCCGTTATAGCTGAATGTCCAACTTTTGAACCCACTGCAGTGCCTCCGCTGTTGGTGATAGAAAGTCTTCCAATCTACCTGGATAAGCCCGTAGTTGACACTCGCTTAAAATGTGGGGAATGGTCTGGCGAGGGGCTCCACAATCACATTCTGGAGATGGTACAAAGTTCCACTTATAAAGAGAATCCCTGCACCTTCCATGACCTGTCCTGATCCTGTTCAGTCTGGACCAAGTTGCACGCGGTGGTTGGAATCCGCTTGCAATTTTTCCCCGCTGAAGATGTTATGTAGGGGCAAGTCAGTGGAGTTATTCCAGCGGCCTTTCCATTTCTCCAAAGCATCCAAGTTGGTGGATGTCTTCAGAGCAGCATCACAAAGAGGTGGATGTCGTGATTTCAATCTTAGGAGACTAAGAGCGGGTATGTCGCCTAGAATAGGTAGCAGAGGATTCTTGCAGATCTTGTTGTACTCTCGAAAAAGAGCGCGAGATCTTCGTAAGTCAGATGGCATTATACCAGACAACAGTGGGAGCCAGTGGACTGGAGTTGGTCTGATAGTGCGAGATATAAGACGCATGCTGGTATTCAATTGTGGGTCAATATACTTCGTATACGGGCTATTAAACCACACTGGAGCACAATAGTCGGCAGTAGAGAAAACCAGTGCTAAGGCTGAAGAGCGTAGGATGTTCGCAGCAGATCCCCAAGTAGTATCAGTTAGCTTCTGAATAATATTGTTTCGGGTTTTCAGTTTCTTCGACAAGTTCAAAAGATGTTGCTTGAAGGATAAAGTCCGATCCAAGGTAACACCAAGATATTTAGGAAACATTGTTGCCAACATGGTTTTACGCGTGCTGATAAATCCAATGTCTAACTGCATGTAACGTCCATTGGACTTCAACCAATTTTTTTATTCTGTACCTTAAGAGATGGAACTAAGAATATATTCAGTCACCAGGGCTGCCAAATATAATGCTCTATTAGGCTACATTATACCAGGTATATTTCGAAAAAATTAGACATTTGGATATTACCAACTTAATTTCGTCATTATTCTAGATAGGTTCATATACTGTAGATTAATCATTGGCAAGAAACTTCATTTTAAGAAAAGTAGGCTCTTTAGTTCGTCACGGAACTTCTTGCTATTTTGTACTATTACATTAAGAATATTGTGTACGTGTGATATTCAAACTTCAATCGCATGAATAGGACACAAGAGTAAAAACGAGATTTTAAAATTTCGCACAGCTGCCATCTTCTGATTATCCAAACAATTGAAATAAATTAGATGCCAGTGGATTAACTTTTATAAAAGCATTTGACGTGCAACATTTCACTGCATTCGGATAGTTAATTCATGAGAAACGTCCATTTAAATATTTATAATTCGCGCCGCCGCCATGTTGGATTTGTGCTCACCAGGTTACTGATAGTCCTATAGGTAAACATATGTCCATAGCTGCTATGAGCATAAAAAATTCAGTTTGATGGCTGTAAAAGATTCATAGATATTGAGAACCGTCTAAATATTTCGCATGCTCGCCATTTTGGATTGTTATATGTATAGGCCATAGAGTTATGTACCATTCAAGGACAATATTGCCTAGGTTCATTATTCAAACTTTCACTTCGATCGCATGATTACGACACAAGAAATAAAAAAATAAAAAATTCACACACCGCTATCTTGAGGTTATGTAAACATTTCAACTAAATATACCCCAGTGCGTTACAATATGTACAATCATTTACTGTACCACATTTCACTGCGCTCAGAGAGTTAAATCACGAGAAAAGTCTATTAAAATGTTTCAACTTCGCTTGGCCGCCATGTTCGTTTTGTACTTTACAGGTTTATGAAAGTACCATAGATACACTTGTATCAGTGCCCTTTATCAACGTACAATATTTCAGAGTGACATCTCTAATAGTTTCGGAGATATAGAATGTCAGTGAAATACATTGCACTGCTGCCATTTTGAGGTTATGCAAACAATTGAACTAAATTAGACTCCGTTGCATTACAATGTGTGTAAACATTTGCGGTACCAAGTTTCATTACGTTTGGATAGTTAAATCGCGAGAAAAGTCTATTTAAAAACCTCAACTTCGCTTGGCCGCCATGTTGGTTTTGTAGTCACCAGATTTTTGAAAGTCTCATAAGTGAACTTTTAGTACTGCCCTTTATCACCGTACACAATTTCAGGTCGATGTCGATAATCGTTTCGGAGATACTGAATGCTGGTGAAATATTTCGCAGAGCCACCATGTTGGATTGGTGAGACACAATAAAATTTGAAGGGCATGGTCGGGGTCGGCCAGAACAGTGCTATGATCTTACTGAGTTTCATTGTAATCGCTCCAGCCATTTAGAAGTTATTAAGGGGACACACACAGACACAGACACACGGACAAAAGGTGATCTCATAGCCCTTTTTTTTTTTTTTTCATAAAATGAAAATAGGCTAAAAATGGTTCATGTGTAGTTCCAGTGAACATTTCAGTGCTGCTAGATCCAAAAACCGGTTTGCTGTGATGATCGCCAACCTTCTTAGAGGAGACGGCACATGAAGAAGAAGTTTGCTTAAGAAATTTTTATCATACGTACTATTTTCCACAGAGTGGAAATTTACTCATGTACGGAAATACAGTGAAATCCTTCTGTAAATGATGGAACCTCGCAGAGGCCGTGCGGTAGACGGGTTGTGAGGATCACCGCCAGATAATTAGCGACAGGTCGGAATAATAAGCCTCAATAAGGAAATAATTAGTGGAAAGCTGGAAATTGCTTCATTCGCTTTATTCGGTCCCTGATATTACTCTCCCAAGTTTCCCCCCTCGAGCGAAGTCGGCGTTGGCCCTTCTGGCCCTAAGAAGGTACCATTGTTCGTTTTTTTTGGTGCAAATATCTCCCTAACTATCAACTTTATCAACAAAATACCTATTATAAAAATTAATCTAGAGTAAAGTTCCTACAAAACTGTTCTGTACCTTTTGTCTCTAATGTGAACCGTTACGATGCTGCGACCATTCAAACTGGAGCCCTTTGTGATTCTTGCGGAAAAGCTATGGAAATGATATGCCATATCAAAGTTTCTACATATTATAAATATTTGTCAGCATTCCAGGTACACAAGCTGTAAACTTGTTACAAGTATAACAGCTTTTCAATGTAAACAGCTGTGGCCTCAATTTCTCCGTCATCGCTTTCATCGTCTGTATCGGTACATTTGTCCGACGTCACAGGGCGCTCAAGATTAACATCGATGTCTCCGTCACAATCATCCATATCATCTTCCTCGGCAGCATTGTTACATGACCGTCCCATACAATTCGTGCAGATTCTGGAGCATCGGAGGCCCGTTTTCCTGCAAACTCACGCTGCGTTACATCCTTCCGAACATTTGCTGGACACTGTGTTTAGAAGCGTTTGTGGCGCTGGATCCCTCGCAGGTATGGGAGCCAAACCACATTGAGAATTTTTCCACCCCAATCAAGTGGATTTATATCATTTCCATACCTTGTTTTGATTTGATGGTATGTTCTTAAAGAGTGCTCACGTGCCGCTGATTCGATGGGAGGCAAGCTTGCGAGATTAAATCGATGTTTGCTTAGAGATTTTGCAAACAGTTGGAACCGCAACTCATTCAGGGTATTTCCCGTGGTTTTGTTGTCAT
Organism: Meconema thalassinum; assembly: GCA_946902985.2. Classification (NCBI taxonomy): domain Eukaryota; kingdom Metazoa; phylum Arthropoda; class Insecta; order Orthoptera; family Tettigoniidae; genus Meconema; species Meconema thalassinum. Next base: position 2,131,727,115 of record OX336388.2, on the reverse strand, counting down.
AAAGCCTAGCCAAAACCAACTGGCCCGTTTTCTCAATTTCATCGGGGTTTGCGTTCACGTCTCGGAAAACCCTAACAGCTGTCTGCAGTTCCTCATTACTCTTCAGCACTGTTACGAATTTCATTTTGCTCTGCCTGTGAAACGAAGACGTTGTATCGCACCCACTAAACGCATGCAAAAAGAGGATGTTTTCTTGCACACACGGCGGGAGATTGAAACTTGTTGTGCAAAATAATTGTTCTTTGGTTGAACCATTGCCGGGTTTCATAAAATACATTTTCGTGGAGGGTGGCACACGAGCCGCCAAGATGACCAGGATATCTATATTTACAGCCACTATAATGACTGAATTGTCGGGCCGAGATAACTCGAGTGCGGTGGTAACGATGAGCACATCGGCATTTTCTGGAGCTTGCCTGGTTTCAATTCCTTCGCTTTCGAATTTGACGCGCAACAAGTCGATCAATCTTCGTTTGTTTGTGTCATTAGACAAAAAGTTTGCTTGTGGCATAGGTGCCGTCATGGACTCATCAAAAAATACATTAGCAGTATCATGCTTGTTCGATCGTCGAAGACGTTCAACGGACTTGGTACTGCGAGCTGCTGGGTCGTCAGGATACCCATCGAAAATAATGACACTTTTTTGAAGTATCTTTTAACGTAATTCACATATTTGGCACTAATGTTGACAAAAGTATCGGTTTGGTGCCAAATTACACGGTGCAGAAGATATCCTCCGTCGAGAACATGATGTAGGTCCTCAAATATGGGCTCATCGGTAACAGGATGGAATAATTTATAGAACACAGACTTTTGCGTCTACGCATTCCCGCTTAATCAAAGATCGCAACCGGATACAGAACTAGATCAAACTGGAAATATTGTTTCAATTCTGCATCGGATTTCTTTGCGAGGCAAATGCGTCGGAAAAGCACAAGAAGATCAACAGGATTTTTATTTTCGAATTTACCGCGCGGAGAGGCATCACGCGTTTTTTTCTAAGGAACTTCACATCGCGAAAGTTGTTGCCGGTTATGCCTTTTTGTGCTGCTATTCCAATTTCATAGGCCATATGACAAGTGATTTGTCCATCCCCGACATTTCCTGTGCTTAACGAAACAACGTGTTGTCCACGAGGAAAGGGATCGTGAGTGAATAACCATCCAACAAATGTTCTCAAACCCGGATCATCCCACGAGATCCGCGCACACCGTGCATCCACATGCTGGTCTGTAGTCGAAAACTCAATATTGCAAAATGATACTAATGGTAGGTACTTTGCCACAGCTGTTTACATTGAAAAGCTGTTATACATGTAACAAGTTAACAGCTTGTGCAGCTGGAATGCTGACAAATATTTATAACATGTAGAAACTTTGATGTGGCATATCGTTTCCATAGCCTTTCCGCAAGAATCCAAAAGGGCTCCACTTTGAATGGTCGTAGCATCGTAACGGTTCACATTAGGGACAAAACGTACATAACATTTTTGTAGGAAATTTACTCTAGATTATTTTTATACTAGGTATTTTGTTGATAAAGTTGATGGTTTGGGACATATTTGCAAAAAAAAAAAACAACGAAAAATGGTACCTTCTTAGGGCCAGAAGGGCCAACGCCGACTTCGCTCGAGGGGGAAAACTTGGGAGAGTAATATCTGGGTCCAAATAAAGCGATTGAAGCAATTTCCAGCTTTCCACTAATTATTTACTTATTGAACTACCTGTTGCCTGGCCTAATAACAAAGCATCGGGTCGGGAAGCCCTGGATGCTGTCAAGCATTTATTACACACGCAACTGGCAAGTTACTTTAGTTGAGTTGATTAGGACTTTGGTGAAGTACTGTAGCCTATATCGTATCCCGTGAACATGGTTAGGTATAGAACAACTAATTTTCCTAGTGGAAACTTATCTCCTCAATAAGAAGTCTGACAGTAATAATGTGTTCGTAAGTTACTGCGCCGTGCAATGTTTACTTGTGGGGGAATCTCAAACAAATGGTATACTGTGTACCCTAACATTTGTAGGTTACATAGACTCCTAGTTTCTTTCTGTTTCTTTATTTTACTTTTTATCTGGTTGCCAGCCATGACCACGATTGGTACACCGCCTCAGAAAATCTTATGAGATGTGCCAAGTGGGTGGACCAGGTGGCCTTGGCTGATATTGGAAAGATTCTTTGACATGGCAGAAGGTAACCATGGAGATTTTGTTGATGTAGTTGCTGCCAGGAGAAATGGAGGCTGGTTTTAAGTAAAATATGATGCTCTCTGGTCCAGAAATTGAAACATTTATGAAGAAATAAAGAGGTTGTCAAAAATAGAGTGGAGGAGAATAATAATAATTGTTGTTAATGCTGCACAAGAGATGCAGGTAATGGAAGCTTGCTTTTTATAACAAAAAAAATAGTGGATTTTGTGAAGATAGACTAGTATCCTGTTCTTTGTGAGATGTTTTTGTAAGCAAGTATATTGCCCCACTACCTGAGGTGACTAGTTCAAAGTATTATATTAATTACAACAGAAACAATCCGCGAACACTCGAGGCTCTCGGGAACGAAATACTTGCACTGATACCAAATATCAGTGAGAACGCGAGTGTACCAACACTTCTAAAGTTGGTGCAACGTTTGTCTAGAAAATGAAGGACTGCTTTCCCAGCAACAACTGTGAAATTCATGTAAGTAATAATAATTGTAAAATACGTTAAAAAGAGAAAATGTGCTGAAGTAATTGGGCTCTACGCTGCTGCTAGCGGCTGTACTTTGCTCGACACGCTGCTACACTCAGTGGCCTGTCCGCCACGCGGCCTCTGGGAGGTCCCATTATTTAGAGAAGGACTTCAATGTACAACTGGTTATCTTGGCTAGTGGATTACAGTGCCACAAATTACAAAACTCCAGCTTGTGACGTATCTGAGGAATATCACAGGTTGTACCGTGTTAATGTATTGGAACACGAGAGAGATGACTGTACAATGATATCGGTAGAAAGTTATTTTACATTTTAAAAATAGATTTTATTTCTTGTGTCCTAATCATGCGATTGAAGTCAACATTTGAATTATGAACCTACGCAATAATCTTCATGTAACAGTACATAACTCTAAGGCCTACATATACAGTGTGGTCCGCCAGCCCCTTATTTTTTTTGGAGGAAGGCAACCCAACTAACGCGTATATCACAGTCATCCTAAAAACATTAGTACCTGTTCCTTTACGTCCATTGTACAACTTTACCGTTGAGTACATCCTCGCGAATATAGTAGAAATTAATAGTGGCAGTTTTCTTTCAATGACCTCAAATATAATGCATGATTGAAACGATTAGAGCTCCGAATAACACATGCTTACGTTTTGACAGGAAGTGTCTACGAATAGATTCAATGCGTGCCAGCAATATACCATGGTTCTCGGTAGCTATGGTGGCTAAATCAAGAGTAGCGTCAACGAAGTCGCATTGTAGTAGGTTCGAATCTTGAACTAGTACTTTTTTTTTGCTTAATGTCGTTTATTGTGGATGTATTATGGACGCATATCTATCTGTTCCAACGAGTGATTTATTATTTGGTCCTGAAAAGGACCGTTCTTATCCGATGGTACGCAGCCAGATTGGACGACGACATAATGATCTGTAGAACGAAAGCAAGGTATCCTGTATATTCACGGTAGCAAGTGTTCGAAATTTTGACCACCTTTGTTTAAAGGAAAACTCCGACTCACTCAGACGACCCACATAACAAATAAATAAATACATCAGACCGAAACTATAATTTCTTTCAACGGCGTCTGTGCGAAAAGCGCTTGCTATACACTTACAGTAATAGTAAGTTAGTTAGTTAGTGAGGTTTTAAGGGGCGGAACTACGAGGTCATCTGCCCCAAACCTACAGTAAATACAGATAATTATGACATTATTGGTTTTACGTCCCTTTTAACTGCTCTGGCTTTTAGATACGCCGGGGTGCTGGAATTTTGCTCGGAAGGGGATCTTCAACGTGCCAGTAAATCTACTGACACGGCTCCCTCGCATTTGCGCACCCTCAAATGCCAGCTGACTGCGCCAGGATACGAACCTGCAACCTTAGGCACAGCAAGCGAGAACGTTACCGCTGAGCCTCGCAGCAAGCCAGTAATTACAGAACGTGTCATATTATTATAAATATTGAACTATTCAAATTCTAATTATCACGAATAGAGTCGCCTCCGTTGCGTAGTAGTCAGCGTGATTAGCTGTCACCCCGGACGTCCTGGGTTCGATTCCCGGCTTTGCCATGAAATTTGAAAAGTGGTATGAGGACTGGGACGGGGTCTACTCAGTCTCGGGTGGTCCAAATAAATAGAGGGGGTTCGATTCCCACCTCAGCCATCTTCAAAGTGGATTTCCGTGGTTTCCGACTTCGCCTTCGGGCAAATGCCGGGATGTTACCTACCGTACGGCCACGACCTCTTCCTTGCCTATCCCTCCCTATCCTCCCCACCTTTCCCATCCCTCAAGATGTCCCTGTTCGCTTTGCAGGTGAGGCCACCTGGGCGAGGTGCTGATCCCACCTCCACAGTTGTATCCCCAGACGAGATGTTTCAAGCTCCATGTCACTGCCCTTAGAGGCGGTAATGATGGGATCCCTCGCTGAGTCCGTGGGAAAACCTAACTTGGAGGGTAAAATCGACTAAAAAAATATTAATTATAACAAATAGTATCCATCCATGGTTTAGAACAGATTTTTTTAAATTTTATTTAGTCAATTTACCCTCTAGGTTGGTGGTTCCCACGGACTCAGCGAGGGAACTCACCACTACCGCCTCGATGGGCAGTGTCCTGGAGCTTGGAACATCTGGTCGGGAGGGATACAACTGGGGAGGTGTGATCAGCACTTCGCCCAGGCGGCCTCACCTGCAAAGCGAACAGGGGCCTCATGAGGGATGGGAAGGGATGGAAGATTGGGATGGATAGGCTAGGAAGAGGGAAGGAGGTGGCCGTGGCCTTACAGTAGGTACCATCCCGGCAATTGCCCGAAGACGAAGTGGGAAACCACGGAAAACCACTTCGAGGATGGCTGAGGTGGGAATCGAACCCCCTCTACTCATTTGGGCCACCCCGTTCCAGTCCTCATACCACTTTTCAAATTTCGTGGCAGAGCCGGGAATCGAACCCAGGACCTCCGGGGCGGCAGCTAACCATGCTGACCACTACGCTACGGAGACGACATGGTTTAGAACAGTATTTAGGGAAAATAACCATTTAAATGAGACAAGAAAATAACTTTCCCTATCGTCTTCGTAGATAATGTGAACAAAACCAAGTTGAAATCTTGCTGTACGAGGTAGGGAGGGTATAATAAAATAGTTAAAAAGAATTTTAAAAATCTGCCGTTGGATGGTCTTGAACCTGGGATCTTCGAAAGAGCGAGCGGGCGCAATAACACTTGCACACATTTCCAACACACTCTGGAGGTTTTTGTTGCGCTTCTTATTAACGCGTATGGTAAAATATTCAATTATTACAGTTAGATCTTAAATATTGATTGGAATGCAATCGTTCAGTACCTGACAGGTTTTCTAATTTACTTAAAGCAATTTTCGCGACCGCTTTGCGTTAATAAAGCGAAAGAACAGCAACTAATGCCCTCAAACGACAGCCCTTCGGTTTTATTTCATACAACTTAGCGTCCTAAATGCTAGCGTGTGATACACTTCGGTCATAAAAGCAGGTGTACTGACGAAGAGAACAGAATTATACAGGATTTTGTACCAGCGATCACACCAGCTTCCTTGCCAGCGAGTGTCGTGTGATACGGGCCTAAAGATATGCTAAGACTTTTTGTTAAAATTTAATAACAAAACAAGATGTTCGGTAAAGAACGTATAGCCTACTTTCTCCTAAATACATGGGTATGGTTATAACCCTTTGTCCTTTTCAAGGAGAATAATTGAATGTTGGTTGTAGTAGCTTCTTGAAATACAACGTGCTTTACGGATATTATACATGAATATGATGTGCCCAAGGCTAGTGCTACCTCTGTAAAAAAAAAATCATTCAATTCGGTTTCACCGTGTTTGAATTGATAGGGGGAATCGATTTGCACAAAAACATGGCCGCTATCTGCACATTATTGGCCTGATGACCTTGTAGTGTGGTCAACAGATTCTCTATACATAAAGGTATGTCGTTGCAAAATTTGGTAGGGATCAGATTATTAGGTTGGTCATAATTTGATTCAAGCTCTTAACATTATGATGGCCGCCATTACGTTTTCGTCAATATGGCGGCGATATAAAACATGACACTGGTGTGCCCTTTACTAGTGCTACCTCTGTACCAAATTTCGTTCAATTCGGTTACACCGTGTTTAATTGATAGGGGGAATCAATTTGCACACATACATGACCGCCATCTGCAAACTAATGGGCTGATGACCTTGTAGTTCAGTCAAACGATGCTCGCCATACAAGTATACGTTGTTGCAAAATTTGGTAGAGATAGGATGATTAAGTTAGTCATAATTTGATTTAAGCTTTAAACCTTTGGGTGGCCACCATTACGTTTCCGTCAAGATGGTGGCGATATAAAACATGACATTGAGGTGTTCTGCGCTAGTGCTACCTCTGTAATAAATTTCGTTCAATTCGGTTTCACCGTGTTTGAATTGATAGGGGGAATCGATTTGCATACATACTTGGCCGCCATATGCAAACTGTTGGGCTGATGATCTTGTAGTTTGGTCAAAATATGCTTCCCACATAAAGGTATGTTTTTGCAAGATTTGGTAGAGATAAGATTATTAGGTTGGTCGTAATTTGAATCACGCTCTTAACATTGGATGGCCGCCATTACGTTTTCGTCAAGATGGCGGCGATATAAAACATTACACTGAGGTGTCCTTTACTAGTGCTACCTCTGTACCAAATATCGTTCAATTCGGTATCACGGTGTTTGAATTGATAGGGGGAATCGATTTGCACACATACATGGCCGCCATTTACAAACTATTGGTCTGATTACCTTGTAGTGTAGTCAAAAGACGCTTGCCATATAAATAAATGTTGTTGCAAAATTTGGTAGAGATCGGATGATTAGGTTATTCGTAATTTGATTTAAGCTTTGAACATTTGGGTGGCCGCCATTACGTTTCCGTCAAGATGGCTGCGATATAAAACATGACACTGAGGTGCCCTTTGCTAGTTCTACCTCTGTGCCAAATTTCGTTCAATTCGGTTTCACCGTGTTCGAATTGATAGGGGGGGGGGGGAGGGAGGGGCAGACATTCAGAGTACACACACACACACTCACACACACACACGTCACACACACACAGACACACGATTTTTTGCTAATAATACAATGGGAATTTCTACGGAATACGTATACTTCGATGCAAGCACTGGCCATCAGAATATCCTTCGATATGTTGTTGTTTTGTTTCATTTGAGGGCCTAGAACATTTAGCCATGTTTACTTGGTGTGTGTGTGTGTGTAGAATTTGTCTGATAACCTGAGTTATTGCGGGCTTGTAATGATGTGTGTATTTGCAGTTAAGGATTGGGAAGGAGGCGTCCGTGGCCTTAAGATAGAATCCGTCCCGGAATTTGGAAACCACGGAAAACCATTTCCAGGGTGGCTGAGGTGGGAATCGAACCCACTTCTTCTCATATTTGCTCCACGAGGCTATGTGTACCCAATTTCAGCCCTCAGACAAGTATTACATTTCTTGGCAGAGCTGGGAATCAAACCCGGACTTCCGGAGCAACACTTCGAGATGTTATGTTAATATTCATGCCAGTTTTTAAATTTTCTGCCATAACAGGTCACGTGGCATAACGTGCCAATTCGATCGTGTTCTCTTTATAAATCATCAAAATTCAACGAACTCTTCACAAAAATTCGTCGTAAGGCAATAAATGTGGCAATGTAGTTACATCCCGACTAAATGTAATGTGGGCTTTTGTTCAAAAAAAGTATGTCTACTACTGGATTCGAAGCAACATTCTACCCGCTCGCGCCCACCAAGTACGATCAGGCTTTAAACCTCGCAGCCACCAAGACATGGTAAATACCGCACGCTAAACGTGCTTTAGTTACTGTAGCCGTCCCACCTCAAACGTTTAAGTCCATCTCAAAGTCTTCAATCACGGTTTGTGGTGTTGATTTAACTTTCTACTATTACAGATCACGTGGCGTAAGCTATTAATTCGATTGTATTACGTGTATGTGTGTTATTTCAAGGAGCAGAAAGTCATATGTTAGTAGAATGGGCCGTAGTATTTGGCGGGGAAAAGTTTAAGGTCGGTTTTCCTTTGCTAGACCCATGACCCAATTACATTGCTGTCACACAGTCAGAGCGCAGAGCAATATCGACCATCGGGAGAAATGCTATGTTAGTTGGGTTTCATAAAACTAAATAATAAGGGGCGGGTGGACCACACTGTATACAAATCCAACATGGCAACCATCCGAAATATTTAGACGGTTTTCAATATCTACGAATCTATTACAGCAATCAAACTGAAATTCTGTATGTTAATAGGGACAATTAACATAGGATATATGAAAATAGGCAATATACTTCTTCACGGAACTACTTGTTCGAAAATAGGCTAAAAACTGTTCATCTTATGGTATATGGAACTATTCTCATTACTATTGTAGGCCATTTAACCCATCTGCCACAGCCTAGATAAATGCATAAGTTATATGCTTGCAACCTGTCTGTGGCAGAAATCCAACTAGGGAACTACGGACATGTAGTCCCCATTGTAGTCGTTGAGCGTGATTTAAAGTGATTGGTTGGTTCCTTAGTTTAGGGGCTGCGACAACGCGGTCATGTAGCCCCGTCTACTTTGGGTGTGTGTAGAATCTGTCTGATAACCGATGTTAATTGCGATGACTGTATTAGTGTATGTTATCTGTTTTTAATTCAAGTAAGGACTGCAGTCGATACTTTCAAGTACAGCAGTTCCTACTTTCGCTACCAAATGCTACCATCCACGACACCTAGCTGTGAACTTGGCTACTACTAGATGCCATCGCAACCAACGCCTGGTGACGAACTTTGGAACTTAAGAGCATTAATCAAACCTAACCTACACATTTTGCTTCACATGAATTTAGTTTAGTTTAGTTAGGTTATTTTAAAAGCCATAAATCTATGACATGGTCCCGATGACTTTAATTCCTCACCCAAGGTCGCGGGTTCCAACCCGGCCGAAGTCGTCGTTTTTTTAAGAGCGTTAAAAATCCCTCAGTATGCCTTCCTTCGGAGAGGAATTAAAGTCATCGGGACCATGTCATAGATTTGAAATGAAAATCCACATTTCAAATCTATGACATGGTCCCGATGACTTTAATTAAAAAAATCCGACGACTTCGGCCGGGTTTGAACCCGCGACCTTGGGCATAGAAGCTCAGCATGCTACCAACTACGCCACCGAAGCCTCCGATTTAAAGTGTTCTGTAGTTGGTACGCGTGATTCACAGCATCACTTAAAAACTCCAGTGCTAAGATCGGCTTCACAATCGATCTTGGATTCTCTTGGTGAAAATTGCCAAGTCCGTCCCAAGTTCCGTGTAAAACTTCTTCATCTTGTTGACTTGTCCGCCCCTTCCTCAGGTCACTGACCAATATCTGTGGACCCTTCTCGAATTCAATCTGTCTACAGCTGCATCAGTAATGTGGCGCCCGCCTCTTTGAGTCAATAGGAGCTCTAGGAAACTTATTGTCTCCATGAACTAACACGCATCCATGTTTCATTTTACAAAGAAGCCTACATGAGCAGAAAATACTTTAGAAATATGTCCTGGCTTTGTTGCATAGGTCACGGTTCATTTTTATCTGACGAACGCTGCATTTCATTAATAATAATCATTTGTCACGAGCCCTATGGATCCACTGAATTCCACATCTCACACACAATAAAGAAGAGATTGTTGTCTGGTTTGACGTTTCTCAAGCCGACGGTTAGCCAATGTCTGAACATAGAAATACATTCTATGAAACGAGACGCGTTGATGTTTGTAAATATACCACAGTCAAATTTGCTTTACAGTAGTCGTTCTATTGAAAAACAAAATACGTAGTTCTTGTAATAAGATATCTCCGTATTAATTCTTGTAATAAGAATTTAGCAAAATACTTTCCTTTACATTGTAGTAAAAGACACATTAAGTAGCTAGATGTCTTCCTGTTGATTATAGGAGACAACTTACTATTAAATATTGTAAATGAACCATTATGTAGTAAGACAACTTCCTATTCATCTATCTTCTATCTTCTATATATATAAAAATCAATGTTACGAATAGTTTGTGGGTATGTATGTCTCCTATGCGTTCATATACCATACGTCCGATTGCGATGAAACTTGGGTGAAATGTTGAGTACACTCCAAGGAAGGTTTCTGACTTAGTACATCCATTTTACAATAGGTAGCGCACGCGTAGATTCAACAAATGAGCGACGATGCGCGAAGAGTTTCAAGAAAGTCCCGTATGTGTTCATATACCATCCGTCCGATAGCGATGAAACTTGGGTGAGATGTTGTGTACACTTACGTGAAGGTTTCAAAATTAGTGAATACATTTCACTGTAGATAGCGCACGAGTAGATTCAACAAATGAGCGACGACACGCAAAGCGTTTCAACAAAGTCCCGTATGCATTCATATACCATTCGTCCGATAGCTATGAAACTTGCGTAAAATGTTGTGTACACTGCAGGGAAATTTTCTGGCTTAGTACATCCACTTTACAATAGGCAGCGCACGAGTAGATTCAACAAATGAGCTACGATGCGCGAAGCATTTCGACAAAGTCCCATATAAGGTCATTTACCATTCATCCGATAGCGATGAAACTTTGGTGAGATGTTGTGTACACTCCAGGGAAGGTTTCTGGCTGAGTAAATCCATATCACAATACGTAGCGCAAGAGTAGAATCAACAAATGAGCGACGACACGCGAAGAGTTTAAAACAAGTCCCGTATGCATTCATAAACCATTCGTCCGATAGCGATGAAACTTGGGTGAGATGCTGTGGACACTTATGTGACGGTTTCTAACTTAGTAAATACATTTTACAGTAGGTAGCGCACGAGTAGATTCAACAAATGAGTGACGGGGTGCGAATCGTTTAAACAAAATCCGGGATGCGTTCATATACTATTCATCCGATTGCGATGAAACATTGATCAGTTATTGAGTACACGCCAGTGAAGGGTCTCGACTTAGTAAATCCATTTCACAATAAGTAGCGCAAGAGTAGGTGCAACAAATGGGTGACGACGCGCGAAGCGTTTCAACAAAATCCCCTATTGCGTTCATATAACCTTCTTCGATTGCGATGAAACCTTGATGAGTTATTGTGTACACGCCAGGGAAGGGCTTCGACTTAGTAATACATTTCTCAATAGGTAGCGCACGAGTAGATTCAACAAATGAGTGACAGCGCACGAATCGTTTTAAGAAAACCCCGTATACGTGCATATACCATTCATCCGATTGCGATGAAACATTGATGAGTTATCGTGTACACGCCAGGGGAGGGTTTCGACTTAGTAAATCCATTTCACAATAGGTAGCACACGAGTATATGCAACAAATGGGTGACGACGCGCGAAGCGTTTCAACAAAATCCCCTATGCGTTCATATAACCTTCTTCGATTGTGATGAAACCTTGATGAGTTATTGTGTACACGCCAGGGTAGGGTTTCGACTTAGTAAATCCATTTCTCAAGTAGGAAGCGTATGAGTAGAATCAACAAATGAGTGACAGCGCACGAATCGTTCAAACAAAATCCCGTATACGTTCATATGCCAATCATCCGATTGCGATGAAACTTTTGAAAGTTGTTGTGCACGCTCCCACGAATGATTCTAAATTAGAAAATCCATTTTACGATAGCTTAGAGGCAGTGAACGGAAATTGAAAAAACATGTTGTGTATCCAAAATCATTTCAAGAAACAGAATTTCAACGCCAACACTTTGTTTGATTGGCATTGCAACGCATGCCGGGTACAGCTTGTTATAAATAAATCAGAAACCTCTATGGACATCTAATTGGCAGGTGAAAAGCTGAAGGAAGTAGGAGACTTCTGTAACTTAGGAAGCAAAATAACCAGTGATGGACGAAGCAAAGAGGATATAAAAAGTAGGTTGGCTCAGGCAAGGAAGGCATTTCAACAGAAAAGGAATCTGTTGACATCGAATATAGATTTAGGTATTAGGAAGTCATTTTTGAAAGCCTTTTTCTGGAGCGTGGCGCTCCATGGAAGTGAAACTTGGACTATTGGTGCAGCAGAAAAGAGGAGAATTGAAGCATTTGAAATGTGGTGTTACAGGAGAATGATGAAGATCAGATGGGTAGATAGGGTTACAAACGAAGAGGTATTAAGACGAGTGGGAGAGGAGAGATGTTTCTGGCGACTGCTAATGAAGAGAAGAGATAGGTTGGTAGGAAACATATTAAGACACCCAGGAATAGCATGCTTAGTTATGGAAGGAAGGGTCGAGGACAAGAACTGTAGGGGTTGACCAAGGTTAGAATAAGTTAAATAGATTGCGTCAGATGTAGGGTGTGGTAGCTATGTATGGATGAAATGATTAGCTCAGGACAAGGAGGCATGGACAGCTGCATCAAACCAGTCAAAAGACTGAAGACTCAAACAACAACAACAACAACAACAACAAAAGAACCATTAAGTTAATTCTTGAGAAGCGTGTAAACAAATGTCGCAGCTCGTAACACCTTCTTGGCAGTCTTTGTAAATCATGGCATCCGTGGAGTAGAATTCGCTCCATATGTCTCTCTTCTTTGCCCTTACTTTCTCTACGAAGTGTAGGCTCCATAACTCGGTATAGATGGTAGCAACAAGCGAGAACAAAGTTCCTCGACGTAAAACGGTTTACTTGTTAACTCATATACGAGGTGAGCATTTAGACACACAGAGGGCTCTTTTCTAAACCGTAGCTTTCACTTTTTCCAATTGCTCGAGGTGTTTCAGTTTCAAATGTGGCCAAATATTTTCCAGACCGTATGTGTTGTTGTTTGAGTCTTCAGTCTTTTGATTGGTTTGATGCAGCTATCCATACCTCCCTGTCCTGAGCTAATCGTTGCATATCTGCATAGCTAACACAACCTACATCCGAGGCGATCTGTTCAACATATTCTAACCTTCTACCCCTACTGTGCCCGTTTAGACCGGAGTCCGCACGACCACATATGCATTTTACCAATAAACAGTCAGCACGAGAGTCAAAATATCCCGGGGCGCCAGATGGGTTAAAGCTAATCGCAAAAACGACATCAAGTGAAAAAAATGCTTTACTGATTTTTGGCTCAATGCAACAATAAGGATAGAAGGAGATTCAACTGGGCATAACACAATTTGAAATATCTTCTGCGTAGATCCGGCAACCATGTGCCTTGGCTCAGCGTAGTAGCACCTTGCTAGGCATGTGCTTGTTTCGAAGTGAGCTGAAGATGCCGGCCGGCTTTTATTCAAAACGGTCAGGGTCACGCTGAAACAGCTGAAATATGGAAATCCTCATATCTCTGGTATCCCTGGTCCGATTTACTTGATACTAAGTGCATTCTCTTTCATTTGGCCGTGCCATTAATCTGATCCAAGTCTCTACTCCATGGCTAACTATTTAATCAATAAATAGCCTCGACCTCTGCAATTACTCGCTACGTCACTTGACATGCTCTTAGCGGTATATTCTTTCCAATTGCTTCTAGAAGCAATGTAGCGCGATATTCAAATATCTCAACTTTCAAAAGCGGCTGTAGCCTTTCCCATGATATCTAGGTGTCTGAATCTTGGAATACCCATTCCTAGAGTTAGGCACACTACAGTTCTTGTCCTCGACCCTTCCTTCCATAACTAAGCTTGCTATTCCTAGGTGTCGTAGTATGTGTCCTACCAACCTATCTCTTATCTACATTAGCAGTCACCAGAAACATCTCTCCTCTCCCACTCGTCTTAATACCTCTTCATTCGTAACCCTATCTACCCATCTGATCTTCATCATTCTCCTGTAGCACCACATTTCAAACGCTTCAATTCCCCTCTTTTCTGCTTCTCCAACGGTCCAAGTTTCACTTCCATAGAGCGCCACGCTCCAGACAAAGGCTTTCAAAAGTGACTTTCTAGTACCTAAATCTATATTCGATGTCAACAGATTCCATTTCTGTAGAAAATGTTTTCCTTGCCTGAGCCAACCTACTTTTTATACACTCTTTGCTTGCCTTACACCTTTCTGAATACGACCGTATGTGACAGCGGGTGAAACCTTCATGTCAAATAGTTCCCAAGGTGTTTTGACAGACAGTTCATTTATATTCTTGATACCGCTCATGGCTCTAATAGCTGAATGTTATTTATTAGCCTGTAAGGTGCGTTAAAAAAGTAACGAGCTGGATGCTGGAATGCGCAAACGGTGACTACATCGGCAAATCGTGGCGTCTGTAACGAGGTGTGGTTCCAACCAGAGCTGGAAGGTCCCAGCCCGTCGCTAGAGGGCACGCGTGCACGTCACGTGACGATACAAAGAGAGCAGCAGTTTGCATCAATTGTCCAACGCTGCCAGTCGCATTGCTAACAGTGACATGGAGGCGTCAACCGAAGAGCAAAGAGATGTTGTTCGGTTTCTGACAGCGGAAGGAGGAAGGGAGCGGACATTCATCGTCGAATGTCACAAGTGTACGGCGAACACTGCATGTCCCTTGCAAGGGTCAAGGCGTGGCACAAGCGCTTCAGGGAAGGACGGGTGTCGTTAGCCGATGATGCCCGGTCTGGGGCACCCCCCCCTGCATTACCGATGACAACGTCCAGCTAGTTGATGCACTCATCACCCAGGACCGCCGAGTGACAGTGAACGCCATAGCCGCTGTGGTCGCTCCACGACAATGCACGACCTCATACGGCCAACACAGTCGCGGCACTCCTGCAGAAATTCAAATGGGAGGTTCTCGGCCACCCTCCATAGAGTCCAGACCTCTCTCCCTGTGATTACGCCATGTTTGGACCCCTGAAAAGGGCTCTGCGGGGCCAACGATTCACCTCGTACATCGACGTCCAGCTATACGTGCGGAACTGGTTCACATCGCAGCCCAGGGAATTCTATGAGACAGCCATTCACCGCCTCGTGTCACAGTGGGACAAGTGCCTCAACAGCCAGGGCAAATACTTCTAACATACAGGTACTGGTTTCTGTAATTATGCCTCCGGCTCGTTACTTTTTGAACGCACCTTATATATGGTGGTGCTATTTGAATTTTCAACTCACAATCGAGTATAACTAGGTAATGCCAATTTATATTCAGGGGCACATCAGACACATTTTATGGTGCAGATTTCTTAAAGATAGAACGAAGAATACTCAAGGAGGCACTAAATGCAAATTACAGAACGTAGTATATAGTGAATGGATTATGAGATTCTCGGTTTTAATTTACGAGTGTTTCCTGTAATACGCAGGAGAGGACAGCTTCGATTTCCTCTCTGCCTTCGTTGAGAAAATATGACATGTCCGTGCACCACTTTTGCCAAGTGAATCTCACCAAGCGAAACAAATACTTTCAGGAGATGAATATTTGAGCTTCCATGACCTACATTTCGACTTCATTGCTCACAGGTACATCAGACGGGAGTAAATTACATCCTAATTTATTTTCCATGTCAATGACATTCAGCTCATATCCCTTTGATATAAGTGCTTCTCGCTTCATGGACACGAGCGGCGACGCGTGACGTATCTGCGCGCCCGGCTCATATCGCGACGTTCAAGCGAATTAATTCATGCAAATGATTTGCCTGCAGGCGGCCATGGAAGCTGGGCGTCCTCTTCCGTACCACTCTTATCAGCTGATCCTCATTGACCTTAACTTATTTCGAATGCATCAACAGACAGATTATGGCCTGGTTTACTCCACAGCCGAGTTCTGTGCTCCAGTTTGGATCAACAGTGCACATACAAAAAGTGTCAATGTTTTATTAAATGGAACAATGCGCATCGTTAGTGGAACAATACGATCCACCCCCACTTATTGGCTGCCTGTTTTCAGCCATATACCACGCCCACAAGACAGAAGAAAGGGTGCCCTTATTCGGGAATATCGGAGGATTGTTGACTTACAACTGCCTGTTCTTACTGATGTTCCGATCATCGAACAAGACAGGCTTATGCCCGTTGATCACGGTATAATTTTCCTTCAATTTCAATGTACAATAATTTAATTTAATAAAATTTCTGTTGCTCACGGTCAAATTCAAGTTTTATAAAACCTTTGATAAAACTTTCCATACAATAGGACATGTTCTATTCCGTAAAATTAATTTTACGAAACGAACCAATCAGGGAAGCTGACATAAAGATGATGCTGGCACCACGTGGTGAGAGGATTGTGAAGCTCCCTTGTAAACTAACACTTCGAAAATGGCAGGCTCCGGCAGGACTAAGGAAGCTGTTAGTGTTTTACTGGACGAGTACCAGAAATATCAGTCTTTGAATGAGGATAAAACACCCATATACCACAATAGAAATGCAAGAAGGGAGGCAGAAATCTCAATCGCCGAATATGTTTCACAAATTCGACCGAACACAAGCCAGGCTGATGTGAAGGCGAAGATAAACGGGCTTCGAACTCACTTGCAGTCTCATTTCAGGAGAAATGGCTTGCCTCATGTTAGTGTCCTGTCGAATAATTTTGGGACCAACAAGATCTAGCAGTTTTTTAATACTGCTTTCCTCCATTCTTAGAAAATTCCTATATGAATTCTGATCTTCTGACCTCAACTCATTTTCGACCAAGGACAGCATTCCTCTACTCTTCTGTTCTATTTATCCATTCCCGAGTCCAGGACTTGCTAGCATTTCTTTTCTTCCCTTTTACCACTGTACGACATATAATTGTAGCTAAAGCAGCAATTTTTGCAACTTTTGCTTTGTTTGTTGGAGCCATACTCTCAAAACAATGTGTGTTGAACAGCTGATTCTTGGTTCAGAAGTTGATCGGTAGATAGCGATCCTGATACATCCACGGATTTTATAAAATAATTTTACCGTGAACAACACAGCTTGCTTTCGTCAATTTTTTATAAAATTAGTTGTAAAATAATTTTTAAGAATCATTTTACCGTGAGCAACGGACATTAGATCCAGACACTCAGCCATTCTCACAGCCAAGGCTCTACAGACACGATGTTGGCTTCAACATGAACTACTCTTGGAAACAGCACTGGCTAGAAAGTTGCCTACCACAATGGAGAACTCAACCATGCTTGACAAGAAAACCTCCTGGATCCGATCAACCACTCCCGGTTTGGTCCACTTTGAATCGCATCCGTACGAGCCATGGTAGATATGCTGATGCCCTCTTCAAATGGGGGAAAATACAATCCCCAAGATGCGACTGTGGAACTGAAATCCAATATGTTCGGCATGTAGTGATAGAGTGCACCAAGCGAGCCTATATTGGAGAATTCTGTGACTCCCTGAACGCTACACCAGAAGCTCTTAATTGCATAAGTCATATGGTCGTATCTTTGTAGTACCCGTACTCTGTTTTCTACTTTATACAGTACTAGCAACCCGCCCCGGCTTCGCCCGGGAACAGTTCTGAATTCATTACATTATAAGCGTTTTACTTTTCGATGTCAATGGACAACGACTTATGTCCGTTTTACGTCTCGGCATGATGGGTTAAAATCACTGACTGGAAAATTAATTATATTATCATGGAGATGCATGTGCAACGAATTCTTGTCAGACGTATTTTAAGAATGTCGAGGTGCATGAAACCCAAATCCCCCTTCCGTCCAATTTTAACTTGACTGTGCATTTTTCGGAACGAAACGTTCACACGAAATGAAGAAAAATCGAGTTGCACTTCTAGGGAAACTCCAAACACAACCATTCTTCTCAGAAGTCTTAACTCAACATGACGGTGTCGCGAAAAAAGCGCACTGCGAAAAAAGCGCACTGCGAAGAAAGCGCACAGTCAACCCTTTTGGAGTTACAAAAGGAATCCCGCCCCTATCTTCTTAGAAATAAGGAGTGTTACGCACACAGAAAATAAAAGTTGAGTTCATTAGTTTCTGATTCCCATCACCCTTTATCCAGGCTGTGGGCTGGCTAAATGATTAATTACTAAATATTTTTAATCATTTAGGCGTGTTTAAAATCAGCTTGAGTATAGCTTCGTCAATGTTAACTTTTTAAATATATTTACAGTTTTAAAGTATACTTAGGCTTGTTTTAAATCAGCATGAATGTAGCTTCGTCAATATTACTATTTACATTCTTTTCGGGTCTTGCTTTTCTTCTTGAAAGAAGGTCTAGCCAAGTTTTTGTAGATATGAAACTGTCTTTAAACACGCTTTGATGTCACCATTTTCTTCATACTTCTTCACTGTTCTTTCCAGTTTCTTATCCAACTCGATGTAAGTTTTCTTCCTCTTTTTTCCAGATAAATTCAGTTCTATCCTCATGTACATACAAGAAGATTCCTCCGCTTCACTCTTCAAACAAAGTATGACATCTCTGATTTTGGGGTTGGGCCGTCCAAGAAGATTGTTGATTTTGTTGTGCCAACCTTCCACCGCGTTCGTAGTCCTGTGTCGCCTAGCATAGCAATTCCACAATTCAATAGGAATTTCGTCATTATGCAGCCACTGTTCGACGAAGTAGTCGAAGAAGCGAGTTAATTTCGGGTTTTCCAGAGCCTGTGAGTGAATTTCGACCCAGCCATCTTGGACATCTTCAGTTTTCAAGAAGGCTAATGCAGCACACATTTGAGTGGACAGTCGGATTTCTTCATTTTCTCTATATTCACATGTCAGTCCAATTTCTTGTATTTTTCTCCGCAGACATTTTTTCAAATGAAAGTAGCACCCATGGATTTCAACTGATGGCAGAACTTCTCTAATTGCAGCTATTGCACTCGCCTCGAAATCAACGTGGATGTGTCTTGGATTCCATTGTGGGACTGCTTGCAGTACATGGCGAAAAAAACGAACGTATGTAGTTTTCTTCTAGTTTGGAAGTAGGCCAAACACAACTGGATATAAACGTTAGTTTCTGTGTCGGAACTTCCATAATCAGCATGGATGGTGTAAATTTGACCGAACTGTTTACTACAACTTTTAAACGTTCCATCCATGAAAAAGCCTTGTAGGTTCCTCAAGCACTCTTTTCCTTTTTCTGAACAAAAAATGATCATCCGTTCCTCTGAGCCTTCGTCCACTAACATAAATTTTGATCTGTCGTTCATCTGAAGCAATTCTTCGTCTAAAATTACTTCTTCTCAAGTCTTAGGCTCCTTTTGGGTTCCACGTGCACTGTTTCTCTGTATGTACATACTTCTTTTTGTGGTGAGTTGTTGCGGCATTTCTGTTACAAAATTGTAGCCCTTGTTGTGGAGTTCTTCCAGTTCTTCTCTGTAGATCTTTGAAATGGACGTGTCTTCTTCACGGGCTCTCTTCTTTGCAACGTTGATGCTCTTCATAACTTCTAATCTGGCTGTGTCCGGTGCTGCACATGAGTGATCAGTAACTTCTAAAACTTCGCCATTTTTACTTTTTACTTTTTAACATTCCACGGCACCTACTTGACCTTTCCTTCTGACATCGCCAAACTATTAACCCATCTATATTCTTCCTAATCTCCCTATATGCGTATCCGTTATAATGTGCTGCAGGCTTACCCTTGTTAGTAGTTAAGACTTCCATAATATAACTAAACCATGTATAAATACTAAAAAGAAGTAAACGTTCAAAACACTAGGTATACTAGTAAAAATAACTTTAACACTAGTAAGTTTAAAACACTAAAACAGATTATTGCTGCTTACGAAGTGACTTGAAGGACCACCAGAACAGAAATGACAAAGAAGGGGTCGGTGAGGTGGGGCGGCTGCTCGGGAGGAATGAACATGAGCTATTGTATAGCGTGATGACTCACCTCCAACCAGCTCCAAGTAATCATTTCCTGGTAACGTAACCCCTACCCTAAATTGTCACATTGGCCCTTGTGCGCTTTCTTCGCAAATATCGGTATGTGCGCTTTATTCGCTGTGCGCTACTCACACAGATTCAACATGACTTGACAGTGTGCTGCTGGCTGTATCTGGGATAATAGGCTCGCCCACTAGCTAGGCAGTATCTGGGGTGATAGGCTCGCCCCTAGCTATCGCCTCAGTAATTGAATGGAGATTGTTGGAAGAAATGAAAACGTAACAAAAACACAGTGGGCAATGTATTGAAGATAGAGATTTGCTCTCGTGGACCTTTTTGTAGAACTTTTCATGCTGAACAATTCTTTCACTCATAGTATATTGATATTTTTAACGGTTTGCCCAGCGTAAGCTTAAAAAGTGCACGGATGCCAGGCTTTTTGCTTTCGACGTTTTCACTGAAATCGTTACTGATTTGGTTCCTTTGATCAGAAATAAATTATTTTCTACATACACTTTACACGGGATATCCTTTACAGAATGGTGAAAACCGCATCGAAATCTATCCAGTGGTTCTCGAGATTACCCATGACATCCAAGAATCGGGGACTTTGTTTTATACGAAGTAGAGATTATGTTGCTGAAGTTTCGTCTCAGTCTGTCTTAAATCCATGCTTAAAAGCACAACAATGAGAACGCTAATATCGTTAAACAGCGAATTCATTTGGCTGTATACTCTATGTTCTCTGACAGTATAAATGGGAAGCCAACTGATTACCCTCAGCAAGGGATTATATCCTGCGGGCACAGTCGCTCTCAACTTGACGATAACTTACAACGGAGAGGATCACGACGTAATAAAACGTGAATAAGCTAAAGACAGCGCATGGCTCATACGGGACCAGCACTTGGAAACAATCGTAATCCTAATTCAGTATTTTTTAGCCTTTTTTCACATTTTGTAACAGGTCCGTGAAGAACTAAAGCCTATTTTCATATATCCTACTTATGTTAATTGCCACTATCAACATACAAAATTTCAGTTTGATTGCTGTAACAGATTCGTAGATATTTAGAACCGACTAAATATTTCGGATGGTCGCCATGTTGGATTTTTATGTATGTAGGTCTTATAGTTATGTACTGTTAAATGAAGATTATTGTGTAGCCTACGTGTAGTATTCAAACTTCAATCGCATGATTAGGAAACAAGAAGTAACAACGACATTATAAAATTTCGCACAGCTGCCATCTTGTGGTTATGGAAACAATTGAAATAAATTAGATACCAGTGGATTAGCATTTGTATAAGGATTTACTCTACCAAGTTTTACTGCACTCGGATGGTTAAATTACGAGAAACGTCCTTGTGAATATTTGTACTTCGCGTCGCCGTCATGTTGGATTTGGGATCACCAGGTTATTGCAAGTCCTATGGGTGAACATATGTCCACAGCCCCTATGAACAATAAAAAAATCAATTTCATTGCTGTAATAGATTCGTAGATATTGAGAACCCTCTATATATTTCGGATGGTCGCCATGTTGGATTGTTATATGTATAGGTCATAGAGACATGTACCATTAAAGTAAAATTATTGCATAGGTTCATTATTCAAACTTTCACATCAATCGCATGATTACGACACAAGAAATAACAACTTAATTTTAAAATTCGCACAGCCGCCATCTTGAGGTTATGTAAACAATTGAAATAAATTAGTTAACAGTGCATTATAATGGGTACAAACATTTGCTGTACCAAGTTTCATTGTGTTTGGATTATTAAATCGCGAGAAAAGTCTTATTAAATCTTTCAACTTCGTTCGTTTTGTAGTTAACTGGTTTTTAAAAGTCTTATAGATGAACTTCCAGTAGTGCCCTTTATCTCCGTACAAAATTTCAGGGTGATACCGCTAATAGTTTCAGAGGTATAGAATGCCGGTGAAATATTTCGCACAGGCGCCATCTCGAAGTTATGTAAACAATTGAACATAGTTAGATGTCGGTGCATTACAATGTGTATACAGATATACAGTACCATGTTTCATTGCGTTTGGTTGGTTAAATCGCGAGAAAAGTCTATTAAAAGTCGCAAATTCGCTTGGCCGCCATGTTGGTTTTGTAGTTACCAGGTTTTCAAGCGTCACATAGGTGAACTTCTAGTAGTTCCCTTTATGACCGTACAAAATTCCAGGGTGATAACGGTAAGAGTTCCGGAGATATTGAATACTGGTGAATTATTTCGCACAGCCGCCATGTTGGATTGGTGAGACGTAACAAAATGTAAAGGGCATGATCGAGGTCATCCGGATCATTGCTATGAACTTGCCGAGATTCATTGAAATCGCTCCAGCCTTTTAGATTTTATTAGGGGGGGGGGGGGCACACACGAATCATACACATACGCACACACACACAGACAGACACACGGACAAAAGGTGATCTCATAAGACTATTTTTTCATGAATGAAAATAGGCTAAAAATGAGGAAAAAGTAGACTTATGAGATCGATCCGGGCAAATCTGTGTGTGTGTGTGTCTATCTGTCCGTCCGACTCTCTCTCTGCTTGTCCTTCAGTCTATCTCTGTGTGTGTGTCCCGACCCATCAACTCCTAAACGGCAGCAGCTATCGAAACCAAATTTGGTATTAGTAAAGACCTATGCCTGAATATCTCACGGCCATATTTGAATATGACGTCAGTGCTACCAACTGCTGAAAAATCACTATTGAATCTTGAGGTCTATGTTGGATATCACGGAAGATATGCATGGGAATTGTTCTAAAATTGGCACCCATATAGATAATATTCCATCAGACTAATTTACAGGAGCCCATACATGACAGTGTTGCCAACATGATTCTATGCTTGCTGATTGGTCCTATCCTTAACTGCATGTAACGTTCATACTATCTATTGGATTTCAACCAATTTTTTATGTGATTTGCGCACCTGAGCAGATATGAATATGCATATTGTTAACAGGGCTGTCAACTGTTGAAAAATGCACTCTACACATTTTTATCCTAATCTCAATATATCAGAAAGTATTATGCAGGCCAAGAGTTCTAAACTTTGCATACATATAGTATCTGCAAATGTCGGTTAATTTTCAGTAACCGATATACGACAGTGCTGCCAACATGATTCTACGCGTGCTGATAATTTTAATGTTGAATCACATGTAATGTTCATTGTAATAAATAAAGTTCTTTCAATATTGTCACGTATATAGATCATAATATTTCAATTTAATTTCGAGCATCCCATTTATGGCAGTGTCACCAACCTGATTTTACGAATTCTGATAAATTCAATTTTTAACAAGTACAGTAGTTCCGTGAAGATCAATACCGCCTATTTTAATATATCCTACTCATGTTAATTGCCTCTATCAACATACACAATTTCAGTTTGAAGGTTGTGATAAATTCGTAGATATTGAGAACCGTCTAAATATTTCAGATGGTCGCCAGGATGGATTTTATTTTCGTACTATTACAATAAGATTATTGTGTACGTGTGGTATTCAAATTTCAATCGCATGATTAGAACACAAGAAGTAAAAACGAAATTTTAAAATTTCGCACAGCTGCCATCTTGTGATTATGCAAACAATTGATATAAGTTAGATGCCTGCGGATTAACATTTGTATAAGCATTTAACGTGCAACGTTTCACTGCACTCGGATAGTTAATTCGCGAGGAACCTCCATTTAAATATTAATACTTCACGTCACCGCCATGTTGGATTTGTGCTCACCAGGTTACTGAAAGTCCTATAGGTGTACATATGTTCATAGCCTCTAAGAACATAAAAAAAAATCATTTTCATTGCTGTAAAAGAATCATAGATATTGAGAACCGTCTAAATATTTCGGATGCTCGCCATTTTGGATTGTCATATGTATAGGCCAAAGAATTATGTACCATTCAAGGACAATTATTGCCTAGGTTCATTATTCAAACTTTCACTTCGATCGCATGATTAAGACACAAGAAATGAAATCTTAATTTTAAAATTTCGCACAGCCGCCATCTTGATGTTATGTAAACAATTGAACTAAATTTGAGGCCAGTGCATTACAATATGTAAAATCATTTACTGTACCACTTTTTACTGCGCTCAGAGAGTTAAATCATGAGAAAAGTCTATTATAATGTTTCAACTTCGCTTGGCCGCCATGTTCGTTTTGTACTTTACAGGTTCATGAAAGTAACATAGATAAACTTGTATCTTTATCACCGAACAAAATTTCAGGGTGATGTCTATAATAGTTTCGGAGATATTCAATGCCAGTGAAATATTTCGCACAGCCGCTATGTTGGATTGGTGAGACACAATAAAATTTGAAGGGCACAGTCGGGTCTTATGATCTTACCGAGTTTCAATGTAATCGCTTCAGCCGTTTAGAAGTTATTAGGGGGACACACATACCTCCCTCTCTCTCTCTCACACACACACACACATACACACACACATACGGACAAAAGGTGATCTCATAATCCTATTTTTTCATAAAATGAAAATACTCTAGAAATATGTAACGTGCAAATTTTACATGTGCATTTTGTAACTTAAGAAATGGAACTAAGAACAAATTTAGAGCCGCTAGGTCTTCCAACTGTTGATATATGGTCTCTATAATTTTAAGAAAAGTAGGCTCTTTAGTCCGTCACCGAACTACTTGTTTTTCTTTACCATAAAAACAAGTGTTTTATTTTTGACGATTGAAGCTCTGAGTTGGGATTGGGAATTCCCTTGGGTATAAATCAGAGATACTTCCTGCTTGGTGGGTTTCGCTAATTAAAGCATATTTCGTGAAGGAGTTGTAACAACGTGCGTTCATTAATCCTGTAATTAAATGTATCATGCTCCCTCGAGGAACTTTATAGCAACCACTGTGTGTTTCAGACCTCTATCCATCTCAAGAGTTTGTAAACTTGCTTCTGCACCTTCCACGGATCATGAATGTTCTAGTTGTTGTCTGAGGGTACAAGTTTAGACTACGGACCCAAAGGTTCTGTATTCTATTCCCGGTTCAGTTATAAACTTTAATTTTGGTCAGCCAGATGGAACGGGGAGCACATAACCTGCATATTTTGTTAATTATTCTTATGCTGTAATAGTTCATTATGCAACAAGCCTATAATGGCAATAATTAAGACACAAGTATGTTTATAAAATGTGTGAAGCGAGATTATAATTTATGCTCGACCCTGACTATTATATGTCAGAAAACTGTACTATAATGAGATTCATTATAACAGTATTTTTCATTATGAAACAGTTTCTCCCACCAATCAGAGCTCAAGAAACAGTTGTTTGACCAATTAGATAATTAGATGCCCTGAGTTCCATGGCCTTCTAATTTAAATTTCACTGTCTGGCCTAGTGTCATAGTAGGGTAATCGAGGAGGCCATGGTCAAATACAAGGCATTCTCTGCGTCTCATGCGCTCTGTTCAGTACATAAAACTGGCGAAATCTCGACAGATATTTATGAATATTGATGTTCGAAAATAAAATAGTTATAATAATTATCGTCGAACATAAAGAGTCGTATGCAACTCGCCTATAATGGTAATTATGACACTCGGATGGAAATTATAAAACTCGCATACGCTCATGTTATAAACATATTCGTGTCTTAATTATTGCCATTATAGGCTCGTTGCATAATGTACTATTATAATTTCCATACGAGTGTCTTAATTAAAATTATAGGCGAGTGGCATACGATTGTTTATATTCGACGATAATTATAACTATTTTATGTTCGAACACAAATATTCATAAATATCTGAAGAGATTTCGCCAGTTTTATGTACTGAGCAGAGTACGTGGGACGCAGAGAATACCTTGTATTCGACTATGGCCTCCTCGAATACCCCAGTATGACACTAGCCTTGCAGGAGTCCGTGGAATTCAGCGCACAACTGTTTCTTGAGCTCTGATTGGTGGGAGAAACTGTGCTGACTTAATTCTTTCCAATGCCCTTGGGTCAACACTTCAGAATTCTTTTTTTTTTTTATTGACCATATTCGACTTAATTCTATTTACTTCCAACCGATTCAATTTAAGATAATAACACCAGCGTATCGTCCAGCTTTTTACCATGAGATCTTTAAGGTTTGCTTTACTGTAACAAATGGGCTCTTCATCAAACGTTCGCTGATGTTAATTACTTGGTCGTGAGGACACATATTCCAAGGGCAATGTTGATATTTTCTTCCTCAATGTCAGAAATGGAGTGCTTATGGTCAACTATTCAAATTAGTTGATTTCATATCAAAGTTTTTAGCCTATTTTCAATTTTGAAAAAAAAAATAGGCTTATGAGATCACCTTTTGTCCGTGTGTGTGTGCGTGCTTGTGTGTGTGTGTGTGTTTGTAATAACTTTTAAACGGCTGGAGCGATTTCGATGAACCTCGGAAAGTTCATAGGACCATTCCGGACGACCCCGACCGTGCCCTTCAATTTTTTTTACGTCTCACCAATCCAACATGGCGGCTGTGCGAAATATTTCACCAGCATTCTATATCTCCGAAACTATTCACGATATCACCCTGGAATTTTGTACGGTGATAAAGGGAACAACTAGAAGTATAACCATTGTGGCTTTTGAAAAACTGGTAACTACAAAACCAACATGGCGGCCACAAGAATTTGCGACTTTTAAATAGACGTTTCTCGTGATTTAACCAACCAAACGCAATAAAACTTGGTACAGTATATGTTTATACACATTGTAATGTACCGACAACTAACTTGGTTCAATTGTTTACATAACCACAAGATGGCGGATGTGCGAAATATTTCACCAGCATTCTATATCTCTGAAACTATTAGCGGTATCACCCTCAAATTTTGTACGGTGATAAAGGGCACTACTGGAAGTTCATCTATAAGATTTTCAAAAGCCGGTTAACTACAAAACGAACATGGCGGCCAAGCAAATTTGAAAATTTTAAATAGACCTTTCTCGCGATTTAATGTTCCAACCGCAATGAAATCTGGTACAGGAAATGTTTATACACATTGTAATACTCTGGTATGTAATTTAGTTGAATTGTTTACATAACTTCAAGATGGCGGCTTTGCGAATTTTAAAATTAAGTTTTTATTTCTTGTGTCTTAATCATGTGATCGATGTGAAAGTTTGAATAACGAACCTACGCAATAATTTTCCTTTAATGATACATGACTCTATGGCCTATACATTTAACAATCCAACATGGCGACCATCCGAAATATTTAGATGGCTCTGAATATCTATGAATCTATTATAGCAACCAAACTGATTTTTTTATGTTCATAGGGGCTCTGAACTTAAGTTCACCTATAGGACTTTAAATAACCTGGTGATCACAAATCCAACATGGTGGCGACGTAAAGTATAAATATTCACATGGACGTTTCTCGCAATTTAACCATCCGAGTGCAGTGAAACTTGGTACAGTAAATCCTTATACGAATGTTAATCCACTGGCATCTAATTTAATTCAATTGTTTCCATAACCACATGATGGCAGCTGAGCGAAATTTTAAAATATCCTTGTTACTTCTTGTGTCCTAATCATGCGATTGAAGTTTGAATGCTGATGATGAAGGAATAGTGAGAAAAGTCACGTAGAATATTTCTAACTCTAGTAGACAATTCGTTTGCCTTTTAAACTCTAGGACCTACATATATATAAAATCCAACATGACGACCATCCGAAATATTTAGTCGGTTCTCAATATCTACGAATCTTATACAGCAATCAAACTGAAATTTTGTATGTTAATAGAGGCAATTAACATAAGTATGATATATGAAAATAGGCTGTATAGTTCTTCACGGAACTACTTGTTTAAAATGTGTTTTTAAATTACATGTGTCAGTGCTGTAGTTACAAAATAGCCGTTTCCCTATTCATTATTATCATTACGGGAAAATGAACTGAATGTTTCGTCCATTATACTGTACTACTTATCACCCCCACTACCACCACCACCACATTTTTTTAAATATTTTTTTCAGTTAGTTTATGTATTATGTGTCAGTTCTGTAGTAGTATTCATTATCATCCATAAAACAAATAAATCCACCGGGCGAAGCCGGGCACTACTGCTAGTAATTGATATTTATTCCCCACATTTGATATTCCTCAATTAATTTCCATCATAAATAAAATAAGCATCAATTCAAATTATTGACACATGCCCTGCCAAACTGTGTATTACAAATTCGTGTTATCTAAGAGGAATCCTCAAATGAACAAGGGTGTATCCGCCAACGCCGTTAGAATCGCTTGGCCCTAAAGAGGAGATCATTCATAAGGCTTTCTCACTGATTGGAGAAGCACTTGGCTACTCCTTCACTAATACGCTAAAGAGCTGTGGCAGTGACCAGGTCATTACCAAACCTCAAGCCGCGGTCAGCAGTAGAAACTATTGGAATTGAGTTTCTCTTCCCCCACATAAAAACTTTACCTACATTGTTTTACGACAGAGAGATGAACACTTAGATTAGGTGGTGAGTTAGACTTCTCACTAAAGATGAGGACTTCTTATAACTTCCAGCAAGTTGCCTTTACTATTGCTGGTGGGGCTCCCTGTAATAAGGGGAGAGACAGTGTACTTGGATGTGTCTGGAAATTTGTCTCATGACTTGTGTTACGGCGATGGCTGTATTAGTGGGTGCATTTGTAATTCATGAGAGGATTAGGAAGGAGGCGTCCGTTGCCTTAATTTAGGAACCATCCCGGCATTCACCTGGAATAGAAGTGGGAAACCACGGAGAACCATTTCCAGGTTGGTTGAGTTGGGAATCGCTTTCATCTCTTGCCGGTTTTTCCTCACGAGGCTAAGCGTACCCCATCCCAGCCCTCAGACCAGAATCTAATTTCTTGTCATAGCTGAGTAGCTAACCGGGATTTCCGGGGTGACAGCCAGGAATACTAGTCGCTAAAATTCTCCTGTTCTCACCAACCCAATTTTCCTAGTATTGAACCACCTTTACTAATCCTCATCATCGTATGTAGCGAATTGATCTCCCGCAAGTAGTATTGAAAGAATGTATGTGTGTCTGTGGGGGTGGGAAGTATTATGAAACTTTGGAGGAGGGAGCAAACTTAAGTACATTGTCACACGCCTGGTTGCCATCCTTCCTCGTTTAGGAGTTCAAGTTCTCCGGTTCCCATTTCCTCCATCCAGTGAAGAGACTAAACACTTGTCTAACAAACTTGCACGCTCAGTGACACCAAAGAGATTTTGCAGCAATTCTGGCGTATATTAATCTTTGTATTTTCTGCTTTTCAGTCGGTCAACACGATTGTGCCCAATGAAATGGGCGGGGTACAAACTTTTAAATATGTAAACACACTCCAGGAAAGAATTACATGTATTAGTTAGTTATAACACTTAAATCCTCAAGTGGCCATCGTCAGATCCTGATCACTGTTTTAAGGTTTATTTTCACTGTTGTAAATTCACTACTGTGGTTCAACAGCACGTCATTGGATCAATTATATTATAATGTTCGATTCTCCGTTTGAATCACGTTACACGTTAGGTTTGTTTCTGATCACAAGGTTTAGTGAATTACATGAGTAAGGTGTATATGAGCGTGTATACAATTTAGAATACCACACTGTAATAATATATACATTTTTTTAGCATGCATTAGAAAATACGCTTAATGTGTTATTGTACCCCTCACAGCGATGCCCACTCTCAGAATAGTATATGCACTGTAACTTACTCATCTCGTGACGTTTCACGGTGTTCACCTTGTCGCGTGGGCTCTCGCTATCCTACTAATGCGATGTGTGTCCGCGCTTCGTTAGGTGTGCGTAATGTCATATGCGACCTCTGTCAAAGAACTTTGTAAATGATGCTTTAAATTGTTTGTTTATGCCTGACTGATAAACTGAGGTTGGATTGACTTATATTAATCTTTCATTGCATGAAGGAAACCGAGCTCGGTGTGGCATAAGGCCATGTGGCCAAGCTCTTAGAAACGAGTGGGTACAAACTCCACCGTCAGCTAACTTAGAAATTGATTTCCGTGGTTTTCCATTTTCAACCCCAGGTAAATATTGGAACGACAACGTTTAGTAGGCTGCGGGGATTTTCTTCCAACTCTTTTTGTCCAGTGTCATCCATTTCCAACGAATCTTCAATGATTTCAGTTCTTTTTAACTCTTACCAGCAGATTGGAATCAGGAAGGACACCCGGACGTAAAAGACATCCGCCACATATAGTCCAGTAATTTTAGCTTTTGAGGTGGGAATAATTAATGTAAAGTTAATTGATTGCACACTGGTCCTATTTGATGTGCTTAACAACATATCAAATTTTCCAAACTTTCCAAGTCGGTTTCCTTGAATTCCAGGCTCTGGAACTTGTGGAGTCCTAGAAAAGTACATGTCCTCGCTGGATTTGGCATTTAATGAGAACGGTTGTACGAAAATCGACCTGAGATGTCCCTAATTAAAGAAGGAGGACAGAGCTACGGTGTGAAGTAGTTTTAATATGTTGACCGACTTAAAAGCACCAAACTTTTGTTTACTAAGGCAACACCGATAAATGGCTTGTCACACCGTAATGAAAATAATATCCGTTTTTATTAGCCTACTTTTCACATTTTGCAAAAATGAGGAAAAAGTAGACTTATGAGATCGATCCGGGAAAATGTCTGTCTGTCTGTCTGTCTGTCTGTCCTTCTGTCTGTCTGTCTGTCTGGCTGTGTGTGCCCCCCCCCCCTATCGACTCCTAAACGGCTGCAGCAATCAAAACCAAATTTAGTATGAGTAAAGATGTGCACCGGAATAGCTCACGTCCATATTTGAAAATGATGTCAGAGCTACCAACTGCTGAAAAAACGCACTAGAAATTTGAGCTCCATGTTGGAAATCTTGCAAGGTATGCATGGGAGCTATTCCAAAATTGGCACACATGTAGATAATACTATTTCAGTTTAATTTCCAGGAGGCCAACCATGACAGTGTTGCCAAAATAATTTTAAGCCTTCTGATAGGTCCAATGTTTAAATGCATATAACTTCTACACTATCAATTGGATTTCAACCAAATTTTGTATGTAATATCTGTACGTAAACAGATATGACTGAGCGTATTCTTAAGAGCCACCAGGGCTGCCAACTGTTAATAATTGCTCTCTCTATTTTTTTTATCCACATACCAATATATCAGAAAGTATGCAAGCCAACTGCTTTAAACTATGCACACGTATATTCTGACATTTTAGATTAATTTATAGTAACTTATATACGTCAGTTCTACCAACATGATTATAAGCCTGCTGATAGTACCAATTTTTAAATACATGTAACTTATATACTATCAGTTGGATTTCAACCAAATTTCGTATGTGATATGTGTACCATAACAGATATGACTATAAGTATTGTTAAGAGCAATCAGGGCTGCCAACTGTTAATAAATGCTGTCTATATTCTTTTTACCCTAATATCAATATATCAGAAAGTATGCAAGCCAACAGCTCTATACTTTGCACACGTATAGCACCTGACATTCTAGATTAATTTGGAGTAATTAATACAAGGCAATGCTGCCAACATGATTCTATGCCTGCTGATATGTACAATTTTAAAATACATGTAACTTCTATACTAACAAATGGATTTCATCCAAAATTGGCACAACAAGATATCATAATAATTCAGACTATTTCTGACCAGCACACGCATGGTATTGTTTGCAACATGCTTTTACGCGCGCTGATAGATCCAGTGTCTAACTGCATGTAACGTCCATTAGACTTCAACCAAATTTTGTATTCTGTACATTAAGAGGTGGAACTAAGAATATATTCAGTCACCAGGGCTGCCAACTGTAGTGGTCTATTAGGCTACATTATACCAGGTATATTTTGAACTAATTAGATATTTCGATATTACCAACTTAATTTCGTCATTATTCTAGATAGGTTCATATACTCTAGAATAATCATTGGCATGAAAAGTAGGCTGTATAGTTCTTCAGGGAACTTCTTGTTAAAATTTATGTTCCGCCGTTTGGCGCCTCCGGCGGTGCCAGATATTATAGAATATGCTTTTCAACTACTTCAGAACTACTTCTTTAATTTGGGACGTATCCGGTCTATTTTGGTACAACCGTTCGAATTACACGCCAATTCTACTGGGAACATGTACTTCTCCAGGACTCCATGAGTTCCAGGGCCTGCAATTCAAGGAAACTGACTTAGGAGAGTTGGGGACTTCTAATATGTTGTAAATCGCATCAAATAGGACCACTGTGCAAAACATTAGCTTTACATTAAATATTCCCTCCCTTCGCCTCTTTTTGACCTAATTATAGGTTAGATTTGACTAACGCTCTTACGTTCCAACGATCTTCACCAGGAGCCGACTGCGGTGGCATCTAGTAACCAAGTTAAGAACTAGTTGTCGTTGACGGTGGCGTTTGGTAGCAAAAGTAGGAACTACTTGAAAATTGAATGTCCGCAGTTCTTACTTGAATTAAAAACAGATAACACACACTAATACAGCCATCACAATTAACACCGGTTATCAGACAAATTCTACACACACACAAAGTACACAGGGCTACATGACCGCCTTGTCGCAGCCCCTAAACTGAGGAACCAATCAAAGTATAAGTATAAGTCATGTACTTCGGTGATGCCGTAGTGGTAGTAATGAATCATCATTTATTATTAAATATATCATGTCGCAGATTTAGACAAGATACCATGGATTTAGCACTAATACCACTAGTATCAACCATAAATCCCTAAAATGTTACTCAATTCAAATTTCTTTGAGAGTGTTATTTTAAATAGACAACCACACAAGGTGAAATGTTAAGAATGTATGTCACTAATGTATGTTGTTGGTTGAGTCTTCAGTCTTTTGACTGATTTGATGCAACTCTCCATGCTTCCCTGTATTGTGCTAATCGTTTCATCTCTACATCGCTACCACACCCTACATTCGAGACAATCAGTTTAAGATATTCTAATCTTGGTCTACATCTAGAGTTCTTGTTCTCGACCCTTCCTTCCATAACTAATTTTGCTATTTCTGGGTGTCTTTGTGTGTGTCCAGTCAACCTATCTCTCCATTTCATTAGTAGTCGCCAGAAACACTGTTCCTCTCCCATTCGTCTTAACCCTTTATGGGCTAGGGATGTCTATATTAACCGCCTGTCATAAGGACAGTTTATGCTTTCAAAAATACTAAAAGTTGAATCTTTCAGCCAAATTTCGGAGAAATTTCATGGCGAAGTTCTAGTATTTCTAATAATCAAATATTATATACGTATCTACTTGACGTATTGTGTTGGATAAATTTGAAAAAAAAAACTAAGAACATTAACAATTGAAGTGTATAAAATATAAAATTAATATAGAAACAACAAGAAGTTCCGTGAAGAACTATATAACCTACTTTTCATGCCAATGATTATTCTACAGAATATGAACCTATCTAGAATAATGACGAAATTAAGTTGGTAATATCGAAATAACTAATTAGATCAAAATATACCTGGTATAATGTAGCCTAATAGAGCACTACAGTTGGCAGCCCTGGTGACTGAATATATTCTTAGTTCCATCTCTTAAGGTACAGAATACAAAATTTGGTTGAAGTCCAATGGACGTTACATGCAGTTAATCACTGGATCTATCAGCTCGCGTAAAAGCATGTTGCAAACAATACCATGCGTGTGCTGGTCAGAAATAATCTGAAATATTATATCTTTTTGTGCCAATTTTGGATAAAATCCATTTGTTAGTATAGAAGTTACATGTATTTTAAAATTGGACATATCAGCAGGCATAGAATCATGTTGGCAGCACTGCCTTGTATTAATTACTCCAAATTAATCTAGAATGTCAGGTGCTATACGTGTGCAAAGTATAGAGCTGTGGGCTTGCATACTTTCTGGTATATTGATATTAGGGTAAAAAATATATACAGCATTTATTAACAGTTGGCAGCCCTGATTGCTCTTAACAATACTTATAGTCATATCTGTTATGGTACATATAGCACATACGAAATTTGGTTGAAATCCAACTGATAGTATAGTTACATGTATTTAAAAATTGGTACTATCATCAGGCTTATAATTATGTTGGTAGAACTGACGTATATAAGTTACTCCAAATTAATCTAAAATGTCAGAATATACGTGTGAATAGTTTAAAGCTGTTGGCTTGCATACTTTCTGATATATTGGTATTTGGATTTTAAAAAATAGAGAGAGAGCAATTATTAACAGTTGACAGCCCTGTTGGCTCTTAAGAATACGCTCAGTCATATATGTTTTTGTACAGATATTACATACAAAATTTGGTTGAAATCCAATTAATAGTGTAGAAGTTATATGTATTTAAACATTGGACCTATCAGAAGGCTTAAAATTATTTTGGCAACACTGTCATTGTTGGCCTCCTGGAAATTAAACTGAAATAGTATTATCTGCATGTGTGCCAATTTTGGAATAGCTCCCATGCATACCTTGCAAGATATCCAACATGGAGCTCAAATTTCTGGTGCGTTTTTTCAGCAGTTGGTAGCACTGACATCATTTTCAAATAAGGACGTGAGATATTCCGGTGCACATCTTTACTCATACTAAATTTGGTTTTGATTGCTGCAGCCTTTTAGGAGTTGATAGGGCGGGACACACACACACACAGCCAGACAGACAGACAGACACACATTTTCCCGTATCGATCTCATAAGTCTACTTTTTCCTCATTTTTGAAAAATGTGAAAAGTAGGCTAAAAATCATAAAATAACGTTACTATAATAAAACAAATATAAACATGAAAATAATAAATATAACAATATAAGTATTAAAATAATTGTAATAATCAATTAATTAATTTTAAAAAATAAAAATTAAATCTATAAGAACATAAATTAACAAGTAGTTCCGTGAAGAACTAAATAGCCTATTTTTATATATCCTACTAATATTAATTGCCTCTATCAACATACAAATTGTCAGTTTGATTGCTGTAATAGATTGGATTTTTAGATGATAGGCCTTAGATTTGTGTAGCCTACTATTACATGAAGACTATTGTGTAGGTGTTTTATTCAAACTTCAATCGCATGATTAGGACGCAAGAAAGGAAAGCGTGATTTTAAAACTTCGCTCAGCCGCCATCTTGTGGTTATAAAAATAATTTAAATGAATAAGATGCCAATCGATTAAAATTTGTATAAGCATGCACCGTATCAAGTTTCACTGCGCTCTGATGGTTAAAACGCAAGAAACGTCCAGTTGAATATTTAAATTTCGCATCGCCGCCATGTTGGATTTGTGCTCGCCAGGTTAATG
This sequence comes from Meconema thalassinum, assembly GCA_946902985.2. Classification (NCBI taxonomy): domain Eukaryota; kingdom Metazoa; phylum Arthropoda; class Insecta; order Orthoptera; family Tettigoniidae; genus Meconema; species Meconema thalassinum. The sequence goes on along the minus strand of OX336388.2, from coordinate 2,131,691,811 downwards.
AACGTCCCATAGGTGAAATTATGCCTATAGCCTCTATACTCTTACACAAGTTCAATTTGATTGCTGTAGTAGATTCATAGATGTTGAGAACCGTCTAAATATTTCGGATGGTCGCCATGTTGGATTTTAATATATGTAGTCCATAGAGTTATGTACTTTTAGATGATGATTATTGTGTACGTTCATTATGCAAATGTAGATTTCGATCACATGATAAGAACACAAGAAACAAATACTTAATTTTCGAAATTCGCACAGCCGCTATCTTGACGTTATACAAACAATTGAACTAAATTAGATACCAGTGCATTACAATAAGCATAAATATTTGCTGTACCAAGTTTCATTGCGTTTGGATCATTAAATCGCGAAAAACGTATATTTAAAACTATCAAATTCGCTTGACCCCCATGTTCGTTTTGTAGTTAACCGGTTTTTGAAAGTCTTATAGATGAAATTCCAGTAGTGCCCTTTATCTCCGTACAAAATTTCAGGGTGATACCGCTAATAGTTTCAGAGATATAGAATGCCGGTGAAATATTTCGCACATCCACCATCTTGTGGTTATGCAAACAATTGAACGAAGTTAGATGTCGCTGCATTACAATGTGTATAAACATATACTGTACCAAGTTTTATTGCGTTTGGTTGGTTAAATCGCGAGAAACATCTACTTAAAAGTCGCAAATTCGCGTGGCCGCCATGTTGGTTTTGTAGTTACCAGTTTTTCAAAAGTCACATATGTGAACTTCTAGTAGTTCCCTTTATCACAGTAAAAAAATCCAGGGTGATATCGGGAATAGTTTCGGAGATATTGAATGCTGGTAAAATATTTCGCACAGCCGCCATGTTGGATTGGTAAGTCGTAACAAAATGTCAAGGGCACGGTCGCGGTCGTCCGGAATAGTGCTATGAACTTACCGAGTTTCATTGAAATCGCTCCAGCCGTTTAGAATTTATTAGGGACACACACACACCTCTCTCTCTCACACACACACACACACACACACGCACACACACACGGACAAAAGGTGATCTCATAAGCCTATCTTTTCAAAATTGAAAATTGGCTAAAAATGAAAAATAAATATATAAATATTAAAATTAGAGAAACAAATAAATAATATTAATAATAATAAAATAATAATACAGTGTAACGTCGTTTATCCGGACTAATTAGGACCGAAATTGTTCCGGATAACGATTTTTCCGGATAATCGAACATGCGTTCATTTCATAGGGAGAACCATGCAACGCTTTCTCACATAACAAAGGTATCCCTTACTTTTTGTCTGAATGAACCATAAGTACGCTACTTCTTCCAATTTTTCATCCGTAGCTGATCTCATGGTTTTTCTCTTTTTAGACCCTTCTTCACTATCTAACTTCGATGCATAATTCAGAATTTCACCTTTTCGGTTCTTCAAATCATAAATTGTGGATTTTCCAACACTGAGCCTAAGTTTTCATTGGACACTGCACACTCTCACCTTTATTCAGTTCATTAATGATCTCCACCTTATTCTCAATCGATAAAACATTGCGATTTTGTTTTTCCTTTTAGCCACTCGTAGAAGCCATTTTCACAACGTAATTCAGTACAGTTTTACGCACACTCACATACTGTAACACATTGAAACATTATAGAGTAAGCAAACTGTAGGAGACAACAGAGACAGCAATTAAAAATGAGAACCGACTCACTATTGTAGGTAGCACGCACTTCCGTCTTTTTTTTTTCTTGTTTTTTTTTTTTGCTCCTCCGTATAATTGACGTTCCGGTTGTTTGACTTCCGGATAAACGACGTTCAACTGTAATTAAAATGAATTAAAATGTAAAAAACATTTAAAAAATTTAAAAATCTTTGCCCTTTAGACGGTTAATAGCAGTATTTCTCCTATTTAGCTATGTTGGCCTTGCAACAGGACTGATTTATGATTTGCAGTCTTCTTCTGTTGTTTGCTAAGAGAGCAGTGGTGAGAAACTTTTGAATACCCAGTATATAATGCATTGTGAGATCTGGAATGCTAAAGATCACATCTGTAGAACATCAACAACACCTTGTTTTAAAAGGAAAGAAATTCTGTGTTCTTACTTTATCCAGCACTCCCTCAATTCCCTTGCGAAGTGTTCTCACTCTCCATCCATCAATAGCGGGCAGCAGGTGCTGGGAAATTGAACCGCGTGCGGTAGGACGCAGGTGCGGAAAGCTGGAAACCCTTCTCTAACACTGACTAGCTACTGGAGAAGAGGAGATTCCAAGTCTTCACACCGAGCATCAAGGAACAGCGAGGAAACGAAAGCAAAATTTATGTTGGTTATTAAAGGATTATTTCATATTTAGCTCCCCAGTAGAAATTTAAGTCACGCATTTGGGCGCAGAGCATATTCATGACGAGGAGTGAACGAAGTCTAACTCGCTAAACTGTTCTAATGGCGTAGGGGATGATCATACAAATCCTTTGACCCTCAAGGTAAACGATCTGTTGGTTCTCACGGCTGCCCCAACAACTGGTATGGTAACAATCGTTCTTTACCGGGCTTTACTATTGTTATCATTATTATTATTATTATAGGGCGGACTATTATTAAGGAAACGGTATTTTCTTTGTATTTATTTAAATTTAATTGAAATATATTTGCCTAATTTTTATAATTATTGAGTTTTTTTAATATATTAATGTTGATGTTGTTTTTATAATTTAATTTTTTATATTCTTTTCACTATCGCAATCTTAATATTATATTATAAAATTAATAAAATTGCATCTTTTTAGCATTTTTTTTCAAGCGAATTGACCACTTAGTATCACGCAACAACTTTATTTCTTTTTCTTATTCTTTGCCTGGAGTTTCCTCTGTCTCCAATATTCCTTCATGCGTTCACTGGCATTTTTTCTTTGGTCTTCTGTCCAAGTTCGTCCACTTCTTTTAGGTCTTCCTTCATCTTGAAACCCTTTGCTCTTAAATACATTTCTTTCTAGCATTTGAGATTCTGTGATGTTTAACTTTTCTAAATCTTTCCTAACTTCCTTAATCCATGTTGTGGTGGTCTTTTTCTTCCAGAGATAGTCGAATATTTGTTTAGTTAATCTATGGTAGTTCATTCTATAGAGATGTCCGAGGAATGTCAGCCTTCTCTTCCGCATAGACGCGGAGATTCTTTCCACGTTCTGGTAGATTTCTCCGTGGCTTCTCAGTCTCCATCCAACTTCAGTCTGAACTGCACCCATGATTTTTCTAAGAATTCTCCTTTCCATGACTTCTAGCTTTTCGAGGCTATAGTTCACTGGCAAAGAGACACTCTGTTTATACGACAGTGTTATAATGCCTTATTTTGGCATTCCAGGAGATGCACTTTTTGTTGTAGATATTTTTTGTTAATCCATACGCTCTTTCCATTTTTATAATTCGATCTCCAACAGCTGCTTTTTCTAACCCATTCTCCTGTATAGTCTCTCCTAGGTACTTGAACTTTTTTACCCTTTCAATCCGTCCTATCTCCGTGTCAAGGAACTTTGGTCCATGTTTGTCATTTGTCATATTTATTAATAAATCTATTTTATTATTATTATTATTATTATTATTATTATTATTATTATTTTAATTGTTTTTTATTTTTAAAAGAATATCAACCACCTGAGGTCAAGGAGATAAAGAAATACAATTTTGTTTTAGAAATATTAACACTTCTATAGAAAATTCGGTGAACTAAGGCTGGAAGATACAACCGTCAGCATCTTTGACAATATAAATTGGGGCAGATGACCTCGCTGTTTCGGTCTTTAAAACATAAATAACTAACGAACTAGCAATATCAATTGTCCTGTTAGTAGGTGGTTAAAATATTGACCACTGACCCATAAATGGTTAAGCACTATATTGAAGCAGTTTACAGGAAAAGAAAGAAGACAGTTTTCAACTCCCATTAGACTCTATAGGCTAATAATTGCTGATAATCTTTCTTTATCTATGTCTATACTAATATATTAATGTCTAGTGGTGTCTGTCTGTCGGTGTGTCAGTCTATCACGCAGAAACTTCTCAGTTGATTTGACTGAAAATTTGAAAATACTTTGTATACCAGGGGAAGAACATAGGGCTATTGCCGTTTCAAAATATTTCACCGTTTCAATAAGATAGTATGAGGGGCTGCCGCATCCTGCCCGGCGAACACTTATCCATGGCAGTTTGCTTAACCAGATAAGTAGCCCATACAATACAATCTGAATTGACCATTTACGAGCACCACATATTCACTCCAATCAGGCAAATTCCGGAGGTCAATCACCACTTCCAGTATCACAACAAAACATCATATAGACCACAACTAACAAATATTGACGAGTTGCATTATCTTAACAAATACTGAAACGAAATAAGTGTATATATTGTAAATATTTTCACCCATACTTTCAGACATAGATTTTACAACCTAAGTGTAATGGATCTGATGATGATCGCTTGATGATCGAAACTGGTCATCCAAGTGTATTTATTAATCTCGTGTAATCATTTTCAGGATCTCATTTGGGTACAATCGTGTTGACCGATTGAAAAGCATCAAACTTTGGTTTACTGAGGCAGCACTGATACAATCCTTTTATGTTCGACGTTGTTGAAATGTAAACATTATGTGTCAGAAAACTGTACTATAATGAGGCTCATTATGACACTATTTTTCATTATGAAACAGTTTCTCCCACCAATCAGAGCTCAAGAAACAGTTGTGTGACCAATTAGGTCAGGATACCTTCGCGCATGCGCTCAAAATCCAACATGCCTATATAAATTACCGACATGGAAAGTGGTCCATATTGTACCCCCTTAAAGGAATGATACATTTGTTGCACTCCCACCCAACTCTCCATACTGCTGCTACCTAAAGAAGTAGGGAGGGAAGAAACCGGGTCAAAGCCCGTTGATGGAAAGGAACCCGTGCCCAGAAGTCCGGACTATCTGAATTAAATAACCTGGTAAATAAATGTATATAATGAACCCTTATTAATCTGCGATAAATAAGTATTCATGATTGATTATTATTATTACTGCGGCCCAGGCAGTACTTATGGATGGTGACAAAGAGGAAGGCAAGTTAGCGTGTTGCAATGATTGCCACAGAAACAGAGCTTGGTAGCTCTTCTTGAAAACGGCCGGGTAAGCTGAGTTCAAGGTCAAATTGTGTAACAACATGCACCAGAATTGGAGTCATAAGGGGATGGTCACGAGTTACTTGCAACCGACCTACGATTGAATCACCCAATCAGGAGAGACCAAGCCAAAACCACGCGATGGATGGCGTCACTGGTAAAAAGCGCGTGGAATTGATTATCTAAAGAACTGCCGATCCGAAATATCTCCGCATGAGTGCGCTGAGGCGTTTGAATTAAATGATGAAGATTGACATTAGTCCCATGTGTGTGAGATGAAAACTCTAGAAAATTTTTCTTAATTCACCCCACTCCACCTCACTCTTTCAGTTTCCAATAAATTGATCGACGAGACGCTGTTTCGAAGTAATACTTTGTGAGCTCTGGTGAGCTAACTTCACGCCAGTTTGTGTAGTGATTTTAACGCTTTAATATTATTTGAAGTAATACTTTGAGAGCTCTGGTGAGCTAACTTCACGCCAGTTTGCGTAGCGATTTTTAAAACCCTAATATGATTTGAAGTCTAATGTTTTGAGCTCTGGTGAGCTAACTTCACGCCAGTTTGCGTGGCGACTTTAGTACTCTAATAGTATCTTGGAGACAACTATTTTCAGCTCTTAGGGGCAAGACTTGAGTAACATTCCAATTAGCGCTCAACCCGAGCGAAGGTCCACGCAGAGTAGTAGAGATGACCGAGCGAGATAACGACTGCAACACGGTCAGATTTAAAACTTGTATTGTCAAGCCAGTGACGATGGGTTTGAAGTGTATAGTTCATGTAAATTTTTATTGTATTTTCAAGTGTCGTATTGTGCGTGTGTAAGCGAGAGCTAGGGAAAGTCTTCGTTGATTAATCGCATAGGACTATCGTGGGCGAAATTAGAAACTCACAAGCGATTATAGCCAGGCAATTTAATAACATTGAACTTTTCTTCCAAAGAGACTACACCAAGATGTCTGACGTGTGGTCAGGAGCCGGAGTGATGTCCAACGCTTCTACGAAGACAACGATGGAGGGCTAATTTCCCGTAGGGAAATGGGCCGAGATGAAGTCATATGTTCTACAAGCTGATACGGTGATGTACAAAAATTGATTATTCAATATGTAGTTAGATTGGCGGGGGAACTTTGTAAATAGTTCATTTTAGTCTTTTTCTTGTTTTAGATTATTTTTCTTGTACCGACACTAAATGTTTTAAATGTACGTTGACGCGTGGCCAAAGTTGTTTGTTGTGTATTATTTTCTTTGGAGTCATATTTAAGGTACACGGCGCGTGTACGTGATTTTTATCCATGCGAATGCGAAACCCGTTACATTCGATAAGTGGTGCTTTATTAAAGTTCATATTTTTGATAGGAAAGGGAGGTAATTACTGTAAGATGTTTGTTGAACAGGTTATTATTCATGTTAGGGTTGCCGAGCGCAACGAATTAAGATGTAATTGTAGAACACCTTAGTTCTAATTTTTTAGATTTTTTTTGAGTCCTGTTCAGGTTCGATAGTCACGGCATAGAACGGAGGTGCCAGCTGGTGGAATATATTTATGTCATTTTATTTCAGGGTCTGTCAAACCCATACGTGTGATTCTGTGTGTGTTATCGTGTCAGGTGTGTGTTTTGATTCTACGTGAAGAGGGGTAGAGGTCCTACCGCCCTCCTGTTTGTTGTTGTTGTATTTTTGATGGAAAGGCAGGGTGCTCTGAGGAGACCGCTGTTCCTTGTCCATATGCTGATTCTTGGATTTTCTAGGGGAAATGCTGAGATATATTTTTGTTCTGACACACACACACGTATTATTGTGCTTTGGGGCACGCTTCTTCGAGACTGGATCCCGTCCCTTGGGAGGTCGAGGTTATTTTTGACACGTGGGTTGACAGATATGCAGAGTTCCACGAATCGCCCGTCTAACCTGGTGACTTATTTTGTTAGGCAGTCCTATTTTCCGACTGGCCCCTTTAAGCTTTCATTTAGCAAACCTGTCCTTTGTGATGGTTATTTTGAACCATAATTAATTGGGGAGTTCGCCATGTTTGTGACGGATTATTGCATGTCGTATGGATGGAATGTTGTGTTAATAATGTAAATGTTGGCTCTGAGCCTAGTGATTTGTTTATGACTCAGTTCATGTAATTTAGTATGTGACGCCCGAGTGGTGTAGTGGTATTATACTTTTAAAAAAGACGGCGGTCATATGTGTATTTCTTTTGTTGGTCACGTGTTAACATACTTGTGTTGATTTGTGAGTAGTCCTAATTTTAGGCAGTAATGTTTTGCTACGGCAAGTTTTGATTCCAATTCTATGCGGAAATTATTGTGTTGTGTATATTGAGTATAGGAAGTGTCGGTTTAGTTTTAAGTGTTGTAGAGTTGTTCCCCGCGTCTGTCTAGCTCTAAGTAATGCGGAATCGTCTTCTGAAAGTTTATTCCGGATGATGACGAATCATGCATTCAATTGTACTCATCGTGAAGCATGTAGAACGGCACTCGCGCATACATTGTCATTATTTGTTGATTTTTGGGACATTTGGTCCGTGTAATAATCTCTCCTGAGATTTGGCCTAGTTTTGGCAAATTTAATTTATTCAGTGGGAGGCATTATGGGAGTTTGTTTGTTAATTCATTTTTGTAAATAGCTGATCTGTTATTAAATTCATTTGTTATAACCCTGGCTTCACTTTTTCCTGCATGTTATTTTGTTATATGTTACCCTGCATGTTAATGAAGCGCTTTAACAACAACTTACGATATGGACTGTTACACCCACCGAAACTGAGTCTCATAAGCTTCTTTGCAAGGGTTCAATAAATATAATAGAGTATAATTAAAATAGAATTTAATTAGAACGAGAATGGGTCAACAATGATGATAATAATAATATCGTTTGGCCTCGGTTGCCGGGTGCAAGCTTTGTTAATTGACACCCAGAGGGTAGCTTGCGTGTCGAATTTAATGCTCCTTGGAGCGCTATGAATGTCAAGGAGGTTAGATAGCCTATCAAAATTCCTTAGCGCTATACCGCTTTCTGGTAGAGAAATGAGGAACTTTGTGTTGGCGGAAAATCCCGAGATTAATTTTGCCATTAGGAACTCGGCCTACTGAATTCAAATGGGTTCTTTAACATGCCAACAACGTATGACATGAGTATCGTGATTTATGTCGCCTTTCAAAAATCACTTACCATGGCCAGGAGCGAACCTGCAATCTTGGGGTTGGTAGTCCGACACTATAACCACTCACCCACCGTGGCAACACAATGATAATACTTAACTACACATGCAGGTAGAACAATTTAAAATATTTGCTGAAATACCTTCATGCACATGGCTTTAGAGATCCACTACACACATGCAAAATAGTTTCAAACTGGATGCACTGACATAAATTGTATTACTTTCCCAAATTGAAGTATAATATCACATTGATACTCGCCACAAACACGTGGTACCAATTAACCTTATTTATTTATTACGATAGGAGGTTTTCATGTAAGTAGTGGGACAATTGGCACTAAACAAGAAGATCCGTGACGAAGTAAAGAGCCTACTTTTCTTAAAATTAAGATTCATGCCAATGATTAATCTGCAGTATATGAACCTATCTAGGATATTAGGGTAAAAAATATACACAGCATTTATTAACAGTTGTCAGCCCTGATTACTCTTAAGAATACCTATAGTCATATCTGTTATGTTACACATAGCACATACTTAATTTGGATGAAATCCAACTGATAGTATAGAAGTTACATGTATTTAAAAAGTTGTCCAATCAGCAGGCTTAGAATCATGTTGGTAGAACTGACGTATATAAGTTACTCCAAATTAATCTAAAAGGTCAGGTACTATACATTTGCATAGTTTAAAGCTGTCGGATTGCATACTTTGGTATTTGGATACAAAAACAGAGAGCAATTATCAACAGTTTGCAGCCCTGGTGGCTCTTAAGAATACGCTCAGTCATATCTGTTTATGTACACATAATACATACAAAATTTGGTTGAAATCCAATTGTTAGTGTCGAAGTTATATGCATTTAAAAATTGGACCTATCAGAAGTCATAAAATTATTTTGGCAACACTGTCATGTATGTCCTCCTGGAAATTAAACTGAAATAGTTTTATCTACATGTGTGCCAATTTTAAAATAGCTCCCATGCATACCTTCCAAGATATCCAAAATGGAGCTCAAATTTCTAGTGCGTTTTTTCAGCAGTTGGTAGCACTGACATCATTTTCAAATATGGGTTGATAGGGGGGTGACATACACACACAGACACACAGAAGGACAGCCAGACAGACATGCACACACATTTTCCCGGATCGATCTCATAAGTCTACTTTTTGCTCATTTTTGCAAAATGTGAAAAGTAGGCTAAAAATCTTCATGCTAGGTAGGCCCCCCCCCCCCCCGGGCGTTGTAATTTTCGACACGATGTTAACTGTAATATCGCCAAAATTCTAGGAGGAGGCTTTAATCAATGCAACAAGTAGTAACTTGTGACTGCAACTGTCACATATGTTCGCGTAAATAAACTGGCGAATATGAGACAAGAAATAGCATTGTACCTTAATATCTCCAACTCCAATTTCTACACAGCGCATTGTTTTCAAACGACTTCGGTGACAATATTACTGAATGCTATAGAGATGGACGGCAGGCTCTAAACAATAGGTGTTGTGTGTTGGCAAGCAAAGTGAATGGTCTCTGCTTTTGGAGTGCCTTGACCCACGCATGCTCTCTGTTCAGTCAGCAAAACCAGCGCGCCCTGTTCACTAACTGAATTAACTGAATCCCACAGATATTTATGAATATTTATATTAAAACATATAATAAAGTTATAATTATCGTCGAACATAAAGAGTCGTATTGCAACTCGCCTATAATGGTAATTAAGTCACTCGTATGGAAATTATAAAACTCACTTACGCTCGTTTTATAAGCATACTCATGTCTTAATTATTGCCATTATAGGCTCGTTGCATAATGTACTATTAAACAACTGTGGGTTTTAGAGACGCCACGCCGGGGTGCCGGGACTTTGCCCCGAAGGGGATCTTGAACGTGTCAGTAAATCTTCTGACACGGTTCCCTCGCATTTGCCCAACCCTCAAATGCCAATTAACAGCGCCAGGATTCGATCCTGCAACGTTGGGCTTTTATGAATGTATGTATCTATGTGTGTACATACAGTGCTTGCAGAAAGTTTAGGGATAGGTCTACATTTCGTTTGATGCACATTTGTCCCTAAAGTAACAGCATTTCAGTAATTGTCCTACATGATGTTCTATATGAGGGGTTTTCATTTAAAAATTGCTGCTCTAGCTCTAGCCAATCGGAAGTTATCGTGGAAGGAAAATTATCTATTTTGCCGCCAGATTGCCGGGAAGAAAGTTAGTTTGAGAGGCGTCCAAATGACTAGTAATTGTTTTTCCAAGGTTGTATTTTTAGCCTATTTTTAATTTTGAAAAAAAATATAGGCTTATGAGATCACCTTTTGTCCGTGTGTGTGTGCGCGCGCGCGCGTGTGTGTGTGTGTGTGAGGAGTGTGTTTGTGTGTGCGACTCCCTAATAACATCTAAACGGCTGGAGCCTTTTCAATGAAACTCTGTAAGTTCATAGAACTATTCCGGCCGACCCCAAACGTGCCCGTCGAATTTTGTTACGTCTCACTGATCAATCATGGCGGCTGTGCGAAATATTTCACCAACATTCAATATCTCCGAAACTATTCCCGATACCACCCTGGAAATTTTTACGGTGATAAAGGGAACTACTAGAAGTTCACCTATGTGACTTTTGAAAAACTGGTAACTACAAAACCAACATGGCGGCCACGCGAATTTGCGACTTTAAATAGACGTTTCTCGTGATTTAACCAACCAAACGCAATAAAAGTTGGTACAGTATATGTTTATACACATTGTAATGCACCGACATCAAACTTGGTTCAATTGGTTACATAACCATAAGATGGCGGATGTGCGTATTATTTCACCGGCATTCCATATCTCTGAAACTATTAGTGGTATCACACTGAAATTTTGTACGGAGATAAAGGATACTACTGGAAGTTCATCTATAAGACTTTCAAAAACCGGTTAACTACAAAACGAATATGGCGGCCAAGCGAATTTCAAAATTTTAAATAGACCTTTCTTGCGATTTTGTTGTTCCAAACGCAATGAAATCTGGTACAGGAAATGTTTATACACGTGGTAATGCACTGATATCTAATTTAGTTCAATTGTTTGCATAACCTCAAGATGGCGCCTTTGCGATTTTCAAAATTAAGTTTTTATTTCTTGTGTCGTAATCATGCGATCGAAGTGAAAGTTTGAGTAATGAACCTAGGCAATAATGTTCCTTTAATGGTACATGACTCTATGTCCTATACATTCAACAATCCAACATAGCGACCATCCGAAATAATTAGATGGCTCTGAATATCTACGAATCTATTATAGCAATCAAACTGAATTGTTTTATGTTCATAGGGGCTATGAACTTATGGTCACCTATAGGACTTTAAATAACCTGGTGATCACAAATCCAACATGGCGGCGACGCGAAACATAAATATTCACATGGACGTTTCTCGAAATTTAACCATTCGAGTGCAGTGAAACTTTGTACTGTAAATCCTTATACGAATGTTAATCCACTGACATCTAATTTATTTCAATTGTTTCCATAACCAAAAGATGGCAGCTGTGCGAAATTTTAAAATCTCCTTGTTACTTCTTGTGTCCTAATCATGCGATTGAAGTTAGAATGCTACACGTACACAATAATATTCATGTAACAGTACATAACTCTAGGACCTACATATATAAAATCCAACATGGCGACCATCCGAAATATTTAGTCGGTTCTCAATATCTACGAATCTATTACAGCAATCAAACTGAAATTTTGTATGTAGATAGAGGAAATTAACATAAGTAGGATATATGAAAATAGTCTGTATAGTTCTTCACGGAACTACTTGTTATTTTTATGTTTGATATGTTGTAAGAATAACTGCAGCAAAAATGTCATTGCTGTAGGACGAGCAGTTTCCGAGGGAAGAAATATTTTAGTTGGAAAAACAGGTTCTTTTTTGCCCTGTTTAAAAAAGGTAAAACAATCCACCTCCAAAAGTATTATAGCTAGAACCGCGAAATTTTAAATGAAAATCCCTCATATGGATGTCTAATAACTTCATGTAAAGCAATCACTGAAATGCTGTTACTTTATGGAAAAATGTGCATGACATGAAATGTAGATCTGTCTCTAAACTTCCCCCAAGCTCTGTATGTATGTAACCAAATCTCTGATGAGCAAGATTTGAAGAAAACTCGCATTGCCCTTACTACGCATATATATCTGATAAGCATCTTGTTCCTTTCTAGAAACAATTTGTTCTTCTTTGTGACTTATGGAAAGTGTTTAATTCAGCAATATATTTCAGTTACCTTACCAAGCACCGTAATAGCCTTCTAGACACATGAAAGGGTACTTTTTCTTTGTCGTATAAATCTCGTGACTGCCTGTTGGTCTGTTAACTATTCCTGCACGCGATGTCGTAATGGACATCACCTTTCACTTACCTTGTAAACAAAGACTAAGGCTGCATGGTAAAGCCTCAGATGTTCGATCGATATTACCTCTTCGCAGATGTTGGTCACGGTGTGAAGTTGTCACGGAAATATTGATTCGTATATCACATCAGAGACCGGCCATGGTGGCCGACAGCGCTATCGCTCTACCTCGTGCTTCGCGGGCATTGGGAGAGCGTGGGTTTGAATCTCTCCAGCTTCCGGCTGTGCCTCTTCCGTCAAGGTTCTGTTGGATGTACAATAACATTTGGGTGGTCTGAAAATCGATCATTGTTGCTATTATTAATTACCCCTGGCACTACAGCCGTGAAGGGCCTAGACCTACCAAGCGACTGCTGCCCAGCAATTTGGCCTGCAGATATTGGGGTGACGCGTGATCAGCGTATCGGGTCCCCTCGGCCGTTAATCTTGGTATTCGTGATCGGGGCGCTGCCTCACCCTCAGACAGCTACTCAATTGTCCTCACGAGGGTGAGTGCACTCTGTTCCAGCAATCACGTCAGTTTCTAAAATCCCTGACGGAGCCGGGAATCGAACCCGGGGCCTCCAGGTGAGAGGCAGGCGGTTGTTATTAATGCTAGTATTATTATTAGTATTACCGTGTTGGAAGCTATTTTAGCCTATTTTCTTTTATGAATAAATTAGGCCTATGAGATCACCTTTTGTCAGTGTGAGTGTATGTGCGTATAAAAACTAAACGACTGGAGCAATTTCAATGAACCTTGGTTAGGTAATAGCTCCATTTTGGTCGACCCTGAACGTGCCCATCAAGTGTTATTACGTTCTTCCTATACAACATGGTGGCAGTGCGAAATATTTCACTGGCATTCTATATGTACGAAACTATTACTGATATCACCCTGCAATTTTGCACGGTGATGAAGGGCACAACTAAACCTATGTAACTTTCAAAGACCTGTTGACTACCAAACGGACATGGCGGCCAAGTAAAGTTAAAATATTTAAATAGACTTCCCCCCCCCATTTAATCATCCATGCTCAGTGAAACTTAGTACAGTACATGTCTATCTTTGTTCAATTGTTGCCATAAACTCAACATGTGCGAAATTTTAAAATTAAGTTTCTATTTCTTATGTATTAATCATGCAATCGAACTGAACTTTTGAATAATGAACCTACACAATAATCGTCATCTAATAGTAGGCTACATAACTATGTGGCGTACATATATAACAAGTAGTTCCGTGAAGAAATATACAGCCTATTTTCATATATCCTACTAAAGCTATTTGCCTCTATCAACATACAAAATTTCAGTTTGATTGTTGTGATAGATTCGTCGATATTTAGAACCGTCTAGATATTTCAGATGGACGCCAGGTTGGATTTTTATTTATGTACTATTACATGAAGTTTATTGTGTACGTGTGGTATTCAAACTTCAATCGCATGATTACGACACAAGAAGTAAAAACAACATTTTAGATTTTCGCACAGCTGCCATCTTATGGTTATGAAAACAATTGAAATAAATTAGATGCCAGTGGATTAACATTTGTATAAGCAATTAACGTGCAAAGTTTCACTGAACTCGGATGGTTAAATCGCGAGAAACGTCTATTTAAATATTTATAATTCGCGTCGCCGCCATGTTGGATTCGTGCTCACCAGGTTACTGAAAGTCCTATAGGTGAACTTTTGTTCATAGCCTCTATGAACATAAGAAATCTCAGTGATTGCTGTAAAAGGTTCGTATATATTGATAACCGTAAAAATATCTCGGATGCTCGCCATTTTGGATTGTTATATGTATAGGCCATAGAGTGATATACCATTTAAGAAAAATTATTACGTATCTTCATTATTCAAACTTTCACTTCGATCGCATGATTAGGACACAAGAAATTTCGCACAGCCTCCATCTTGAGGTTATGTAAACAATTGAACTAAATTAGATGCCAGTGCATTACAATATGTAAAATCATTTACTGTACCACATTTCACTGCGCTCAGATGGTTAAATCACGAGAAAAGTCTATTAAAATGTCTCAACTTCGCTTGGCCGTCATGTTCGTTTTGTACCTTACAGGTATTTGAAAGTCACATAGATAAACTTATAGCAGTGCCTTTTATTACCGTACAAAATTTCTCGCTGATATCTGTGATAGTTTCGGAGATATAGGATGCCAGTGAAATATTTCGCACAGCCGTCATTTTGAGGTTATATGAACAATTAAACTAAATTAGATGCCAGTGCATTAGAATGTGTATAAACATTTGCTGTACCAAGTTGAATTACGTTTGGATGGTTAAATCGCGAGAAAAGTATATTTATAGTCTCAACTTCGCTTTGCAGCCATGTTGGTTTTGTAGTTACCAGGTTTTTGAAAGTCTCATAGGTGAACTTCTAGTAGTGCCCTTTATTACCGTACAAAATTCGAGGGTGATATTTGTAATAGTTTCGGAGATACTGAATGCTGGTGAAAAATTTCGCACAGCCGCCATGTTGGATTGGTGAGACAATAAAATTTGAAGGGCACGGTCGTGGTAGGCCGGAATGGTGCTATCATCTTACCGAGTTTCATTGAATTTGCTCCAGCCGTTTACAAGTTATTGCAAGTTATTACACGCACACACGGACAAAAGGTGCTCTCACAAGCCTTTTTTTTTTCATAATGAAAATAGGCTAAAAATCCAACAAAGCGACCATCAGAAGTATACAGACAGTTTTCAATACATCTTAATCTATGACAACAATCAAACTGAAATTTTGTATGTTGATAGAAGTTATGAACATAAGTTCACCTATGGGACGTTCAGGAACCTGGTGAGCACACATCGAACATGGCGGCGAAGCGAAATATAAATATTTAAATTGACGTTTCTCGCGATTTAACCATCAATGCGCAGTGAAACTTGGTAGGGTTAATGCTTATACAAATTTTAATCCACTGGCACCTAATTTATTTCAATTGCTTTCATAACCACAAGATGGCATATTTTGAAATCTCCATTTTATTTCTTGTGTCCTAATCATGCGATTGAACTTTGAATACTACACCTACACAATAATCTAAGACATACATAAATAAAAATCCAACATGGCAACCATGCGAAATCTATTACAGGAATCAAACTGAAATGTTGTATATTGATAGAGACAATTGACATAAGCAAGATATATGAAGATAGGCTATAAATTCTTTCACGGAACTACTTGTTCAGTGTTGCCTTAGTAATCGAAAATTAATGTTTTTCAGTCAGTCAACACTATTGTACACAATTGTAATGGGTGGTTCCCTAATCCTGAAAAAAAAAATTAACGAAATTAATAAATACACTTGGATGACCAGTTGCAATCGCCAAGTGATAATCATCAGATCCTTTACACTGTCCTGTGCAGGCAGCCGTTGGTGGCAGGTGGCAGATGCGTGGATACGGATCACACATCGCTCTAACAGCTAAGTACAGAATGCACAATAACCTGACCAATTAATAATAATCACACTAAGCAAGAAATCATGAAGGTCAAACACCACTACCAGTATCTCAACAAAACAAGTAGTTCCGTGAAGAACTATACAGCCTATTTTCATATATCCTACTTGTGTTAATCAACATGCAACATTTCAGTTTGATTGCTGTAATAGATTCGTAGGTATTGAGAACCGACTAAATATTGCGGATGGTCGCCATGTTGGATTTTTATATATGTAGGTTATGTACTGTTACACGAAGATTATTGTATACATGTAGTATTCAAACTTCAATTGCATGATTAGGACACAAGATATAACAAGGAGATTTTAAAATTACGCACAGCTGCCATCTTGTGGTTATGGAAACAATTGAAAAAATTAGATGCCAGTGGATTAAAAATTGTATAAAGATTTACTGTACTAAGTTTCACTGCACGCGGATGGTTAAATTGCAAGAAACGTCCATGTGAATAATTATAATTCGCGTCACCGCCATGTTGGATTTGTGATCACCAGGTTATTGAAATTCCTATAGGTGAACTTATGTTCATAGCCCCTATGAACATTTAAAAAATTCAGTTTGATTGCTATAGTAGATTCGTAGATCTCCAGAGCCGTCTAAATATTTCGGATAGTCTTCATGTTGGATTGTTAAATGTATCGGCCATAGAGTAATGTACCATTAAAGGAAAATGATTGCGTAGGTTCATTGTTCAAACTTTCACTTCGATCGTATGATTACGACACAAGAAATAAAAACTTAATTTTAAAATTCACTTAGCCGCCATCTTGAGGTTATGTAAACAATTGAACTAAATTAGATACCAGTGCATTACAATGTGTATAAACATTTCCTGTATCAAGTTCCATTGCGTTTGGAACATTAAATCGCGAAAAAGGTCTATTTAAAATTTTCAAATTCGCTTGTTCGCCATGTTCGTTTTGTAGTTAACCAGGTTTTGAAAGTCTTATAGATGAACTTCCAGTAGTGCCCTTTATCTCCGTACAAAATTTCAGGGTGATACCGCTAATAGTTTCAGAGATATAGAATGCCGGTGAAATATTTCGCACATCCGCCATCTTGTGGTTATATAAACAATTGAACCAAGTTAGCTGTCGGTGCATTACAATGTGTGTAAACATATACTGTACCAAGTTTTATTGCGTTTGGTTGGTTAAATCGCGAAAAATGTTTTTTAAATTCGCAACTTCGCTTGGCCGCCATGTTGGTTTTGTAGTTACCAGTGTTTCAAAAGTCACATAGGTGAACTTTTAGTAGTTCCCTATATCACCGTTAAAAATCCACGGTGATATCTGTAATAGTTTCGGAGATATTGAATGCTGGTGAAATATTTCGCACAGCCGCCATGTTGGATTTGTGAGACTTAACAAAATGTGAAGGACACAGTCGGGGTCGTCCGGAATAGTGCTATGAACTTACCGGGTTTCATTGTAATCGCTCCAGCCGTTTAGAAGTTATTAGGGACAGAGGCAGACAAACGGACAAAAGGTGATCTCATAAGCCTTTTTTTTTTTTTTTTCAAAATTGAAAATAGGTTAAAAAGCACATAGCTTGACTAGTTGTGGTGGTTTAATAACTACTGCAATTAATAAGTTTATATATCGTAAATTTAATCACCCATACTTGTAGACATAATTTGTGATGGACACATCACTTTCTTATGTTTGGAAAACAAAATATTTATATACTGTATTTGGAACTTTTTACTTCAAATTATATGTAAGAATGTCCATTCTTATTTTTAATTTTAAACGTTATTTTGAACGCTGAAGAAGGTATGATTGTATATCGAAACAATAGAACCACATATTGTAGTATTGACAAGGCGGATTAGGTATAACATAAACGTATTGTTTACCAATAGTCAATACCGAGCAATATTTACCAATCAAAAATCGTAAACATTACGCATTTTATGATAAGGTTGTTGTCGAGTAAGCTCTTGTAACTTGCAGCCTGAAGACGTGTCTCTCGAAAGGTTAGCTTTTATTTATAAACTGCTTCCCTGTTCTTCATGGTCATATTTTATTCACGGCAGAGTTTTGAAGCCTGAATGGTTTATGCTATTGTGTGTCGCACAATAGCGAGACCAGACGGAAATGCTATTTCATGTTACAGCGGTAATAAACAATGGCATGTTGGCTTGTTGTTGAAAACAACATTACTTAGAATAGAGATTTTTTAATCAAAGTTCTTTGTGTTTGAAGCCTGCGTGTCAATATTCCGTTCTACTCATTCATTACACGGGGTAATTTATTTTTGTCTGAGTTGTACATAACGTATTTATCAAAGTACTCAGTCTACTTAACCCTTTATTGATAGAGTTTTCTATATTAACCACCTGTCATAAGGACAGTTTATGCTTTGCAAGATGCTGATAGTTGAAACTTTAAGCCAAATTTTGGAGAATATTGATGCCGAAGTGCTAGTATTTCTAAAAATCAAATATACATAAGTATCTACTTGACGAATGAGTAGGATAAAATTTAAAGTACTATAAACATTAACAATTAAAGTGTAAAAATAAAATAACAATAATGAAAGAAATAGAAAAATTCAAATAATGAATATAAATATAAAAGAATTATGAAAATAATTGTAACAAGATGTTCAGTAAAGAACATATAGCCTACTTTCTCCTAAATGCATGGGTATTGTTGTAAGTCTTTGTCCTTTTCAAGGAGTATAATTGAATGTTGGTTGTAGTAGCTTGTTGAAATACAACGTGCTATACGGATATTATGCTAGTGCTACCTCTGTAAAAAATTTAATTCAATTCGATTTCACCGTGTTTGTATTGATATGGGGAATGGATTTGCACACATACATGGCCGCTACTTGCAAACTATTGGGCAGATGACCTTGTAGTTAGTCATAAGATGCTTTCCACAGAAAGGCATGTTGTTGCAAAATCTGGTAGAGATCAAATTGATAGGATGGTGGTAATTTGATTTAAGCTTTTAACATTTGGGTGGCCGTCATTCCGTTTCCGTCAAAATGGCGGCGATATAAAACATGACACTGAGGTGCCCTCTGCTAGTGCTACCTCTGTACCAATTTTCGTTCAATTCGGTTTCACCGTGTTTGAATTGATAGGGTGAATCGATTTGCACACATACTTGGCCACCATCTGCAAACTATTGGGCTGATGATCTTGCAGTTTGGTCAAAATATGCTTCCCACATAAAGATATGTTGTTGCAAAATTTGGTAGAGACTAGATTATTAGGGTGGTCGTTATTACATGTTAGCTTTAAACATTTGGTTGGCCGCGATAACGTTTCCGTCAAGATGGCGGTGATATAAAACATGACACTGAGGTGCCCTTTGCTAGTGCTAACTCTGTACCAAATTTCGTTCCATTCGGTTTCACCGTGTTCGAATTGATGGGGGGAATCGATTTTCACACAAAGATGGCTGCCATCCGCAAAATATTAGGCTAATGACCTATTAGTTTGGTCAAATGATGCTCCCTCCATAAAGGTATGTTGTTGCAAAATTTGGTAGAGATCGGATGATTAGGTTAATCGTAATTTGATATAAGCTTTGAACATTTATGTGGCCGCCATTACGTTTCCGTCAAGATGGCGGCGATATAAAACTTGACACTGAGGTGCCCTTTGCTAGTGCTACCTCTGTACCAAATTTCGTTCCATTCGGTTTCACCGTGTTCGAATTAATAGGGGGAATTCATTTTCACACAAAGATGGCCGCCATCCGCAAACTATTAGGCTGATAACCTATTAGTTTGGTCGAAGGATGCTCCCCCCATATAGGTATGTTGTTGTAAAACTTGGTAGAGATCGGATGATTACGTTAGTCGTAATTTGATTTAAGCTTTGAACATTTGTGTGGCCGCCATTACGTTTCCGTCAAGTTGGCGGCGATATAAAACATGACACTGAGGTGTCCTTTGCTAGTGCTACCTTTGTACCAAATTTCGTTCAATTCGCGTTCACCGTGTTCGAATTGATAGGGGGGGACAGACATTCAGAGTCCACACACTCACACACACACACACACACAGACTCACACACATACACACACACACACACACAGACAGACACACTTTTTTTGCCCTGTGTTGATCTCATAAGTCTACATTCATTTTTTGCTAAAATCGAAAGTAGGCTAAAAATCAATTCAAAATTAGTTAACTTAGTTAATATTAAAATGTAATCTATAAGAACATAAATAGAAAATTAAAAACAAGATGTTCAGTAAAGAACATATAGCCTACTTTCTCCTAAATGCATGGGTATTGTTATAACTCTTTGTCCTTTTCAAGGAGTATAATTGAATGTTGGTTGTAGTAGATTGTTGAAATACAACGTGCTATAGGGATATTAAACATGAATATGAGGTGCCCTTTGCTAGTGCTACCTCTGTAAAAAAATTCATTCAATTCGGTTTCACCGTGTTTGAATTGATCTGGGGAATGGATTTGCACACATACATGGCCGCTATTTGCAAACTATTGGGCTGATGACCTTGTAGTCAGTCATAAGATGCTTTCCACAAAAAGGCATGTTGTTGCAAAATCCGGTAGAGATCAAATTTTTGGATGGTTGAAATTTGATTTAAGCTTTTAACATTTGGGTGGCCGTCATTCCGTTTCCGTCACGATGGCGGCGATATAAAACATGACACTGAGGTGCCTTTTGCTAGTGCTACCTCTGTACCAAATTTCGTTCCATTCGGTTTCACCGTGTTCGAATTAATAGGGGTAATCGATTTTGACACAAAAATGGCCGCCAACCGCAAACTATTAGGCTAATGACCTATTAGATTTGTCAAAGGATGCTCCCTCCATAAAGGTATGTTGTTGCAAAATTTGGTAGAGATCGGATGATTAGGTTAGTCGTAATTTGATTTAAGCTTTGAACATTTGGGTGGCCGCCATTACGTTTCCGTCAAGATGGCGGCGATATAAAGCATGACACTGGGGTGTCCTTTGCTAGTGCTACCTCTGTACCAAATTTCATTCCATTCGGTTTCACCGTGTTCGAATTAATAGGGGTAATCGATTTTGACACAAAGATGGCCGCTATCCGTAAACTATTAGGCTAATGACCTATTAGATTTGTCAAAGGATGCTCCCTCCATAAAGGTATGTTGTTGCGAAATTTGGTAGAGATCGGATGATTAGGTTAGTCGTAATTTGATTTAAGCTCTGAACATTTGTGTGGCCGCCATTACGTTTCCGTCAAGATGGCGGCGATATAAAACATGACACTGAGGTGTCCTTTGCTCGTGCTACCTTTGTACCAAAGTTCGTTCAATTTGCCCTCACCGTGTTCGAATTGATAGGGGGGGGACAGACATTCAGAGTACACACACTCACACACACACACACACACAGACTCACACACATACACACACACACACAGACAGACACACTTTTTTCGCCCTGTAGTGATCTCATAAGTCTACTTTCATTTTTTGCAAAAGTCGAAAGTAGGCTAATAAATATATAGACATTACAATTAGAGAAACAAAAAAACATTTATGTTCGACCCTGACTATTATATGTCAGAAAACTGTACTATAACGAGACTCATTATAACACTATTTTTCATTATGAAACAGTTTCTCCCACCAATCAGAGCTCAAGAAACAGTTGTTTGACCAATTAGATAATTAGATGTCCTGAGTTCCATGGCCTTCTAATTTAAATTTCACTGCCTGGGCTAGTGTCATAGTAGGGTAATCGAGGAGGCCATGGTCAAATACAAGGCATTCTCTGCGTCTCATGTGCTCTGTTCAGTACATAAAACTGGCGAAATCTCGACAGATATTTACGAATAATTATGTTCGAACATAAAAGAGGTATAATAATTATCGTCAAACATAAACAGTCGTAAGCAACTCGCCTATAATGGTAATTAAGACACTAGTATGGAATTTATAAAACTCGCATACGCTCGTTTTATAAACATACTAGTAGGGGGATGATAGGGGTTCTGCCCCACTTCAGAACCCCCCTTGCTCTACTACTAAGCCTCAGCCATGTTAAATATCTCTTGAACGCATGGTCCGATTTTGACAAATGAGGTATTGTTGGACTCGGGCTGACGTCCTCTTTGCTATGGACCACTCGTTATATTTTTCAAAATTTTTTTGAAAATTTTTGTTTTCGAAACTATGTGATAGTTTGAAAACCAAACAGGATAGAACGTTGTGCCATGGCTCAAACGAACAGTCTTTATGACCTTTATTTTTTGTAATAAAACTTTTTTATTTTTTATATTTTTTTGAAAACACTTTAATTTTGAAAATCCTATATTTTGGAAACTAGGGACTCTACAAAAAAAATTGTTTAACGTAAATCAATGGTCCCTACCCCCTCTACCCCCAGAATAAATTTCAAGTCTCTAGAATGAAAACCTGCAGTAGTGTGGTAAGGAGAGAGCTGCCTCACTTAGCAAGTGGTGAGCCCCTGCGACCTTGGAATGGAAGGAGCCATGCTAGGAGGGCGTGCTTGGATTCGTTTTTTTCGTCTCGTCGTGCTCTTTACGGGAATGTCGGTGTCGAAAATGTGAAAATCTGGAAACACAGTCTTTTTGGGGTAAAAACGTGATTTTAGACTTTTTGCTATATCTCGCGAACCAATCATGCTAGAGGCATGTTCGACAGGTCCAAGGACTCGGGGTGACGTCCTCTCTCCTATGGACCACTCGTTATAATTTTTAATAAAATTGGAAACTCGATTTTGGGGTAAACACATGTTTTTTGTGATTTTGCCGATATCTCACGAAGCAATAACGCTAGAGGCATGTACGATGGGTCCAAGGATTCGGGAAGACGTCCTCTTTGCTATGAACCACTCGTTGTAATTTTAAAAAAATTGGGAAACGCGATTTTGGGGTAAACACGTGTTTTTTTTTATAATTTTTGCCGATATCTCACGAACCAATAACGCTAGAGACGTGTACGAGGTGTCCTAGCACTCGGGCTAACGCCCCCTTTCAAATGTGGTAGATATTTTTTTCGAAAAAATAATTCACAAAGGGCCTAACGCCATACATGTTGAAAAAAAAATCATTACCGTTACCTGTTTATAATGTTTATAAAGCGTGGTGGTTGAGAGAGACGATACGGCTGGGTGTGTGTGTGTTTCAACGAACCTGTCGCTGACCACGGTGGCTGTGTTCAATAGATCAATCGCTATTTCGACGGGTCGGTGTATGACAGAGCGAGGGTACGTTTTTTCACACTTTTTACCTTTAACGTGTAAACGGTGATGAGAACTTGGTTCTATGTTGGTCGAAGTGAGTACAGAAAACACACTTGCCGAGGAGCAGGAGGTGAATGTCATTTGAGCTTATGGGAAGGCGTTGATCTGACTTGACAACAGGTGACGCTTGAAGGTGAAATAATCTGACCATTGTGCTGGCAGGGAAGTGCGAAAGGCGTGCACACATGTGTGAAACCACAGGCACGCTAAACCAGTGACATCCTGTCTCGCTTCGTACGTGACAAAATGCAAGTCCATGTGAAATTTGATCTACCGCAGGTGTTCACCTGGGACGTTATCTGTCCACGTGCGCGATAACTGTTAACAATTTACATCCTGTTTTGCTTCGTACGTGACAAAATGCAAGTTCATGTGAAATTTGATCCGGCACAGGTGTTCGCCTGAGACGTTAGCTGCCCACGTGCACGATAAGAGAATGTTCAAAGCATGGAAAAAAAAAAGATTATACATGCAATGTGATATATAAAGACACGTCGCTGACATTTCCACTCGCACTTATGTGACTACTTTTGAACACGCTACAGCGTTGTGTGAAACACTTGGCCTTGTTTAACAGTTTTGGTGTTGGTGGAAAATACTTATTCTTGTTGTGAGGTAGGTATATATTTATTCATTTATACATTTATTGATTTATATATAAATACATGCAATTATTTATTGATTAGGTAATTAATGATTTTATTTATTTATTTGTTTGCAGATAACCGGCATACCTTACATGTCAGAGGGAGAAGAAACTATTGCACTTTTGAGCCCACTAGAAGGGAAGAGTAACAAGTCACTGCAAGTAAAGGTGAGATGATTTTTTTTAAACTAACTTGTTTAATTTTTTTTGTTTTATGTTTTATTTTATGAAATGTATGTATTAACCTGAATTTAGGTATTTATAGCGGTTTATTTTATTTATTTTTAGAAACTTGGAAAGAATAGCCTTACCGCCGTAGCAGTCGCTGAAAAAAACCAGAAACGCACTAAAGCGAAACCACTGCCAAAGAGTGAACTGTTTAAAACTCAGGTAAGTCCAACTTAAAAATGCTATTCCATTTTACCACTACTGAAAACTCGTAGACAAAAAAAAAATTCATTACCTGTACATGACTGGGACAATGATTGCTTTCTTGATTAATGGCTATGTTGTTGTTGTTGACTGGGAAAAGTACAAGGCCATGTTGGATTTTCTAAAAATAAAATAATAAATTTAATTTATGGGTGGTTCCCTATGGACTCAACGAATATCCACAGGTTTGAACATGATAATGTGAACAAAATGACATGACATTCATTTTTGTTTATATATTGGTTAAAGGGAGGGTGGGGGAATGTAAATGACTGTAGCTTTATAAAAAAGAAAATAAGTACATGGGTTACTGTTTGTGCCAACATACAGTTTATTTTTAATGGTGTTTTGATATATTAATGCCAATTAACGTTAACGTTTTATTTACAAGTATTGATTGATTGATTGATTGATTGAGTGATGGGTTATTTTGTTTGCTTTTAGGTGTCGTCATGTGCCATTAACGTAATGAACAGACAGTGAACAAGCATGCATTATGCTTTAAAGTACTCTGTGCAATGTTAATAACTTACAATAAGAAAACGTTTTATTATAACACATGGCGTTAGTACCAAATACAACAAGTGAGCAAGTTGGTTTACCACGTGGGTTAAATTTAAAATCAGAACATGATCGATGGTTAACATTTGAATCCTGGCCTGTAGGCTTTTTGTCGACGCATGAACTTGCAAAAGCCGTTTTTTTTTACTTGAACCGAGAAGATGTGGTGCGCTGTGTGTTTTGTCGTATTGAACTTTCACACTGGGAAGAAGGGGATGATCCCTTTAGAGACCATTTGCGATGGTCTCCTCACTGTCCTTACATGCTTGGAAAGCAAGTGGGTAACCTACCCGTGCATTCATTTTACCGAACCACAAGGCCTATGGCCGCTACTTACGTTGCTGAATCACAAATAAATAATAATAATGATGTATTACCAGCCAACGGTAGTGTCGATATATGTGGTCCATATGCCATAGACAGTGTTGAATTGGCGTGTGCTTTTGAAAAATTGGGAGTTTGCAAGACTAAAGCACTAGCACACCCAGAGTACAGCTCTGTTGAAAAACGTTTCGAATCTTATAAAAATGTTTGGCCATTAATATTAAAACACCTTACCAAACAGCTAAGTGAAGCTGGATTTTTTTATACTGGTGAAGGGGATAAAACAATATGTTTTTATTGTGGATTTGCTTTAAAGGATTGGCAAATGACTGATGACCCTTTTGTGCAACACGCTCGTTGGTTACCAAACTGTAAATACATGGTGTTGCTTAAAGGTCAGGAATTTGTGAACACTATTCGTAAAGAAAAAGTGATTGCAGCACAAGACATAAAAGTGCCTTTAGAGTTAGAGCACGTGGAGAAAATACATAAGGCTGAAAGAAAAGACTTGTCTCACGAACAGATACAAAAGTGTGACCAACAATTATGTAAAATTTGTTATCAAGATGAACTAGGTGTTGTATTTTTACCCTGTGGACACATGATAGCCTGTGTCAAGTGTGCATTAGAACTTAACACTTGTGCTATATGCAGAAAAGTAGTATCTGCAACAGTTAGGGCATTTCTTGCATAACTAGTATAATTTATTCGCCATGGATAGTGCAAAATCCCTAATTGCACAATATTATTAAAGCTGTTTTAGAGTGTAATAGATATGCTTTTGTTTTGTTTATAGACTACTACAATGAATGTTTTGAATGCTGTGGGACAATCATGTGGCTTAGAGACAAAGAAGCTCAGCGAATTGCCAATGCATATTCCATTCCGCATTATCAAGATTCGGAAATTGAAAACAGCATATGGTGATCGTGTACTTTGTGTATGTGAAAACTTTGAGACATTTCTGCCTATACGGTTTAATGATATGTCGGAGAGTGTTTTTGATGAAGTCAATAATGCTGTGCAACCTGTACACTTAATTTATGAAGGTTTTAAAAACAATAGGTGCATGGTTCGTTTTAATTAAATAAATAAATAATGTGAAATAATAATGGAAATTATAAGTAATGACAATATACTGAAAAAGAAAGAAAATATGTGCATAGAATAGTAATGTTTTAGTGTTTAGTGTTGTCTTTAAAAATATTATGATGAAACCAAAAAAAATGTATATAAAGTTTGTAAATAAATGCAAAATGATGTTACAATGCTGTTTTATTTTATACAAAGTTAGTATATTTAACATTGCAGAGTATACATGATTATGACAATAAATGCATACTGAATACAAGCCTTTCTCACATTACAATAGTCTGTTATAGTTTTAAACACAAGGCTTGTTGTAGATCATTTTATAGCAATGTCCCTTTAATGTTGTTTTCGAAAAGTGGGGAAGCCACAATGGTTGTATTGACATAAAAACCTTATGGTTATTACTATTTAGTCACTTTGATCCCCTTGCAGATCAACAGTAGATGACCTAGTTGTTCCACTCTTTAAAACGACAACAACAACACTACCTCTTGCATAGTTTGTGATGTTGATGGCTCTTGCGACGTGGAAGATGGATTAAAAATAACTTTGAGAACAGGGGTTAAACGTTGATCATTAAACAATGCACTATTTTGAGTAGCAATATGGTTTTCTTGATTTTTTGTCGACGGCAACTGTGTTTCATGCGGTACACTACATTGATGATCACTGACACTTAAAACCTCACTATTTTTACTTTTTAGGTCACCACGACAATGTTTGGAACGTTGCTTTGAACAACGCCAAATAACAGTTCCATTTTTATTGGTTCGTTTCACAATATATGAATATCCTTTATAGTATGCGTAAGGCTTACCATACCTAGTCACTGATACTTCCATATCAACTGTCGAGCATAGACTAAGCTCTAGTAAAGTCAACTTGGTAATAATAATACTAGTTTAATGTGAGAGCAAATATGGATCCAAAGAGTTCAGGTAAAAGTGAAAGCAAATAAGCAAATATTAGAAACAAGAGTTGGGGTGAAAGTGGTCGCAAAGTGGTAGACCCATTACACAATAATTTCAGCACGACGAAGCTCTTGTTCAATTTCTTTGATTTCCCAATCGTGACCAGTATGGCCAGATTGACGTGAGGCATGCAACAACTGTAGCCGCTGGACGAGCTTATTGGGATTGTGCCAGTATACAAATTTAACAAATGGATTTTTAGGTGTAAACAAAGCATTACCATTATCATGATCATTATCATCATCGTCATTATCATCATCATGATCACCATTATCATCATGACCATCATCACTGTTACTATATAGTCCTTTTTGATCCTCTTGCAATACCACTTTATTTATAGTCTGAGTTGATTTTGACAGTGTTGAAGGTTTCTTGGACGTTGACAACTGTCCTAACATGACGTTTTGAGGACATGATAAGTCCTTTTGAACAAACACTGTACTATCTTTAGCCGCAATATCGTTTTCTTGAACTTGCTTTTTAGCATTTTGATAATTGTTTGTAAACAGTAAGCGTGGTTCGTTTCGAGCACTACATTGATGAACACTCACACTTAAAACCTTTCCATTTTTACTTTTCAGATTGCCTCGACATTTTGTTGACCTCTCTTTTGAGCATCGCCAGAATATTATTCCATTCACATTCTGGCGATTATAGTTATAGGAGTAGCCTTGATAGAGTGCACGTAGCCTACCTTTGTTGGTTGTAATAAGTTCCATAGTAGTAACTGACCTGTCAGTACGATGTTCACACTACAAAGGTTACAACTGTTTTGCTGATGGAGTGACCTACTATAAGCTTATATATTGGCTTATGTGTTGGCTTTTTGTGTTGGCTTTTCGTGTTGGCTTTTGTGTTGGCTTATGTGTTGGCTTATGTGTTGGCTTTTTGTGTTGGCTTTTTGTGTTGGCTTTTCATGTTGGCTTATGTGTTGGCTTTTTGTGTTGGCTTTTTGTGTTGGCTTTTTGTGTTGGCTTTTCGTGTTGGCTTTTGTGTTGGCTTATGTGTTGGCTTTTTGTGTTGGCTTTTTGTGTTGGCTTTTCATGTTGGCTTTTCGTGTTGGCTTTTCGTGTTGGCTTTTTGTGTTGGCTTTTCGTGTTGGCATTTCGTGTTGGCTTTTGTGTTGGCTTTTCGTGTTGGCTTTTTGTGTTGGCTTTTCGTGTTGGCATTTCGTGTTGGCTTTTCGTGTTGGCTTTTTTTGTATTGGCCTTTCGTGTTGGCTTTTTGTATTGGCTTTTCGTGTTGGCTTTTTGTGTTGGCTTTAGTATTGGCTTTTGTATTGGCTTATTTGACAAGTTATTTGTGTCAATGTATTTAGTGGATTTTTTCTTGGTGTTGGAAAGTAGTTGAAAGAGAGGGAATATTTAAAGACTTAACCTCAGCTCACTAACCTAACCTAACCTTTCAACTCTCAGATGTTAATTAAATTCTGTGCATTGTCGAGTTGGAGCCCAAGACCTCAGGGGTAAAAAAAACAATTATTTTTGACGACTTATTTTGGTAACTTATTTTAATGGCTAACCTAACTTTACCTAACCTAACCTAACCTAACCTAACCTCAGCTCACTTTGGATATTACTAGTAAGTGTTCATATCCTCTGCTAGGTAGCATGCTAGTAGTACAGGTAGTGCTCATATTTACCGCTAGATAGCGGAAACATACTTTGCATGTTGCATGTGACACTTGTGAAGTTTAACCACATGCAAGACGTGCTTGTATAAGTTCTCTATTTAAACTCAATATACAATTAACCACTAAATGTTCAGAACTAACATGTATAGCCATGTTTAGGGTATATAGGAGACCCTTAGCAAGAAAGGCTGTCTAACCCACGAGTGTACAGCCTTGTCATACGCAGTAAGCCCCTGTTGGCAGAAAACAACAACAACAACAATTTGAGAAAGCCAACAGGGGCTTACTGCGTATGACAAGGCTGTACACTCGTGGGTTAGACAGCCTTTCTTGCTAAGGGTCTCCTATATACCCTAAACATGGCTATACATGTTAGTTCTGAACATTTAGTGGTTAATTGTATTTTGAGTTTAAATAGAGAACTTATACAAGCACGTCTTGCATGTGGTTAAACTTCACAAGTGTCACATGCAACATGCAAAGTATGTTTCCGCTATCTAGCGGTAAATATGAGCACTACATGTACTACTAGCATGCTACCTAGCAGAGGATATGAACACTTACTAGTAATATCCAAAGTGAGCTGAGGTTAGGTTAGGTTAGGTTAGGTTAGGTAAAGTTAGGTTAGCCATTAAAATAAGTTACCAAAATAAGTCGTCAAAAATAATTGTTTTTTTTACCCCTGAGGTCTTGGGCTCCAACTCGACAATGCACAGAATTTAATTAACATCTGAGAGTTGAAAGGTTAGGTTAGGTTAGTGAGCTGAGGTTAAGTCTTTAAATATTCCCTCTCTTTCAACTACTTTCCAACACCAAGAAAAAATCCACTAAATACATTGACACAAATAACTTGTCAAATAAGCCAATACAAAAGCCAATACTAAAGCCAACACAAAAAGCCAACACGAAAAGCCAATACAAAAAGCCAACACGAAAGGCCAATACAAAAAAAGCCAACACGAAAAGCCAACACGAAATGCCAACACGAAAAGCCAACACAAAAAGCCAACACGAAAAGCCAACACAAAAGCCAACACGAAATGCCAACACGAAAAGCCAACACAAAAAGCCAACACGAAAAGCCAACACGAAAAGCCAACATGAAAAGCCAACACAAAAAGCCAACACAAAAAGCCAACACATAAGCCAACACAAAAGCCAACACGAAAAGCCAACACAAAAAGCCAACACAAAAAGCCAACACAAAAAGCCAACACATAAGCCAACATGAAAAGCCAACACAAAAAGCCAACACAAAAAGCCAACACATAAGCCAACACATAAGCCAACACAAAAGCCAACACGAAAAGCCAACACAAAAAGCCAACACATAAGCCAATATATAAGCTTATAGTAGGTCACTCCATCAGCAAAACAGTTGTAACCTTTGTAGTGTGAACATCGTACTGACAGGTCAGTTACTACTATGGAACTTATTACAACCAACAAAGGTAGGCTACGTGCACTCTATCAAGGCTACTCCTATAACTATAATCGCCAGAATGTGAATGGAATAATATTCTGGCGATGCTCAAAAGAGAGGTCAACAAAATGTCGAGGCAATCTGAAAAGTAAAAATGGAAAGGTTTTAAGTGTGAGTGTTCATCAATGTAGTGCTCGAAACGAACCACGCTTACTGTTTACAAACAATTATCAAAATGCTAAAAAGCAAGTTCAAGAAAACGATATTGCGGCTAAAGATAGTACAGTGTTTGTTCAAAAGGACTTATCATGTCCTCAAAACGTCATGTTAGGACAGTTGTCAACGTCCAAGAAACCTTCAACACTGTCAAAATCAACTCAGACTATAAATAAAGTGGTATTGCAAGAGGATCAAAAAGGACTATATAGTAACAGTGATGATGGTCATGATGATAATGGTGATCATGATGATGATAATGACGATGATGATAATGATCATGATAATGGTAATGCTTTGTTTACACCTAAAAATCCATTTGTTAAATTTGTATACTGGCACAATCCCAATAAGCTCGTCCAGCGGCTACAGTTGTTGCATGCCTCACGTCAATCTGGCCATACTGGTCACGATTGGGAAATCAAAGAAATTGAACAAGAGCTTCGTCGTGCTGAAATTATTGTGTAATGGGTCTACCACTTTGCGACCACTTTCACCCCAACTCTTGTTTCTAATATTTGCTTATTTGCTTTCACTTTTACCTGAACTCTTTGGATCCATATTTGCTCTCACATTAAACTAGTATTATTATTACCAAGTTGACTTTACTAGAGCTTAGTCTATGCTCGACAGTTGATATGGAAGTATCAGTGACTAGGTATGGTAAGCCTTACGCATACTATAAAGGATATTCATATATTGTGAAACGAACCAATAAAAATGGAACTGTTATTTGGCGTTGTTCAAAGCAACGTTCCAAACATTGTCGTGGTGACCTAAAAAGTAAAAATAGTGAGGTTTTAAGTGTCAGTGATCATCAATGTAGTGTACCGCATGAAACACAGTTGCCGTCGACAAAAAATCAAGAAAACCATATTGCTACTCAAAATAGTGCATTGTTTAATGATCAACGTTTAACCCCTGTTCTCAAAGTTATTTTTAATCCATCTTCCACGTCGCAAGAGCCATCAACATCACAAACTATGCAAGAGGTAGTGTTGTTGTTGTCGTTTTAAAGAGTGGAACAACTAGGTCATCTACTGTTGATCTGCAAGGGGATCAAAGTGACTAAATAGTAATAACCATAAGGTTTTTATGTCAATACAACCATTGTGGCTTCCCCACTTTTCGAAAACAACATTAAAGGGACATTGCTATAAAATGATCTACAACAAGCCTTGTGTTTAAAACTATAACAGACTATTGTAATGTGAGAAAGGCTTGTATTCAGTATGCATTTATTGTCATAATCATGTATACTCTGCAATGTTAAATATACTAACTTTGTATAAAATAAAACAGCATTGTAACATCATTTTGCATTTATTTACAAACTTTATATACATTTTTTTTGGTTTCATCATAATATTTTTAAAGACAACACTAAACACTAAAACATTACTATTCTATGCACATATTTTCTTTCTTTTTCAGTATATTGTCATTACTTATAATTTCCATTATTATTTCACATTATTTATTTATTTAATTAAAACGAACCATGCACCTATTGTTTTTAAAACCTTCATAAATTAAGTGTACAGGTTGCACAGCATTATTGACTTCATCAAAAACACTCTCCGACATATCATTAAACCGTATAGGCAGAAATGTCTCAAAGTTTTCACATACACAAAGTACACGATCACCATATGCTGTTTTCAATTTCCGAATCTTGATAATGCGGAATGGAATATGCATTGGCAATTCGCTGAGCTTCTTTGTCTCTAAGCCACATGATTGTCCCACAGCATTCAAAACATTCATTGTAGTAGTCTATAAACAAAACAAAAGCATATCTATTACACTCTAAAACAGCTTTAATAATATTGTGCAATTAGGGATTTTGCACTATCCATGGCGAATAAATTATACTAGTTATGCAAGAAATGCCCTAACTGTTGCAGATACTACTTTTCTGCATATAGCACAAGTGTTAAGTTCTAATGCACACTTGACACAGGCTATCATGTGTCCACAGGGTAAAAATACAACACCTAGTTCATCTTGATAACAAATTTTACATAATTGTTGGTCACACTTTTGTATCTGTTCGTGAGACAAGTCTTTTCTTTCAGCCTTATGTATTTTCTCCACGTGCTCTAACTCTAAAGGCACTTTTATGTCTTGTGCTGCAATCACTTTTTCTTTACGAATAGTGTTCACAAATTCCTGACCTTTAAGCAACACCATGTATTTACAGTTTGGTAACCAACGAGCGTGTTGCACAAAAGGGTCATCAGTCATTTGCCAATCCTTTAAAGCAAATCCACAATAAAAACATATTGTTTTATCCCCTTCACCAGTATAAAAAAATCCAGCTTCACTTAGCTGTTTGGTAAGGTGTTTTAATATTAATGGCCAAACATTTTTATAAGATTCGAAACGTTTTTCAACAGAGCTGTACTCTGGGTGTGCTAGTGCTTTAGTCTTGCAAACTCCCAATTTTTCAAAAGCACACGCCAATTCAACACTGTCTATGGCATATGGACCACATATATCGACACTACCGTTGGCTGGTAATACATCATTATTATTATTTATTTGTGATTCAGCAACGTAAGTAGCGGCCATAGGCCTTGTGGTTCGGTAAAATGAATGCACGGGTAGGTTACCCACTTGCTTTCCAAGCATGTAAGGACAGTGAGGAGACCATCGCAAATGGTCTCTAAAGGGATCATCCCCTTCTTCCCAGTGTGAAAGTTCAATACGACAAAACACACAGCGCACCACATCTTCTCGGTTCAAGTAAAAAAAAACGGCTTTTGCAAGTTCATGCGTCGACAAAAAGCCTACAGGCCAGGATTCAAATGTTAACCATCGATCATGTTCTGATTTTAAATTTAACCCACGTGGTAAACCAACTTGCTCACTTGTTGTATTTGGTACTAACGCCATGTGTTATAATAAAACGTTTTCTTATTGTAAGTTATTAACATTGCACAGAGTACTTTAAAGCATAATGCATGCTTGTTCACTGTCTGTTCATTACGTTAATGGCACATGACGACACCTAAAAGCAAACAAAATAACCCATCACTCAATCAATCAATCAATCAATCAATACTTGTAAATAAAACGTTAACGTTAATTGGCATTAATATATCAAAACACCATTAAAAATAAACTGTATGTTGGCACAAACAGTAACCCATGTACTTATTTTCTTTTTTATAAAGCTACAGTCATTTACATTCCCCCACCCTCCCTTTAACCAATATATAAACAAAAATGAATGTCATGTCATTTTGTTCACATTATCATGTTCAAACCTGTGGATATTCGTTGAGTCCATAGGGAACCACCCATAAATTAAATTTATTATTTTATTTTTAGAAAATCCAACATGGCCTTGTACTTTTCCCAGTCAACAACAACAACATAGCCATTAATCAAGAAAGCAATCATTGTCCCAGTCATGTACAGGTAATGAATTTTTTTTTTGTCTACGAGTTTTCAGTAGTGGTAAAATGGAATAGCATTTTTAAGTTGGACTTACCTGAGTTTTAAACAGTTCACTCTTTGGCAGTGGTTTCGCTTTAGTGCGTTTCTGGTTTTTTTCAGCGACTGCTACGGCGGTAAGGCTATTCTTTCCAAGTTTCTAAAAATAAATAAAATAAACCGCTATAAATACCTAAATTCAGGTTAATACATACATTTCATAAAATAAAACATAAAACAAAAAAAATTAAACAAGTTAGTTTAAAAAAAATCATCTCACCTTTACTTGCAGTGACTTGTTACTCTTCCCTTCTAGTGGGCTCAAAAGTGCAATAGTTTCTTCTCCCTCTGACATGTAAGGTATGCCGGTTATCTGCAAACAAATAAATAAATAAAATCATTAATTACCTAATCAATAAATAATTGCATGTATTTATATATAAATCAATAAATGTATAAATGAATAAATATATACCTACCTCACAACAAGAATAAGTATTTTCCACCAACACCAAAACTGTTAAACAAGGCCAAGTGTTTCACACAACGCTGTAGCGTGTTCAAAAGTAGTCACATAAGTGCGAGTGGAAATGTCAGCGACGTGTCTTTATATATCACATTGCATGTATAATCTTTTTTTTTTCCATGCTTTGAACATTCTCTTATCGTGCACGTGGGCAGCTAACGTCTCAGGCGAACACCTGTGCCGGATCAAATTTCACATGAACTTGCATTTTGTCACGTACGAAGCAAAACAGGATGTAAATTGTTAACAGTTATCGCGCACGTGGACAGATAACGTCCCAGGTGAACACCTGCGGTAGATCAAATTTCACATGGACTTGCATTTTGTCACGTACGAAGCGAGACAGGATGTCACTGGTTTAGCGTGCCTGTGGTTTCACACATGTGTGCACGCCTTTCGCACTTCCCTGCCAGCACAATGGTCAGATTATTTCACCTTCAAGCGTCACCTGTTGTCAAGTCAGATCAACGCCTTCCCATAAGCTCAAATGACATTCACCTCCTGCTCCTCGGCAAGTGTGTTTTCTGTACTCACTTCGACCAACATAGAACCAAGTTCTCATCACCGTTTACACGTTAAAGGTAAAAAGTGTGAAAAAACGTACCCTCGCTCTGTCATACACCGACCCGTCGAAATAGCGATTGATCTATTGAACACAGCCACCGTGGTCAGCGACAGGTTCGTTGAAACACACACACACCCAGCCGTATCGTCTCTCTCAACCACCACGCTTTATAAACATTATAAACAGGTAACGGTAATGATTTTTTTTTCAACATGTATGGCGTTAGGCCCTTTGTGAATTATTTTTTCGAAAAAAATATCTACCACATTTGAAAGGGGGCGTTAGCCCGAGTGCTAGGACACCTCGTACACGTCTCTAGCGTTATTGGTTCGTGAGATATCGGCAAAAATTATAAAAAAAAACACGTGTTTACCCCAAAATCGCGTTTCCCAATTTTTTTAAAATTACAACGAGTGGTTCATAGCAAAGAGGACGTCTTCCCGAATCCTTGGACCCATCGTACATGCCTCTAGCGTTATTGCTTCGTGAGATATCGGCAAAATCACAAAAAACATGTGTTTACCCCAAAATCGAGTTTCCAATTTTATTAAAAATTATAACGAGTGGTCCATAGGAGAGAGGACGTCACCCCGAGTCCTTGGACCTGTCGAACATGCCTCTAGCATGATTGGTTCGCGAGATATAGCAAAAAGTCTAAAATCACGTTTTTACCCCAAAAAGACTGTGTTTCCAGATTTTCACATTTTCGACACCGACATTCCCGTAAAGAGCACGACGAGACGAAAAAAACGAATCCAAGCACGCCCTCCTAGCATGGCTCCTTCCATTCCAAGGTCGCAGGGGCTCACCACTTGCTAAGTGAGGCAGCTCTCTCCTTACCACACTACTGCAGGTTTTCATTCTAGAGACTTGAAATTTATTCTGGGGGTAGAGGGGGTAGGGACCATTGATTTACGTTAAACAATTTTTTTTGTAGAGTCCCTAGTTTCCAAAATATAGGATTTTCAAAATTAAAGTGTTTTCAAAAAAATATAAAAAATAAAAAAGTTTTATTACAAAAAATAAAGGTCATAAAGACTGTTCGTTTGAGCCATGGCACAACGTTCTATCCTGTTTGGTTTTCAAACTATCACATAGTTTCGAAAACAAAAATTTTCAAAAAAATTTTGAAAAATATAACGAGTGGTCCATAGCAAAGAGGACGTCAGCCCGAGTCCAACAATACCTCATTTGTCAAAATCGGACCATGCGTTCAAGAGATATTTAACATGGCTGAGGCTTAGTAGTAGAGCAAGGGGGGTTCTGAAGTGGGGCAGAACCCCTATCATCCCCCTACTCATACTCGTGTCTTAATTATTGCCATTATAGGCTCGTTGCATAATGTACTATTTTAACATTTTCATTTGAAACTGATTTGCCATTCAGTGCTCAGTCTAGTCTGCAAGCCTCTGTTTGCGAACAAGTCGCCTCCATGATCCCCTATTAGCAGTTAGCATTGCGGCTGCCTCTTCTTCTACAACTCCCACTTTGAGATCATTCATCGCTGAATATAACCATCACCTCCTAGATCTACCTCTGCTTCTCTTACCCTCTACTGCAGAACTCACTAACCTCTCAGGTAATCTCTCCTCCATTCTCCTCGCCTCAGCCCACCAACTGAGTCGGCTTGACGAGCAGCTTCATTTTGCCTGTCTGTTTCTAACTTAGCTTTTATCTCTTCATTAAGAGTACATTCCTGCCATTGCTCCCATCTGTTTGTCCCAGCAATCATTCGTGATATCCTCATATCAGATACCTCTAGTTTACGTATCAGATATCCTGAATCTAACCAGCTCTCGCTTCCATACAGCAAGGTTGGTCTAAATACTGAGCGATGTAGGAAGATTTTCGTGGCTACACTAACTTCTTTCTTGAAGAATATTATAGATCCCAACTGAGTACTAAGTGCATTGGCTTTTATGTTCGACCCGGACTATTATGTGTCAGAAAACTGTATCATAATGAGGCTCATTATAACACTATATTTAATTATGAAACAGTTTCTTCCACCAATCAGAGCTCAAGAAACAGTAGTGTGACCAATTAGATAAGGATACCTTCGCGCATGCGCTCAAAATCCAACATGCCTCTATAAATTACCGAAAGTGCACCGTCCATATGTTCGCGTAAATAAACTGGTGAATATGAGACAAGAAATAGCACTGACCCTTAATATCCCCAAATCCAATTTCTACACAGCGCGGCTTTTTCAAACGACTTCGGTGACCGTCTTACTGAATACTGGTGCACAACCTGAACATATGGCATTGAAGCACACAGAGCGCATGCGTCGGTCGGCCAGAGAGCTTGGAAATCAGAGATATACTACCCAGCGCAGCACCCGATCACAAAATTCTAGTGTCTGAACAGATATTTATGAATATTTATGTTAAAACATATAATAAAGTTACAATTATCGTCGAACATAAACAGTCGTATGCAACTCGCCTATAATGGTAATTAAGACACTCGTATGGAAATTATAAAACTCGCATACGCTCATTTTATGAACATACTCGTGCCTTAATTATAGCCATTATAGGCTCGTTGCATAATGTACTTTTCTACACCTCAACTTTACTTCCTTCCCGACACTAACATTCCGAGAGAACACACAACCCATGTACTCAAAATGTTCCACCTGCTCTTACCTCGCATTCTATTTTCTTCTGTTTCTTCCCTACCTACATAACCTTCGTCTCTGAAAAGCTAATCTTCATATGATACTCTCTACATTTCTGTTCAAGTTTTAACATGTAGGCTTGCAAAAGCTCGATGGAGTCTGCCATTACTACCAGATCATCAGCATAGGTGGCCAGACTGCTTACCTGGTTTCGACCTAATTGAATTTCAGCACTTCAGCAAATGGCCCATATATAAAATAAACTCCTGTAACAACCTTGAACCAAGGACTCATCCTACCAACAACTCTTACTGTCGTCTGATTATCAACATAAATCAAATAAAATAATAATACATTATGCAACGAGCCTATAATGGCAATAATTAAGACACGAGTGTGTTTATAATTACCATTATAGGCGAGTTGCATACGACTGTTTATGTTCGACGATAATTATAACTTTATTATATGCTTTAACATAAATATTCATAAATATCTGTGGGATTCAGTAACTTCAGTTAGTGAACAGAGCGCGCTGGATGGAACGGTAATTCGGAGGAAACAAACGTTTA
Source organism: Meconema thalassinum (assembly GCA_946902985.2). Classification (NCBI taxonomy): domain Eukaryota; kingdom Metazoa; phylum Arthropoda; class Insecta; order Orthoptera; family Tettigoniidae; genus Meconema; species Meconema thalassinum. The sequence goes on along the minus strand of OX336388.2, from coordinate 2,131,653,337 downwards.
AATAAATGTTGCAGACAATTTTTAGAGGAACAAATTTCTGATTCACTCTTTTGTGAAAAAAACATTTTTCTAGGACAAAAAGTGAAAAAAACCTTTTTGGAGACTTTGGCGCCACCTAGATTCCGCATTTCAAAACGTATGACAATACCTCAATGAAACAAATTGTAGGTGGCAATGTCCTCTAAATTTTTGCTTGAAAAACTTTTCTTTAAAATACGTAGATTCTGAGAAAAACACTTTTCAAAATTCTTTGTAGTGTTCCGACAACATGATACTACAAATTTTCCGAAATTTAGAGTTAAGCTTTTTTTGTGTTTTTCTAACGATTTACAAAAAGCCAACCTCAGCACGGTTTTTGGAACAAACCCATTCCAGCTGTACTGTACTACCACCCAATCTGGAGCTCAATATATTTTACCAAGCAGGAAAGTCAAACATGCAGCCGGTAATGATATTGTTTTCTTTGACGAGAAACGTTACGTAGTTGGAGAGATAGATGTGTTCTTCACGATATCTCTGAACTAACATGACCTCACTAGTATATTAATATTATTATTATTAATATTCGTTATGCTGAAGCCTCCGTGGCTTAGGCGGCGGCACGCCGGCCTCTCACCGCTGGGTCCGTGGTTCAAATCCCGGTCACTCCATGTGAGATCTGTGCTGGACAAAACGGAGGCAGACAGTTTTTTCTCCGGGTACCCCGGTTTTCCCTGTCACAATTTCATTCCAGCAACACTCTCCACTATCATTTCATTTCATCTGCCATTCATTTAATCATTGCCCCAGAGGAGTGCGTCAGGCTTCGGCAGCCGGCACAGTTCATATCCTCGCCGCTAGATTGGGGCTCCAATCATTCCATTCCTGACCCGTTCGAAGACTGGATGCAGGCTGTGGATTTTCATTTTTCAATATTCGTTATACCCAGTAATAGAACGCGTTTGAACTTGATAGTTGACTTGATAACTTGAGCCTTCCTCCTCACCTCACCTGAATTACAACTTCACACACTAATACAGCCATCACAATAACACAGTTTATCAGACAAATTCCATACACCAAAGAACATGGGGCTACATTACCACGATGAATCCACAACAATAACAAATAAGGAATCACAACAACACAGATTATTATTAGATAAATCCCACACACACCCAAGTAGCCTCTGAATGAATCACCACCAACTATGGAATAAAAAGCTGTTTAGTCCACTAACATCACTCTCCGGAACGAACTGTCGTGTGAGACCCCCTTAATGAACCTCTTGTTTCCTCAATAACACATCACTGTGCTGCCAAGTGGAAGGAAGGGACGGCAGATATGCATATGAAGCAAGCAGAGCTGTTTTGCGTTTCAAGCCCGCTCATTTGGACGGTTCTTGTGAGACTAACGAGAGGGAACCCACGTTCTAGGTTTTAATTAGACGTTTGGGATTTTCCGATGGAAGCTCACGAATATAATTAATAATTAATGAAAATTAATAAATGTAAAACGAACATATTGGGATGCAGCCGAAACAAATCAGAAACCTCTATGGACATCAAATTGGCAGGTGGAAAGCTAAAGGAAGTAGGAGACTTCTGTTACTTAGGAAGCAATATAACCAGTGATCGACGAAGCAAAGAGGATATAAAAAGTAGGTTGGCTCAGGCAAGGAAAGCATTTCTAGAGAAAAGGAATCTGTTGATATCGAATATAGATTTAGGTATTAGGAAGTCATTTCTGAAAGTCTTTGTTTGGAGTGTGGCGCTCTATGGAAGTGAAACTTGGACTATTGGTGCAGCAGAAAAGAGGAGAATTGATAGTTTGAAATGTGGTGTTACAGGAGAATGTTGAATATCAGATGGGTAGATAAGGTAAAAAATGAAGAAGTATTAAGACGAGTGGAAAAGGAGGTATGTTTCTGGCGACTGCTAATGAAGGGATGAGATAGGTTGGTAGGACACATACTAAGACACCCAGGAATAGCAAGCTTAGGACCCTTTATAGGTCCTTGGGATACTATCTTCCCACCATGTATTTATAGAACTGTGTTAGGGAGAGAATCTTCCCAAGCAGTTCCACATGCATCCACAAGCTAGATGCAGAGAAATATTGAAAACCCATTAATTCCATGAATACTGTCATCAGTAACCAAAGGTGGGAAGCATATATCCCAGTGGTCTCCACAGTGCACGTGCTCGACAGTTCGGTTGTGTTGAGTGAAAGAAATGCATTGTTTTACAGAAGAAGGTGTTGTTATTGAAGATAAGAGATTTGTAAACGCTGGTATACAGCTGAAATACAATGTTAATAATGGTTTTGGTGGACCGACAGTAGTGGCTACGCGGGCTAAAGCGCTGCGTTAGGTCAAGGGGCCAAGCTCTCTGCTGACTCGGTAGACGCGTGGGTTCGAGCCCCACCGTCGGCTGTCCTTGAAATGGTTTTCCGTGGTTTCCCATTTTCAACGCCAGGCAAATGCTGGGACAGTACCTTCTGACAGGCCACGGCCGCTTCCTTCCACATCCTTGCCCAGTTTCATTCATCTTCATCCATTCCATCTCTCATTCCGACGCGCAGGTCGCCCACGGGCGTCGACTAGAAAGACCTGCACTCGGCCTTCAATTGCACTTTGTGAGTATTTTGAATCTGAACCAGTCTTTTTCAATTTAACTTGCATTGTGTATTTTCAATTGCATGTTGTATGTATTTTGAACCTCAGATCAATTTTGTACGTATTTTCAATCTCATTTGCATTTTGTAAGTATTTTGAATTTCAATTGCATTTTGTTATTTTTACGTATTTTGACCTAAACTACATTTTGAGCGTATGTTTCAATCTACTCCTTTTGTGAGTATTTTCCGTCTAAATTCCCATTTGTAAGTATTTCCACTCTACATTTTGTGAGCCATTTCAATCTGAATTCCATTTTTTAAGTATTTTCAATCCAGCTTAATTTTTGTTATGGCTTCCATTTCATTGTCATTTTCGCGATCCCCCAGATCATTAGGGGCCGATAACCTAGATGTTAGGCCCCTTAAAACAACAATATCATCATCATCATCATTATCAAAATGTCTAAACTCACATTCGATGATTAAGAAGAGGATTGTAATTATATCAATTACACCCTTTATATAAAAATAGAAAGAGGTTAATGAAACACACCTTAAGCCTAGCATACCCTAATACCGTTGGAGTAGGAAAGGAACAAGAGAGGACGACTGAAGGAGATTGGCAGGAGCATATTTTAGTGGAGATTCCATGTGTTTGAGGTGTTCTTGGGTGACTCTAAAAGTCACAAGAGGAAGCTGAATAATGGACTCCCACAAGGATCTGTTTTGGCCCCTATCCTTTTCAACCTGTATATTCATGACTTGCCAAATACTAAGGCAAGAAAGTTCATTTATGCTGACGATATTGCGCTTGTAACGCAGAGCAGAAATTTTGAAGATGCAGAAAACACCCTTACTGAAGACCTTAAGAGAATGTCAGCTTTCCTTCAGTCCTGGAGATTGATTCCGAGCCTGAATAAAACAGAAGTATCTTGCTTCCACCTTGCACATCGGTTTTCTAATTACAAACCAAATATTTTGCTTGACGGACAACAACTTAGATACAATCCCTTTCCTACTTATCTTGGAGTGTCTTTGGCTAGAACCCTGACCTACAAAGAGCATCTCACCAAGCTCTCCCATAAAATTGCTGCAAGAAACAACATCCTACATAAACTTAGTGGTACTTCCTGGGGAGCCTCTGCCGACTGCTTACGCCTAACTGGCATTAGCCTTGTCTATTCAACAGCAGAATACTGTGCACCCGTGTGGTTGGAAAGTGCACATGTGCATAAAGTAGACTCAAGATTAAATGACACAATGCGATGCATCACTGGTACTATTAAGTCAACGCCTTGCCATTGGCTGCCTGTGCTGAGCCACATTCCTCCACCACATCTAAGAAGGAAACAAGCATTGTTGAGAGAGGCTAAGAAGATCAGGGCTTCACCTACTTTACCACTACACCATGAATTTTGCCATCCCTCACAACAGCGACTACGGTCTAGGAGGTCAACATGTGTTACTGCAGAAATACTGTATGTGGATGGGTTTAATTTAAACCAAAGTTGGAGAAACGAGTGGTCAACAAAAACAGCGGGGACAAGTGCCCATTCTCTTGATCCTACAAAGGAACTGAAAGGTTCTGACCTCCCAAGGAAACTGTGGTGCCGTCTTAACAGATTCAGAACCGGCCATGGCTGCTGTAAATTCTTTCAACACAGATGGGGCTGGATCAATTCAGCAATGTGCGACTGTGATCAAGAGGAGCAGACAATGGATCATCTGCTCCGACGCTGCCCTCTGTTCTCGTTCCCTGGGAACCCTGCTGAACTCTTTCATGTCACTCCGAATGTCATAACTGGGTTGCAGAATGTGGATAATGTTGTATAATGTAAATTTTGTATATAATTCACCATACGATTAAATAAATAAACTGTGTGTTCATTAATGGGAAATGTTTCGAGGCCTAAATAGTATTATTGGCCCCTTCATCAGCCGATATGACAGAACGATACAAGAATATTTTTTGCGTAGCACTTAAAATTCCCTTAAAATTGAATCTTGTATGGTGCACCATAAAGAGAGATTGAAACATTTACGCCTAACATGAGTTACGGTATGTCAAAAGTCTTATGAACTAGGTCTATAAACACTTTCAATGGACGCCTCACGGTGGTACTGTGCAGTGACTTCATTCGTTTTATTATCTTTATATTGCTGGTGCAGTATTGAGGAATTAAGTGTTCCTACTGCTGATTCCAAAAAAGGTGTTCTGAACAGTTGCTGTCGTACGGAACCGGTACCATACATTTGTGTCTTCAATAACATCTAAAGTACCACCATGAGGCGTCCATTGAAAGTGTTTATAGACCTAGTTCATAAGACTTTTGACATACCGTAACTCATATTAGGCGTAAATGTTTCAATCTCTCTTTATGTTGCACCATACAACATACAATTTTAAGGGAATTTTAAGTGCTACGCAAAAAATATTCTTGTATCGTTTCTATGACATATCGGCTGATGAATGGGCCAATACTATTATTTAGGCCTCGAAACATGTCCCACTAATGACCACACAGTGATCTTTATCAATAAAGTATTGATCAGGCGGAACCTTTAACCTGTTTAGACTAATTAGTGTATCAATACGGAACCAGAATGAACCTTTTATGTTCCATGTGTGCCAAGTTGTGAGCGGCTGGGAAATCAACAATTGTCAGTAAATGTTTTCCACTTCATCAAAAAGCTATATCAGTTGAAGCATTTAGATTTGGCGGCCATTATGAGAGGTTCTGTATAGTGTACCATTTTTCAAAAGCTGAACTGGCACTCATGGGACACTTGGCCGTGTATATTGATCACCCATCCATCGCTGGATTGGCCATAAGGACCCTCAATGGCCGAGGGCGCTCCAACACACACGCACCATCCAACAAGTGTTAGTTTCGCTAATTAAACCAGGATTTTTAAATTATTGTTTGTCGTGCTATGCTAACAATTGCTTTAAAATGTGCCACATTTCCCTTTAACATCGTTGTTAGAAAATCAATGCTGCACTGGATCGCACACAGAAACATCCGCAGACTACATGGGTGCGAATTATACTACGTAGTGATGGCACTCAGAAGTTGTTAATATTATTGGATTAACGTCCCTTTTAAATACTCTGGCTTTTAGAGACGCCGGGGTGCCGGAATGTTGCCCCGAAGGGGATCTCTAACGTGACAGTAAATCTACTGACACGGCTCCCTCGCATTTGCGCACCCTCAAATGCCAGCTGACTGCGCTAGGTTTCGAACCTGCAACCTTGGGCTCAGCAAGCGAGAACGTTACCGCTGAGCCACGCAGCCAGACGGCACTCAGAAGTACCCACATGTCTACTAGCGGGGCGAATTATACGGAATTACTATTATTATTAACAAGTAGTTTCGAGACGATCTAAATACTTTTCTTAAAATTCAAGATTCATGCCAAGGAATAATCTATATATAAGAAATGCAATGTTACATTGGATCTATCAGCGCATGTAAAATCATATTGGCAACAGTGTCATGTATGTGTTGCTTAGAATTAATCTGAAATATTATGATCTATAATAATTGTCCTAAGTTTGAATAAAATCCATTTGTTAATATAGACGTTACAAGTATTTAAAAATTGGACTTATCAGCAGGCTTAGAATCATGTTGGCAGCACTGACATGTATCAGTTATTCCAAATTAATCGAGAATGTAAGGTACTATAAGTGTGTAAAATTTAGAACTGTTGGCTTGCATACTTTCTGATATATAGGAAATAGGATAAAAAAAACTAGAGAGAGCACTTATTAACAGTTTGCAGCCTTGATGGCTCTTAAGAATACGTGTATTCATATCTGTTATTGTACACAAAGCACATACGAATTTTGGTTGAAATTGATTTCTTAGTATAGAAGTTACTTGTTTTGAATAATAATATTATTATTATTACATGTTTTGAACATTGGACCTATCAGCAGGCTTAGAATCATGTTGCCTAAACAGTCACATATGGGCTCCGGAAAATTAATCTGGTATATCATTATCTCAGTGTGTGCTAGTTTTGGAACAGCTCGCATATATAACTTCTGTGATATCCAACATAGACTTCGAATTTCAATTATGATTTTTCAACAGTTGGTACCACTGTTGACATTTCCAAATATGGCCGTGAGATTGCCTATTCAGGTGCAGATCTATACTCATACCAAATTTTGTTTTGATAGCTGCAACCTTTTAGGTGTTGATAGAGGGGGACACACAGACAGACAGACAGACAGACAGACAGAGACACATTTACCCGGTTCGATCTCAAAAATCTACTCTTTCCTCATTTTTAGCCTATTTTCATTTACAAAAAAATAGGCTTATGAGATCACCTTTTGTCCGTGTGTCTGTCTGTGTGTGCGTGTGTGATGGTGTGTGTGTTGGTGTGTGTGTGTGATGGTGTGTGCCCCCCCCCCCCTAATAACTTCTAAACGGCTGGAGCTATTTCAATGAAACTCGGTAAGTTCATAGAACTATTCCGGAACACCCCGACCGTGCCCTTCAAATTTTCAAGTCTCCGAAACGATTACCGATATCTCCCTGGAATATTTTACGGTGATAAAGGGAACTACTAGAAGTTTACCTATGTGACTTTTGAAAACCTGGTAACTACAAAACCAACATGGCCGCCAAGCGAAGTTGCGACTTTTAAAAGGACGTTTCTCGTGATTTAACCAACCAAAAGCAATAATACTTGGTACAGTATACATTTTAATGCACCGACATCTAACTTCGTTCAATTGTTTACATAACCTTAAGATGGCGGCTGTTTGAAATATTTCACTGGCATATATTTCTATATCTCTGAAACTATCAGCGGTATCTCCCTGAAATATTGTACGGAGATAAAGGGCACTACTGGAAGTTCATCCATAAGAATTTCAAAAACCGGTTAACTACAAAACGAATATGGCGGCCAAGGGAATTCGAAAATTTTAAATAGACCTTTCTCGCGATTTAATGTTCCAAACACAATGAAACTTGGTACAGGAAATGTTTATACACATTGTAATGCACTGGTAGCTAATTTAGTTCAATTGTTTACATAAAATCAAGATGGCGGCTGTGCGGATTTTAAAATGAAGTTTTTTTTCTTGTGTCGTAATTATGCGATCGAAGTGAAAGTTTGAATAATGAACCTACGCAATAATTTTCCTTTAATGGTACATGACTCTATGGCCTACACATATAACAATCCAACATGGCAACCATCCGAAATATTTAGATGGATCTCAATATCTACGAATCTATCACAAAAATCAAACTGAATTCTTTAATGTTCATAGGGGCTCTGAACATAAGTTCACCTATAGGACGTTTAATAACCTGGTGATCACAAATCCAACATGGCGGCGACGTGAAGTATAAATATTCGCATGGACGTTTTTCCGCAATTTAACCATCCGAGTGCAGTAAAACTTGGTACAGTAAATCCTTATACAAATGTTAATCCACTGGCATCTAATTTTTTTCAATTGTTTCCATAACCACAAGATGGCAGCTGTGCGAAATTTTAAAATCTCGTTTTTACTTCTTGTGTCCTAATCATGCGATTGAAGTTTGAATACTACACGTACACGATAATCGTCATGTAGGCTTGCCACGGTGGGTGAGTGGTTATAGTGTCGGACTACCAACCCCAAGATTGCAGGTTCGCCTCTGGCCATGGTAAGTGATTTTTGAAGGCGACAAAAATCACGATACTCATGTCATACGTTTTTGGCATGTTAAAGAACCCATTTGAATTCAGTAGGCCGTGTTCAATGGCAAAATGAATCTCGGGATTTTTCGCCAACACAAAGTTCCTCCATTCTCTACTTGAAAGCGCTGTAGTGTCAAGGAATTTAGATATCTAACCTCCTTGACTTTCATAGCGTTCAAAGGAACGACGAAATTGGACATGCAAGCTACCCTCCGGGTGTCAATTAACAAAGATTGCACCCAGGCACCCGAGGCCATACGATATTATTATTATTATTATTATTATTATCGTCATGTAACAGTACATACCTCTAAAACTTACATGTATAAAAATCTAACATGGCGACCATCCGCAATATTTAGTCGGTTTTAAATATCTACGAATCTATTACAGCAATCAAACTGAAATTTTGTATGTTGATAGAAGCAATTAACATAAGTAGGATATACGAAAATAGCCTGTATAGTTCATCACGGAACTACATTTTAGAAAATGTGAAATGTAGGCTATAAATATCGTTACAGTATACACAGTTAAAAAATATTCAGAAAGACTTTAAATATTATCATTTTAATTCCTTCTCAATTGTTTAACCTGTAAATTTAATAGATTATTATTATTTCTTCTTTCCCTTTAGCATTTGTCCCACAAATTAGCAGGGTCTGCTTTTATGGTACTCTGCTGCCATATTACACTATAGTGTGCCATGTCAGGATGTAGTCAGTCAATTTTTAAATCGTCATGTTGAGCGTCAAACCAACGCTGTCTCCGTCGTCCTATTGGTCTCTTCCCATCTAATCGCAATGCTAATCCAGTGTGTCCAACTGTTGTTTCAGCAGCCCGTAGGACGTTGCCATACCAGCGGACGGATATCCTTACAAATTAAATAAATTAATTGGCATTCTGCCCGAAGGCAGGTCCGAGCCTCCGAAGAGGCTACCCCCAGCCGGAGTTTACTTGCGGTAGGGTGTCCAGGGCCTTTCCGCTCCTCCTTAAGTTGGCCAACAACGCGCAGTGCCTAGAACCGGCACACCATCCAAGTTCTGACTGCGCCCAATGTTGTTTAACTGCGGAGTTCTCATGGGATCCGGTGTTTCAACACGGCTAGGCCGTTGGCCATCCTTACAAATACACTTGATTTACTGATTTCAAAACACCTGCTATCTTTCTTCGTGTTGATATATCCCATAGATGTATTTCAAATGTAATTTTAGTCAACCTATGGATTGTTAATGCTGCAGACAAGAGGAGTCTACAGTAGATATATTACAGGTGAATGATCGAATGCTACTCAATCTACTCAATGAGTAAGGAGGAGAGACGTTTCTGGCGAGTGTTAATAAATGATATTTGGATAATTGGGAAGGTCACATGCCCTAATGCACTAAGGAATAATTAGCTTAATTAGAGGAGGATTGAGGGCAAAACCTTCCAGGGGATGGCCAAGGTTAGAATCTGATAAACAGATTGCTTCGGATGTAGGATGCATTAGTTGTGTCGAGGTAAAGAGATTAGCTCAGGAAATGGAAGCATTGAGGTCTCCATCAAGGACTGAAGACTTCTAATAACAAAAGCAACAACAAACCTGATCTACGTTGTCATCTCAGTTTTAAAAAACCCGTCATATACTGTAACTTTCATTTCGCATTAGCTGTAATACCCGCACTTCGCTACTCATGAGAAATGGCCAAACGTATATTTTGTAATTTTAAGCGGCTATTGAACTTATTCCACAAGTGATAGTACCCCACTAATTGGCATATATAGCCGGGTATTTTTGTTTCTCCAGCAATATTTCAAGGGTAAAGAACCTTTGTCTTTTGAGGTAATTCTACGCATTACATCAATCTTTGTGCCTGGCCAGAAGCATTAACCCGTGACATTCAACAAGATCCTATACCGTATACGTTCCTCTGGGTATCACTTACGAATATGAGAACAGAATACCGATATTTTTAATCGTTTATACGTTATTTCCGTGTAACATGTTAGGTAATTACCATTATTAGGATATGATTAATTAATTTGGAATATTATATTTCTATTATTCCTTTTTGTGTCCATTCAATTATTATACATTAATGAATTTCGGTAAGGATATCCATTTTCGTTTTGGTTCTTCGTTGATATAGTTTTCTAAGATTTCTCACGCAGAAGAAACTATCAATATAATGACGAAACATGTACGTATATTTTAATTAGTAAACTACCTTCTGCAGTAGTGTATTACAAGGCGGATCTTGTAATTAGGGAAGGCACATACCCCTCAACTCATTTGGGCCATCCGAGGCTGAGTAGACTCCGTTCCAGTCTTCATACTACTTTTCAAATTTCGTGGCTGAGCCGGGAATTGAACCTCGTATTTCCGGGGTGGCAGCTAAGCACGCTGACCACTACACCAAGGAGGCGACCATTTATAAACTATATCAATACAAATTTTCAGCTAATTCAGTTGAGTAGTTTGTGCGTGGGAATAATACGGACAGACAAGCAGACCAACTTTCAGATTTGTATAAGTTAGTTAGTAATTTTTGTTTTAAGGGGAGGAACTACGAGGTCATCTGCCCCTGATTTGTATAAGTATGCAGTGAATTTGTAGAAGAGCTCTCTGGAGCATCACACATGAGGGAGGCTAAAGTGTTGGGTCCTGCTGTGAATTGGAACGAATCAGAATTGTTTTCTGGAACTACAATAATATCAACCTCGTGACATTGGATGGGTAATGCATGGAGTCAATCAGGTTACTCGTCCATTGCATTTGATCCATTGTTGTTTAAATATGAACTCTCACGAGTTGAGTCGAGAGCGTTCAAGGGTGGAGAGGGTGTTATGTATTGTTGGTAATTATCTGCGAATCAGCCAATTCAGTGGACGGCCACAGTGAAGCGGTAGTTGTGGAGGAATGGTCTCCAAGCCACACGTTGCTGCCTCATTGGATATGACATTCAGATTCCGCCACTGGAATAATGCATTTTGTGGTCCTAGAGCCGAGATGTCTGTGAATATCTCGGCCACTAATTAGTCTTGGACTGCTTGTCATTGCGTTCATGCAATGAATGCCATGGCCAAGCTCACGCAACTCTTGATGGTAAGGGTAAAACAGTGATAGTCGTAATATGCCATTTTGACAAGCAAGTAATGTTTTTTACGAATATCCTTGACACTAATATCCTTCCTTTCATGCAATGGTGGTGCAGGATCTTTGCGGGGTCCTCAATTTGAGGTGTATTTTCAAATAATTCCACTACTCTTACTTAACCCTCTACTTGTAGAGGCTTCGGTAACAAAGTTGGTAGCATGCTGAACTCCTGTGCCTAAGATCGCGGGTTCAAACCCGGCCAGAGTCATGGGATTTTTAAGAGCGTTATAATCCTTCAGTATGCCTTCCTTCGGAGGGGAAGTAAATCCGGCGGTCCCATGTCATAGATTTATGACATGTAAAAGGTCCTTCTACTCACTAAACTTGTGTGAAGCTAAATTACTAGGTTTGATTTCTACCAAAGTTCCAACGTTCACGGAACTACTTGAAATTGAACGTAACATGTAGCTCACCCCATGGGTGTCCGCTTTAAGCAGCTACAGCCTCTGGCGAGTCGAACATGTCCTCGGACACTCCCGGCACCAAAAGCAATAAGCTAAATAAATAAATAAATAATTAAAACCCTCTAATTGTGAGGTGAGGTCAAGGTGACCGCAAGAATATTTTGAAATGTTATTTTTTCCCTTCTATTGTTACTTCACGCCTTTTATTTTGTGTACCTCCAAGCGCATGGCCTTGAGTCACTGCATAGCTTAGTGCAGCTCTAGCTACTGTTACGTGGGGACGATTGCGTTGTAAAATTTTCGACCGGTATCGGGGACCGCACCTCACAGTTAACGTTCCAGGCGGGAGATACACTTTCAGCTGAAGAAGAAAGTTTTGCTGTTTCAAAGTGTCAACCATGTATAGTTGTTCCTAAATAATAATTGAATGATGATATTTGTTAAGTTTTCATTATTAAAATTAATTAAATCGAATGATCAGAGAAAACTATTAATTTTAGCCTACTTTTCACATTTTGTAAAAATGAGGAAAGAGTAGACTTATGAGATCGATCCGGGAAAATGTGTGTGTGTCTGTCTGTCTGTCCTTCTGTCTGTCTGTCTGTCTGTCTGTCTGTCTGTCTGTCTGTCTGGCAGTGGGTGTGTGTCCCCCCTATCAACTCCCAAACGGCTGCAGAAATCGAAACAAAATCTAGTATGAGTAAAGATGTATACCGGAATATCTCACGGCCATATTTGAAAATGATGTCAGTGCTACAAACTGCTGAAAAAACGCACTAGAAATTTGAGCTCCATGTTGGATATCGTGGAAGGTATGCATGGAAGCTATTCCAAAATTGACACATATATAGGTAACACTATTTCAGTTTAATTTCCAGGAGGCCATACATGACAGTGTTGCCATAATAATTTTAAGCCTTCTGATAGGTCCAATTTTTAAATGCCTATAACTTCTACACTATCAATTGGATTTCAACGAAATTTTGTCACCAGGGCTGCCAAATGTAATGCTCTATTAGGCTAAATTATTCCAGGTGTATTTCGAACTAATTAGACATTTCGATATTACCAACTTAATTTCGTCATTTTTCTAGATAGGTTCATATACTGTAGATTAATCATAGGCATGAAACTTAATTTTAAGAAACGTAGGCTCTTAATTTCGTCACGGAACTTCTTGTTTCTCATTACAAACGTAATATGGGTACGAAAGACCTATATTTAATTTGAGTAATGTTTGTATGTGTATCGTGTGTTAGAATAATTGAAATAACAACTCGACAAATTTCAAGTAAATAGTTTTATTGTGTGTGCCTATGAACAAGCAAGATTAACCGCCGTCACTCAGACCTCACCTCACAGTACGTCACAGTAATACCACCACACAAGTAGGAGGTTAAGAGTGCAGTTGAACTATCGATTGTAGAAAGTGTTTAAGGACGTTATTTTGAACGCCTTTGGATCTGCTGTTTCAATTTTAAATAATTTGTTCAGAAATGTTATTTGACTCAACTATACTTCATTACTTGCCCAAGAAACGCTCCTCGTACTCCAACACCAGACGCAAATTTTGAATGACAGACTCAATGAAAATGGACTGCGCCTCAACATCCCAAAGACACAATCTAGAATGTGGCCCGCAAACCAGTGGTATCCTCAGAATCAAAAATAATAATTAATATTCCACAAAATGTTCTAAATGTATTTTTTTCAGTTTAAGATGTTTAATTTTACATTTTAACCATTGCAAAGCAAATGACAGTGCCTTTAACTTGCGTATTTTGTAAAATAATTGTATTGTACAAGGTCTTAATTTTTGCTTGGCAAGGATATTCCCCTCGACCTTCACCGTCGGTCCCCGGCCGATAGCCGGTTGCTACAGGTTGGCACGCGCGCGGTCTCCGGCCGTATTTCCACGCTCTTGCTGCGGTAGACGTGTGAGCTCCAAGCTAATTGGGTATTTTATAAAGCTACTGTGTAGATTGTGTATAATGCTGTAATGTCTGATGTGAAATATTCGTTACGTAAACGTGTATATCTGTACAATACTGTCCCCGGATCGTGCAAACGTCCGTGACATAATGACGAGCTGATGGTAACGAACGAACGCTAGTCCAGAGAGACAACAAGACTATTGATGTTTGAATAACGCGCTCGGAGGACAGAGTGTTGAGGGAAGCATATAGAGACAGGAGTGAGTGACGCGGAGACGTGAAGTGAGAGCTTGCATACGTCATGAGTTGAAACTTCTATAAATGTTACTCAAGGAGACGGATTAGCAACTTAAAAAGTAGCACAGTTTTCTGGCACAGATAGGGGAAGAATTTTAAGCTATTGAGCAGAAGAATCCGTACACCAGGAGCCGAGATCTGGAAATGGGATTTTCGAGAAGGATTGCTGGCTGACCTATATAAAGGGCCAGGTTTGCAAGACAGTCAAGTCATTCCTAGCAAGCAACTGCTTGGGAGGAACTCGCCGCTACGCTTCATAACAGTGAATACTACGTCATACTACACGCCGAAGGAACTTTGCCGCCAAGTAAAGCCATGTGGGCTGGGGCTATGTTCAAAGTGATAGAAATTTTCAACAACGGACTTGGAATATTAGAGGACTCTATAGTCAGATATTCTTACAAGTACTCTACAAGTGATGGCTATTTGATAAACCATTCACTGAAGTCGCCTACAATAATTTGTTGTTTCAATTTGCGAAACTGTACAAGGCACTTCAAACTTTTGACAGGACAGACTGTGAACTTGGGGTTCAGTCTCAACTGCTAATAGGTGTTCCTATGCGAGCGGACGATCAGAACAGTATTTTCAAACGTGGAACTTGTTCCAAGAAACGAAATTGCAAGAGTAACACATTCATTTGGAACTATTGCTACAGTTCGAAATGTTACCTTGTGTTGAAGAATACGGGAGTGTTTGTTTTAAACGAGCGATCATCAAAATCGACATGCGCCGTTAAACGAATTAAGGATAGGTGTGACGTGGGACCAACGAAGTTGAAATGGATTGCAGATGGCCATGGGAGACGCTATGGGTATAGCGTTTACAGAAGGACACGCTTCGCCAGCACAGCAAGAATGAAGTAAGATCTATTCCATGTACTATCAACTAGCTTAGTAGAGCATTTTGAGAATTCTTTTTACTCAGTCATTTTATGAAATCAACACCACTGTTTATTTTGAATATAATATTTGTCCACGATGGCAAATGGAACGACATGAAAGTCTTGACAATTTATTTTGCCTTATTTTCTATTTCGTTCAGACTACAGTCATGTTCATGTTTTCTGCAACATGAAAGATATAAAAATTTGCCAAAGGATAGGAAGAATATAAGTGAATTCTTATGAGAGATTTAATTTACATCTTGGATTATTTAAATAATTTAATTTTATAAATAAATAAATAAATATAAAAATAAAACAAAGATAATAATAATAACAAATGTGAATAAAATAATTTCGTAATGTTATTGATTAAAACACTATTTAACGTTGTAAAAGATAATTTGGTAATAGCACCATTTACTAAAACTAAATAATGTTAAATGAATACTGCATTAATAATAATAATAATAATAATAATAAAAATAATAATAATAATAAAGTGTTATAGATAATACGCGACAAGGAGTTAGATAATTGTTTAGGAGTGAAACAGGGCATTAATAATCCTTATGAAGTAATAGAAAAGCATGATTAAATAAACAATTTTTTGCCATTGATAATAATAATAACTTGTGGAGGAATTTATTTGAATTGAAGGTTTTAAATGCGTTAACTTTTGTGAAATAGAAGTTGAAATTTATAAACAGGTAGAATGAGTTGGTAAATGTAGGTGAAATATAATCAATTTTGAGCTCAATAAAATTTTCCAAAAAAAAAAAAGAGAAAAAGAACAATAAACGAATATCAAAAGAAAACAATAAGGCAGGTACTTATGTATAAATCTAGGGCAGAATTTATGTAAAAGGGAAGGCCAGGAAATGTTGACCATAATAAATACATCTTTTCTTATAAAAATAAAATTTGGGAAAAACGCAGAGTGGTAAGACAGGATATTACAAAGAAGAAAAATATATAAAAGTGTTTGGTGGATAAAAATATAATAGATGAAGTCAAATATAATTGTTTAGTGTGTGAATATAATTGTCAACACTTAAGTTTGGTGAGGAGGCCAGATGGGTCGTCCATGAGGGCTTTGAGCCCCATTGTCTTGCGCACACAGGGATTTGCGTGTGAGTCATGTGAATGTTTATGGATAGCATATGGTCTCTGAATTGTAAAAGAAGGGTAAGGCATTATTAGACCGCCCCATATTTCTAGTCTAATCCCACTAAATCTGTCGGTTTCAAAAATGAAAATTTTGCCTGGATCAACTTCAATTTTCTAAACCTGATGCCTAAATATTTGAACAGTCTGAGTTCAGATTTAGAGGAACCTGACCTAAGAAAAAAGAAAAAAAATAGTTGGAAAATGCAAAGATTAACAAGATAAATAATTTAATATTTATACTTTTTCTTTGATTATTGATAAAAATAATTTTTCTTTTTATATGAGCAGTTAATATTCACCAGTTGAAAAGTGAAACCCTGTTGTAAATAAAATTCTAAGAGAATTATGGAAATAATCAAAAATAATAATAATAATAAATTCAGAGAAATTTATCATTTAAATTTTAGTGAAACATTGCACTGATTTTCTAAGTGAGAAGATGTCGTGGCAATAAACTCAGTCAACTGAGAATAAATTGCAACAATTGTGTTGTTCATAACAAATAAATGACAATTATGAATAATAAATTTCAATTGATGAAATTCCGATTTTTGAACATTGTTCATTTGGAACAAAGAGACTTATAGATAAATGAGATATAATTTAATTTTCAATTTGATGAAAATTTCATAAATTTTGTTTATGGTTGAAACAAAGTTATTTGAAAATAATGACCGTATTAACATCCGACTTTGTTAAGCCGAATCTTAATATGAGGTTCATAAGACAGAGTTAGCAATGAATCAACAGAATAAAATATATTTTTTTGAGAAAATTTGAGGAAAAATGAAAAGTGTGTAAATATTTTTTGTAATGTCATCAACAAACGACGAATCTTCGTAATGTGCAACGAAATATGTAAATAGGATGAATCACTCGGACTCTTTAATGAAAGTGATTATCTAGTGTAAATATGTAAAGAAAACGTGTTTTTATTGTCGATATCAGAGGCACTTTGATTTCTGATTATCAATTTTTGCGAAGTGGTGAATGATAGGAAGGTTGAATATTTAAATGATTGTGTTGTTTGTTTGTGTCTTGAAATTTTTGCCAGTTAAAGTCCATTTTAATTATCCATAAATTGAGATATTTTAAGAAAGTGTGTGTTTCCAAAAATAATTTCACTCCCTACCTACTTGAGAATTACCGAAATCAGGGATGCCAAATAGACCAATTATTTGTCTAGATAGACCCTGAGATAGATTTTCTCGTGCTTATCTGATTTCGGTATTTTTCAAAATGTGGCCATTTGGATCCTGATCCAAACGGGCACAATACGAACCGTGCAAAAAAAAAAAAAAAGGAAATAGTGCGCTAGAACAAGACAAAGGTTTCGGGTGATATTTCCAGAGAGACCCACTCCTATAAATCGGACAATAAAACAACTAGCTAAGAGATTCAAACGTACAGATTCAGTAAACAATACAATTAGATAAGATAAGAAAGTTATTATTTACACAGATAGTAAAATAGCAATTGACTCCATTTCGGACTTCAATCTTAACGAACTAATTGAGAATATAAGAAGGACTACAGCTATTCTAAGAAGAAAAAATGGATAGTAAAATTTGAATGGGTTAAGGCACATACAGGTGTTGCAGGCAATGAACTGGCTGATAAAATTGCAAAGGAGGCTACAAAATTAAGCGAGGTTTGTTTCGATAGAATACCCATCTCAACTTTTAAAAGAATCTCAAAGAAGAATCAATTCATGAATGGCAGCAAAAATGGGAACAAACTTCAAAAGGCACACTTACATAAGAATTCTTTCCAAAAGATGCAGGTAGATTAAAATCCAAAATCTCCTTAACACCTAATATGACGACAATACTGACTGGACATGGAAATATTGCTTCGTACTTACACAGACTTAAAATTATACGAAATCTCGAGTGTCCCTGTAAAAGCAGCCCTCAGACTGTAGATCATATAATTTTCGTGTCAGTGAAGTGAAATATATTAGGCAATTCTTGATTAATAGTGTTAATAGAGACGATAACTGGCCGATTCAGAAATCTGTGCTATTAAAAAGTATTTGAAGGAATTTTGTAAATTTGTTAATGCTCTGGATTTTCAAGCTCTTAGGAAAAACGATGAATAATATTGTTTGATATTGTTAAGATTAAGTCATCTAGAATTTGAAATATTGTAATGTAATTTATTTTGTTCATTTGTAAAAATGTATTGTAAGAGCATGTAGTACTACTTATGTAGTGGAGCATGCAGAGAGTATGAACAGTGATTTTTTTTTAAATAGACGTAAAGGTCGTTATTTCCTTACTGAAGCTGAATTTACCGGAGTAACCGGAAACTTCATAAGGAGATGCCGATTATGTTTGTTAGTGGATTTATTTTCAGCATCTACTAAACATGGTGAGTAAAAATGCATTAAGTTATACTGATTATAAGCACCGTATTCTGACGTAAATATGCGCTGGCGGTTGCCGGCAACTGAGCTGTCACTGGTGGACTGCATGAGCGCGAATGTCCTTGCCATGCAAATATAAAGACCCTGTATAAAAGATTGCTACAGTGTAACTGAAGAAGAGCTTTCAGACCGAAGCATGTACTACCACTAGTGTAAAATGATTATTGTATTGAATAGTGCATAAAGGCTTGAATAAAATTAGCAGGTTGGTTGGTTCCTCAGTTTAGGGGCAGTGACAACGCAGTCATGTAGCCCAGTGTACTTTGGGTGTGTGTAGAATCAGTCTGATCTTTCTATCTATCTATTGTATGGTTTTAGTGCCGGGAGTGTTCGAGGACATGTTCGGCTCACCTGAGTCTGTGGCCGCTTCCAGCGGACACCCTTAGGGTGAGCTACAAGTTCCGTTCAATTTCAAGTAGTTTCAACTTTCGCTACCAGATATCAATGATACCTAGTGGTGAACGTTGGAACTTTGATAGAGCGTTCCGATAACAGATAACTGGTGTTAATTGTGATGGCTGTATTAGTGTGTGTTATCTCTGTAATTCAGGTAAGGACTGCAGATGATCAATTTCAATTACTTCCTACTTTTGCTATCAAAAGCTACCGTCAACGACACCTAACTGTGAACTTGGTTACTAGATGCCACCGCAATCAGCAACTTGCGGCGATCGTTGGAACTTAGCGTTAATCAAATCTAACCCACAAATTTAGTTTCGCACAATTGTAGTTAGTGGGAGGTTCTTTCATATGTCATAAATCTATGACATGGGCCCGCCGGCTTTACATTGACTCCGAATGAAGGCATACTGAGGGGGTTTCAACGCTCTTAAAAATTCCAATGACTTCGCACGGGTTTGAACCCGCGATCTTGGGCTTTGAAGCTCAGCACGCTACCAAATACACCACCGAAGCCTCCGAATACAATTAGCAATTCAATACTAACAAAAGGGAGTGTTCTAGGCGAACTTCGTGTTGCCGGCACAAGAGTGCAGCAGCGATCGAAGGGGTACGAATTGGGTCACTGGCTGCATAGAACTCCAATATGAAGCTCATTTTGAATTCCTTGACGTTGCTTAGCATTCGCCATTAGGACCCGTTTTAGTCATGCTGCACTCTGGTGACAAGGTTTGACAGTTACACGCCCATTATGACCTATGTCATACCCTGATCTGTCTATTGAAACTGCTGTTTTAATGATGTAACTATATCCCCAGAGTAAACCAAACAAGGCTCCAAAGGATGCACCGCAGTTATAACACTTGCACCATCATTCAAAGATTCCGGGGTCTAAACATGAATATATTTATTGTGGTTGCCTTTAAACGTGAAGCATGTAACTAAGGCCAGGACACTTATATCTTTAAATATATGTTAATAGCATTACCGTCGCGGCTTCGCCCGTGAATATTCTAGTTGTAAAGAGTAGGTCTACACTTAGCAAAATCTCAATCATGAATGCTATGACTGATTTATCCTTGGTATGAATAATCAGACTTTATCTACTCAGCTACTGGTGCAGTGGTTAGGGGTTTGTCATTCCTTCATAGGTATATCAGAGCGAAGTTAGTTTTCTGGGAATATAATAGACACTGTTAATTTAAGGGCCTTTAAATGTGGTTTTCGGAGACCCTTTATAGTCGGGTGAAAAAGACTTTCGTACCACACTCACATGTGAAAATTGAGTGAAAAAATTCTAGAGTGCCCCTTCACCCCTTAAGCGCATTATACTGATTGATGAATTTTACAGCTTAATTTGGTTCAGTGATAACCTTATAACCGTCTGGAAACTTTCACAGTAATGTAATAATTGGAATTGCATTGCGTCTTACAGAAATAGATGGACCTGTGAGATTCTGTTACCATGGTTACCGTGTTGCATTCTTTCATTATTTCATTGTAAATATACACGTTTTAAGGTATTTATTTAATTGTGAGGCATTTAAAGAGGTGGGTGAGTGCGTTTCGCTTACGCATTGGGTTATGTTGAACCTGTAGTTACCCCATATGTGTAGGTTGGTGTAAATGGGTCCTTATTTTCGGTACAAAACTGGAATGGGACCTTGGCACAATAATACAGGGAGGGATTTAACTAAATATTTTCTTTTCTTTTACTGTCAACTTGAGCTCTATGCACTGCGTGTTAACAACCTCTCTCATTTCAGTGTCTGCGTCTTGTTCGTATGCGGACTTTGACATCTTGCCAGTATCTCTTGAGCCCATCTATCAGCTTGTTCTTCCGCTCCTCTGTCAAAGGGACTGTTCGTCTTCTGGGTTCTGCCTCCACCATAAAACCCTGATGGTTTTTCACCGTCCTTCTGTAACTATTCCTGTCTTTGATTTTATCCTCCGTAATGCCCACCTGTCTCTTATCTTTCTCACACTCTTGGTCTCTTACCTTTCTCACACTCTTGGAACCATTTCAACTTGGAGATCTTCGGTTTAAGAAAATTCCAGACTTTCTTTGTGAGCCGGTCTTTATTCTTACGGAAGATGTGCCCATAACACAGCAATCTTCGTTTTCTAAATGTTGTTGTTATCGGTTCCAACTTGCTGTGTACTTCTTTATTTGATATCAGTCAAACCTTTCCGTCAACCCATCTGTTGCCCGAGATCTTCCGTAGTAGTCTACGTTCTCTTTTAAGTAGCTGATTGACTTGTCCTGTCCGATTCATACACAGGGTCCCCGAAGCATATAAACCTTCTGTTTTGACAACAGTGCTGTAGTGCCTTATTTTGGCTCCTATAGGCCTACTCAGTATCTTCTTATTGTAGATGTTTTTAGTCAGTTGGAACGCTCGCTCTAGTTTCAGGATGCGGATATTGGTCGCTTCTTGTTCTAGCCCATTCTCTTGGATTACTTCAACCAGGTATGTAAACTTCTTGACTCTTCGAATCTTTCCATGGTCTGTGAACATGGTCAAGATTCTACTGAATATCTTTGTAAATATATTAAATACTAGCTGAACCCGGCATGCGTTGCAACGCCAATCAAAGAAAATGTTGGCGTTGTAATTTTCTTTCTTGAAGTGCTTTTGGATACACAATTCCCTTTTTTAAATTTCCGCTAACTGCCTCCAAACTATTGTAAAATTGATTAAATAATTTAGAAACATTCGTGGGAACGTCCACAACAACTCCCCAAAATTTCATTGCAATCGGATGAATGCATATGAATACATACGGAATTGCATTTATACGATTCGTGTGTTGTCACTCATTTGTTGAATCAACTCGTTCGCGACCAACTGTGTAATGGATTTAGTAAGTTCGAAACCTACACGTAAGTGCACACAACACCTCATCAATGTTTCATCACAATCGATGAATGGTATATGAACGAATACAGGATTTTGTTGAAACGCTTCAAGCGTCGTCACTCATTTGTTGAATCTACTCGTGCACTAAGTATTGAAAAATGGATTTACTAAGTCGAAACCCTTTCCTGGTGTGTACACAATAACTCATCAAAGTTCCATCGCAATCGGATCAATGGCATATGAACTTGACGGGATTTTGTTTAAACAATTCGCATGCCGTCACTCATTTGTTGAATCTACTCGTACACTACCTATCGTAAATTGGATTTACTAAGCCTCAAACCTTTCCTGGAGTGTACTCACCGATCCACCAAAGTTTCATCGCAGTCGGATGAAAGGTATATGAACGCATACGGGACTTTGTTGAAACGATTCGCGTGCTGTCCTCATTTGTTGAATCTACTCGTGCGCTGCCTATTGTAAAATGCATGTACTAAGCCAGAAACCTTCCCTGGAGTGTACACAACAATTCTTCAAAGTTTCATCGAAATCGGATGTATGTTATATGAACGCATACGGGACTTGGATGAAACGATTCACGTGCCGCCGACCATTAGATGAATCTACTCGTGCGCTACCTATTGTAAAATGCATGTACTAAGCCAGAAACCTTCCCTGGAGTGTACACAACATCTCACCCAAGTTTCATTGCTATCGGACGAATGGTATATGAACGCATACGGGCCTTTGTTGAAACGCTTCGCACGTCGTCGCTCATTTGTTGAATCTACTCATGCTCTACCAATATTGTAAAATTGATTTACTAAGTTGAAGACCTTCCCTGGCGTGTACACAACACAAATCAAAGTTTCATCGCAATCGGATGAATGACATATAAATGCATACGGGATTTTGATAAAACGATTTACGTGCCGTCAATCATTTGTTGAATCTACTGATGCGCTACCTATTATAAAACAGATTTACTAAGCCTGAAACCTTCCCTGGAGTGTACTCAACGATTCACCAAAGTTTCATCGCAATCGGATGAATGATATATGAACGTACGTGGGAATTTTTTGAAACGAATCTCACGCAATTTTGTTGAAGCTACTCGTGCGCTATCTATTGTAAATTGGGTTTACTATGCCTATAACGTTCCCGGGAGTGTGCACAACAACTCATCAAAGTTTCATCGCAATCGATGAATGGTAAATGAACGCATACAGGATTTTGTTGAAAGGCTTCACGCGTCGTCACTCATTTGTTGCATCTACTTCTGCGCAAAATATTTAAAAATGGAGTTGCCAAGTTGAAAACGTTCCCTGGCGTGTACACAATAACTCATCAAACTTTCATCGCAAGCTGATGAATGGCATATGAACACATACGGGACTTTGTTGAAACGATTCGCGTGTTGTCGCTCACAAGATGAATCCACACATGCGTTACCTACTTTAAAATGCATGCACTAAGCCAGAAACATTCCCTGGAGTGTACACAACAACCCACTCACGTTTCATCGCTATCGGACGAATGGCATATGAACGTATACGGGACGTTGTTGAAACGCTTCGCGCGTCGTTACTCATTTGTTGAATCTACTCGTGCGCTACCTATAGTAAAATGGATTTACCAAGCCTGAAATCTTCCCTGGAGTGTACATAATATCTCATCCATGTTTCATCGCTATCGGACGAATGGTACATGAACGCTTAGTTTTTTGAAACGCTTTGCACGTCGTCGCTCATTTGATGAATCTACTCATGCGCTATCTATTGCAAAACGGATTTACAAAGCCTGAGACCTTCCCTGGAGTGTACATAATAGCTCATCCAAGTTTCATCGGTATCGGACGAATGGTATATGAAGGCATATGGGACTTTCTTGAAACACTTCGCGCGTCGTCGCTTATTTGTTGTATCAACTCGTGCCCTACCTATCGTAAAGTGGATTTACTAAGCCAGAAACCTTCCGTGAAGTGTACACAACATCTCACCCAAGTTTCATTGCCATCGGACGAATGGTATATGAACGCATACGGGACTTTGTTGAAACGCTTCGCACGTCGTCGCTCATTTGTTGAATCTACTCGTCCGCTACCTATTGCAAAATGGATTCACTGAGCTAGAAACCTTCCCTGGAGTGTACACAACATCTCACCCAAGTTTCATCGCTATTGGACGAATGGTATATGAACGCATACGGGACGTTGTTGAAACGCTTCGCGCGTTGCCGCTCATTTGTTGAATCTACTCGTGCGCTACCTATTGTGAATTGGATTTTCTAATCCAGAAACTTTCCCTGAAGTGTTCACAACATATCACCCAAGTTTCATCGCAATGGGATGAATGATATATGAATGCATGTGGGCTTTGTTGAAACGAATCGCACGCCTTTTTGTTGAAGCTACTCACGCGCCATCTATTGCAAATTTGATTTACTACGCCTATAAATTTCTCGGGAGTGTGCACTACAAGTCACCAAAATTTGATCGCATTCGGATAATTGTATATGAACCCATCGCCATCGCTCATTTGTTTAATCTACTCGCGCGCTATCTATTGTGAAGTGGATTAACTATGCCTATAAACCTCCCGGAAGAGTGTACAACAACTCACCAAAATTTGATCACATTCGGATGAATGGTTTATGAACACATAAAATACGAACAGACAGACATTCCTTTTTATAAATATAACAAGCTGACCCGGCAAACGTTGTCCTGCCAATCAAAGAAAGTGTCGTAACTTTGTTTCATGAAGTGCTTTTGGATAGACAATATTTTTTTCAATTTCTGTTAACTGCCTCTAAACTATCGTGAATTGAATTAACTAATCTAGAAACATTTGTGGGAGCGTGCACAACAACTCTCCAAAGTTTCATCGCAATCGGATAAATGGCACATAACGCATACGGGATTTTGTTTAAATGATTCGTGCGCTGTCACTTATTTGTTGAATCCACTCCTGCTCTACCAACTGTGAAATGGATTTACTAAGTTAGAAAGCTTCACGTAAGTGTACATAACAACTCATCAAAGTCTCATCGCAATCGATGAATAGTATACGAACGCATACAGGATTTTGTTGGAACACTTCGCGCGTCGTCACTCATATGTTACATCTACTCGTGTGCTACCAATATTCTAAAATGGATTTACCAAGTTGAACACCTTCCCTGGCGTGTACACAACAACTCTTCAAAGTTTCATCGGAATCGGATGAATGACATATGAACGCATAAGGGATTTTCTTTAAACGATTCGCTTGCCGTCACTCATTTTTTGAATCTACGCATGCGCTACCTATTGTAAAATAGATTTACTAAGCCTGAAACCTTCTCTGGAGTGTACTCAATGATTCACCAAGGTTTCATCGCAATCTGATGAATGATATATGACCGCATACGGGACATTCTGGAAACGATTCGCGCGCCGTCGCTCATTTGTTGAATCTACTCGAGCGCTACTTATTAAAAACTGGATTTACTAAGACAGAAACCTTTCCTGGACTGTACACAACAATTCACCAAAGTTTCATCGCAATCGGATAAATGGTAGGCCTATATGGAGGCATACGGTACTTTGTAAAATATATTCACGTGCCGTCACTCATTTGTTGAATCTACTCGTGCGATGCCTATTGTAAAATGGATTTATTAAGCCAGAAACCTTCCGTAGGGTGTACACAACATCTCACCCAAGTTTCATCGTAATCGGACGAATGGTATTTGAACGCATACGGGACCTTATTGAAACGCTTCGTGCGTCGTCGCTCATTTGTTGAATCTACTCGTGCGCAACTTCCTGTGAACAGGATTTACTAAGTTAGAAACCCTCACGTAAGTGTACACAACATCTCACCCAAGTTTCATTGCAATCGGATGAATGGTACATGAACGCATACGGGACTTTGTTTAAACGTTCGCGCGTCGTCGCTCATTTGTTGAATCTACTCGTGCGCTATCAATTGTAAAATCGATTTACTAATCCGGAAGCCTCCCCTGGAGGGTACACAAAATCTCACCCAAGTTTCATCGCTATCGGACGAATGGTATTTGAACGCATACGGGACTTTGTTGAAACGCTTCGCACGTCGTTACTCATTTGTTGAATCTACTCGAGCGCAACCTCCTGTGAAATGAATTACTAAGTTAGAAGCCTTCACTTAAGTGTACACAACAACTCATCAAAGTTTCATCTCCAACAATGAAAGGAATATAAAGTTATACGGGACTTTGTTGAAATGCTTCGGGCATCGCCACTCATTTGTTGAATCTAGTCGTGCGCTACCTATTGTGAAATTTATTTACTAAGCCAGAAGCCTTCCCTGGAGTGTACACAACATCTCACCCAAGTTTCATCGCTATCGGACGAATGGTATTTGAACGCATACGGGACCTTATTGAAACGCTTCGCGCGTCGTTGCTCATTTCTTGAATAAATTCGTGCGCTATCTATTGTAAAATGGACTTACTAAGCCAAACACCTTCCCTGGAGCTTACTCAACATATCACCCAAGTTTCATTGCAATCGGATGAATGGTACATGAACGCATACGGGACTTTGTTTAAACGTTCGCGCGTCGTCGCCCATTTGATGAATCTACTCGTGCGCTACCTATTGTAAAATTGATTTACTTATCCAGAAGCCTCCCCTGGAGGGTACACAACATCTCACCCAAGTTTCATCGCTATCGGACGAATGGTATTTGAACGCTACGGGACTTTGTTGAAACGCTTCGCACGTCGTCGCTCATTTGTTGAATCTACTCGTGCGCAACCTCCTGTGAAATTGATTACTAAGTTAGAAGCCTTCACTTAAGTGTACACAACAACTCATCAAAGTTTCCTCTCCATTGATGAATGGAATATAAACTTATCCGGGATTTTGTTGAAATGCTTCGCGCATCGTCACTCATTTGTTGAATCTAGTCGTGCGCTACCTATTGTGAAATTTATTTACTAAGCTAGAAGCCTTCCCTGGAGTGTACACAACATCTCACCCTAGTTTCATCGCTATCGGACGAATGGTATTTGAACACATACGGGACCTTTTTCAAACGCATCGCGCGTCGTTGCTTATTTCTTGAATCTATTCATGCGCTATCTATTGTAAAATGGACTTACTAAGCCAAACACCTTCCCTGGAGCTTACTCAACATATCACCCAAGTTTCATCGCAATCGGATGAATGGTATATGAACGCTTACGGGACTTGGAAACGCTCTAACGCTCTAACGTGCAGAATACAGTAGAATTCGACATCACTGCCACCTTTGGTATAAAACACAACTTTCCGCCACGGGTGGAGTGTATGCAATGGCGGTAGTTCCACAGGTTGCGACCAGGTGGCTCTCACGTGCAGAGAAAAACCGTCCAAAGACATCAGCTTTAGTCAAGGCCAAGGCTAATGGTTTCCATGACGACTGTTTTGACTGTATATTGAGGTTCTAAAATTGTGTGTAAATTGTGGTTCTAAAATTGTGTTCATTGCACCTACCGGGTCAGATTGTGAATCTAAACCATACATGGACCCACCCTAATATACATACCAAATTCCATCAAAATCGGTTCAGTCGTTTAGGAGGAGTTCAGTCACATACACACGTGTCGAAGAATCATATATATAAAGATATAAAAGATAAGATATAAGATTAGCTAACGGATTAATCAGGATCTGAATTTGTTCGATTTAAAAAAGATGAATGCTAAAACTTTATTAACGCTACTGCGCCCGCACTAACAACGAAATACAGTATGTTTACCCGGGAACAATACGTTGGAAATCGACCACATACCACTCGGTACACAGCAACTGTTCTGCAGGAGTCCGGTTGGGAGTGGTTTGATCAAACACCGTACAGTCCGGATTTTGCTCCAAGCGATTTCCATCCTCTCTTGTACGTCAAGAAATTCCAAGTGACTTGCAGTCGGTCAACTCAAAATTATTCCAATTACCGGATTGTATGTAAATAAAACCTGAAATAAATGACATATGATTGAGATATACCTCCCTATATTATTCTGCTTAGGTCCCATTCCAGTTTTGAACCGAAACTGAGGTCCCATTAACACCAACCTACACATATGGGGTACCTACAGGTTCAGCATAACCCAATGCGTAAGCGAAACGCACTCACTTACTCTTTAAATGCTTCACAATTAAATAAATACCTTAAAACATGTATATTTACAATGAAAAATGAAAGAATGCAACACGGTAACCATGGTAACGGAATCTCACAGGTCCATCCATTTCTGTAAGACGCAATGCAATTCCAATTATTACAATACTGTGAAAGTTTCCAGACGGTTATAAGGTTACCACTGAACCAAATTAAGCTGTAAAATTCATCAATACATACAGTATAATGCGCTTAAGGGGGTCAAGGGCCAACTAGAATGTTTTCACGCAATTTTCACGTGTGAGTGTGGTACGAAAGGTATTTTTCACTCGACTATAGAGGGTCTCCGAAAACCACATTTAAAGGCCCTTAAATTAACAGTGTCTGTGATATTCCCAGAAAACTAGCTTCGCTCTAACCACTGCACCAGTAGGTGAATTGATAAAGTCTGATTATTCATATCAAGGATAAATCAGTCATAGCATTCATGATTGAGATATTGATAAGTGTACTCTTTACAACTAGAATATTCGCGGGCGAAACCGCGACCGGTGATGCTAGTAATGTATATTTTTATGCACTATTGAAATAGTACATTATGCAACGAGCCTATAATGGCAATAATTAGGACAAGAGTATGTTTATAAAACGGGCGAACGAGTGTCTTAATTACCATTACAGGCGAGTTGTTTTTGTTTATGTTCGACGATAAATAAAACTATTTAATATTCGAACATAAATATTCATAAATATATGTCTAGATTTCGCCAGTTCTATGTACTGAACAGAGCGCATGGGACGCAGAGAATACCTTGGCCTCCTGGAATACCCCACTATGACACTAGCCTCACCTAATTGGTCACACAACTGTTTCTTGAGCTCTGATCGGTGGGAGAAACTGTTTCATAATGAACAAGTAGTTCCGTGCAGAACTAAATAGCCTATTTTCATATTTCCTACTAATATTAATTGCCTCTATCAACATACAAATTGTCAGTTTGATTGCTGTGATAGATTCGTACGTAATGAGAACCGTCTAAATATTTTGGATGGTCACCATGTTGGATTTTTATATTATAGGCCATAGATTTATGTGCTATTACATGAAGATTATTGTGTATGTGTTTTATTCAAACTTCAACCGCATGATTAGGACACAAGAAATAAAAAAGGGATTTTAAAAATTCGCTCAGCCGCCATCTTGTGGTTATAAAAATAATATAAATGAATTAGATGCCAGTCGATTAAAATTTGTATAAGCATATACCGTATCAAGTTTCACTGCGCACGGATGGTTAAAACGCAAGAAACTTCCATTTGAATATTAAAATTTCGCGTCGCCGCCATGTTTGATTTGTGCTCGCCAGGTTATTGAACGTTCCATAGGTGAACTTATGCTTATAGCCTCTATACACATGCAAAATTTCAGTTTGATTGCTGTAGTAGATTAATAGATATTGAGAACCGTCTAAATATTTCGGATGGTCGCCCTGTTGGATTTTAAGATATGTAGACCATACAGTTATGTACTATTAGATGATGATTATTGTGAACGTTCATTATGCAATTGTTGATTTCGATCGCATGATTAGAACACAAGAAATAAAAACTTAATATTCGAAATTCGCATAGCCGCCATCTTGAGATTACGTAAACAATTGAAATAAATTAGATACCAGTGCTTAACAATGTGTATAAACATTTGCTGTACGAAGTTTCATTGCGTTTAGATCATTAAATCGCGAGAAAAGTCTATTTAATACTTTCAACTTTGCTAGGCCGCCATGTTCGTTTTGTAGTTAACCGGTTTTTGAAAGTCTCATAGATGAACTTCCAGTAGTGCCATTTACCTCCGTACAAACTTTCATGGTGATACCGGTAATAGGTTCAGGGATGTAGGATACCGGTGAAATATTTCGCACAGCCGCCATATTGACGTTATGTAAACAATTGAACGAAGTTAGATGTTGGTGCATTACAATGTTCATAAGCATATACTGTACCAAGTTTCATTGCGTTTGGTTGGTTAAATCACGAGAAACGTCTATTTAAAAGTCGCAAATTCGCTTGGCCGCCATGTTGGTGTTGTAGTTACCAGTTTTTCAAAATTCACATAGGTGAACTTCTAGTAGTTCCCTTTATCACCGTAAAATATTCCAGGGTGATATCGGGAATAGTTTCGGAGATATTGATTGCTGGTGAAATATTTCGCACAGCCGCCATGCTGGGTTGGTGAGACGTAACAAAATTTGCAGTACATGGTCGGGGTCGTCCGGAATAGTGCTGTGAACTTACCGAGTTTCATTGAAATCGCTCCAGGCGTTTAGAATTTATTAGGGAAGGGGCACACACACAAAAATCCTCACACACACATACACACACACGCACACACAGACAGACACACGGACAAAAGGTGATCTCATAAGCCTATTTTTCATAAATGAAAATAGGCTATAAATAGTGTTATAATGACCCTCATTATGATATAGTTTTCTGACATATAATATTTACATTTCGACATCGTCCAACATTAGAGGACAAAACAACTGCGAAACAGTGGCTGAGGCGGCGAGTCCGTAACAATATCTCAATCACATGTACTGTAATTTATTTCAGGGTACTTTAAGTCTATGTTCATTTATGAAAAAAAAGTCCTCTCGGCACGCCGGAAGGCGGAGGTAGATTTCACCGGACAAACTTGGAGATAGGCGAAAATAGGCAGAATATGCAGGTTTTCGTAGAAGGATCAGACCTCATTTATCGCGTGAAAGTATTTTATAATTGGAGATTAATTAACTTTGTTTTTCTTCATTTTAAACATATTTTAAACATTTTATTGTCTTACGGGGACGGTAACCTTCTTGTCATTTGGAGTCCATTATTAGCCTATTTACAATTTTGAAAAAATAGGCTTATGAGATCACCTTTTGTCCGTGTGTGTGAGTGTGTGTTAGGTGTGTGTGTGTGTGTGTGTCCCCTAATTAAATCTAAACGGCTGGAGCGATTTCAGTGAAACACAGTAAGTTCATAGCACTATTCCCGGAGACGTCGACCGTGCCCATCGAATTTTGTTACGTCTCACCAATCCAACATGGCGGCTGTGCGAAATATTTCACTAGCATTCAGTATCTCCGAAACTATAACGGATATCGCCCTGAAATTGTGTACGGTGATAAAGGGTACTACTAGAAGTTCACCTATGAAACTTTCAAAAACCTGGTTATTACATAACCTACATGGCGGCCAAGCGAAGTGGAGACTTTTAAATAGACTTTTCTCGCGATTTAAATATCCAAACGTAATGAAACTTGGTACAGCAAATATTTATACACATTGCAATGCACTGGAGTCTAATTTAGTTCAATTGTTTACATAACCTCAAAATGGCGGCTGTGCGAAATATTTCACTGACATTCTATATCCCCGAAACTATTACAGATATCACCCTGCAATTTTGTACGGTGATAAAGGGTACAGATACAAGTTTACCTATGTATAATTCATAAACCTGTAAAGTACAAAACGAACATGGCGACCAAGCGAATTTGAAATATTTTAATAGACTTTTCTCGTGAGTTAACTCTCTGAGCGCAGTGAAATGTGGTACAGTAAATGATTTTGCAGATTGTAATGTACTGCCATCTAATTTAATTCAATTGTTTACATAACCTCAAGATGGCGGCTGTGCGAAATTTTAAAATTAAGTTTTTATTTCTTGTGTCGTAATCATGCGATCGATTGAAAGTTTGAATAATGAACCTAGGCAATAAGTGACCTTGAATGGTACATAACTCTATGGCCTATACATATAACAATCCTAAATGGCAAGCTTCCGTAATATTTAGACGGTTCTCAATATATATGAATCTTTTACAGCAACCAAACTGAAATTTTTATGTTCATAGAGACTATGAACATATGTTCACCTATAGGACTTTCAGTAACCTGGTGAGCACGAATCCAACATGGCGGCTACGCGAAGTATAAATATTTAAATGGACGTTTCTCGCGAATTAACTATCCGAGTGCCGTGAAACGTTGCACGTTTTAAATGCTTACACAAATGTTGATCCACTGGCATCTAATTTATTTCAATTGTTTGCATAATCACAAGATGGCTGCTGTGCGTAATTTTAAAATCTCGTTTTTACTTCTTGTGTTCTAATCATGCGATTGAAGTTTGAATACCACACTTACACAATAATCTTAATATAATAGTACAAAAATAAAAATCCAACCTGGCGCCCATCTGAAATATTTAGACGGTTCTCAATATCTACGAATCTGATACAGCAATTTAACTGAAATTTTGTATGTTGATAGAGGCAATATGAAAATATATATGAAAATAGGCTGTACAGTTCTTCACGGAACTACTTGTTATACTTGTCGTCACACTGTCCTTATGCAAGGTTTCGACACTGATGTGTAACTGTGTAACGGTCTGTTACTTCTTCACGCAAAATTATATCTCCCGCAGAGATGTTGGTTGGTTCTTCAGTTTAGGGGCTGCGACAACGCGGTCATATAACCCCGTGTACTTTGGGTGAGTGTAGAATCTGTCTGATAAACGGTGAGAATTGTGATGGCTGTATTAGTCTGTAATTCAGGTAAGGAATGCAGACTGTCAATTTCAAGCAGTAGTTCCTAATGTTGCTACCAGATACTAACGTCAACGCCACCCAGCTGTGAACTTGGCTACTAGATGCCACCTCAATCAGCAACTCGCAACGAACGTTGGAACTTCCCCTCCAAAGGAAAGCTTACTGAGGGATTTTTAGTGCTCTTAGAAAATCCGACGACTTTGGCCGGCTTTGAACCCGCGACCTTGGGCATAGAAGTTCAGCATGCTACCAGTTACGTCACCGAAGCCGCTTCACACTTAGTCAGATGGAAATCTGAATCTGATCTCGCGCAAGTGCGTTGTCATGGCAACGTCTGATGGCTCATCCCTCATCAATTTAGTAGTGTTGCCATGTCAACCACTGATAGCTCTTGGCATTTTCTTATAATTCCGAAATCATTTTTCTCATCCCTTGGCGCAATGGTGGCTCATACCAAAAATTCTTTCAGACAAACGTTTTAGGTAATTATTAGGGGAATATTGTCCATTTTGTACGGTTTTGATATTGTGCCTATTAACAGAGATATGATTAATGTTTCCCGAAAAAAACACTTTTTCCCACCCCTTTGGTCAATGGTTGGTGCTATCAAAAAAACGTTTCAAACACTAAATTTCTGAGCTTTATCCGACACATAGTATGAACTTTGAACGGATTCGATATTTCACATATTAAGAGAGTTATAGCAATATTTCATTTTTTCGAAAAAAAAATCCCCCATTTTCATCCCCTTCGACCGATTTAGCCCAGTAACGAACTCGTCCGAGATTTTATGGGTATACATATTCGGTAAAAAATTCAAAGTGATTGGTGCAAAATTACGGCAGTTATCGTGTCCACAAGAAACTGATATACATATATATACATATATTACATATATTATATATAAACTTTTGAACTGACGGTGGTTTTGGGGTCTGGGGGATGTGAAACGCGAAGATATGTCGAAATTTTCCGGAAATCGAAAAAATGGTACCCATTGCAATAGTTAGCTTTCTAATGAAATCTACCTAAAATACTGCCGTCAACGACACCTAGCTGTGAACTTGGCTACTAGATGCCACCTCAATCAGCAACTCGCAACGAACGTTGGAACTTCCCCTCCGAAGGAAAGCAAACTCAGGTTATTTAGCGCTCTTAGTAAATCCGACGACTTCAGCCGGGTTTGAACCCGCGACCTTGGGCATAGAAGTTCAGCATGCTACCAGTTCCCATACCGAAGTCGCTTCCCACTGACATATGAAAACTGAATGTGATCTCGTGCAGTGGCGTTGTCATAGCAACTGCTGATGGTCATCCCTTATCAATTAAAAGTAAAGTTGTCATGGCAACCTCTCTTGGCACTTGGCATTTTCTTATAATTTAAATCATTTTGTTCACCCCGTGGCGTAATGGTGGGTCATATCAAAAATTCTTTCAGACAAAAGTTTTAGGTAATTATTGGAGGAATATTGTCCATTTTGTGCGGTTTTGATATTGTGCCTATTAACAGAGATATGATTAATGTTTCCCGAAAAACCCACTTTTTCCCACCCCTTTGGTCAATGGTTGGTGCTATCAAAAAACTTATTTGACATACATTTTTGGCACTTATCCGACACATATTATGAACTTTAAAGGGATTCGATATTTCATGTATTAAGAGAGTTATAGCGATATTTCACTTTTTCGAAAAAAGCCCCCCATTTTTACCCCCTTTGACCGATTGTGCCCATTAACGAACTCGACCGAGATTTTATAGGGATACATATTATGTAAAAAATTCAAAGTGATTGGTGCAAAATTACGGCAGTTATCGTGTCCACAAGAAACTGATATATATATATATATAGATAGATAGATAGATAGATACATATATACATAAATTATATATAAACTTTTGAACTGACGGTGGTTTTGGGGTCTGGGGGATGTGAAACGCGAAGATATGTCGAAATTTTCCGGAAGTCGAAACATGGGACCCATTGCAATAGTTAGCTTTCTAAAGAAATCTACCTAAAATAGGCTTATGAGTTCACCTTTTGTCCGTGTGTGTATGTGTGTGTCTCCCCTAATAAACAACATTGAGTTGCTTGCCTGAGATGAGTTAGAACTGTGTATTTTTACTTGCTCCAGCCTTTTCCACTATTCGTTCACCTTTATAATGATTTTAATGGCAATCAATCCTCCTTCATTACCTCATTGGTTAATTGAATGTATACCTATCCACGTGCTCTGTTGTAAATAAGCGTTGGTCATTGTAATGGAATCCAGACATTTTCATAACAATGCCTCCAAATGCGCAGGCAGACTGGCGTATGAACACCCAGTGAAAATTGCGGTAATTAGGTGGATTGTTCTCGTGTACAAACAAGCGCGAAGCTTGCAAATCAGCCCACGGCTGTGCAATCTACCGATTCTTGACGCTAAAATACAGTATATGCACATTAAATACCAGTCGACATTTCATTGCTACTGTCATTACAGCACATTTATAAATCAACCCAAATATGTAATGATCCCAGTAATGCTGTACTTAGTGTCGATTCTCTTCGATGCGATACGCTCGCCGGACACAAAATACGAAATACAGGGTCCTCGAAAAATAATGCCAACATTTCAAAAAAATATAGCACCGAAACCCTTTATGTTAAACGTATAATATAATAATACCGTATGGCCTCGGGTGCCTGGTGAAAGCTTTGTAATTTGACAGCCAGAGGGTAGCTTGCATGTCGAATTTCGTTGTTCCTCGAATCACTATGAAAGTCAAGAAGGTTAGATAATATATATCTAAGCTCCTTGAACATTATAGCGCTTTCTAGTAGAGAAATGAGGAACTTTGTGTTGGCGGAAACTCCCAAGATTAATTTTGCCATTATGAACTCGGCCTACTGAATTCAAATGGGTTCTTTGACATGCCAACATCGTATGACATGCGTATCGTATTTTTGCCGCCTTTCAAAAATCACTTATCACGGCCAGAGGCGAACCTGCAATCTTGGATTTAGTAGACCGACACGCTCTCCACTCACCCACCAAGGCAAGCTTATGTTAAACGTGTAATTCTTTCACTGAACTCCAGCTGGTTAAAGTAAGTTTTGTTTTTTGGAGGGGACGTGACCTAGCTATGCGCACACTAGATGCGCAGTAGCCAACGTCGGCCGGGGGCGCGTGCACCAATGACTGCACCGCCCGACAAACTGCACCTGATTACAAAGCTGTAATTCGATGGTTTAATCAGTTTAAGGAAACAAGGACTGTAGAGAAAAAAATCTAGGCCTTGCCGACCACCAACATCAGCATTGAACGCACGCTTTCGCAATGGCTGGATTGGTACGTGCAATCATTTCAGGAGTAACTGTCAAGATGGCGGCAGAAATTCGCTCCCGCAGGTGCCCCAAATCCCAAATATTTTCTTCATACACAATGTTTTTAATGTACCCCCAGAAAAAAATCCAAAAGGGTGAGGTCGGGACCTCATTGGCGCGCGCGCCCCCGGCCGACCTTGGCTACTGCGCATCTAGTGTGCGCATAGCAAGGTCACGTCCCCTCCAAAACAAAACTTACTTTAACCAGCTGACGTTCAGTGGAAGAATTATTCGTTTAACATGAAGGGTTTCGGTGCTATAATTTTTTGAAATGTTGGCATTATTTTTCGACGACCCTGCACTAGCACTACTCACTCCCTGAAGATCGTGAAACACTACTGGTATGGGCAACATGTTTTCTTTTATTAAAGACTAGCAACCCGTCCCGGCTTTGCCTGGGAACAGTCATGACTGCATTACGTGATATGCGTTTTTTTATCGATGTCAATGAACTACGACCTATATCCATTTTACGTCTCGGCATGATGGTTAAAATCACCGTCTGGACTATTAATTATATTATCATGGAGATGTTGTGCAACGAATTCTTGTCAGACGTAATTTAAGACTGGTGAGGTGCATGAAACACAAATCCCCCATCCATCCAATCTTAACTTGACTGTGTATTTTGCGGAACGAAACGTTCAAAGGCGAAATGAAGAAAAGCCGAGTTGCACTTCCAGAGAAACTCCAAACACAACCTCTCTTCTCTGAAGTCTTAACTCAACACGACTCGACAGTTTGCTGCTGGCTGAATCTGAGGTAATAGACTCGCCCGCTAGCTAGGCTGTAACTGGGGTGATAGGCTTGCCCCTAGATAGCTCGTAAACTGTCGCCTCAGTAATTGAATGGAGATTGTTGGAAGAAATGAAAACGTAAAAACTCTTATAGTGGGCGATGTATTGAAGATAGAGATACAGTATGCTCTCGTGGACCTTTTTGTAGAACTATTTATGCTGAACAATTTTTACACACAGATCATACTGATATTTTTAACGGTTTGCCCATCGTAAGCTTAAATAGCGCACGGACGCCAGGTATTTTTTTCGACTTTTTCACTGAGCTCGTTACTTCTCGGCTTCCTTTGATCATAAATAAATAATTTCCACAGAAACCTTCCTCGAGGCATCCTTTACAGAATGGTAAAAACCGCATCAAAATCCATCCAGTGGTTCTCGAGATTACCCGTGACATCCAAGAATCGGGGACTTTGATTTATACTAACAAAGGAATTATCAGGTAAGACAGGTCGAAACCTACCTTGTAACTTTGTGGACGCAATCGCTGTACTATAAGAGGACAACGTGCGGAAAATCAGCTGCCAGATTGAACTGCAAGGCTCCGAAATAGTACCTGACATCCTGGTACGCAGGCATGACGGCTGGAGGAGCTGGACATCCCTGTGTCACTCGGAGTAGTAGCCAGGCGGGGTGTACATTGAACCCGCTGAGCTAAGGTTCATGTGATATTTTTCATGACACCACATTTATGATGGGATGTACTACCTTTGAAAACACCCAGAAAGCTACGAGAAGCTGAGAGCGTATACTATTCTCTTTGAAGTAGCGGAGAATCGCACTTTTGACTTTGGTGAAGTCTGCCAATTATTTATCTGAGGTCTTATTAATCAATTTTATCTTTCTACGAGACTCAGACTATTCCATTTCGTCATTCTGTATTATTGAAACATTTTGGAGAATGTTTTTTCACTTTAAGGTCAGGTAATATCATTGCAGATACGCAAATAGGAATGTAAGTAGTCGCTCAACGACTTAGTTTTGACGACTTGCTTCCACGAGGAACGCAGTTCCTGGCACTACGTCTGGAGAATCCGCCCTGTGTAGGCGTGTAATTATATCCGTCGCATTAGACGTGGCAAACAGTCCGCTTTTCAACGAGGAATCATTATCGGGTGCCATCGAGCACAATTGAACTTTGAATCACCGTTGTTGATGTGCAGTGATCAACACAAATTGTAGCCTTTGGCAAGTATTGTGAAATTTACGACATTACTGTAGCACCACATTTTTACACCCACGTGTTTGTGGAGGGCCGAGAGCCTGGTGCAAAATATACAAGTAAATGTGATATTATTACTTTGAACAAGTGTTATAATAAAAGTACATTATATAGAAATTGCTACGGTGAATTTATCCGTAATAAAACGACGCCCATTTCACGGATGCCACGTGATAGAAAAAGTAGCGTCTGTACACGTGTGGAACCGCAGAACAGTGCATGGCCATTTATCATTTACATCTGAAATGTGTGGATGCTGTGTTACCAGTTATATTTAAAGCCTGTGATATCTACGAGGAATAGTGTAATTTTCAAGTGAAAATAATGAACTACTACAAGTCTTATTCTACCGCCCACGTGGTCAACTTTTTCAACACCAGGTTCGAGGCCGAGACCATGGGCTAATACCATTATGGTATGAGGGAGATGTCTCGGATGGGACCAGCTTGATTATGGAACTTCTAGAACATCGAACGAGAAGGACGGAACCGAGGATGCCTTTCCTAGGCATGTCCAGTCCATTCACGAGGTCAACTATAGGGACAGACCGAACCCTGGTCTTTGGGAGAACCAAGATGGAAGTTCTGATGAGGACGATGCCAATCCTGAAAGCCAGAGGTGCTTTTGTTCAACCCTTGTCGTTAGACAGAGAGCTACGTGTGGGCTCCTTCATATCGTGAGTTTGTACACCCTTCCTTGTTCTAGTTTCTGGTGGTATAGTTAGATTAGTGTAGTTTGTGAACCAACCGAACTTAGTGACAGCCATTTCATAGGTAGGGAATGTAATTAGTCTAATTAGATGTCATTTATTTGCAGTGATTGTGAGTCACCCTTGGGTCTGACATTTTGGTCAACCCTGGTGCAGCTTGATGGACGTCGTAGGACGCCAATTTTCTGTCTACTGCTAAACGTGACTGTAGTCATTTTTAGGCTACTTTGTTTAACCCTATCTGGGGTGAATTTTCAAGTCTTTGCAGACTTTAGTTATGGCAATCTGATGCCGTGGTTATGTTTCTTTAACTGCAATTTTTGCAGCCAGTCTATGTTACACCCCTGACTTCGTAAGAGTAGTCGTATCATTTGGGTAATCGACTGTAATTACCAGTTTTGTAACTGCATTATATTTCATTTGAAATGAGCTCAGAAGCCATCCAGGTCAAGTGTGGACCTTATAAGTAATAGGGATGTTTCGTTGTTGTCAAGCATCGAACCCAGTTCCCCACGTATCATTAAGCAGACCCAGCAGAGAGCGGTATTTGAGCCACAATTATTATTTTGTTAGTGTCATGTGTGATGACACGTGTTTATTTGATGTTTGATACAAGTCAGAAATGAAGAGTATTTTATCTTTGAGAGCAGAGAGCTCCAGCAATGAGTGACATTGCTACCTTTTAAACGTCTTTGATGTGAAAAACAGAGTTATATGATTGTATTCAGATTTATAGCGTGCTTGTTATGCACATATTCTTCGAGGTTTATAACCTATAGTAAAGGTATTATTATGAGGCCAGTTTTACAGTTTTTATCTTGCTTAAATTGCCGGTCTAGTTAGTGTGTTGTGTCTATCAGTGCAGGAATCTTGTAGCCTGCGGCGACACGAACAGGTTTTGTGAATTCTACTCAGCGCCCGTGTGAGAGCCCATGCTTCTAAGTGGGACAGACTCATGTTAACATAGGACAGAATGCTTTTAGCATTCACTTTCCCTTTCATTGCAGTTATAGCTTATGGAACCCAGTGTCCATCCTTGTATCTGATCATATGTTCTGTAGATTGTCATTTGTTAGTTAAACGCTGTTGCGTGTACCGTTGTTTTGACGAGTACAGTTATGTCAGGTTTCTATAGTACGTTGTAGGCTAGCCCCGCTAGGGAGGTTTTTCATGTACGATGGTATTGTGTGTACCATGTCCGGGACTGTTCCCGTGGACCAGATATTTAGGGAGGGTAACTGAGTGTGTCCAGGCCCGTCCCAGAGTTATTGAACGCGAGCTGTGCGCCGCTGGTAACTTGTGATATTGTGTGTCCAAATTGTTATTGCTCGTCGATTGTATTCCGACTTTTGAGTCGAGGCTTTTTGGCAGAGATGATCTCAGGGGAGACGCTCCGTGCCCAGGCTTGTCAGTATTATTCGCCATAAACCAACGATAACCTAAACCGACATCTTAATAATAAAACGCATAATTTTGATAAACAAAAGCTAACTAACGAATTCTTTCTGCTTAACCTTGTTCATTTGCATTTGGAACCTGCTGACAAAGCCGTGCTAATGAAGGTATTTCCTGGAGGAAATGACTTGAGGACAGCTGACACTCTTTTTGTTGCGACTGAAGCTTGCTCGAACCTTGAGTTCGTAGCTGGTGAGCGCAGGCCATACGATGTTAGACGTAGTCTTCACTACGCAGTCGTCACCGTAACTACACACATTAGATGACTATGGCTTACAAACAGTAAACCAAGGTGTAGGCAGGCATTTGAATAAAACTGTGGTCTCTTATTTATTTATTTATGATGTAAAAGTGTATGAATCCTCTATGTTACCCTTTTGTGTGCTGATTAGCACTTAGATTATAAGAATGACTTAGATTTTTTTTTATGGCTGGTCACTTAGCTTTGATTGTAACTGTTTGATATTACGGACGTCACCGCCGTAAATTTTGTTATTAATTGATAGGACTTAGCTAGATGAATTAACGTTAAATGTAAATGTGGAGATGGTACCATCCTAACCTAGATTTGTTTTGCTACCCTGTTAAATGTAAATTCTGATATTAGCTTGATCTTGTAACTTGACCTAGGGATTTGCGTCGTACCATTTTCCTAGTGCTGCTGTTGTTGCTTTATTATTGTGAGACAGATCTTTCGCGAGGGTTTACTGTAACTTCTCAGGTAGGGACCTGCTCTTTATTTTTGATTATTTATTAGCTTGCGGATTAACCGATAGAAACCCTTCGAACTAGGCTAGGGGTTTGTAAAATTGATAATACATTATCACGGTGTTTACATAAGTCTGGATGTTTCTTTTCTCAGTCTAGCTTTTAAGGTGAACCTTTCCTTAGGCAGTCTATGACCTTCGTTACCATGTACCACGATCCCCGTGGACTACAGTTTCTCGTGCCGCTTTGGCCTATTTGGAAGTTCACCTGATCCTCACGGCAGTTAGGTCCGACGGATGAGATGTTAGGGAAGTCATTGCGGTTGTTGACTATCCTGGCAGCTCCTCTGACGTGCTCAATGTGTTGATTGGAACGTGTAGTTCCTTCTCACCGGCCTTGAGTGCTTCGGCGGTCAGGGCTATCCATTCCAATATGTACGGTACTCGCTACCTCCCATTGATTTATATGAGAGATTCGCCACTTGATTTCGGAGCCTTGCAGTTCAATCTGGCGGCTGATTTTCCGCACGTTGTCCTCTTATAGAATAACGATTGCATCCACAAAGTTTCAAGATAGGTTTCGATCAGTCTGACCTGATACTTCCCTTGTTAGTAGAGATAGCCTACATTGTAGCCCACCCAGCCATTGGGCAAATTCGTGTCGACCGACTGAAGAGTTACAACTGCCATTTCCCTTTAGGCAACACTGAAAGGATGACTTCAAAACTTTACATTGAGTGCTCTCGATCGCCGCGCAAGGTGAAGAATTAAATACGGTTGTTGAATAGGCTGAAAAATACGTGAAAGATGATTCTTCTACCGCTGCAAGGACAGTGTCTGAGAGCTAAACACGCTTTGAGGCAGATATAACTGGGGATATCGCTTAGGTTGTTTCAGATTAGTGTAAATAAGCAC
Source organism: Meconema thalassinum (assembly GCA_946902985.2). NCBI lineage: Eukaryota > Metazoa > Arthropoda > Insecta > Orthoptera > Tettigoniidae > Meconema > Meconema thalassinum. The sequence goes on along the minus strand of OX336388.2, from coordinate 2,131,611,607 downwards.
GTCATTCTTACTTTTGAGGTGACACATGTAATACAACTAATTATCTTCCTTCTTGGTGAAGTGGGTGGTGCACTGGACTTCTGGTCTGAGGGACTAGGAATCCAATGCTACCTACGGCATATTTTTATAACTTCGTTTGTTTCAAATTTATTGGTTTTGGGACTGGGTGTTTGGATCTTAATCATTCATTTAATCCCCATTATTTATAAGCTGATATAATTTGCCAAGTCCTCGTTCTCTTTACTCACACATATCTTTCAGTGGAGACTGTATAAAATGTTACGTAACATGCATTGTGATTGTATATTTCCAATGCCTTCTTTAATCCATTATAGGGCAAAACTCTTTTATTTATTGTTATGTGTTTTTACATTTTGATTTATTTTAATTATTATTATTACCATAATGATATATTTAGTTTCTCTAATTCTAATGTTTATATATTTATTTTTAATTCTTAATTTATGACAAACGTTTGGTGCTTCTCAGTAGGTCACCACGATTGCACCCAAATGAGATGGGTTACATTTTCAGACATAGATTTTATAGCTTAAGTATAATGGATCTGATGATGATCGCTTGACGATCGAAACTGGTCATCCAAGTGTATTTATTAATCTCATGTAATTTTGTTCAGGATTAGAGCATAACATATCTCATTTGGGTACAATCGTGTTGACCGACTGAAAAGCACCAAACTTTTGTTTACTAAAGCAACACTGAAAACTGTCTTCAAAGAATATAATCTTAATTTATATTCTATTAGATTTATTATGTTTCATTTTTTATTTAATTAATTAATTCTGAATTGATTATTACAATTATTTCCATCATACAGTATGTATTATTATAATTTGTATATTTCGTTTATAACTGTAATTTTATTATATTTTCTATTTCTATATATATGTTTTATTGTTACACTTTAATATTGTTAATTTATTATTTTTAGCCTATTTTCAATTTTGAAAAAATAGCCTTATGAGATCACCTTTTGTCCGTGTGTGTGTGTGCGCGCGCGCGTGTGTGTGTGTGTGTGTGTGTGTGTGTGAGGTGTGTGTGTGCCCCCCCCCCTAATAAATTCTAAACGGCTGGAGCGATTTCAATGAAACTCGGTAAGATCATAGCACTGTTCCGGACGACACCGACCGTGCCCTTCAAATTTTGTTACGTCTGGCCGATCCAACATGGCGGCTGTGCTAAATATTTCACCAGAATTCCATATCTCCGAAACTATTCCCGATATCACCCTGGAATTTTTTACGGTGATAAAGGAAACTACTAGAAAATCACCTATGTGACTTTTAAAAACCTGGTGACTACAAAATTAACATGGCGGCCTCGCGAATTTTCGACTTTTAAATAGACGTTTTTCGCGATTTAACCAACCAAACACAATACAACTTGGTACAGTATATGTTTATACACATTGTAATGCACAAACATCTAACTTATTTCAATTGTTTACATAACCACAAGATGGCGGATGTGCGAAATATTTCACCGGCATTCTATATCTCTGAAACAATTAGCGGTATCACCCTGAAATTTTGTACGGAGGTAAAGGACACTACTGGAAATACATCTATAAGACTTTCAAAAACCGGTTCACTACAAAACGATCATGGCGGCCAAGCGAATTTGAAAATTTTAAATAGACCTTTCTCGCGATTTAATGTTCCAAACGCAATGAAATCTGGTACAGGAAGTGTTTATACTCATTGTAATGCACTGGTATCTAATTTAGTTCAATTGTTTACATAACCTCAAGATGGCGGCTGTGCGAATTTTAAAATCAAGTTTTTATTTCTTGTGTCATAATCATGCGATCGAAGTGAAAGTTTGAATAATGAACCTACGCAATAATTTTCCTTTAATGGTACATGACTCTATAATGGCATATACATTTAACAATCCAACATGGTGACCATCCGAAATATTTAGACGGCTCTGAATATCTTCGAATCTATTATAGCAATCAAAATGATTTTTTTTATGTTCATAGGGGCTATGAACTTAAGTTCACCTATAGAACTTTAAATAACCTGGTGATCACAAATCCAGCATGGCTGCGACGCGAATTATAAATATTCACATGGACGTTTCTGGCAATTTAACCATCCGGGTGCAATGAAAGTTGGTACAGTAAATCCTTATACGAATGTCATCCACTGGCATCTAATTTATTTCAATTGTTTCCATATCCACAAGATGGCAGCTGTGCGAAATTTGAAAATCTCGTTTTTACTTCTTGTGTCCTAATCATGCGATTGAAGTTTGAATACCATACGTACACTATAATCTTCATGTAACAGTACATAACTCTAGGACCTACATATATAAAATCCAACATGGCGACCATCCGACATATTTAGTCGGTTCTCAATATCTACGAATATATTACAGCAATCAAACTGAAATTTTGAATGTTGATAGAGGCAATTAACATAAGTAGGATATATGAAAATAGGCTGTATAGCTCTTCACGGAACTACTTGTTATTTTTAAATTCTATCTAGCACATTACGTCAAATAGATACGTATATAATATTTGATTTTTAGAAATAGTATTACTTCAGCATTAAGATTCTCCGAAGTTTGGCTGAAAGTTTCAACTATCAGCATCTTGGAAAGCACAGAATGTCCTTATGGCAGGTGGTTATTATAGAGACCACTATCCCATAAAGGGTTAACTCACCCTCTAGGGCACTATCACTACAAACTTAATGACTGGACATACTGCACCCACCTCTGAGAGCATGTTCGGACACAATTATAAAAGTGAATAGACGCTACAAAGGTGTCCTCAAAGTTATGGAGAATGTTCTAAATTGTTTAGTCCCACTCAGGTAAATTATGAACTACGGCAATACTCTCAGTGGAAAAAGCCAAGCGAGATAAAAGGGACGCGAGAGTAATGTACTGAACAATATTTAGCTTTGTGCAGCCTGGGCCTTCTCAAAGCGTCGCACGAATCCTGCTGACTAATGCTCCGAGGGTAGAGTTACACAAAGGACAGTCACGTGCTCGATTTACGTGTGGTATCCTAACAGTTCAAGGTCACTGTTACTCAGGAACAATGTTGCCAAATCTTGAAATGGGAAAGAACTAATCCCTACGCTTTAAAACACCAGAAAACACCAGCTGGACTCTATGATTCAAAACACTGAAAAAACACCAAAAATTATAAATATATATATACGGCTTTTTACTTATATTTCTTTCATTAAAAATCGTCTTCTTCACTTGTGGAGCCTGCTACCGCTATTACATATTTAGAGCAGAAAGGTTTAGTACTGCTGTAGCTCTGCATACTTTGAATTATGGTCACTATTATATCCTTCGGAAGTTCGTAGTCGTGATAGCATTTTCCCTCTGTTTTAGTCCAACTCGCACACAAAGAATGGAATGCAATTTTTGAACTTTCATTCGATTTCTTTGCTTTGTTTTCATTAATTAAACTTGACTAAACACTCTCCCTACATCTGCAGAGTGAGGGAGCGAAAGTAGGCTAAATAAACTGCCTCCGCATGAAACTAGGAATCCCCTGGGAGCTGGGAATAAAATAGATGATAGGTGGATTCTTTGTACAAGTGCACTTGCACTGAGCCCTGCATGTTGCGCTTAGTTGGGACTTATGCACGAGAATGAGAATTTCAGGGACTTCCCTGTTGGAGTGTTGATTTTGACACGTGTAAGGTTGAACATTGCCTATCTTAATTGATTAACTTTATTAAATCTATTACATGGCTTCCAGGTTTTACTTATTTGTCATACGGGACAATTTCATGGGAAAATTCTTTAAGCACCAGATTTGGCACTGGTTTTATTGAAATAACACCGGTATTTTGCTATGGCGCTATTAGAATATTGCTGGCACCAGACGAACTTCAGAAACACCAGATCTGGTACTAAAAACACCAAATTGGTAACACTGCTCAGGAACGCTTCACAAAGACGCTGAATGACAAAACAGTCCCAAAAGAAGACTCCACGGGAAATCCGGGGTAAGTCACATTTTGTAAATTTTTCAGGAGAGCGAATTTAAACTTTCAACACTAAAAAGGAATACAGTGGAACGTGGCTAATTCGAACCTCTATAATTCGAAATCTTCTTTAATTCGAATTTTTCTCTTGGTCCCTAGCATTTTATATACAATCAATGCTAAAACATCGTGGTTAATTGGAATTATATTTTGGATAATTCGAAGTTTTTACGTGTAAAAGCTTATCGGAAGCCAAACAGTTGGGTTAGGAATTTCCAAAAGACTACGTTGTATCATTGGCATGCGGCCCCTACTCGATTGTTTTGCCTACGATCCTCCATTTCGTACGACGACTTTGTTAACGTGGACGAAAATGTCGCAGTTTGTGGTGAGCTGACCGACGCAGAAATCATCGCCGTTGTACTGAACTCCGGAAAACAAGATGGCGACGACGCATCTGGCGATGAACACTTGGAGAAAGTTCCCAAAAATATGTTCCGAGTGCAGCCGAAGCAACAAACCACATCACAGAACATGGCGTTTTCTTGAAAGTAGAAATGACGTAAGTAGTTCTGTTGCTCGTTCCTTAAATTTGTTAGATTCTATTGTGATGGCCGAGAGACTTAATTGTAGGAAACAGGTAAAAATCTCAAACTTTTTTGAAAAACAGTAGATTTCTCTAAGACTTAACTAGATTGCTGGGTTACTACTGTCGTTAAATAGGTGAATAGTAACTTACATTTTGGTTTTATTTTATCATTTGAAACTTTTAAGGTTATTCACGATACTGTTACGTGCCACCCCTAGTGGCAAGTTCGTTAACTGGATTACGGTGGGTGAAAGCACAACACAATTGTTTCTATAACGAAATATTAGCTTTATTGCAGGCCAGGAAAAAAAATACACCACACAATAAGCACGGAACCTCACTTCATAAGGCACTACTAGACACTATAGCTTCCACACTTAGACTACGTTCACACTACTGTCCTCGCTATTAATACCTGTAACTCTGCCTTGTACACAAACTATAGTTAATTACGATAGCCAGTCAATCACCACTACACACTGCTTCGCTGTCCGCTGGCGAGGGAACAGCTCACTGCGTTTCGCAATTCACCACAATATCTCTGTCGCACTAGGTAAGTACACACTCCTCAAAACTCAGTCCCTCCGTATGATTCACGCTGCCTCGCTGTCTGGAGAATCAGCCTCGCTAGGGTTTCGTAACTTCGCACGTCACGTCGCCGCACTACTGTCGCTCAGGTAAAAGCACGCACTAGCTCAAAAACACAGTCCCCCTCGCTGGCCAGGTCGCTCTTATATAGCAGGCTGGTGACTCAATGAATGCTTCTAGAATCTTCCAGGATTCACGGCATCTCGAGATTTCCATCACCGGCTGGCTCACGAATATTCAGGACCATCCCTTTGTCCTCGAGGCCCGTTGCGTAAGGCGCAGGTAATACACAGAGGCAGAGCATAGCCCGGGACAGCTGTGACTCACGCGGCGAGGCGACGAAACAAACTCACAGCCGTAACAATACAGTCATTATACAGTACCTTTGTGTGTTAATCTGCTTTGTTGAACGTAGGCTATGTAAACGTAATACAATATATTTTCTATACCCTTTTCAAAGAACTTTCATAATTCGATGTTTTGGATAATTCGATTTTTTTTACTGGTCCCTTGAGGTTCGAATTATACAAGTTCCACTGTACTTAAAACACCCCAATTGAGTGTATGCAATATGGTGTTTGAAGCCATATTCAGTGTTTCCTTGGTAAACAAAAGTTTGAGGCTTTTCTCAGGATTAGGTAATAACTCTTCTCTTTTGTGAAAAACTCGTGTTGACTGACTGAAAAGCATCAAACTTTTGTAGTTATATAGTTATTTTGCCAAATGTATTTCTTGTAAAGGAAATAGGCCTACACATAACACAAATAACTCTCTCTTCAGTTAACAGCCCTGAGGCAGGTTTGCAGCAACTCGCCAATCTTCTCTATTCTCCGCCACCCTCTTCAATTCAAGATATGATTTTGTGTTCGTGTCGGTCATTATCTGTGTGATGTATGCAAGTGGTGGTCTTCCTCTTGTGTTTTTCCCTTCTAACATCCCTTCGATGACTGTTGCTAGCAGGCTATTATGTCTGAGAATATGTCCCAACATATTTTCTCTTCTCATTTTCACTTCATAAAGCTTCTACTTTCTCCTGCTCTTCTGTATACCTCTTCATTCGTCATATGTTGTATCCAACTGATCTTAAGCATTCTTCTCCAGCACCAAGCCTCAAAAGCCATCAACTTCCTCTCTTCTGATTTCCTTATTGTCCAGGTCTCACTACCATACAAAGCCACACTCCATACGTATGCCTTCAACAGTATTTTCCTTATTTTTATGTCTAGACTTCTGGATGTGAAGAGATTCTTCTTTCTATAAAAGTCGTTCTTTGCCTGAATAATTCTACTCCAAATTTCTCGTTTGCTGGTTCCACCATACGTTATCAAGCTTCCCAGATACTTATATTCCTTCACATGTTGAATTCTATCATTCTCGATATAAATTACTGGAACTCTTCTATGATCTTCCTGGTTCCGACTGCATACGAGTATTTTTGTTTTATTTTTATTCATCTTCATGTTAAATTCGTTTTTAAGGATGTTATTCATTACATGAAATATATGTTGAAAATCATCTTCATTATCTGTTGTTAAAGCAATGTCATCTGCGAATCGGAGCATGTCAATCCTTTCCCCATGTATATTTACTCCAACTTGAATCTCTTCTCTTGTCCTATTTATGGCGTCTTGCATATACAAATTAAATAAGTAAGGAGATAGCGAGCATCCTTGTCGTACTCCTTTTCTTATTTCAACCTCTTCCTGGTTATTGCCAGATCTTATTATTCCCCTTTCATTCTTATATAAACTATGTATTATTCTTCTATCTCTATAAGAGATTCCCACTTTCTTTAGTAACTTGAACAGTATATTCCAATTTACGTTATCAAAAGCTTTCTCCAGATCCACGAATGCTAGATATGTTGGTATTCCTTTTCTATTTCTCTTTTCAATTATTTGTCTTAGAGTTAATATTGCTTGTCTTGTTTCAATGCCCCTTCTGAATCCAAATTGGTCATCTGTAATGTTGTTATCAAGGTTGTTCACAACAACTAAAGTGAAATTATGAAAGAGTGAGAGGATATGGGACATTCTTTCAGGTTCCACTAAAAGTAAAACTTCTGTATCTCGGTGACATTCCGATTTGAAATTAATTTTAACTAATATGCAGTTAAGATGGCTGGCCACCAGAATGCGCCATAAACTCATTTCCGAAAAAATATGGACTCATCCCGTTCTTTCCGTGGGTACTTCAAAAAATGTGTGATTTTTAGGTAGATTTCATTAGAACGCTAACTATTGCAATGGGTCCCATGTTTCGACGTCCGGAAAATGTCGATATATCTTCGCGTTTTACATCCCCCAGACCCCAAAACCACCGTCAGTTGAAAAGTGTATATATAATTTATGTATGTATTGAACCCTTAATAAGCTACGCATATTAATGATTCTAATTATTAATTTCATTATATTCTGATTTTACTGCCAGAATCATACAGGAAGGCCAGACTGGATTGCGAAATGTCAAGCTTATATGGAGACAGTACGTTTGAACGTGCCCAGTCCTGAAACAAAGAAGTGACGAGATCGGAATGTTTGACAGATGCAGTATCAGACAAAGGTGTGTTGGGGTCCTGACTCATTTCAGACCGTAATTTCTTTGTCACCCTAGCCTTGTGAGTAAGATAGTTGCTGGGTGAGAGAGACGAGAGGAACTTTCAACCTATTATAGGACAGAGGCTTCTGTTCAAAACTGCGATATTGACGTCATGAACCACCAATCAGAGAGGGTCACCATTTATAGCGCCAAGATAGCGTCTGACGCCGGCCTGATGATGAAAGCGGGAAAGATTGGATTAAAGAAATCTATGATCGATTCCAGAGCACGATAGCCCCATTGTGACCTGTATAATATTTCAAACTGTTTGATACCTGTCGCATGCCAATAGTCGCATTATTATAGAAGTTAGTGATAAATTTCCCTCTCCCTCCGTCCTTTTGCTAAATTCACATAAATACTGTCGTCTGAGTGACGACGAGGTTGATTCTTGGTGACACCGTGAGGTGATCACTTATTCTTTTCGATACCGTGAAGATATAATGTGTTAAATTTATCAGAGATAGAGTCATTATTGAAAACATTATAATGAAGTTGTGTGCGCACAGCTTAGTGTGAAATTTGTGTATCTGTAAAATTTTAGTAGTCTCCCACGACTACAACTATTAGGGAAAGTCTACGATTAATTTTGCACTAGACAAATGGTGAAAGAAGTAGCTATTGGCAAAATTTAGATAGAGAATTACGTGTGACTATAACTAACATTTTATTTTTATTTTTATTCAACGTCAAGATGGAACTCCGGACCCAGAGAAAGACATCGAACCAACGTTTCTTCGGCTCCATGTGGTCTGAGATGAGCTAAACACTTTGGAGAGAGAATGTCTGGCGATGTTTGATGAGACGACGCAGAAAGAGGAATGAGTACTGAAATAATTTATTTATTTGACAAACTGGTTATGGTTTTGTGGGTACATATTATTTTGTGTAAATATGATTTTTCAATTTTTGTCTTCGTGTTTTATTGTAGATGCTTTGTGGTACTGACACACATTAGTTTAGTTCATGAGCAACGTGGCATGTTGTATTTTATTTGTGTGAAGATTTTTGTTGTTGTTGATGCCAAGTACACGGGGCAAGTGTACTCGAGTGCGTGTCGCTACCGTAAAATGCGCGGCTAAGCGACGCAAATTGGGAACCGATATCATAACAGAAGCGAAACTGAATTAACTAGAGTAGAAAATAGAATTGGTGGGAAATCTTTGTATTGCATTGATTTTTATTGTTACACAGGCTTGTGTGTTAATTGCCGTTTGTTGCATTTTTGTTAAGTGAGGGGTCATCTGCCCAATTAATTTATTTGTTTGTGAAGTTACTCTTTTAGTGTCTTGGGACACAAAATCTAGGGATATTTGATTGGAGTGTCGGCCCGTGGTAGAGATGTGTTGTGTTCAGCCCAAAAGCTTTGTTGAGTCTGCAAATATGTTTTATGGGATAGCAGTTTTCGGGAACTCTGGTTCTGTCTGAAGCTCTGTCCAGGATAAGCATTTAATCCTTGCGAGGAAAATGTTGGAATCCCCTTCTACGATGTTCTTGCAATTCATTGGAATTGGCAAGAAGTGTGTGAATTTATGTGTCGCGATTAACAGGTGGCGTATCGGGACTGTCTAGTCTCTTGTTATAAATAGCATGACTCAAAGCTTCGACAAGGAGGGCTCGGGTGAACACAGTGGTTGATGTTGGAAAGAGAAGGTATTTCTACCTGGCGCGCTCCATCAGATAAGAGCCTCCTGTGCTCATTAGTACTCAGCGGACCTGGTCTCCGTTCTTCATATTTATTTATCTTATTAAAGAAAAGCCTGTATGATGATAAAAGTATTGTAATTGGTAAAATGGGTGCTGTTCGCTTTTTGATCGATCGATTCCCAGCGTGTTAGCTTATCCATGCTTTTATTTCATGTAAATATCAGCGGGTTTTAGGCATCTTATTTCTTGTTGTTTATTGTCATGTTCATTGACCTCGGGTGGTCTCGATGTTCGGTCACGTTGTTGTCATGTTTGTGTTGAGCAATTTGAGCCATTGGGCAAGCTTCTGTTTTGCTGGTAGTTTCCTGACTCACTGCGATCTCGCTGGAGATCAATTAGTTTATAAATTTTAAAAGGTTGCGTGTGTCAGTAAAATTATAATTTTTGGTATGTTATTCTCGAGTGTGTCCCATAAAGCCATAATAATGGTTTGCAGTATGGGGGTTTGCAAGCATATTGGCTGTTCCATCTGTGACCAAATCTCCATCAAAAGTACTTATTTCCTTTCTAGCGTAGTTATACGCGTGCATACATATTAACCAGACAAGTGGAATTTTGATCCACGATTTTATTTCTTTGGAGTGGACCTTCCTAGGCCACTCAGATCTGTGTAAATTCTTGTACTGTGGGAGTAAAGTTCAGGGTGGACTTTGTTTATGTTGTATTTTTATGTTTTGTTGGTTTTATTCAGTTATTAAATGGTGGTAATTTTATTTGTTTTTCACTCATTTCTTAGTTTGTAGTTTTGCATATGGTCCTTGTATTTGTAAAGCAGCCGTCTGGTATTTGAGCTCTAGTGAAGGCATACCCGGACTGAACGCGCCCCGAAGACTGATTCTCGTATAATGACGCTGTTATATACAAGGGCACAGTATATATATATATATATATGTATATCAGTTTCTTGTGGACACGATAACTGCCGTAATTTTGCCCCAATCACTTTGATTTTTTTACAAAATAAGTATCCCATTACAATCTCGGTCGAGTTCGTTAATGGGCAAAATAGGTCAAAGGGAGTGAAAATGGGCGGCTTTTTTTCTAAAACGTGAAATATCGCTATAACTCTCTTAATACATGAAATATCGAATCCATTCAAAGTTCATAATATGTGTCGGATAAGTGCCAAACATTTATGTCAAATAAGTTTTTTGATAGCACCAACAAGGAGGAGGAAATTCAGGAGCGACTGAAGGCTTGGGAAGAAACAGTGGGAGAGTACGGATGGAAGTTCAACATCAGTAAATGTGAGATCCTGTTAACGACCAGGAAAAAGGACAGACCAATGAGTGGGATAACACTTGGAGGTGGACAACTGAAGAATGTGGAAAGTCTCAAGTACTTGGGAAGTATAGTGAAGGAAAATGGGAGAAATGACAAAGAGATTACCGAACGTGGCAGACAGGCAGAAGCATTTCTGAGAAGCATTATGAGCTTAGTGTGGAATGAAGATGTCCCACAAAAAAGCAAGGAAGTGTTATACAGAAGCTACTATATCCCGATTCAGACCTATGCTTCAGAAACGTGGACAATGAAGAAAAGAGACATAAGCAGAATACAGGCAGGTGAAATGAAGTTCCTGCGAAGTAGTATCGGAGTAACAAGAAGAGACAGGGTGAGGAATGAAAAGGTAAGGGAAATGGTGAAAGAGGAGCCCTTGCAAGGTAGATTTGAGACATCAAGACTGAGGTGGTATGGACACTTAAAGAGAATGGATGAGAAGAAGATTCCCAAGAGGATACATGAGATGCAGATGCAGAAGAAACGACCAAGGGGAAGACCAAGAGATAGATGGCTGAAAGAAGTGGAGGAATGTGTCAAGAAGAGAGGCGAGGACTGGACCAGAGTGACAGCGGAGAGGTGGTGGGAAGAAAGAACTAAGTGGCGAGGCTTATGTTCCAAACAGACCCAGCCTGGGGCTGGAAACTGTACAAGATGATGAAGATGATAGCACCAACCATTGACCAAAGGGGTGGAAAAAAGTGGGTTTTTCGGGAAACATTAATCATATCTCTCTTAATAGGCACAATATCAAAACCGTACAAAATGGAAAATATTCCCCTAATAATTACCTAAAACTTTTGTCTGAAAGAAATTTTGATATGACCCACCATTACGCCAAGGGATGAGAAAAACTATTTCGGAATTAAAGAAAATGTCTAGTGCCATCAGAGGTTACCATGACAACGCTTCTAAATTGTTGAGGGATGAGCTATCAGAGGTTGCCAAGACAACGCCATTGTCGAGATCACATTCATTTTTAGCCTACTTTTCACACTTTGCAAAAATGAGGAAAAAGTAGACTTATGAGATCGATCCGGGAAAATGTGTCTGTCTGTCTGTCCTTCTGTCTGGCTGGCTGTGTGTGTGTGTGTTTGTGTGTGTGTCCCTGTCAACTCCTAAACGGCTGCAGCAATCGAAACCAAATTTATTATGAGTAAAGACGTATACCGGAATATCTCAAGCCCATATTTGAAAAAGATGTCAGTGCTACCAACTGCTAAAAAAAACGCATTAGAAATTTGAGCTCCATGTTGGATATCATGGAAGGCATACATGGGAGCAATTCCAAAATTGGCACACATGTAGATAATACTATTTCAGTTTAATTTCCAGGAGGCTATACATGACAGTGTTGCCAAAATAATTTTAAGCCTTCTGATAGGTCCAATTTTTAAATGCACATAACGTCTACACTATCAATTGGATTTCAACCAAATTATGTATGTAATATATGCACATAAGCAGGTATGACTGAGCGTATTCTTAAGAGCCACCAGGGCTGCCAACTGTTAATAATTGCTCTCTCTACTTTTTATCCTAATACCAATATATCAGAAAGTATGCAAGCCGACAGCTTTAAACTATGCACGCGTATAGTACCTGACATTTTACATTAATTTGGAGTATCTTATATACGTCAGTTCTACCAACATGATTGCGAGCCTGCTGATAGGACCAATTTTTAAATACATGTAACTTCTATACTGTCAGTTGGATTTCAACCAAATTTCGTATATGCTATGTGTAATATAACAGATATGACTATAAGTATTCTTATGAGAAATTAGAGCTGACAACTGTTAATAAATGGTGTCTATATTTTTTACCCTAATATCAATATATCAGAAAGTATGCAAACCAACAGGTCTATACTTTGTATACGTATAGCACCTGACATTCTAGATTAATTTGGAGTAGTTAATATAAGTCAGTGATGCCAACATGATTCTATGCCTGATGATAGCTCCAGTTTTAAAATACATATAACTTCTATACTAAAAAATGGATTTCATCCAAAATTGGCACAAAAAGATATCATAATATTTCCAATTATTTCTGACCAGCATACGCATGACATTGTTGCCAACGTGCTTTTACGTGTGCTGATAGATCCAATGTATAACTCCATGTAACGTCCTTTGGACTTCAACCACATTTTGTATTCTGTACCTTACGAGATGGAATTAAGAATATATTCAGTCACCAGGGCTGCCAACTGTATTGCTGTATTAGGCTACATTATGCCTAGTATACAGTATTTCGAACTAATTAAGACATTCCGATATTATCAACTTAATTTCGTCATTATTCAAGATAGGCTCATATACTGTAGATTAATCATTGGCATGAATCTTAATTTTAAGAAAAGTAGGCTCTTTAGTTCGGCACGGAACTTCTTGTTCCATCTGTCTATGTGGGAAGCGGCTAACTGGTAGCATGCTGAACTTCTATGCCCAAGGTTGCTGGTTCAAAACCGGCCAAAGTCATCGGATATTCTAAGAGCGCTAAAAATCCCTCAGCATGCTTTCCTTCGGAGGGGAAGTTCCAACGTTCATTGCAAGTTGCTGGTTGCTGTGGAATCTAGCAGCCAAGTTCACAGTAGGTGTCGTTGACGGTAGTATTTGGTACAAAATTAGGTACTACTACTTAAAATTGACCTTGTGCAGACCTTACCTGAATTAGAGACTAATACAGTCATCACAATTAACACCGTTTATTAGACAGATTCTACACACGCCCAATGTACACGGGGTTACATGACCACGTTGTCGCAGCCCCTAAACTGAGAAACCAACCAACATCTCTGCGGGAGATAAAATTTTGCGTGAAGAAGTAACAGACTGTTAGATAGTTACACATCAGTTCCAAACCTTGCATAAGGACATTGTGATCAAAAGTATAACAAGTAGTTCCGTGATTAACTATACAGCCTATTTTCATATATCCTGCTCATGTTAATTGCCTCTATCAACATACAAAATTTCAGTTTAATTGCTGTAACAGATTCGTAGATATTGAGAACGGTCTAAATATTTCAGATGGTCGCCAGGTTGGATTTTTATTTTTGTACTATTACATTACGATTATTGTGTACGGGTGGTATTCAAACTTCAATCGCATGATTAGAACACAAGAAGTAAAAACGAGATTTTAAAGTTACGCACAGCTGCCAACTTGTGATTATGCAAACAATTGAAATAAATTAGATGCCAGTGGATCAACATTTGTATAAGCATTTAATGTGCAACGTTTCACGGCACTCGGATTGTTAATTCGCGAGAAACGTCCATTTAAATATTTATACTTCGCGTCGCCGCCATGTTGGATTTGTGCTCACCAGGTTACTGAAAGTCCTATAGGTGAACATATGTTCATAGTCTCTATGAACATTAAAAAATCAGTTTGGTTGCTGTAAAAGATTCATAGATATTGAGAACCGTCTAAATATTTCGGAAGCTCGCCATTTAGGATTATTATAATTATAGGCCATAGAGTTATGTACCATTCAAGGACAATTATTGCCTAGGTTCATTATTCAAACTTTCACTTCGATCGCATGATTACGACACAAGAAATAAAAACTTAATTTTAAAATTTTGCACAGCCGCCATCTTGAGGTTATGTAAACAATTGAATTAAATTAGTAGGCAGTGATTTACAATCTGCCAAATCATTTACTGTACCACATTTCACTGCGCTCAGAGAGTTAAATCACGAGAAAAGTATATTAAAATATTTCAAATTCGCTTGGTCGCCATCTTCGTTTTGTACTCTACAGGTTTATGAAATGTACATAGGTAAACTTGTATCAGAACCCTTTATCACCGTACAAAATTGCAGGGTGATATCTGCAATAGTTTCGGAGAAATAGAATGTCAGTGAAATATTTCGCACAGCCGCCATTTTGAGGTTATGTAAACAATTGAACTATATTAGACTCCAGTGCATTACAATGTGTATAAACATTTGCTGTACCAAGTTTCATTACGTTTGGATAGTTAAATCGCGAGAAAAGTCTATTTAAAGTCTCAAATTCGCTTGACCGCCATGTTGGTTTTGAAGTCACCAGGTTTTTGAAAGTCTCATAGGTGAACTTCTAGTAGTGCCCTTTATCACCGTACATAATTTCAGGGCGATATCGGTAATAGTTGAGATATTGAATGCTAGTGAAATATTTCGCACAGCCGCCATGTTGGATTGGTGAGAAGTAACAAAATTTGAAGGGCACGGTCGAGGTCGCCGGGAATAGTGCTATGAACTTACCGAGTTTCATTGAAATCGCTCCAGCCGCTTAGATTTTATTAAGGGGACACACACACACACCTCACACACACACACACACACGCACACACACGGACAAAAGGTGATCTCATAAGCCTATTTTTTCAAAATTGAAAATAGGCTAAAAATGAACCCCAAATATGACAAGAAAGTTACCATTCCTATAAGACAATAAAATGTTAAAAATATGCATAGAAAGACGAAAAAAAGGTTAATTAACCTCCAATTGTAAAATACATTCTCGCAATAAATGAGGTCTGATCCTCGTACGAAAACCTGCATATTTCGCCTATTTTAGCCTATCCTCTAGTCTGCCCGGTGAAATCTACCTCCGCCTTCCGGCGTGCCGAGAGGACTATTTTATGTTTGAAATAGGACCTAATTTTCACGCCTATGTATTCAGGGACATAGGCTACCAACAACCTTCAGAAAAATCTCTGAAACAATATAGAGAAATATTTCACATTGTCTGGATATTATTTTAAGGGTACGCCTCTGTTGTATGTGAGTAGATATGATGAATGATGATACATAGGTACACATACGGTATTGACTGCTAACAAAACAAAATACCTTGTGATCTTACGTGGCTACCTTGCGATTATAACCTACAGGACTTCCTTTCTACGTGGTTTCCGAACCTCTGGACGTGACTTGTTACATCGTAAGTTATCTATCTAATATATAAAAGTGAAAGTCTGTATGTATGTATGTATGTATATATGTATGTATGTATATATGTTGGTTCCGTATACAAATCTACACCGTTCCACCAATCTCAACCATATTTTGCATACACATAGTTTAGGACCCAGAAGGAACCGCTGGCTACATGAATTTTCGATAGTCTTTCTCATTCTTCTGATTTCGGCCCTTTTTCACTCAAAAACAGGCTAATCAAATCATAAAATATACTCATGAAGGAATGGCAAGGCAGATAGTTTCCATGGCAACATAGCTCAAGTCGAGACACGGCCGTCTGGATGCCAATTGCGCTCTGCACTACCGGTATAGAAAATGAGGATCTTTACTTGAAATCCCGTTAGTTACTCAACTGCTCACACAGCACTGTCAACCGAGTATAGCATAACAAAGACTTGACACTATCTACTAGATATTTGTCAAATACCACTTACTCACTCACTCACTCACTCACACATTCATCACGAAATCTCAGAACCCACCCAACGGATTGGAATGAAATTTGGTATGCAGCTTACTCAAGGGCCGCAAACGCCCACTAAGAAAGGATTTTTGGATATTCAGGTTCTAAAGGGGTGTTAAGGGGGTAGACCTGCATTTCATCGAATAGCAATATCTCCCGATTGGTTTCACTGGGGGATGTGATACTCGGCAAATAAACTCATCATTAAAAATAAGAAGACATGTGTCTGAGGGTTTTTCGATGTGGTGTATATTATGAGGTGAAAGGGGTGAAAAGTGGGGGTTGAAAGATTCCTAACGGAGCCTGCATCTCATAAACGACATAGGCGAGGAGTTTGAAACTCAGCGGGAAAAAATCAGCATAAAAAATAAGTAAATAGGTGTTTGACCGGTTTTATTTTCATAAATCCAATTTAAGGGGCCTATGGCGAGGGGTGAAATTCTGTGTAAAAAAAAAAACAGGAAAGAAAGTGTCCTAACCGATTGACTCACTCGCTCTTCAAACTCAGGGGGAAAAACTGCTTAAAAATAAGTATAACTTATATGAGTTCGACAGTTTTTTTGATAAACCAAATTAAGGGGTTCATCGGGAGGGGTGAAATTCTGAAGAAAAAAATTGAAAGAAAATGTTCTGACTTACTCACCCACTCATCATCGCCCAGCCAAAAATATTGAAGTTGGAAACATGTCATTTTCGGGATATGTACGTTGTATGCCAAAACCATACACTAAGGGAGGATTTTTGAATATTCAGGCTCTAAAGGGGTCTTAAGGGGGTTAAACCTGCATTTTATTGAATAACAATATCTCACGAGTGGTTTCATTTGTGGATGTGATACTCGGCATATAAACTAATCATTAAAAATAAGCAGACATGTGTCTAAGGGTTTTTCGATGTGGTGTATTATTATGAGGTGAAAGGGGTGAAAATTGGGGGTTGAAGGATTCTTAACGGAGCGTGTACTGTATCCTAACGAAGCGTGTAGGCCTATCTCCTAAACGACATAGGCGAGAAATTTGAAACTCGGCGAAAAGAAATCAGCTTAAAAAATAAGTAAGTCGGTGTTCCACCGTTTTTTCATAAATTAATTTAAGGGGCCAATGGGGTGGGGTGAAATTCTGGGGGGAAAAGTGAGAGAAAGTGTCCTAACTGACTGACTAACTCACTCAATCATCAAACTCAGGGGAAAAAGACAGCTTAAAAAATAAGTTAATAGGTGTTCAAGCGTTTTTTCATCAATCCAATTTAAGGGGCCCATGGGGAGGGGTGATATTCTGGTAAAAATAATTGAAAGAAAATGTCCTGTCTGACTCACTCACTCGTCACGCCCAGCCAAAACTATTAAAGTTAGAAACATGAAATTTTGGGAATATGTTCGCTGTATATCGAAAACGTCAACTAATGAATGATTTTTGTTATTCGGGTTTTAAATAGGTGTTAAGGGGGTAAACGTGCATTTCATTGAATAACGATATCTGATGAGTTGTTTCTTTGGGGATGTGATATTCGGTATATAAGCTAATCATTAAAAGAATCAGACATATGTCTAAGGGTTTATCGATGAGGTGTATATTACGAGGTGAAAGGGGTGAAAATTGGGGGTTGAGGGATTCTTAACGGAGCGTGTATCTCTTAAACGACATAGGCGAGAAGTTTGAAATTCGGCGGGGAAAAAAAGCTTAAAATATAAGTAAATAGGTGTTCGACCGTTTTTTCATAAATCCAATTTAAGGGGCCCTTGGAGAGAGGTGAAATTCTGGGGGGAAAACAGGAAAGAAAGTGTCCTAACTCACTCACTCATCAAACTCAGGGGGGAAGAACAGCTCAAAAATAAGTAAATAGGTGTTCGACCGTTTTTTTTTTCATAAATCCAATTTAAGGGGTTCATGAGAGGGGTGAAATTCTGAAAAATAATTGAAAGAAAATGTCCTGACTTACTCACTCATCATCCCCCAGCCAAAATTATTGAAGTTAGAAACATGACATTAAGGGGCTATGTTCGTTGTATGTTGAAAACGTCCACTAAGGAAGGAATTTTGGATATTCAGGTTCTAAAGGGGTGTTAAGGGGGTAGACTTGCATTTAATTGAATAACAATATCTCCCGAATGATTTCCTTTGGGATGGGATACTAGGCATATAAACTCATCATTAAGAATAAGAAGACACATGTCTGAGGGTTTTTCGATGTGGTGTATATTATGAGGTGTATGTGTGAAAAGTGAGTGTTGAAGGATTCTTAACGGAGCAAGTATCTCTTAAAAGACAGAGGCAAAAAGTAAGAATCTCAGGGAGAAAAATTAGATTGAAAAAGTAGTAGATAGGTGTCCGATCGTTTTTTCATAATCCAATTTAAGGGGCTCATGGAGAGGGATGAAATTCTGGGGAAAGAAGTCCACAAAGGAAGGATTTTTGGATATTCACTCATCATCCCCCAGCAAACCTATTGCAGTTAGAAACTTGAAATTTTGGGGATATGTTCGTTGTTTGTCAAAAAAGTCCACTAAGGATGGATTTTTGGATATTCATGTTCTGAAGGGGTGTTAAGGGGGTTAAACTTGCATTTCATTGAATAACAATATCTCACGAGTTGTTTCATTTGGGGATGTGATATTCGGCATACAAACTAATCATTTAAAATAAGCAGACATATGTCTAAGGGTTTATCGATATGGTGTATATTATGAGGTGAAAGGGGAGAAAATTGGGGGTTGAAGGATTCTTAACGGAGCGTGTACTGTATCTCTTATTCAACATAGGCGATAAGTTTGAAATTCAGCGGAAAAAGCAGCTTAAAAATAAGTAAATAGGTGTTCGACCATTTCTTCATAAATCCAATTTAAGGGGCCCGTTGGGAGGAGTGAAATTCGGGGGGGGGAACAGGAAAGAAGGTGTCCTAACTGATTGACTTACTTACTCACTTATCAAACTCAGGGGGAAAACAGCTTTAAATAAGTAAATAGGTGTTCGACCGTTTTTTTCATAAATCCAATTTAAGGGGTTCTTGGGGAGGGGTGAAATTCTCAAATATTAATGAAAGAAAATGTCCTGACTGACTCACTCACTCATCATCGCCCAGCAAAAATTATTGAAGTTAGAAACATGAAATTTTGGGGATAAGTTCGTGGTATGTCGAAAACGTCCACTAAGGAAAGAGTTTTGGATATTCAGGTTCTAATGAGGTGTTAAGGGGGTAAACGTGCATTTCATTGAATAACAATATCTCATGAGTGGTTTCATTTGGGGATGTGATACTTGGCATATATACTAATCATTAAAAATAAGCTGACACATGTCTAATGGTTTTTCGATGTGGTGTGTATTATGAGGTGAAAGGCATGAAAAGTGGGGGTTGAAAGATTCCGAACGGAGCGTGTATCTCTTAAACGACATAGACGAGGAGTTTGATTTTCTCCGAGTTCCAATCACCTTAAAAAATAATAAATGAATAAATAATTAAAATAAGTAGATGTTCGACCTTTTTTTTTTCTTTCATAAATCCAATTTAAGGGGCATATGGGGAGGGGTGAAATTCTGGAATAAAAACGTCCACTAAGGAAGGATATTTGGATGTTCACTCTCATCGACCAATCAAAACTATTGAAGTTAGAAGAAGGGGATATGTTTGTTGTGTGTCGAAAATGTCTACTAAGGAGGGATTTTTGGATATTCAGGTTCTAAAGGGGTGTTAACGGGGTTAAACCTGCATGTCATTGAATAACAATATGACACGACTATGACACGAGCGAAGCGAGGCTAAAAATGAGATGGTGTGTGTCTGTGTATTACTCAATCACGCAAGAACCACTGGTCCGACTTACATGAATTTTACATGAAAGTAGCTGATTTAACTGGTTAACATATAGGCTACTTTTGATTTCAATACTTTGCACTATGGCGACCATTTTAGTGACGTCACTACACCCTTTGGTTTCAAACTTTCATATTTCCATTTCAAATAGAAAGTGAACACTAAGAAATAGCAAACTTTTGATGGCATATACGAGGTTTAAAATTACATTTTCTATCCGAAAGGTATCTCCAACGGTTAGCGAGTAAAACCTAAATTTGTGCTATAAAACACGGTCAACGCCGAACGGTGTAGTTGGACAAAATGTTCCATCCTTAATCTCCCTCTGCGCAGCACCTCGCCTATCCCCTGTTTTAACTGTCACTTTCACATTTTAATTTATTTATGACGCGTAGCGAAGCACGGGTACTTCAGCTAGTCTTCTATATAAAGCTCAAATACCACTCACTCACTGATCCATTCATCACGAAATCTCAGAAACCACCGAACGGATTGGAATGAAATTTGGTATGCCGCTTCCTCAATGGCCGTAAACGCGCAGTAATAAAGGATTTTTGGATATTCAGGTTCTAAAGGGGTATTAAGGGGGTAGACCTGCATTTCATTGAATAGCAATATCTCCCGATTGGTTTCATTGGGGGATGTGATACTCGGCATATAAACTCATCATTAAAAATAAGAAGACATGTGTCTGAGTGTTTTTCGATGTGGTGTATATTATGAGGTGCAAGGGGTGAAAAGTGGGGGTTGAAGGATTCCTAACGGAGCGTGTATCTCTTAAACGACATAAGCGAGGAGTTTGAAACTCAGCGGAAAAAAATAAGTAAATGGGTTTTTGACCGTTTTTTTTTCATAAATCCAATTTAAGGGGCCCATTGGGAGGGGTGAAATTCTGGGGGAAAAAACAGGTAATATGTAAAATTATACATGGCCTATGTTGTAGACAATAACACATTACGTCTTTTTTGTCTCTTGCTATTTCATCAAACGACGAATACTTAGGGAGTTATTAATGATTTTGTACTTTTTGGCCGGAATTTTCCAAGTCCCAGGAATGGCATAAAAATTGATTCGAATGAAATGTCAAAAAATAGCTCTTTTTAATACTTTTATTACATTTTTCACGTCTCTTAGGGTCCGGAACCAACATGATATTTTGATGTTTTTTTTTTCGTCCCATGCATTTTTGGTTTCGGGTGATTGTTAAGGGGGTAGACCTGCATTTCATTGATTAGCGATATCTCCCGGTTGGTTTCATTGGGGGATGTGATACTCGCCATATGACACGTGTCTGAGGGTTTTTCGATGTGGTGTATATTATGAGGTGAAAGGGGTGAAAAGTGGGGGTTGAAGGATTCCTAACGGAGCGTGTATCTCTTGAACAACATAGGCGTGAAGTTTGAAACTCGGAGAAATCAATCAGCTTAAAAATGAATAAATCGGTTACTTGAAGGACAGCTCTGAGCCAGACGCCCTGCGGCATACATTCCATTTACCCAAAACCACCGCTGTCTGCGACTTCAATGGTGTCATAAATCCAATATAAGGGGCCTATGGGGAGGGGTGAAATTCTGGAAGAAAAACGTCCACTAAGGAAGAATTTTTGGATGTACACTCTCATCGACCAACCAAAACTATTTAAGTTAGAAGAATGATATTTTGGGGATTTGTTTGTTGAGTGTCGAAAACGTCCACTAAGGAGGGATTTTTGGATATTCAGGTTCTAAAGGGGTGTTAACGGGGTTAAACCTGCAATTCATTGAATAACAATATGACATGACTATGACGCGAGCGAAGCCGCGGGTACCTGCTAGTAATCTATAAACCTGAAATTGGCATTACCCAGCGCCGTCTATTCTCAAGCCATGCTGTTGGTAGAATTGGAAACACTGAGTAGAGTCCTTATGTTGTAGAAACACGTAAGACCACATGCTAAGTTTTATTCATACATATCGTTTATTTTGATATGACAGCATCTAAAAGCAGTTCGTACTAACGATTTCAACACCCGTGAAATTCCTCGTGGATAATCAGACCTGCTGAAAGTTGTAGAAGTGAGTATGTCCCGTATTAAGTTGTTTGTGTAACGAATACCTGATAATGAATTTAACCAACAAATTCTTCACTAATATTTCATTAAACTCTTTCAGATGCCTAGAAAGTGTTGTGTGCCAGGCTGTAAGTCAAATTATGGCAGCACTATTAAAATAACTGGTTATATCACTAGGTTTTGATCACTAGAGCGAGGTGGACTTTCAGTGGCTAGTAATTTAGTTTTGGTGTATATCTTCTTGTGGCCTCTATATTCCAGTACATTATGAACTGTACTCAGTTGGCAAGTGCTTTTAGGTAGGTTTCATTAGAAAGCTACATATTTTTAAATGAAGCGACCAATGGAGCATTATTGTTAGACTGTCAGCATTAAGCTTGGAGGCCTATTGTGATTATGATGAGTGCATGTGCGGAAAAAAGTGAAGAATTTATTATCAAAGGCAGTCTCTAAGTTCGTAAGAATAGTCTTAAATATTTCTTTCTGAGCGCGTTAATGATGGTAGTGAGCTTAGCAGCAAGGAATATTGGCATATTGAGGTACAGTACAGCCTTTTATTATTACCTTATCGGAAATCGACAGTACGTAGCATGATTTATTTCTGTTATTTGTGGCTGGATTTAGCGGACGTTATGCTCTTTTGTATTTTCGGATATATTTGGCGCAGTGTTAGCAATTATTACCATGTGCTTGAGCTAGGCCTCCCAAACGTTATGACCAAGGCTTCGTAACTTAACGTAACGAAAATGGTTGTTTTGGTAGATTATGTAACAAAATGGGTCTTGGTCACATTGTGGTCGTTACGTTTCATATCCGGAAGTCATTTGTATCGCATGGTAACGTTATTGGGCCATATAACGTTATTCTGATATTGGTTATCGTAGAAACGAAAAAGTATTGTCCGACAGAAATAACGTTATTTGAATAAGTCTCTCGAAAAATATCCCCTAATACCGTTATTCGGACTAATAACGCTCTTCGGATATCGGTTATCGTAGAAACGAAATACTAGTGCCCACCTGAAATAACGTTATCGGAATACATATCTCGAAAATAATCTCCTAATATCGTTATTTGGACTGATAACGTTATTCGAATATCAGTTAACCAAGGAACGAAATGGTAGTGCCCGCCTGAAATAACGTTATCGGAATACATATCTCGAAAAATATTCCCCCAATACCGTTATTAGGATTAATAACGTTATTCGGATATTGGTTATCTCAGGAACGAAATGGTAGTGCTCACTAGAAATAACGTTATTTGAATAGATCTTTCCATAAAAATCCCCCAATACCGTTATTCGGACTAATAACGTTATTCGCATATAGGTTATCGCAGGAACGAAATGGTAGTGCTCACTATAAATAACGTTATTTGAATACATCTCTCGAACATTATTCCCCCAATACCGTTATTCAGACTAATAACGTTATTCGGATATCGGTTATCGCAGGAACGAAATGGTAGTGCTCACTAGAAATAACGTTATTTGAATATATCTATCGAAAAATATTCCCTCAATACCGTTATTCGGACTAATAACGTTATTCGCATATCGTTTATATATTACAAACGGCATCATCGATTGAGAATGGCAGCATTTTGATACATTTTGCGTTGGAGAACTCCATAGAGTAGAAAGAGTGGAAGTGTCACTTTGCGACCTACGTCGTGATAGGTTCTGAGTTTAGCCGCGAGGTTAATAAATACTCGGAAGTGCTTACCGTGATAGGGTATTGTATTTTTAGCCTACTTTTCACATTTTGCAAAAATGAGGAAAAAGTAGACTTATGAGATCGATCTGGGCAAATGTCTGTCTGTCTGTGCATGCCCCCCCCCCTTATCAACTCCTAAACGGCTGAAGCAATCAAAACCAAATTTGGTATGAGTAAAGATCTATATCTGAATATCTCAAGGCCATGAAATTGAAGTCAGTGCTACCAACTGCTGAAAAACCGCAATTGAAATTTGAGCTCCATGTTGGATATCTTGGAAGGTATGCATGGGAGCTATTCCAAAATTGGCAAATAATTATATAGATAATAATATTTCAGTTTAATTTCCAGGAGGCCATACATGACAGTGTTGGCAAAATGATTTTAAGCATGCTGATAGGTCAAATTTTTAAATTAATAGAACTACTACACTATCAATTGGATTTCAACCAAATTTCGTATGTAGTCAACTATGTGTACATAACCAGATATAACTATGCGTATTCTTAAGAGCAACCAGCTGCTGACAACTGTTGATAATTGCTGTCTCCACTTTTTTACCCTTATATTAATATATCAGAATGCATGCAAGCCAACATCTCTAAACTTTCCACACGTATAGTACCTGACATTCTAGATTAATTTGGAGTAACTAATATTATGCCAATGCCGCTAACATGATTCTAAGCCTGATGATAGGTTAAATTCTAAAATGCATGTAACTTCTATACATACAAATGGATTTCGTCCAAAATTGGCACAACAATAGATCATAATATGTCAGATTATTTCTGACCAAGACATGCATGACATTGCTGCCAACATGATTTTACGCGCACTGATAGATCCAATATCTAACTACATGTAACGTCCACGTTATCCATTGAACTTCAATCAAATTTTGTATTCTGTACCTTAAGAGATGGAACTAAGAATATATTAAGTCACCAGGGCTTCCAACTGTAGTGCAGGTATATTTCGAATTAATTAGAAATTTTGATATTACCAACTTAATTTCGTCATTAACTTAGATAGTTCCATATAGATTAAACATTGGTATGAATCTTTTAGTTTAAGATAAATAGGCTCCTTAGTTTGTCATGGAACTGCTTGTTGAACTTGCGAAAGTGGCGAATGTCCGGAAAAACACTCTTAAATGCGCTTTAGAAGAAAGGAACAACAGACCGACACCACTTGAAATGCATAGGCCTAGGTGGATAGCAAACGACCTGAAGTTTAATAAAGATCAAGTACTAGCGAATCAACTAGACAACGGGGAAAATTCAGTGTACATTAAATTAGTGTACACCTTACTTTATGAAAACATATTATCTCGACATGAAGGTGTGAAATCCTTCCGGCTAGCTAGCGGTAACACCACAAAGATAACTATCACTGCTTCAGACTCTTCAACAAAACGTGTGCGTGTCTGTTTAATCTCCTCCCGAAGTCAACAATGAAAGGCTCTCCCGCGTGCTTTCTACGCATGGAGTTCTCAAGGACATACGGAACGAGTGCTGGAATGAAGTATACGAATTTTCTGCTGTAAGTAATGGCATACGTATTGTAACAATTGAACATAAATACCCCATTCCTTCATATTTGACGGTCAATGATTGTAAAGTTCAGTTAACATATGAAGGACAAGCTAAGTATTGCTTTTATTGTAAAGAAACCTCCCACATACAAATAGACCGTCCGAACAGAAGGAATCGCCCGGTACTTCATGTCAGACAACAAACCTACAGCACGGTGCTGGGCGAGTCAGATGGGAGTAGTAAGCTAAGCAACACTACCCACATGGAAACTGCAGTACCTTCCCCTGAATATCCAGCCATATCAGAGGCCTTTCATAACAGGCCCCATTCTACAAACACATATAGCATTGCGGAAGTAACTCAACCATCAGATAACGTAGCTGAACCATCCCTGACTACTTTACATAGCAATGAAGAGGGAACTGTGACGTCACGATCGGACAGCACGAGGAAGGGACACACCAACAGGGAACACAGCAGTCTGTGCAGCAGCCAGATACTATTAAGACTAAATGTCCCGATTTTTAGTTTTTAATTCTGGCACCACGTAGCAGCTCCAAAGTGAGGCAATTTCTCTTGAATGGAAGCTCGTATTTGCGATGTCAAACCACTATGTATACTAGAGTGCAATAGAATTGATATCAATTCAATGCATTTTCCAAAATGTGAAAAACAAAGACGTTACTAGCAGTTTTTATATTTCTGCTTAAAATATGAAAAAAAAAACTGGTAATACGAAAACGGAGATTTATTTCCTGATTCCCATGCATTTTTCATAAATAAAATCGGGTGAATGGAATCGTCGGCATTAGTTTGGGAATTGTTTTGAAAAGGGTGGTAGGAGTAGCGACGCGGCTATACAAGATCTCTAGCGCAAGGAAAATGATGAACATGCCAAGTTGACGAATATTGTAGTTCGGCGAGTTACAGGTACAAGTTCCTAGGCGTGGAACAATATCTGAGCAATAAAATTATAGTAAAGTCACGCTTATGTAACGTTGACACAATGTGTTTATACAGATACTTTCTTACTTCCTCAAACATTCTTGTTCTTGTTATTGTTGATAATAATACATTGTAGGGGCTTGGGATATCTTGGTCATCAGTCCCATGTAGTTGACTATGTGTGTTACTGTATTAGAGCCAGGGAAGGGGCAGGTGCCCTGAGTCTCCAAGTAAGGTACTATCTCGGCATTTACCTGGAGGGAGTGTGGAAAACCCTGCGAAACACAAGACACAACTGAACTTCAGGTGCAACCACAATGGTAGGTTGATTGACAGGTGAACTAGTCAATGAGAGATGTTGGACTGATGACAGTTTCCTAGGGAAAAAATCATAAAATAAGAAGGAATTTCTGAATGTCAATAAACATCTGCTGTAAGAAACATTGTTTCAGTTCCTTACCTTTTATTTCGTTCAATACGCCAATACACAAGCACTGCTGGGACTTTTCTTCGTTTTCTGTGAGCGTACAAAGGAAGTGGATATTTATGCAGGACGCTTGCACCTAGAGAACATGCGCTTGACTGTCGTCAGTATCTATGGAGACCAATTTTCCATTTTCACAATGGCTACGTCTTACTTTTCCACACAACGCGTTGTTTCCGTTTGAATACGAACTCTCTTCTCTGAAAAAAGTTGTCACTGAATAGTTCGTGGTCTTGTACTCTTACAATTATATATTAGAAGTTCAAAAAAAGACTAAACCCGTGGCGCGACAGCCGTTGAAGGGCCTAGTTCTACCAAGCAACCGCTGTTCAGCCATGTAGCTTGCAGATTGTGGGGTGACGTTTAGTCATCCAACTTGCACAAATAAATTTAAAGTGAAATCCAAACTGCTCAGTACTTAACACATTCTCTAATGCAAGCGTAATTTCAAATATAAACTAGGGAAAAACTTATGTAGGCCTATGTGTAGAGGTTTTTCTTAGGGCCTGGCTTCCTTTTCTTGGTACAGTACTTACTGTCGACCAAAATATTATGTGCACTCGAGTTTGAAGGTTGTTTGTGAAGTAACCAATAGACCTATATAAAATCCACTAACATAATCATTTTCGTCGTTCTATTTTACGTTAGTTCATGTAGGTTTGGAATTTTTAATTTATATTTTAATTTTTTATCGCAGTTGAAACACAAAAAGTGACCGTTTTTAAGCGTATTTCAACCATGCATCACATTTAATAATTATTATCTCACAAACCCGTCATCAGATCGAATCCAAATTTTAGCACAATATACATTGGAATGTTGTATAACAGGTTTATAAATTTCAACATTTTGTGTGTTCAAGAACGAATTTTGTTATCATTTTTGTAAGGTAACTATTTCTAGGCTCGGGTTCGTTGTAAAATGTAGTTCTTGGTTGCGTTGTAATCCTTATACATCAAAAAGTTATGTTGTATGACTGTGAAATACGTAAATTAATTCACTTATTTTATATCGGTTTGTATTTATACGGGAAACTAAGACATGGTTCACCAGCTAGACGCTCCGGGATATTCTGTACAGCGTTGCTGATATGGAGCCCATTACTTCCGAGCGAAGCGTGCCTTGACGCGTGATGGAGCCCATCTTGGCAACGCTGTACAGCTTTTACAGGAGCGGCCAACTGGTGAACCATGTCTTAATTTCTCGTATAAATACAAACCGATATAAAATAAGTGAATTAATTTACGTATTTCACAATCATACAGCATACCTTTTTGATGTATTAGGATTACAACGCGTCCAAGAACTAAATTTTCAAACCAACCCGAGCCGAGAAAAAGTTACCTTACCAAAATGATAACAACTTTGTTTCTTGGCCATACAAAATTTTAAAATTAATGAACCAGTTCTACAACATTCCAATGTATATTGTGTTAAAATTTGGATTCGATCTGTTGACGGGTTTGTGAGATAATATTTCTTAAATGTGACGCATGGTTGAAACACGCTCAAAAACGGGCACTTTTTGTGTTCCAACTGCGATAAGAAATATTAAAATATATTTTAAAAAATCCAAACTAACATGAACTAACGTAAAACAGAACGACGAAAATGATGATGTTATTGGATTTTATGTAGGTCTATTGGTTACTTCACAAATAACCGTCAAACTCGAGTACACATAATATTTTGGTCAATGGTAGTCGCAATTCCCCCTGGGATTTAGTGGTATGCCCTTGAATCAGGGCTGGCATGCGAAACGAAATGTATGGCTGTGGGGGCGAATATATTTGAATTTCGCTTTGAGAACGATACTCGGGAGCGAAATGACAATGATTGTCGGCGGGAAATTAAATCGAAGCGAAACTTAATTAGAAGCGAAATGACATAGCGAAATCAACGCGAAACTTAATAGCAACGCGAAATTACATTGTGCAATTGAATAAAATTTCACTCATGGCGCGAAAAAAAATCGTTACAATCTTTTAATTTCGCTCCCGGCGCGAAATACAATTAATTACAGACTTTTAATTTCACTCGCGGCGCAAAATAAAATTCGATACAGACTTTTAATTTCGCTTCCGGTGCGAAATAAAATTCGTTGCAGTCTTTTAATTTCACTCCCGGCACGAAATACAATTCATTACAGACTTTTAATTTTACTCGCGGCGCAAAATGAAATTCAATACAGACTTTTAATTTCGCTTCAGGTGCGAAATAAAATTCGTTACAGACTTTTAATTTCGCTCCCGGCGCGAAATAA
This sequence comes from Meconema thalassinum, assembly GCA_946902985.2. Lineage (NCBI taxonomy): Eukaryota > Metazoa > Arthropoda > Insecta > Orthoptera > Tettigoniidae > Meconema > Meconema thalassinum. The sequence goes on along the minus strand of OX336388.2, from coordinate 2,131,582,601 downwards.
AACTCGGTTACAGACTTTTAATTTCGCTCCCTGCGCGAAATAAAATTCGTTACAGACTTTTAATTTCGCACCCGGCGTGAAATAAAATTCCTAAACGGCATTTAGTTTCGCCCTCCGATGTGAATTTAAAATGAATGGAACATTTCATTTCGTTGTTGAAAATAAAATGTATTCGTTTCGAGAGTGAAATTATGTTCGGAGCGATGTTCAAAGTCCTGACGTTGGCAGCAGTAGCAGTCTTATTACCGTTCACCGCCTGCACAATCTGCAGGGCTGCAACAGCAACGTGAATCATTCAATGGTCATCCCTCCAGTAGAGGAAAAAGTCAGTGCTATGGCATCAACATCACCATCGTCGTTGACTGCACCTCAGACTCGTGGCTGGCCCTCCCTGACGTTCATAAAGCAATGGGGCAACAAGTACCTTTACTTGTTCTATAGCGAACAAGAAGACGAATGTGCTGTGTGGACAGACATTCAAGATAAGTGACGAACTCCAATTACAATACAAATTGTCAGTTGTAACTCTTCAGTCAGTCAACACTAATTTGCCCAATAACTGGGAGGGGTACAATGTATATACAGTAATATGTAAATAACATTATATGTATTAGTTTATGGTCACGATTATAATGCAGCAATTTTAGTGATCTTAAATCTAATACATGTACTTTTTTCAGGAGTGTTACTTACATCTTATATACGTTGTACCCACCCAGTTATCGGGTAAATTAATGTTGACTGACTGAAGAGTTACAAATAACAGAAAATCGTCTGTGGTAGTACCGCGGCGTATATGGAGTTCTGTTTCGGAGGCGGGTTACTCGAACAACAGGGTTGAGGGGTCATTCATCTCATTTCTACATTCTTTATTCTTACACTTCCGGAAATTTCGGGGGGGGGGGGGGCTTGGTATTCCTTACTACTTCCTTCTTACCCTCAGCGCATTTATACTGACCATGGCGCGACCCTGTGCCACGTACAGTATTTCGTTTCGCACTGCAATTAGTTTTGCGTCGCCTTTCACTATGTTATTGTGCTTAGAATTACATTGTGCTTCCATTTTAATTTTCGCGCTTACAATCAATATCATTTCGCACCCGAATATCACGCTCATGGCGAAATTAAAATGTTAACGCGTCCACAACCATTTTGTTTCGCATGCCAGACCAGATTTAATTTCAGACATGAAATGATATGTTCCATGCATTTTAAATTCACGCCGGGGGCGAAACTAAATGCTGTTTGGGAATTTTGTGTCATTAAAATAAACCGTGGCACTACATCCCATGAAAGGCCTAGGCCTACCAAGCGACCGCTGCCCAGGCATCTGCAGATATTGGTCAGCGCATCGGGTTCCCTCGGCCGTTAATCTTGGCTTTCGCGACTTTCAGACAGCTACTCTCGAGGCTGAGTGCACCCCGTTCCAACCCACACGTCCGTTTCTAAAATCACTAACGGAGCCGGGAATTGAACCCGGGGCCTCCAGGTGAGAAGCAGGCACGCTATCCCCAACACCATGGGGCCAGCAATTTTTGTCATACCAGGAGCAAAATTAACAGTCGTTAAAAATGTTATTTCGCGCCGGGAGCAAAATTAAGAGACTGTAGCGGTTTTCATTTCGTGCCAGGAGCGAAATGAAAAGTCTTGTATCGAATTTTATTACAGGCCAGGAGCAAAATTAAAAGTCTGTAATGAATTTTATTTCGAGCCGGGAGCGAAATTGAAAGTCTGTACCGAATTTTATTTCGTGCCCGGAGTGAAATTGAAAGTCTGTATTATTTTGTATTTCTCGCCGGAAGCGAATTTAAAAGACTAACGGTTTTTATTTTACGCCAAGAGCGAAATAAAAAGTCTTTAATGAATTTTATTTCACGCCAGGAGCAAAGTTAAAAGTCGGTTAAGAATTCTGTTTGTAGCCGGGAGTGAAATTAAAAGTCTGTAACGGATTTTATTTCACGCTGGGAGCGAAATTAAAAGACTAATGAATTTATTTCGCCTCTGCAGCGAAATTAAAATTCTGTTACCAATTTTATTTTGCGCCAGGAGTGAGATTTTATTCCTTTGAACAATTTAATTTCGCGACGCTAATTTAAATTGATGATACATTTCGTTTTGCATGCCAGTCCTGCCTTGAATCGGTTTTGGTGGTGGCTCCATTTTTCACCTAAAATGTAAAACTAACTGCACTTGATGACCGTAATGCTCTCCATCACTCGTAACTGTATGTACATCGTTCATGTATATGATCTACCAGAGATACTGTCCAAAAATAAATTGCCGAAAATAGAACACCTAAAAACACTAAAAATAATGGTGTTGCAGGTAAAATGAACTAAGTAAAAAGTAATTAAAGGGATCGATGAACTAAAAACAGGAAAAACAACATGGAAAATTAGAAGTCGTAAGTACAAACTGGTAAAATTTCAAAGGATCATTCAGAAAAATCCAGGACTGAACAATAATTCAGAACTAGCCATCACAGTCACAGTCAATCGCAACATCGGACTAGATGCTCAGGAATCCCATACCGACAGGTAAGGGGTCAGGTCATCACTCTCTCACTTAACTTTCACTCCCCTTTCCTGCTGCTGCGGTGGCCTTGGTCGAGCTTGTGGCGCGCCGTGGCCGCCTGCTTTAAGCGTGTGTACAGTCCTGTATGAAATATTACCTTATAAAAGATGCTGGAAGTGTCGTCCTTCCTGGGTTATACAGGCATTGTATCCGGTAACCACATTTTGGCTCACGCGAATGAGTTCTGCCACTGTAATGTTTCTGATTTTGTATTTTATGTTCTTTATTGAGCACTGAGTCAGTTGGCCTAGTGGAAAACTTATTTACAATTACGTGAATCTGTGCTAGTGAAGGTGACACTTCATCAGGAAATTGCTGAACTTACCCACCGGGCCGACTCGTACTTAAAATAAGTTTTACATACAAAAATACGATGTTGCAATGATAACTGTCTGAACATGTTACCATCTGAGGTACAGACTGGCGACTGACAACACCTGCACGCTTATTGCAAGGTCAAGTTTGTACTATGCGCGCGCTTTCAATACTACAGCAGGGGGCCGTTGGGCGCCAGGAACTCGGCCATGCCCTCTGCAGAGCGAATAACAAAACCACCGCTCGTCGTTCTTACTTAATATGAAAGACCCTATATGTAGACCATAGAGTTATGTACTATTAGATGACTATTATTGCGTAGGTTCATTATTCAAACGTTGACTTCTATCACATGATTGGGACACAAGAAATAAAAAAATAATTTAAAAATTTTGCACATCTGCCATCTTGAGTGTATGTAAACAATTTAACAAAATTAGATATCAGTTCATTACAATGTATATAAACAATTGCTGTACCAAATTTCACTGCGTTCGGATGTTTAAATCGCCAGAAAAGTCTATTTAAATGTTCAAATTCACTTGGCCGCCATGTTCGTTTTGTAGTTAACAGGTTTATGAAAGTCACTTAAGTGACTTTTATCACTGTACAAAATTTCAGGGTGATATCGGTGACAGTTTCGGAGATATAGAATGCCAGTGAGATATTTCGCACAGCCACCATGTTGAATTGGTGAAACATAATAAGCTTTGAAGGGCACGATCGGGGTCGGCCAAAATAATAGGCCTACTATGACCTTACCGAATTTCATTGAAATCGCTCCAGCCGCTTAGATTTTATTAGGTGGGGTGTGGGGGAAGAGGGGGGAAGGGTGGGGATGCACACCAAGGCCCGGCGTAGGTGCGTGACGTCATGTCATGTCATGTCAGTAGGTAATCTGTGTCCTTGACTCTCCCCGCCTGCCGCTAGCTACGTGTGCGAGTGAGCTGTGTATAGTATGTCGTGGTACCCTGCAAGCCAGGCAAGTGCTTTTAGGGCCATATGACCCAGGCGCACACTGTCAACGCTGGAACTCTCAGTTCAGGGGCGCGTGGCCGGCCTGTCGCGGCTGGATTTCTCGAATTCGTTCTTCTCTTCTCTTCATATTATTATTATTATTATTATTTATTCAATTCACCATTACAAACATGGGTTACTCTAAAGCACGGGTTAAACCAAGTGCTTTACAACAATACATAAAAACTATAATACAAACTATAATACATATCATGTATATACAAAATATAAGAGTTCATTATCACTCATTCACTAGCAAGGAAGGATCGCACAATAATGCAATAGGACAGAATGCTGCATACTCTTGTAGATGGTCGGCGGAAGATCCAATTCCTTCAGACTCTTGTGGAGTGTGTGAGGTATGAGGCCGTTGACTGACAAGATTACAGGCTTTATCCGGACGAAGTTCATCTTCCATATCCTCTTGATTTCCTCTGCAAGCTGTCTATACTTGGTGATTTTTTCATTGTGTTTACGTTCGATGTTGGTGTCGTTGGGGACTGCTATGTCTATTATAAATGTAGTGCCAACAACCTTATTTACTACTATGATGTCTGGTCGATTGTGATCTATTGTTTTATCTGTCACAATACCAGTGTCCCAGTATATTTTACACAATTCATTTTCGAGGAGGGATGGTGGATGATACTTGTAGTAAGGGATATACTCCTCAGTTAATTTATATTTCCGTGCGAGTGCTTGATGAATGATGCCTGCAACATGATTGTGCCGCTTTGTATATTCAACTGATGCTAGTATTGGGCAACCAGCAGTGACATGGTCAATGGTCTCGAGATGAATGGCGCATCGCCTGCATTTGTCTGAAATTACACTGGTATCTTTGATGATGTATTTCTTGTAATTTTTTGTAGCAATGACTTGATCTTGGATGGCAATTGCGAATCCCTCTGTTTCTCCAAACAGTCGACCACTTTGTAACCACATACACGATGCGTTTTTATCAATACTCTGTTGGGATAGGTTGCTGTAGTATTTTCCATGGAGTGTCTTTTCTCCCCATGCCTTTTCTTTTTCATGTAAGTGTAGTGGCTGGCTGATATGATCATCAGAGGATGTACGAAGGTTCAATACAGTGTGTTTATCAGCAAGTACAATGGCTTTATGGAGAATGTTGTTTTCCTTTCATTGATAGAAATATCTTCTAAGGGTTTTAATTTGGTTCTGGAGCAAAATTTGTAAATCCAGTACTCCTCGACCTCCCATCTTTCGTGGAAGAGTGCCCCGTTCTTTACAGGCGTTTATTATTATTATTATTATTATTATTATTATTATTATTATTATTATTATTATTATTATTAGACTATTATTATTGGCAATAAAATGTTATTGGATACCAATAGACTACGTCTCATACTGTTCCCGAGTACATTGTAGATCAATTCTCTATTATTGAATGGATTCATTTGATAGCAAAATTATGCCATTTACACTTAAGTTAGGCATACCCAAACACGATAAGTTATAAAAAATGTTGATGTTGTTTCTTTCCCTTATTCGAAACGTACCACAAGCTTTCAATTCTCTTTGAAGCCTATCGTTAGCTCTAAACGACCTGACTTGTTATGCCGATGGTTACTTCACATCTGATGGTGGGGTCCAGCATAAATCTTGTATCCTTCTTACGGCCAATAACAATTATTATTCTATTGTACTTTTGCTTCTAACACGAGGAAGACACGAAAACTTGGATCGCGTAACATTTCTGAAATGTTACAGATGCATCTTAGATCTATGTCGGCGATTCCCTTCTTAATTTTGGTGTTTGAACGGAGCTAGGTTATCAGACACTCCACAGTGGTTGCAGCATACAGTCTCACACAAGAGCAACCTTTGCCTCCACCTATTTGTGCTTGAATACTCCCTTTCATATGTACTTCTGGATAAGTTGTTCTCCATAAAATATGGTGATTAGACACTTTCGCAATCAACCAGCAAGTTCATTTTGTTTTTTCCATACATCCGCTTCAGGCTCAATTCTCAAGTATTCCTTTGGTTCCTAACTAGTAAATCACCGTCTTTATCGTTACCACCATCTTCATCATCACCACCGTAATGAAAACCTCATTCGTTGTACAAACACAAATTACGCACCATGTCACATTGCCTTCAAGCAATTCTTGCACTCTCTGTAAATATGTGGCACGGTGTCCCTACATGATGATTACTATACTTTGGATGTTCATTCACTGAAAATTGCGAAATTAGCTTCGAGGTTTTCCTATGCCCAGAACATAGAATGCTATGAAAATCAAATGTTCTTAAATACGATGTGTGGAATACCTATAAATATGCAATTGGATTAACTCACGACAGCTACTTGTTGCATTGGCCTTTGAGAATATTTTACGGGAGCTATTCTAACAACTCTACGAGGTGAGTTTCTCTCCGAGTTCACATATGAATGTTCGAATTGCAGAATAAGAATGTAGAAAAAAAAAGGAAAACTTGTGCTCACTGACCTGGTGCAAGTCCTCAAAATGAACACCCATTTGATGGCTTAAGTATCATCGATACCATTTCAGTACCTCAAACCGAAATTAAATTTCTTGGCAGGCCAGGGAATCAAACCCGGACCACCGGGGAGACAGCCAAGAATGTTAACCGCTACACCACAAGGTGATCTCTTTCATTATCAGCGCAATCTATTGCACGATGCCATGTAATTTCAGCACGAACTATAATAGTACACATATCTTCGTATTTTTGGCATTACAGTGCCCCTGGTAAGTTAGAGAGATGGTTCGCATACCATAACCAAAGAGCCGAATAGTTTCAAAAACCAACAAACAACCGAAAGAAATACCGACAAGCTGGTAGAAAGACAGACAACAGATATTGTAATTTTCAGAGCAAAATTGTTTTACAATGAAGAGCACTCTTGGTCTCCATACTGTTGAAATAATGAAAATTGTCCTAAAACTTCAAAAGTTACAAGGATTTCATGTCAACTTGCTTATTTTGCCGTATATCTTATGTGTAGGTAAATTCCATTAGTTATTGTTTCAGGCGATGTTGAAAATACGAACAAAAGACATAAATTACCTCAGATTGCGACGGAATATTGTTCAGTTTAAAAACCTGATAAATTTACTAACGCACGTTTCTCGAATTCACATATCCCTGAACAGCACCAATCTAATCAGTTGGTGAATTCAGAATCTTGTTATTGAAATACTGTAGACTATAGCTTTATAGTCCTAATGTAGTTTTTTTGTTCTACCCGTAATTATTTAGGTTGCTATGAGGAAGGGGATGGAGCCTCCGTGGCTTAGGCGGCAGCACGCCGGCCTCTCACCGCTGGGTCCGTGGTTCAAATCCCGGTCACTCCATGTGAGATCTGTGCTGGACAAAACGGAGGCAGACAGGTTTTTCTCCGGGTACTCCGGTTTTCCCTGTCAAAAATTTCATTCCAGCAACACTCTCCACTATCATTTCATTTCATCTGTCATTCATTTAATCATTGCCCCAGAGGAGTGCGTCAGGCCTCGGCAGCCGGCACAGTTCATATCCTCGCCGCTAGATGGGGGCTTCATTCATTCCATTCCTGACCCGGTCGGAGACTGGAAGCAGGCTGTGGATTTTCATGAGGAAGGGGATATGGTGAGACAGTTTCCTTGTGGGAATGATATTACGGATAGATGTCCTTCATGACGTCAATCTAATGAGAGGATTTAATGACAAATATAATTAATGAGGCAAGGTATGAAATGGTTGTGTGTGGTATTTCGAGTTCGGTGTAGTCTGACCATGCACGTTAGCGTGTGTAGCTACGTCGGCTGGTTTGTGACAGTATGTCAACAAATTTAAAAAATATATTTTAACACTCCTGATTCCATACCGGCCCTGTTACTGTCACATGCATGATTACCAATATGCTTGATTCTATTTTTAGGATTATTATATCTCGCTGCACCTGCTACATCACCCAAAAAGTAGGGGCAGATGACCTCGTAGTTCCGCCCCTTAATACAACAATAACTAACCCAACAAGTAGTTCCGCGAAGAATTATACAGCCTATTTTCATATATCCTACTTATGTTAATTGCCTCTATCAACATACAAAAGTTCAGTTTGATTGCTGTAATAGATTCGCAGATATTGAGAACCGGCTAAATATTGCGCATGGTCGCCATGTTGGATTTTTATATCTGTAGGTCTTAGAGTTATGTACTGTTACGTGGAGTGTAATGTGTACGTGTAGTATTCAAACTTCAATCGCATGATTAGGACACAAGAAGTAAAAACGAGATTTTAAAATTTCGCACAGCTGCCATCTTGTGGTTATGGAAACAAATGAAAAAATTAGATGCCAGTGGATCAACATTTGTAGAAGGATTTACTGTACCAAGTGACACTGCACTCGGATGGTTAAATTGCGAGAAACGACCATGTGAATATGTATACTTCGCGTCGCCGCCATGTTGGATTTGTGATCACCAGGTTATTGAAAGTCCTATAGGTGAACGTATGTTCATAGCCCCAATGAAGATTTAAAAATTTAGTTTGATTGCTGTAATAGATTCGTAGATATTGAGATCCATCTAAATATTTCGGATGGTTGCCATGTTGGATTGTTATATGTATAGGCCATAGAGTCACGTACCATTAAAGGAAAATTATTGCAAGAGTCCATTACTCAAACTCTCACTTCGATCGCATGATTACGACACAAGAAATAAAAACTTAATTTTAAGATTCGCACATTCGCCATCTTGAGGTTATGTAAACAATTGAACTAATATAGATACCAGTGCGTTACAACGTGTATAAACATTTCCTGTACCAAGTTTAATTGCGTTTGGATAATTAAATCGCGAGAAAGGTCTATTTAAAATTTTCAAATTCGCTTGGCTGCCATATTCGTTTTTAGTTAACCGGTTTTTGAAAGTCTTATAGATGAAATTCCAGCAGTGCCCTTTATCTCCGTAAAAAAATTCAGGGTGATATCGCTAATAGTTTCAGAGATATAGAATGCCGGTGAAATATTTCGCACAGCCGCCTTCTTGAGGTTATGTAAACAACTGAATGAAGTTAGATGTCGGTACATTACAATGTGTATAAACATATACTGTACCAAGTTGCATTGCGTTTGGTTGGTTAAATCGTGTGAAACGTCTATTTAAAAGTCGCAAATTTGCTTGGCCGCCATGTTGGTTCTGTAGTTATCAGGTTTTCAAAAATCACATTGGTGAACTTCTAGTAGTTCCCTTTATCACCGTGAAATATTCCAGGGTGATATCGGTAATAGTTTCGTAGATATCGAATGCTGGTGAAATATTTCGCACAGCCGCCATGTTGGATTGGTGGGATGTAACAAAATTTGAAGGGCACGGTCGGAGTGGTGTGGAATAGTGCTATGGACTTACCGAGTGTCATTGCAATCGCTCCAGCGGTTTAGAAGATAATAGGGGGGGGGGGCACACACGATATCACACACACACGCGCACACACAGACAGACACACTGACCAAAGGTGATCTCATAAGCTTATTTTTTCATAAATGAAAATAGGCTAAAACGTATGCAACTTCTTGTATCCTTGTTGCAGATCTGGTTCATGTACGTCCAAATATCATGTTTTATACGTCTTCGGTGTGTTTCTTTAAGGTGTGACTTTCCCACTATGGTATGTTTGTGCTCCCCAGGCACAAAAGACGTTATGAGCACGGCAGACCGCAAGCATATGACAAAATGTTGGCTCCAGTGCGCCTACTGTCGACCAAAGTATTATGTGCACTCGAGTTTGAAGGTTGTTTGTGAAGTAACCAATAGACCTACATAAAATCCAATAACATCATCATTTTCGTCGTTCTATTTTACGTTAGGTCATGTAGGTTTGGAATTTTTAATTTATATTTTAATATTTTTTATCGCAGTTGGAACACAAAAAGTGCACGTTTTTAAGCGTGTTTCAACCTTGCGTCACATTTACGAATTATTATCTTAAAACCCCGTCATCAGATCGAATCCAAATTTTAACACAATATACATTGGAATGTTGTATAACTGGTGTATTATTTTCAAAATTGTGTGTGTCCAAGAAACAACGTTGTTATCATTTTTGTAAGGTAACTTTTTCTTGGCTCGGGGTGGATGGAAAATGTAGTTCTTGGTTGCATTGTAATCCTTATACATCAAAAAGTTATGCTGTATGACTGTTAAATACGTAAATTAATTCACTTATTTTATATCAGTTTGTATTTCTACGGAGAAATAACACATGTTTTACCTGCTAGCCGCTCCAGCAAAAGCTGCACAGCGTTGCCGAAATGGTACCCCACACGCATTATGGCGCGTCTCGCTCGGAAGTGATGGGCTCCATCTCAGCAACGCTCTACAGCTTCTGCCCCCTGGAAAACCATGTGTTATTTCCTCGTACAAATACAAACCGATGTAAAATAAGTGAATTAATTTACGTATTTCACAGTCATACAGCATAACCTTTTGATTTATAAGGATTACAACGCAACCAAGAACTACATTTTCCAACCACCCCGAGCCGAGAAAAAGTTACCTTACAACAATGATAACAACTTTGTTTCTTGGACACACAAAATTGTGAAATTAATAAACCAGTTATTCAACATTCCAATGTATATTGTGTTAAAATTTGGATTCGATCTGATGACGGGTTTTTGAGATAATAATTCTTAAATGTGACGCATGGCTGAAACACGCTTAAAATCGTGCACTTTTTGTGTTCCAACTGCAATAAAAAATATTAAAATATAAATTCAGAAATCCAAACCTACATGAACTAACGTAGAATTGAACGACGAAAATGTTGATGGTATTGAATGCTATGTAGGTCTATTGGTTACTTAACAAACAACCTTCAAACTCGAGTACACATAATACTTTGGTCGACAGTAGTGTCCAGGCTCTGCGCTCAGTACTAAACGTACTGCAGCACCCCGTCAAATGGACAGTGCTTGTGCGACTAAGCGCTGCAGTGCTGGTGTGATGTGCTGCACTGCTCAGAAATAGGCAGAATAGGGCTGCGCTTCACCTGCTAACACTGCTTCACCTTGCCCATTGCACGGCCCTGGTGCACACACACGGACAAAAGGTGATCTCATAAGCCTATTTTTTCATAAATGGAAATAGGCTAAATACGAGATTTTAAAATTTCGCACAGGCGCCATCTTGTGGTTATGAAAACAATTCAGTTTGATTGCTGTCATTGATTTGTTGACATTGAGAATCGTCTAAATATTTCTAAATATGTGTAGACCATTGAGCTATGTACTATTAGATGACGATTATTGCGTACGGTAGGTTCATTGTTCAAACGTTGGCTACGATCGCATGATTAGGACACAAGAAATTAAGAGGTAATTTTTAAATTTCACACAGGCACCATCTTGCGTTTTTGTAAACAATTGAGTTGAATAAGATATCAGTGCATTACAAGGTGTATAACATTTGCTATACCATTTGACGGCGCTCGAATGGTTTAATCGCGAAAAAAAGATCTATTTTAATGTATCAACTTCGCTTGGCCCCCATGTTCGTTTGTTACTTAACAGGAATTATGAGAGTCCCATCTAGTAGTTCATTTTATCACCGTACAAAATGTCAGGGTGATATCTGTAATAGTTTCGGAGATATGGAATGCCAGTGAAATATTTCGCAAAGTCGCCATGTTGGATTGGTGAGCTGTAATAAAATTTGAAGATCACGGTCGGGGTCGGACAAAATAGTACTATGACTTTACCGAGTTTCATTGAAATCGCTCCAGCCGTTTATATTTTATTAGGGGACACACACACATACGCACACACACGGACTAAATGTGATGTCATAAGCCTATTTTTTCATAAATGAAAATAATAAAGAAAGCTTTTTATTCGGTCGACGCGAATTTCGTGTTGACCGACTGAATAGATTTCTTCATTAGAAATAACCATCACTGAAAAATGGCTTCTATCACTACTAAATGAAAATAGGATAACAAGTAAACGAAAAGCAAGAACGGGAGGTTTCATTTAGGAAAGAAATACTCTTATTGGTCACAAAGGTGTGAAAGTTTGGGGTGTAGGTTACACTCTGCCTTATATGGCAACACTGCGAGAAGGTGAGTTCGATTCCCATCTTAGCTATCTTGGAGTGTTTTTCTGGGGTTTCCCACTTCCACTCCAGGAAAATGCGTGGATAGTTCCTAATTCAAGGCCATTGCCAACTCCAAAAATAACAAAGTTTATCAGACTTCAACTACATGGGACTGATGAACAATAGGCTATGTTCCAAACCCCTATATGAAGCAACAAGAAATATTTCGAATCAATGGGATCCATCGTATTGATTTTAGGAAACATGTTTCTAACGTAGGCTACAATATGACCGCGATCGAAACGAGCCAGGTGCCTTGCCCTGTCTGATGGGGCACGCGCTCAGATTGAAATCATTATGTTGATTATTATTGATATTTCAAGAAGTAATTATCCTATGTTTGAATAAATAATTGGCCTGGAATTACATATGGCCCAGCATCGTCAGTTCACGGTCACCTTCCATGCTTGTCCGGGAAGTGGGCAAATAGACACTTCCATAACGTTATTGACGAGATTCTTTTCTGAAATAACGGAATCAATTTCTCCGCTTAGAATAATGTTACTGATAGCGCATAGCTGGTAAAATTCGCTCGTATACCGTTACTAGACTTATAACGTTATTGGTGGGTTCGCATTTCTAAATCACGGAATTATTTTTCTGCCATGAATAACGTTATTGACAGCGCAAAGCTCGTAAATATCGCTCGTATACCGTTACAAAGCTTATAACGTTATTGGTGGGTTCACATTTCTAAATAACGGAATTAATTTTTCTGCCCTGAATAAAGTTATTGATAGCGTATAACAGGTTAAAATCTCTCGTATACCGTTACTAGGCTTATAACGTTATTAGTAGGTTTGCATTTTGAAATAACCGAATCGATCACTCTGCCTGAATAACGTTATTGATGGCGCGCAGCGGGTCAAAATCGCTGTCATACCGTTACTAGACTTATAACGTTAATAACGGGAGCGCATTTTAAAATAACGGAATCCTTTCCTCTGCTGGTTATAACGTTAATAGCACAAACCAGGGAAAATTATAACCCCTTATTTCGTTGACGCTCTAAAAACGTTATTCATATACCATTTGTTTTGGGTACGGAAGCAGTAACGTAACAAAAATTAATTCGTTATTTTTGACAATTCTGTTACGTTATGAAGCCTTGGTTATGACACGGCTTGCATTAGCAAATCTGCAGCTCCCTCTTGGTGCCCGTAGACGCGAGTGGCGCGCTATCTGTGGACAAAAGTACGAATTAGATGTAGCTCAACTATGAATCATAAGGCGTCATTTTAGGGCCTATGCTATTATGAAGTGGAATTATTGGCAAACAAGCTTCGCGCTCGACCGTATTCATACAGTACAATTTGACCTGTACTTGGGATGTAACTAGATTATACAGAAACATATGTGTTCAAAGCATTCTGCATTTTAACAAACTCACATGTTCACTGACAGAGCTAAAGCGGGTAATTCGTGATTATTGGCATATATTCCATATATTACACCCCCGTGCACTTCCTGTTTGTAAATCCACTTGAGGAAACAAATGCGCTGGATAAGGCCACGGACATAACATTTACGATACGAGCGAACACCATATTAAAGTGACTGGCAATTAATACCTCCATTGTTCCCCAGGGAGCTGACGAGACGCGTGAAATGACACCATCTTCTGGGAGGAACAGTAAAAGGGCTGTTTACAGGATCATAACCCACGACAGGGCGATTACCATCAGCTCGTCTCATTTTGAATGTACTTTTAACAGCATTTAATGCTGCATTCATTGAGCGAATTTCAACTGCCCTATTACTGTTCTTTGCCCTCACAAGTTTTGGGCTATAATCGTTACCCGAGAAACAGCAACACTTCTCCCTATTGGAGTGCAATATTGTCCTCGTATAAGGCGGAAGACCCCTTCCTCCCTTCCCCTGAAATTTGTCACATATAATATTTGCTTATGAATTAAAACATTAGACACTAATCCACTTTTCATGTACTATTGTTACTAAGCGACGTATGGCAACGTTCCAAAGCAAGGCGAAGGTAGAGCGATGTAAACAGTGTGACAATCAGTTTGCTCTGATCTTATGTGTAACAACATAACCTCGTATTACTCTCCAGTGCCTTTGCTCTTATGAACGAACCAAAAACAGCAACAAGTGCCCTTGAAGCGCGTGACAAAAGTTTTTCCTCTAACTTTTATACCCTTTTCAAACTACTGGCTAATTTGCCTCTTTGTGTAGGCTAGCTACCGGTACTGTCGAACGGAGTTTGAGTTGGTTAAAAACATACTTAAGATATTCTACTTCTGTAAATTGACTCAACGGTCTATTGTTATCTATTCAGAGACATACATCACTGACGGTGAAGTTATAAATCGATTTGGTAATGCTTCAAGAAACCTTGACTTTATATTATAATATACGCTGTAAATTCAAACAGTATGTTAATTATTTCCATGTAAACAACGATGATGATGATGATAATTGTTGTTTTAAGGGGCCTAACATCTAGGTTATCGGCCCTGTAAACAACGAAGTGAGCAAGTTGATTGTATTAATAAAAAGTGACGTAAAATGGTCTTGGTGGTGTTTGACATTAACCAAACATATTACATCACAACAAATTGGTTGAAAAACTGAATCCAGATAGCCTAAGGGGAGTTCCAATGGTTAAAATATGAAAAAATATCAATTTTCTAATTTGTATACGGTGTAAAAGCTGGCCATTTTGACGTTTAAAATGATGTATAACACTTGACATTTGTTATTTGCAATACATATCTAATATTTATTTAAATAATGCAGTGTGCGTTAGAGAACATTGATAATTAGAACATACAAAGGCATTTTCTCAGAACTTACTTTTTGCACATATATGTTCCATATTTTTCAGTTGGTACTTATCACAGAAGTCTCAAATTTTTACCACCTGTAGCGTGGCTTGTAAGTGAGATTTTAACACAGGGTTTTTGTTATAGCTCAAATACGTTATGAAAAATTGGATATATCTAGAGTTTTTAAACGAAAAAATGAGTTTAAGAAAAAAATATAATGGTCGCAATAGTAGAAACACCTAACGCCCGTGTTAAAGTACTAAGAATTGATCACTAATTATGGAAATAAAATTTCATCTAAATCTACCCAGTAGTTTCTACGAAATAGGAACATGAATTTATTAAATATTAACCTTATGAAGATAGGCAATTTGAACTCCCCTAAAAACTCATCATTTTGTACCAAATTATACAAAAGATTCCCGGGGAGAACCCTGGACCCCCTATTCATTGGGGCCTATACCATGCCCCCAAACCCCCGGTTGGGCACCTCCCAAAATGAAATTCTATATACGCCCCTGGTGGAAGATAACCTTTACCTAATCCAATGTCACTTTTTACACAGTATATGGAGCAGAGTTGGGAATTATCTGAAGACGCATGGGATGCTGCGAGCTGTCTGGCTTTTGCAACCTAACTGGGCGGCTTTGTTTATTGTCTGGGGGCCAGGAGAAGTCATTACGACAAGCTATGATGGGGAGCGGTGGTTTCGGCTATACGCATGCGCAGTCCGTCTATTCCTAACCTCAATATATTGACAGTAAGTTGTTGCTACTTGCTTGTTGTTTATCTGGCTTTAACCTGCCAGTGGTCGCTAGAACGCAAGATACGCAAGTGGTCAGGCGTCGAGCGAAATGCTCGCTCTAAGCTATGACTCGTTTATGTAGTGTATAGCAACTAATTTCATGCGTTGTTAGGCGATATATTCTAAAAGTTATCTACAGATAACATGAACCCTTCTGAAATTGTACGAAAGCACCTGATTATGTTTACACTTAGAACTAAGATTTTTCGAGCTTATCTAATTGGCAAGATGTTCTTATTTATTTTAGCCTATTTTCATTCATGAAAAAATAGGCTTATGATATCACCTTTTGTCCGTGTGTGTTGTGCGTGCGTATGTGTGTCCCCCATAATAACTTCTAAACGGCTCGAGCGATTTCAATGAAGGTCATAGCACCATTTTGGCCGACCCCGTCTGTGCCCTTCAAATTTTATTACGTCTCACCAATCCATCATGGCGGCTGTGTGAAATATTTCATCAGCATTCAATACCTCCAAAACTATTACTGATACCACCCTGAAATTTCGTACGGTGATCAAGGGCACTACTAGAAGTTTGTAATCTATCAATTCTTGCCACAAGATGGCTTCACCCAGAGAAGCCATTTGTAACTTTGAAGATACAAAAATTAAATAAAAATGAATATTCTGCCTCATAAATGGCCTTTCTTTAAAATTTAAACAAACTGACATAATTAGTACTGTAATTGAACAAATCCACCTTATCGAAACTCTTCTCATCTCCGGGCGTGTGCAGATATTCTGAAAGGACTGGCTCGTACATAGGCCTTACCAAAACCTCCTATAAATTAATAAAGATGAAGGAAGGTTTACATGCATCTAACTAAAAAGAAACTATCCAATTTAAATTTACTTTATATTCTGAAGCTGCATCATGCAAGAAATTGATTAATATAAGAAAAAGAGTGACACACAAGAAATGCAATTAAAACTATATCATATAATATAATAATAATAATAATAATAATATTTAGGCCTTTAAAGATTTATTATTTGTTTTTCACATTACCGGTAATGCCGTCGTCTGCCCAATATGTCCATTTCATCACCACTTTGAAGCTGGTCAGCCATGCCATTATGGTTTACCGCCATGAAGGTCTTCTTCAACTTAGCACAGTTATCTTGATGGGTATTAGCCCTACTATAATTGTGGCATTACAGCCAGAACCCAATCACGTGGTACCCTCCATACTAAAACAAATCGGAGTCTTCAAGCTTTTTTCTTTCCGTATAAACACGAACCACTCCTCAAGAGAGACGGCACCCTCCACAACTCAACCAGTCATCTCAAAGTCCAGAGAGACAATCCCTTCCGCAGTGCATCCAGTAGCTTGCTACCACACGTCTGAAACCCACAGCTCCTTCCAGGAAGTCTTATTGTCATACGCCTGCTTGTCCATTCCACTCCTAGCAAGGCCCCCTGGCTGCTTCCTCCTCACCCTCCCCGGGGTAAGCGAGCATACCTGCTCGAGACAATAGTGTCCATAAATGCTGCCTCCTGTACGTGTGACCAAAACATGAACCTGACTCCTGGTTCAGTGGTCCGAACAATATTAATAAACTTTCTTAAACAACATATGATTAGAGCTAGCTTCAGAATCTCGTCAATAGTGACCTAAAATACATTGAATAATTAATAATAAAAAGTATTCGTATATGATAATAGTAATAATAATAATAATGACACTGCGTCTACTGCAGACGTGTCCAATGCAATTGAACACGTTGCCAACACGATAACATGATATAAAGAAATAATAAACCCACTAGCCTACATTAAAACTGTCATGGGGAACTCATAAAATATAGGTTACAAGTTCACCTATGAGACTTCTAAAACCCTGTTAACTACAAAACGAACAGGGCGGCCAAGCAAAATTGAAACTTTTAAATAGACTTTTCTCGCGATTTAACCATCCGAACGCAATGAAACTTGGTACAGCAAATATCTATACACATTGTAATCCACTAGCGGCTAATTTAGTTCAATTGTTCACATAATCTCAAGATGGTGGCTGTGCGAAATATTTCACCGGCATTCCATATCTCCGAAAGTATTACTGATAATACCTTGAAATTTTGTACGGTGGTAAAGGGTACTACTAGACGTTCAGCTATGAGACTTCTAAAAACCTGTAAAATACAAAACGAACATGGCGGCCGAGCGAATGTGAAATATTTTAATAGACTTTTCTCGCGATTTAACCATATGTGCGTAGTGAAAAATGATACAGACATTTTTATACACATTGTAATGCACTGGCAGCTAATTTAGTTCAATTGTTCACATAACCTCAAAATGGCAGCTGTGCGCAATTTTAAAATTAAATTTTTATTTCTTGTGTATTAATCATGCGATCGAAGTGAACGTTTGAATAATGAACCTACGCAAAAATCGTCATCTAATAGTACATAACTCTATGGCCTACATATATAAAAATCCAATATGGCGACCATCCAAAATATTTAGACGGTTCTCAATACCTACGATTCTATTACAGCAATCGAACTGAAATTTTGTGTGTTAATAGAGGCAATTAACATAAGTAGAATATATGAAGATAGGCTGTATAGTTCTTTACGGAACTACTTGTTAATTTTACATTTACACTTAAAACCGTCTAATTGGTATTGCTACCCGGGAGCATTCTTTACCTGTTGCGTTGTAGCACTTCGAGTGTAACTAGTTGGCATTTAAGTTCATTGTATTCACTTTGAGTCAGTTACTAGGAGGTTTAAAGCGCATGCAGAACCAGATGGGGCTCAGTGCATATCCTTGAAATATTCCCGTCTTGACATTGATAACTCTGGATGTATTTTATTAGTATTGTATTCTAACTGACACGTAATACAGTCCTCCAACTAAAGTACCTGTATTTCTTGTTTGTTCCAGGTAATGCAGATCGAAACTAACTACTATCAGTAATAAACGAGCAGTTAAATCCAGAAGGCAAGTATGTTATATGATAAGCTAACCATTGCATTTTGGGTCAACAATGTATTCAGATAAACGTAAACCTATCTAGAGCGCTCAATGAATAGGAAATGTTTCCTATCATAGTCCGTACAGAATATGTTCTTGCCTCACTGATCTGTGCGTCTTTAATTACATAACCAACATCAACACAACATCTGAAGGATTTGGACTTCAAATCAACGTAAATAAGACAAAATATATGGTTTTTAGTCGTCAAACGCATGACCAGGCTGCTTTGAACATCAGAGGTCTTCCAGTCGAGCGTGTTCGCCATTTTAAATATTCAGGGAGTATCATCAATGACGATGAAATCAGAAGTCGTATTGAAATGGCACGCAGTTTATAAAGGAAAATGTCCTCGTGCTTCAACAATGACAACGTAAGTCTGAAGCTCCGACAAAGTCTGGCTCGAACTTATGTCTGGTATAGTATGGAGCAGGGCCATCCAAACAGCGCTCCCCGAGCGCTAGCACTCCAGCCGCGCTCTAAGTCAATGCTCCGAGCTCCTTGTTGGAAGTTAGTTTCAGAACTGGTAGGAGGAGCTGGGCTCGCTGAGCGCGCTGAAGTGTGCAGCCGATCCATCAGTCGCTAGTCTAATCCAATGCGCTTTGTTGACAGCGTGTAAGTAAATCAGTTTCGCAGTGGTCATGACTGAACATCATACAAAAAAGGAGTGGTGAAGCAGTCTTTAAAGCAGAATGGGAAATTTCATTTTTCTGTACAGCTTATAAAGAGCATGTCAAATATTTAGTGTGCAACAGAGATGTAATGTGTTAAAATGAACATAATTTGTTGTTGAATTTCCTCTCTAATCTGTTCACATTTCAATTTGGAATAAATCACAATATTCTTTACTTAACATTAATCTTGCGTTTGTTTCCTGCACATTCCATGCATCGGAGTACCATTTGATTTGTATATGCGGTATATTTGTTATGGGAAAACTGCCCTATTAATATGTCAACAATCCCACAAGAGCCGTTGGCCGTACGACAGTACGTACGTATCTAGTCAGCGTGATCCGAACATCGTCCGTCTCCTCGCTGCCACAGTGTAGTGGTGGTAGGGGAAGGAGCGCTAGTCTGACTGCCCAGTGCTCCCCAAGCACGGCCGCGCTCCCGGAGCGCAATTACTGGATGGCCCTGGTATGGAGGTTTGGACTCGGAAGGTCAACACCATGAAACGATTAGAGGCCTTCGAAATGTGGGTTCCTAGACGAATGCTTAAAATACCTTGGACTGATAGACTTAGTAACAGAGATGTCCTCAGAAGAGCAAATTGTGATCATCAGCTTTTGTTTACCATCAAGTATCGAAAAACTGTCTATTTGGGTCGTGTACTATGAGGCCAAAAATATCAGTTGCTTTGACTAAAACTACAAGGCAAAATACAGTATAACCTGTCATATCCGGACTAATGTGGCGGCCGGCCGATCCGGATATGGAAAAATCCGGATATCACAAGGCTATTTTTATAAATAGCTAGGTGACCAGAATTAATTCACGAGTTTGTTGTTGATTAATTTTAAAGTTTTTAACGGTTTAGTATAATTTTGTTAACTGTATACTGTACATAGGCTAAGAAATAGAATTGCTTTAAACTAAATTAAAATACAGTAATTAAATTATAATAATATGCTTTACATTACATGTACTTACATAAATACACTGTACATTCTGCTTCTACATAATTTTTTGAAAATGTTTGTCATTTTCTGTTGCTTCAGGCACTTCACTTAGGCCTACTGTTTCTACATTAGTTTTTGAAAACGTTTGTGATTTTCCGTTGCTTCACGCACTGTACACGCTTTTTGGATGCCATGTCCCTCAATCTTCTTAAAAGCATCACTTCAGTCACACTCGTTTCATGTTGATTTTCTACATTCTATGGTCTTGAATGCCTCAGAGTGACTCATTATAGGGGCGTTGTCCTCTTCTTCGGGTTCAAAGATTTTTTCCTCATCATTGCACACCATTTCTATAATGTCACTGTCTGTAATTTCGTTGACTTCGTCTTCATTTACTAACCAATTTATGGCCTCCTCGTTGTTGATTTTTTACAACCAGGCAGGCATTGCACACTAATGTATCCTCGCTCTCAATTACGACTTAAAAATTCATTCGGAGATGTGTCCGGATATGGGAGGGTTCGAATATCACAGGTCCGGATGTGACAGGTTGTACTGTAGTTGGTAGACGAGGGCGTGGCAGAAGACAGATGTTCTGGCTTCAGAATATCAAGGAGTGATTACGGATTCGATCTGTTGATGAATTGTTCCGGCTTGCGGAGGACAGAGGCACATTTTCACGATGATCGCCAACTTTTGGGGGACCGAATACGGTACTTGAAGTAGAAGGAGATCAGTATTTAGAATACCGTCTGTTCCAAATCTCGGGCCGATAACCTAGATGTTAGGCCCCTTAAAACAACAATTATCAACATCATCATCATGTTCCAAATCTCGGACAGCCAGAGTTGGGGGCGAGCGAGTTGTTTTCTTATCACGTGTGATTGATAGTAATTTCCTAATAGCCTACCTGCTCTGTAAGGGCCGTTTTCACCAACTCTTCACTAACGATTAGTTAGTTAATTCCCATTTAACTTAAATACGAGATTTAATGCGTGATTATCTTCGATGCATTTCACGAGGCCATTTGGGTTTGCAATTACTTAAATAAGATTTTCGGCTCTCGCGCATGCGTGGACTCGGTTCCATCTTTGAGAGCATGGCGGACTGAACAAGAAGCGTCTAGAACTGATTGTTGTTTGCGATGCTTCCTTGAGACCTTCTGGAACATAATTATAAAGGAAGGGAAGTACAGAGGACCTTATTCGTGGCAAAAGCTTAAAATGATATGAACCAAGTATTTAGGAGAACTGGCAGTTGTACGAATAGATACCTTATTAGGACACGTTACCCAGTTGTCTACGTAGCGTAAGCGGTAGAAGTGCAGACTCTCAATTTATTATGCAGCGCTGGAGGCAGTTCGAAACCCCCTTCGGATGTTTTCTTAATTTTAATTTCCGTATTCGACTTTCTTGGTATTAAAACTTAGTAGTGTGTGTGATCTTTTATAATGTTATTGTCATAAACATATTTTATAATTATATGGATGAAAATACGTGTGAAACTCGGAAACAAAAACCGCCATTGTGGAATGCGCAAGGAACAGTTCAACTGTTTCCCGCCACTTTAAAGATGCTTTAGAGAGTTGAGTGGCCAGATTTGGCCATTTAACGTAATTCCTTGTTAGTGGTAAGTTAACGAGCATTTCTGTTTGGTGAAATGCTCGTGCAAAGTTAAATAACATTTAATGATGAATTAAGACATAATTGACGTTGGTGAAAACGTCCCTTAGTTAATTATAAGACTTAAATGGGCAGCGAGATACCAAGAGATTAGTGCAACACTGTGGAACTTCACGAGTCGAGTAAGCAGAGTGCACATAGTTGATGATGATAATTGTTGTTTTAAGGGGCCTAATATCTAGGCTATCGGCCCAGTGCACATAGTATTTGATAGTGCATCCGAGATTCATGTCTGTTGACTTACTACTATGTTGTTATTGTTTTATTGTACACACGTGTATATATATTTTATAAACACTTTTTATTACGTAATTCATAAAATTAAACCGTCAAGACAACGGAAGCCACCGTTGTTACGTTACGAACACAACCAAGACGAACTACTGCAACACTGTAATAGCAATTTTAAAATTATAGTACATTATGCAACGGGCCTATAATGGCAATAATTAAGACCTTAATTACCATTACTGTTTATGTTCGACGATAATTATAACTATTTTATGTTCGAACATAAATATTCATAAATATCTGTCGAGATTTCACCAGTTTTAAGTCCTGAACAGAGCGCATGGGGTGCAGAGAATACCTTGTAATTGACCATGGCCTCCTGGAATACCTTACTATGACACTCGCCACGCAGTGAAATTTAAAATAGTGGGCCATGGAAGTGAGCGCAGGTGTGAAGCTATCCTCACTTAATTGGTAAAACAACTGTTTCTTGAGCTCTGATTGGTGGAGAAACTGTATCATATTGAAACCTTGTACTATAATGAGCCTCATTATAGTACCGTTTTCTGACATATAATATTTCGCTATGTAGAAATGAAAGGATTAGCTCAGAACAGGGAGGTATGGAGGGCTGCATCAAACCAGTCAAAAGACTGAAGACTCAAACACACACGAACATAAAACACATTATTTTATTATTTAGTGAAATTTTAACCTTAACACAGTGATCATGTTCTGATGATGGCCACTTGAGAGTCGAAACGTGTAATACTAAATTGCCCATTTAAGTGTGATAACTAATTTTTTCCAGGATTGTGTTTAGTTATTTATAACTTGTTTCCGCCCAATTCATTGGGCACAACCGTGTTGACCGACTGAAGAACAGCAAAAGACAATTTGTATAGGCAACACTGAAAAATGAATGGGTAAAAATGTCCACCCACTATCGCCATTGCTTAATTTTAAAGACGTGCAAAGTACGGTATGGCACGTTAGTTTCCTGGCCAGGTACTAGATACACTTTGGACGAACTAAAAAGCTGGAACAGAACGATTACTGAACTTGTGGATCTGTTATCCGATCGGCTTAGAAACTAGACTTAGAAACTCCTCAACTATTTTGCTCATTTCAGCAATCCAGGGGAGTGGCTCATCAGTGGTGGCTTGAATAGCTTCTAAAGTTATTTGTGGAGCAGTCAATGAATTACGCGCTTCGCTGGCAAGTGTATCCTCTTGCACAAGTTGAGGGCGAAGGCAGCGGTTACTAAACATTACAGTTCGGTTGAGGCGGCTTCGGGGGCCCAAGGTCGTGGTTTCAAACCCGGCCGAAGTTGGCAGATTTTTTAAGAGCGTTAGAAATCCCCCAGTATGTCGCTCCGAAAAAGTAGGCGTGACCACGTCCTATTTGAATACTCGACTTCTCCACATGTACTCATCAGATTTTAAATCGAATTGCACGGCCGAATTGGTTCAAGAAGAAAATGTCACACCCTTTCGATAAACCTGTACTGTCCCTTAAAAAATTATAGTGAGTGTGCTACTACGATGCGCGACGATAATTTAGTGTGGCAACGTATCCTCGGACTGATTTGTTTAAACTGTCGCTCTTGCGAAATTTCAGCTTCGTATATTAGCCAACTTTCGATTTTTGCAAAAAATGAAAGTAGACTTATGAGATGAACACAGGGCGAAAAAAAAAGTGTGTCTGTGTGTGTGTGTGTATGTGTGTGTGTGTGTGAGTGTGTGTACTCAGAATGTGTGTCCCCCCTATCAATTCGAACACTGTGAACGCGAATTGAACGAAATTTGGTACAAAGGTAGCACTAGCGAAGGACACCTCAGTGTCATGTTTTATATCGCCGCCATCTCGACGGAAACGTAATGGTGGCCACAAAAATGTTCAAAGCTTAAATCAAATTACGATTAACCTAATCATTCGATCTCTACCAAATTTTGCAACAACATACCTTTATGGCGGGAGCATCCTTTGACCAAACTAATAGGTCATTAGCCTAATATTTTGCGGATGGCGGCCATCTTTGTGTGAAAATCGATTCCGCCTATCAATTCGAACACGGTGAAACAGAATGGAACGAAATTTGGTACAGAGGTAGCACTAGCAAAGGGCACCTCAGTGTCATGTCTTATATCACCGCCATCTTGACGGAAACGTAATCGCGGTCACCCAAATGTTAAAAGCTAAAATGTAATTACGACTAACCTAATAATCTAGTCTCTACCAAATTTTGCAACAACATATCTATATGTGGGAAGCACATTCTGACCAAACTGCAAGATCATCAGCCCAATAGTTTGCAGATGGTGGCCAAGTATGTGTGCAAATCGATTCCCCCTATCAATTCAAAGACGGGGAAACCGAATTGAACAAAATTTGGTACAGAGGTAGCACTAGCAAAGGGCACCTCATATTCATGTTTAATATCCCTGTAGCACGTTGTATTTCAACAAGCTACTACAACCAACATTCAATTATACTCCTTGAAAAGGACAAAGAGTTATAACAATACCCATGCATTCAGGAGAAAGTAGGCTATATATTCTTTACTGAACATCTTGTTTTATATTATGTATTTTGTGGAACGGAAAGTTCACAGGCAAGATGAAAAATAGCCGAGTTGCAGTTCCAGGGAAACTCCAAACACAACCACTCTTCTCTGAAGTTTTAACTCAACACGACTCGACAGTTTGCTGCTGGCTGTATCTGGGTTAATATGCTCGCCCACTATCTAGGCTGTAACTGGTGTGATAGGCTCGCCCCTAGCCAGCTCGTAAACTGTCGCCTCAGTTTTTGAATGGAGATTTTTGGAAGAAATGAACACGTAAAAACACTTATAGTAGGCGATGTATTGAAGATAGGGATATGCTCTCGCGGACTCTTTGTAGAACTTTTCATGCTGAACAATTCTTACAGTCATAGTATATAGATAGTTTTAACGCTTTGCCCAACGTAAGCTTAAAAAAGCGCACGGAAGCCTTGTGTTTTAAGCCTATTTTCATTTATGAAAAAATAGGCTTATGAGATCACCTTTTGTCCGTGTGTCTGTCTGTGTGTGCGTGGGTGTGTGTGTGAGAGGAATTTTGTGTGTCCCCCTAATAACTTCTAAACGGTTGGAGCGATTTCAATGAAACACCTTAAGTTCATATCACTATTCCAGGCGACCCAGACCGTGCCCTTCAAATTATGTTACGTCTCACCAATCCAACATGGCGGCTGTGCAAAATATTTCACCAGCATTCGATATCTCCGAAACTATTATCGATATCACCCTGGAATTTTGTACGGTGATACAAGGAACTACTAGAAGTTCGCCTATGTGAATTTTGAAAACCTGGTAACTACAAAACCAACATGGCGGCGAAGCGAATTTGCGACTCTGAATAGACATTTCTCGCGATTTAACCAACTAAACGCAATGAAAGTTGGTACAGTACCGTATATGTTGTTTTTTTTTTTTTTTTTTTTTTTTTTTTTTTTTTTTTTTTGTCGTTTACCCTCCAGGTTGGTGGAACCCACGGACTCAGCGAGGGAACTCGCCACTACCGCCTATACGGGCAGTGTCCTAGAGCTGGGAACATGGAATCGGAAGGGATACAACTGGTGAGGTGGGATAACCATGCTGACCGCTACGCTACGGAGGCGACGTATATGTTTATACACATTGTAATGTACCGACATCTAACTTCGTTCAATTGTTTGCATAACCTCAAGATACTGGCTGTGCGAAATATTCCACCGGCATTCTATATCTCTGAAACTATTACCGGTATCACCATGAAATTTTGTACGGAGATAAAAGGCACTACTGTAAAATCAACTATGAGACTTTCAAAAACCGGTTAACTACAAAACGAACATGGCGACCGAGCGAATTTGAAAGTTTTAAATTTACTTTTCTCTCGATTTAATGATCCAAAAGCAATGAAGCTTCGTACAGCAAATGTTTATATACATTGTAATGCACTGGTATCTAATTTAGTTCAATTGTTTACTTAACCTCAAGATGGCGGCTGTGCGAATTTCGAAAATTAAGTTTTTATTTCTTGTGTTCAAATCATGCGATCGAAATCAACATTTGCATAATGAACGTACACAATAATCATGATCTAATAGTACATAAGTCTATGGCATACATATATTAAAATCCAACATGGCGACCATCCGAAATATTTAGACAGTTCTCAATATCTATTAGTCTACTACAGCAATCAAACTGAAATTTTGTAAGTGTGTGGAGGCTAAAAGCATAAGTTCACCTGTGGGACGTTCAATAACCTGGCTAGCACAAATCCAACATGGCGGCGATGCGAAATTTAAATATTCAAATGGACGTTTCTTGCGTTTTAACGATCCGCACGCAGTGAAACCTGATACGATATATGCTTGTACAAATTTTAATCGACTTGCATTCATTTAAATTATTTTCATAACCACAATATGGCGGCGGAGCGAATTTTTGAAATCCCGCTTTTATATCTTATTTCCTAATCATGCGATTGAAATTTGAATAAAACACATACACAATAATCTTCATGTAATCTTATATATAAAAGTGAAAGTCTATATGTATGTATGTATGTATGTGGGTGGGTGGGTGGGTGGGTTGGTTCCGTATAGAAATTTACACCGTTCCACCAATCTCAACCAAATTTTGCATACACATAGTTTAGGACCCAGAAGGAACCGCTGGCTACATGACTTTTCGATAGTCTTTCTCATTCTTCTTATTTCGGCCCTTTTGAACTCAAGCACAGGCTAATCAAATCATAAAATATACTCACGAAGGAATGGCAAGGCAGATAGTTTCCATGGCAACATAGCTCAAGTCGAGACACGGCCGTCTGGATGCCAGTTGCGCTCTGCACTACCGGTATAGAAAATCAGCATCTTTACTTGAAATCCCGTTAGTTACTCACCTACTCACACAGCACTGTCAACCGAGTTTAGCATAACAAAGACTTGACACTATCTACTACTACATATTTGTCAAATACCACTCACTCACTCACACATTCATCACGAAATCTCAGAAACCACCGAACGGATTGGAATGCAATTTGGTATGCTGCTTCCCCAAGAGCCGCAAATGTCCACTAAGAGAGGATTTTTGTATATTCAGGTTCTAAAGGGGTCTTAAGGGGGTTAAACCTGCATTTCATTGAATAGCAATATCTCCCGATTGGTTTCATTGGGGGATGTGATACTCGGCACATAAACTCATCATTAAAAATAAGAAGACATGAGTCTGAGAGTTTTTCGATGTGGCGTATATTATGAGATGAAATGGGTGAAAAGTGGGGATTGAAAGATTCCTAACGGAGCGTGTATCTCTTAAACGACATAGGCGAGGAGTTTGAAACTCAGCGAAAAACAAATCAGCATAAAAAATAAGTAAATATGTGTTAGACCGTTTATTCATAAATCCAATTTAAGGGCCCCATGGGGAGGGGTCACATTCTGGGAGGGGACAGGAAAGAAAGTATCCTAACTGATTATCTGACTGACTCACTCATCAAACTCAGGGGGAAAACTGCATTAAAGTAAGTAAATAGCTGTTCGACAGTTTTTTTCATAAATCAAATTTAAGGGGTTCATGGGGAGGGGTGAAATTGTGAAAAAAGAAAATTGAAAGAAAATGTCCTGTCTGACTCACTCACTCATCACGCCCAGCGAAAACTATTAAAGTTGGAAAAATGAAATTTTGGGAATATGTTCCCTGTATGTCGAAAACGTCAAATAAGGAATGATTTTTGTTTATTCGGGTTTTAAAGAGATCTTAAGGGGGATAAACGTGCATTTCATTGAATAACGATATTTCATGAGTTGTTTCTTTGGGGATGTGATATTCGGTATAGTCTATAAACTAATCATTAAAAATAATCAGACATATATCTAAGGGTTTATCGATGTGGTGTATATTATGAGGTGAAAGGGGGTGAAAATTGGGGGTTGAGGGATCCTTAATGGAGCGTGTATCTCTTAAACGACATAGGCGAGAAGTTTGAAATTCGGCGGGAAAAACAGCTTAAAATACAAGTAAATAGGTTTTCGACCGTTTTTTCATAAATCCAATTTAAGGGGCCCTTGGAGAAGGGTGAAATTCTGGGGAAAAAAACAGGAAAGAAAGTGTCCTAACTGATTGACTCACTTACTCACTCATCAAACTCAGGGCGAAAATAGCTTTAAATAAGTTAATAGGTGTTCGACCGTTTGCTTCATAAATCCAATTTAAGGGGTTCATGGGGAGGGGTGAAATTATCAAAAATAAATGAAGGAAAATGTCCTGACTCACTCACTCACTCATCATCGCCAAGCCAAAATTATTGAAGTTGGAAACATGAAATTTTGGGGATATGTTCGTTGTGTGTCGAAAACGTCCACTAAGGAAAGAGTTTTGAATATTCAGGTTCTAAATAGGTGTTAAGGGGGTAAATGTGGATTTCATTGAATAACAATATCTCACGAGTGGTTTCATTTGGAGATGTGATACTTAGCATATATACTAATCATTAAAAATAAGCTGAAACATGTCTAATGGTTTTTCGATGTAGTGTATATTATGAGGTGAAAGGGATGAAAAGTGGGGGTTGAAAGATTCTTAACGGAGCGTGTATTTCCTAAACGACATAGGCGAGGAGTTTGAAACTCGGAGGAAATCAATCAGCTTAAAAATAAATAAATAAATAAATAAATAAATAAATAAATAAATAAATAAATAAATAAATAAATAAATAAATAAATAAATAAATAAATAAATAAATAAATAAATAAATAAATAAATAAATAAATAAATAGGTGTTCGACCGTTTTTTCATAAATCCAATTTATGGGGCCTATGGGGAGGGGTGAAATTCTGGAAGAAAAACGTCCACTAAGGAAGGATTTTTGTATGTTCACTCTCATCGACCAACCCAAACTATTAATGTTAGCAGAATGATATTTTGGGGATATGTTTGTTGTGTGTCGAAAACGTCTACTAAGGAGGGATTTTTGGATATTCAGGTTCTAAAGGGGTGTTAACGGGGTTAAACCTGCATTTCATTGAATAACAATATGACACGACTATGACGCGAGCGAAGCGAGGCTAAAAATGAGATGGTGTGTGTCTGTGTATTACTCAATCACGCAAGTACCACTGGTCCGATTTACATGAATTTTACATGGAAGTAGCTCATTTACCTGGTTAACGTATAGGTTACTTTTGATTTCAATACTTTGCACTATTTAAATATGGCGACCATTTTAGTGACGTCACTACACCCTTTGGTTTCAAACTTTCATATTTCCATTTCAAATAAAAAGAGAACGCTAAGAAATAGCAAACTTTTGATGGCATATACGAGGTTTAAAATTACATGTCCTATCCGAAAGGTATCTCCAACCGTTAGCGAGTAAAACCTAAATTTGTGCTATAAAACACGGTCAACGCCGAGCGGTGTAGTTGGACAAAATGTCCCATCCTTAATCTCCCTCTGCGCAGCACCTCGCCTATCCCCTGTTTTGACTGTCACCTTCACATTTTATTTTATCTATGACGCTTAGCGAAGCACGGGTACTTCAGCTAGTAGTACATAAATCTAATGCCAATAATGTAAAAATCCAACATAGTGACCATCCAAAATATTTAGACGGTTCTCAATATCTACGAATCTATTACAGCAATCAAACTGACAATTTGTATGTTGATAGAGGCAATTAATATTAGTAGGATACGGTATATGAAAATAGGCTATTTAGTTCTTCATGGAACTACTTGTTTTTTTTTTTCGACTTTTCCACTTTAATCGTTACTGCTCGGCTTCCTTTAATCATAAATAATTCTCTACAGAACTCTTCCTCGAGATATGCTTTACAGAATGGTGAAAACTGCATCGACTCCATTCAGAGGTTATTTATTTATTTCGAGTAATAAGCACAGCAAAAAGAATCATAGGGAACAGACCAGAGGTTGATAGAATATTATACAATGTAACTCAAATCTTGAATGACAAACTAAACAATATCAGCCCAAAATTGAGCAACAGTAACAGCGATGTCTGAAGCATCAACAAGCTCTTGTGTGGAACATGTTGTAGGACAACTAGGACAGTTAATTAAGTGTTTAGTTGTCTGTTCCTCCCCGCAGTCACACAAGGTGGAAGATTCCTTCAAAAAGCCCCATTTGAACAGGTTGTTCTTAGTTCGTCTGACGCCACACCTGAGCCGATTTAAGGACTTCCACACTCTCCAGACTTGATTTCCATCAGGAGGAAGGTTCTCGGAAGGAGCTATCCAATCATTACACTCAGATCTTGCTGTCCACTGAGATAATCTGGCTGCTCCAGGCTGACCGGTGAGGGGTTCAGAGGTTCACCCTTGACATCCAAAGAGGACAGTAGAGACTCTCCAGCGCAGCAACAGAAGAGAGAGAGAGCGTCGCAGCAGAAGAGAGATAAAACGATATCATCACCTTTCACTGTATCGCCTTTTCACGGACGTCACTGTATTCCAACAATATATTTTACATTGTCACGTCAAAAACAGAATATCAACCGATAGCTCAGTGATTAATAAATCAGAGGAACACGGGCAAGATAGCCTGTTATATGAGCACCTCAGCACTCTTCTTCGTCTTCCTCTTCTTCGCGAATGCGTCGCTTAGGACCACGCGAAATCAACATTTTCTAGCCTTCCTCTTGGGTTAGTATTCCTTCATTCGCAACGAGTGGGTCTGTCTCCGTTACTCTGACCATTGCCATTGTGTAGTCATCTTCTCTTCTTCCTCGAAACCCCGCGTCTGAGTGATTTTTCTGATTTCCTGCCGGTCATGTAAGTTTGGTGATCCTAATTCCATTAAGTCTTTTTCTGTAAATTTATACCAATTCGGTCTAATAGCCTTGTTCTTTAAGAAAGTATGTATTTTGTGTCAGTCTGTTCCGGTCCATTCTTTCTATGTGTCCCATAAATTGGATTCTTCGCATTCGCGTTGTGCCTGTGTTTTTTTTAAATATATATTTCTTTATTAGGCTTTGGATAATGTACACCATCTTTTGTTCTTGGTCCAAGGATTTTTCTAATCATTTTACGTTCTTTCACTTCTATTTTGGTGTTTTGGTGTTTTGTGTTAGAGATTGAGTGTCTCGAAAGCATAGAGAGCTTCAGGTTTGATTACAGTTGTATAGTGGCGAATTTTGCAATTCCATGAGAGACTCTTTGTGTTATAAATATTATTTGTTGATTGAAAAGCAGTTTCCATTTTCTGAAGCCTTCATTCTATTGATTTCCTTTCGTTACAGTTTGCTGAATCCATTCACCTAAATATTTAAATTCGTTTACTCGAAAGATTTTGTTGTTGCCAACTTGAAGTTCATTTGATGCGGTTATGATGTCATAAAAGAAGAAGAAAATATTCACACCCTTGATAGGTACTTGTTAGGTGACTAACCCCGTATAAAACGTAGGATGTATTATTGCTTGATAACCGCACTTGATGAGCCTTGCAAACTCAAAGTGACGGACGGCTTGTGAAGAAGTGACCCAGTTCGGCCCGTACGGCAGCTCTTCTTGCGAGTGATTTCCCTCGTGGCACTCATCCCACTCTGGTATGCAGTAATAAGGATATATGAAATGTTCCTAGCTCTTCAGTCAACATTTCAAAGGTCATGAGGTTATCAAATTCATTTTAATTATAGTTTCACCAGCGCTCACTGAAAGCCTATTGCTTTTTATACACAGAAGAGCAGGTGCTTGACTCTCTCTACCATAACAATGAGTCAGAGAAGCCGACTGGGTGGTGCTCTCCCAGCTATGGTGCTCGTGGTCGATGGTTGGTTGATTGGTTCCTTATTTCAGGGGCTGCGACAACGCCGTCATGTAGCCCCGTGTACTCTGGGTGTGTGTAGAATTTGTCTGATAACCGGTGTTAATTTTGATGGCTGAATTAGTGTGTGTTATCTGTGATTCAGGTAGAAGGACCGCAGACGATTAATTTTTTCAAGTAGTTCCTACTTTTGCTACCAAATGCTACCGTCCACGACACCTAGCAGCGGACTTGGCTACTAAATGCCATCACAGTCAGCATCTGGCAGCGAACTTTGGAACTAATATAGCGTTATCAAACTAACCTATATATTTTAGCTTCCACAAAAGTTTGGTGCTTTTCAGTCGGTCAACACGAATGTACCCAAAAGAGTTGGGTTATACCCTAATCCTGAAAAAAATTACACGAGTGTTGACCGACTGAAAAGCACCAAACTTTTGTTTACCGAGGCAACACTGAAAAATGGCTTCAAACACCATAATTAGCTTCCACAAATGTAGTTAGTAGAAGGTTCTTTTTATGCCACAAATCTAAGACATGGGACCGCCGGCTTTACTGTCCTTCCGAAGGAAGGCATACTGAGGGATTTTTAACGCTCTTAAAAAATCCAACGACTTCGGCCGGGTCTGAACCCGCGATCTTGGGCATAAGGTGGTGATAGTGACTGTTGTTTAAATAGTCCGAACATGACGTCATCTTATCCTTTTGGCCACAATGGAATGCATTTTGCAAATCAATAATTTACATGAAATGCTGCCAAAAATTGAACAAACTAATAATATTCCATTATCAGAACCATTATTGCAAACAAACGGAATTCTTCGGGGTGATCCAATGAGCCCTTTACTTTTCATTCTGGCAACAGAAGAAATCAAGAGAATAGCTCAAAGAGAGGACGTAGTGTCATACGGGTACGCCGATGACATAGTAATTGGCTCTAAAGACGTCACAAAACTCCAAAACACATTAACAGAAAAGGAACAATGGTGCTCCGATCACAAGTTTGAAATCAACGTTTCAAAAACAGTAATGATGGTGTTTAGAAAAGGAGGGAAGGTTCCAGCAGCGACAGAAATTTTCATCAAGAGGAGGAAAATAAACCCCCGAAAGGAATTCAAATAATTGGGTATCACGCTCCAAACAAGTGCTACATGTTTCACATATCATGTGATTGAGAAATCAACGCAAGCAGAACGGGCAATGTTTGAAATTAGTAACTTGAGAACCCTCAGCACAGATACAGCAATGGCTCCTTTCAGAAATAAAATCATGCCTATTCTAATGTATGGCATTGAAGTCATTTGGCAACATCTAACAGAAAATAGCCTTTCCTCACTAGAAAGAGTGAAGGCATTATTCATAAAACAAGCAATTTGAGTGTCATAAACTACCAGGTCTCGATTCGTCTACCTCCTGGAACGAGAATCATTTCTTATAAAATACCTTAGAAACTCTTTACCTCTACCAAATACCAGAGCGTCGGAACAGCTACTAACATCATTAAAGAAACAAGAAGTTCAGTGACGAACTAAAGAGCCTACTTTTCTTAAAATTTAAGATTCATGCCAATGATTAATCGATGTGGATCTATCTAGAATAATGACGAAATTAAGTTGCTAATATCGAAATATCTAATTAGTTCAAAATATACCTGGTATAATGTAGCCTAATAGAGCACTACAGTTGGCAGCCCTGGTGACTGAATATATTCTTAGTTCCATCTCTTAAGGTACAGAATACAAAATTTGGTTGGGGTCCAATGAATAGCATGGACGTTACATGCAGTTAAACATTGGATCTAACAGCGCGCGTAAAATCATGTTGGCAACAGTGTCATGCATATATTGGTCAGAAATAATCTGAAATAATATGATCTATTGTTGTGCCAATTTTGAATGAAATCCATTAGTTGGTATAGAAGTTACATGCATTTTAAAATTGGACCTATCAGCAGGCTTAGAATCATGTTGGCAGCACTGACGTATATTAGTCACTCCAAAGTAATCTAGAATGCCAGGTACTGTACGTGTGCAAAGTTTAGAGCTATTGGCTTGCATACTTTCTCATATATATTGGTATTTGGATAAAAGAAATTAAGAGCATTTTTTAACAGTTGGCAGCACTGATGGTTCATAACAATATGTCCGGTCATATCTGGTTATGTACACATACAACATACGAAATTCGGTTGAATTCCAATTGATAGTGTAGAAGTTATATGCCTTTAAATATTGGACATATCAGTAGGCTTATAATCATTTTGGCAACACTGCCATGTATGGCCTTCTGGAAATTAAACTGCAATATTATTATCTATATGTGTGCCGATTTTGAAATACCTCCCATTCATACCTTCCAAGATATCCAACATGGAACTCAAATTTTAATTGCGATTTTTCAGCAGTTGGTAGCACTGACATCATTTTCAAATATGGGCGTGAGATATTCAGGTATAGATCTTTACTCCTACCAAATTTTATTTCGATTGCTCCAGCCGTTTAGGAGTTGATAGGGGGGGGGGGTCACACACACAGCCAGACAGACAGACAGAAGGACAGAGAGACAGACAGACAGACAGACATTTTCCCGGATCGATCTCATAAGACTACTTTTTCCTCATTTTTGCAAAATGTGAAAAGTAGGCTAAAAACGACAAGGCATACTGAACCCTTCAGAAAAGGAGTGTTTAATGTAAGAAATCTTAATCAAGGGGTCGCGCTCAGTTCCTATGTGATGTTTACGTTCGCCAATCAACGTGCTCTACTGAGGTAAGGGTCATAGGATATAAAATATAAATTAGAAAGAAAGGTGACAAGATGTAAAATAATAACATGATTTAATGACTAATGGTGCATAAAAAGAAATAAACAACAATAAAATAAAAACAAATCCTCCCTGAATTTCCCATGATAGGAATATCTATAAATTTGAGGAGTCAGACGGATCTCCCCTTTTATTTAAAATGTGGATCCTGGTTCCACTACCTTGCAATTTGGGTTTTATGTGCGCGTAATGACTAACTACGAGGAATGAGTACTTTGGATGACTGTTCGTTTACAACGGGTTAACAGCCACGATGCTTACGAACAATCATCTCGTAAATCAACGTTTATGGATATGGAACAAGACATTAATAAAAACCCTTAAAAAGTAATGCTGACACACGCACAAAATCTACTATCTACAGGAATCTCTCTCTGGACCCTCATTAGCGCGAAGACGCACTTGACTATGAGCTGCCAACACTGGCCAACTTGCTCAACACAAACAAGGAAATACAGCATAGCATATGACTCACGGGTCACTGAATGGAATATAAACATGGAATAAACCAACAACAACAAAAGCCTGACTGGCTGACATTACTTTATATGAACAAAACTGCATGTTAAGCTAACGCTTCGGAGATTATCGTGATTCGTAGGCAACTCCCATTCATTTAAACAATTTTTACCATTGATCAGTTCTTAATTCAGTATTTAAAGTTATTACTGAGCCACACAGGCATTCTCCACTAATGACCTGGCTGGCACCCTTCAGTTCGTCTTGTGCAACATCTCCCCTCTTCCTCAATCACCTGCCATTGTCCCACTCCAGTGTGTATAAATACCTGACCAGCTGTGCCGTTATCTCAAGGAATCAACAGCAACAAACTCAACCACTTCAAAATATGGTCAGACATTAATCAAAATATCCAGAATTGCCCTCGCGAGGTCACAATCTAGATTTGTCATCAAGCTGCCAGAAATCAGTCTACGCTGAAATTCCCGCTTGTAATGACACAAAAACACACACTCACACACACACATTATTTGGGAATGACAATACGTTTTTACACAGATCGGCTGATTGGATGCTCACCAACAATTTAAAAAATATTAAAACCTACGATAGAGCTGACTGCTCTTCGTCACAAATCACATTGCTCCAAAGGCAATAATCTCATTGAATCTGATCAATAATAAAACAAAAGAAATTAATTACCCTCCAATCTACTGTATAATTATATTACTTCAGTCCTACTTCTGAAACACAACATATCTCCGAGAGACGTTTTTAACCGCATTGCGTAACATATGCAAACACGGCCGTTCACATAGCTACGTTAGTTAAAACAACAAACAAGAAAAGAACCTTCTACTAATAATATATGCGAGCTGTTTCCATGCAAAAGGTGTGTCAGACCAAAACTAAATAGACTACGTTAATCACACAAGCAAATTATTTACAAAACAAGATATGTCCCTTACACCATAAGTTAATTTATCAGATAATAATAAATATTATTCGGTACTCATCCTCAGCCAGCCACCCGTCAAAGAACATCTGCAGCCATTTCCCAACTGGATTCTTCTTATCTCATCTCAACCATCTTGACGGAGTCTTGATATTTCCAGGCTTCCTCCATGGTCAATGAAGTCATCTCTCGTGCTGATTCAAAAATTAAATTATTATACACTTGATGTCTGACTACTAAATTCGCCGTTCGGGTACTTCTTTCCCCAAAGCAGTCTATTGGCGAATTATCGAAGATACTGCCCCTACAAATATAGTACTGTGACTATCTAACACTGAATTTAACACTTTTAATAATAATTTCTGTGTCCTTCATGACACGTAAAGTATAAATGTCAACGTCCTTAGACGCGCAAAGTATAAAAGCCTGTGTCCACTGACACACAAAATAACAGCCTACGTCCGTAGACGCACAGAGTAATAAGTCAACCTGTGTCCACGACACACAAAGTATATTAAGCTTACGTCCGTAGACGCACAGAATAATAATAAGCAATGTCTTGGCTCTTCACACCACTTATAAATGAACTGGCCCTAGGTCTTGATGGGGGGGATTTTATACAAAAATTTCTCGAAATAATGGTGATACAGGAATGAAATAAATATCACTGAACTCGTAAAATAGCACAGGTCAAGAATATGCCCATTAATCCTAGAATCTATCGTAGAGATGTTGTCTAGGCGATCTCCCGCGTGAATGCTAGCCGAGCGTGCCCACGCTAGACCTGCCGCGCTAAATAGGCATTCTCCTCCCATTGGTTCCCACATTTTCTGTAATTTGGCGGTTTTTAGCAGATCTTGGCGTCGTAGGAGTGTCTATTTTCTTCATCAGCCACTCACGTTACTGCATCATATTTCTTATAGGCGCGAACATCACAATGAACATACCAGAACCATGTCTCACTGCGCGTCGCTTCTATTTTTGAGGCGACCAACACCTGTCCTTCTGACACATCGCTAGGCTATTTCCTTTCACAGCTAAAGTATTTAGCCTTTTGTCAATCTGCTTCAGGTATGTCCCCGCTGTCTCCAACCAATGCTTGAAATTTCCTCATCTCCGTCTGGCTACTTTCATGATGCTGGTGGAAATATTTATTAATTGAAGAAATAAAACATAGCATCATTTATCCAACAGAGGATAAAGGGTTCACAACTCTCCCACTCACAAAATTTCGAACTTCGGAGAAAGTCGATAATTTTAAAAGACTTCCGTAGGCCAATTGTTTTATTTCGGAATCACCCCTTTTCTATTACTTGGTCTAGTCGCTCCTGTCTTGAATGGCATTTACTCGTTTCACATCCTGCTCATAATGACTCTCTCAACTGCTTGCGTGACGCTGATGCCTGGGGCAACACTCTGCTCGCCTCGTTAATGTTTGTCAACACCAACTCTACTTCCTCCTTCACGTGCCGTACTCAACTGCTCCCCATGCACTTTGTTGATAGTAGGACGTCCATATATTCAAACTGCATCGTTATTTCGGCGCTCCCATGGTTCACTTCTACGATACTTTTTTAGGTTGGCAGCGTTGTAAACTGACATTGTTCCTGTACTCAATTCTTTCACTCTGTAAGCATTATTTCCAAGGTTTCTTACGATAGAATAGGGTCCTATGAACTTTTCGCAGAATTTACTGAAGATCTTCTTCTCTGGGTCCGATGTAGCAGGTCGTTTCACCAAAACAAGCTGGTTGATTTCAAGATCACTGTGAAACCTCTTATTTCTTACTCGCCGTAATCTGCGGTCTGCTTGTTTCCTCATGTAGGCTCTCGTTCTCTCAATTCGCAAGTCAGGTGCTATCATTGGATCTTGTGGACAGTTAATGATGCTTTTTCCACGTTCTCACTGGATACTCGTTTTTGTGTAGGACCATAGGGATTTGTCCTGTTGACTCGTGCCTGGTAGAATTCATGCATGTCTCTACATCCTTAATTTTGTCCACCCATCTGTGATGTTCATTTGGAATGAAGATTCTCAAATATGATGTTACACACTTAATTGCTCTCTCACTTGGATTTGCTTGGGCATGTCGGATACTGCTTAAAATGTGTTTTATACCCATGTCCTCCATACCTTTCTTGAATTCGGCGCTTGTGAAATAAATGCCATGATCTGATAATATAAATTCTGGTTTTCCAATGATTGGAATAACTCTATTCCGAATACGACTGAGTACCTGTTTTGAAGTAGTTTTCTGAATGGGGCATAATACGACAAACTTAGAATATACATCAATGCATACTAGTAAGTGTCGGCAACCTCGCCTTCCCTTCGGGATTGGACCGAAACAGTCGAGTGCCAGTAGCTCGCATGGTTTTTGAGGTAGCAATGGTCTAGGATACTGCCTCATTAAATAATTATTTGGCTTTGTCCTCTGACACGGATCACAAGTTCTAATGACGTCACATATAGTTGTTCTCATACGTGGCCATGTAAATGTCTCTCCTATAGTCGCTTCGCACTTGTCTACGCCCACGTGACCGTAACTTTCGTGCGTATGCCATGTCAGTCCTCGTTGTAACGAAGCAGGTACTAATATGCGTAACTTGGTGTGGTCATTATCTACCCATTTGTGCAGCAAATTGTTGACATAAACATATCTTCCTTCTTTGGCTTTTGCTTCTCGAAATGCAGGTGTTCCTGTAGGTAGTTGCTTTCTGAAGTATTGAATTAAAAGCATCATCCATGGTTCCGCTTCTTGTTCTCGCTGTATCTCACGTAACTCCTCCAAGAATTCCCGGTCCTTCGGTGTTAACTCCAAGTGTTGTACCATCGCTGTTTCCTCATTATCAGGCTTTGGGTTCCTGCTGAGTGCATCCGGAATCACGTTCATCTTCCCTGGGCAATGTTCAATCTCAATGCTAAACTGCTGAATATATATAGACCAACGTGTCACACGTTCGCTTGCCATCGACGTCTTAAACAAGAATGTTAGTGCTTTATGATCAGTCCTGACAACAATAGGGTAGCCGTAAATTATTCGTTTCCATTGTTGTAGCGCATGAAGTATGGCCAACAGCTCTAGTTCCGTTACAGTATAATTGCGCTCGAGCTTACGCAATTTTCGACTGACAAATGCCAAATATGTTTTATGCTGAAGGTTAGCTGGATCCTCTTGGTAGAGCATAGCACCTATACCAACCAGTGAAGCATCCGCTTGGATTATAAATTTGTGCTTGAAATCTGGATATCCTAATTTAATGCAGTTTTCCAATAGCTGTTTTGTTGCTCGGAATGCCTTCTCACACTCCGCATTCCATAACCATTTATTATTCTTCTTTAGCATTTCCTGCATAGGAGCGACAGTCTCCGTGTAACCTGGACAGTTTTCCTTAAAGAATCCCGTTACGCCTAAGAAAGCCCGAATGTGCTTGACTCTCGTTGGTGTAGGGAAATTCTTTATCGCTTCAATCTTAGCGGGATTTGGCTTCACTCCCTCCTTGTCAATGATGTGACCCAAATATAAGATCTCGCTCTTGAAGAAATGCGATTTCTTCAGATTTACTTTGAAATTCGATGCATTCAGGTTGCCTAATACTTTATCTAAATTCTCCATGTGAGTTTCAATGTTGTCGGATGCCAGCAAAATGTCATCAATGTAGCGTACCGTCATCTCCTTAACTTCCTCGGTTAGATTCCGGTCCAGGGCTCGGATTAAAGCACATCCCGCTGTTTTGACTCCAAAGGGCATTCGAACGAAGTAAAACGTTTGGTTATCGAATAAGAAGCCAGTTAGAAGCTGTGACTTCTCATCCAATTCAATATGGTGGAACGAGCTCGTCAGATCAACTGATGAATAAATGCTTTTGTTTTTAAAGCCTTTTAATACGTCTCTGATGATTGGCGCTCTGTCATACTCAGGAAAATGAGTCTCGTGTTGAGATTTCTGGCATCTAAACAAAGTCTAATAAATCCATTTGGTTTTGTGACTACCAAAATCGCATTTAGATAAGGTGTCGGTGTCTTCCTTATCACTCCAGCTTGTAACATCTCATCTATAATGACCTTAACTTGACAACGATATTTTTCAGGAATTGGATACAACCTACTTTTGAAAGGTGACCAGTCCTCGACTTGCATTGAATATTTGAAATTTAATATTTTCCCAGGTACTGTATCAAATACTGTTTTGTGCTTCCTTTAAATCTCTTCCAATTGCTTTCTGTGTTCGCCCCCAAGTTGAATGTCATTGAGCCGCTCCTGTAGTAACTCTTCAAATTGTGCCTCACTGTTATCTCCTTCCGTTAATAAAGACCATATCTCCTGGGATTCACTCTCCTCATCTAGTTCCACAACAGCTCCTTCTATGATGTTATCTTCTGCCTTTCGTACTTCCTCTTCCGTCTCTTCCGATATTGCTTCCAATGCCCACGAATTTACATCTCTTCCGGTGGTGATTTCATCCATATGCAATCCCACGTTCTTTAGCTGATCATACTCTCTAAAACTGACGGTATTCTTGTGCAAATCTATCACTGCTTGATAGTCACAAATAAAATTTGCACCAAGAATTATATTGAAATTCATCTTTGCCATGATAATGAATGTTTGCCCAAAAGTGTGTTCCAATATGTTCAGCTCTAAGTATGCCTGACGTTTACAAGTGACGGTGCGTTCAGGAATAACACCCCTCACTTTGAGCTGTGGTACGGGAATTACAGGAATATTTTGACTCCGTCCCAACTCTCGAACCAAGGCCTCCGATACCAGACTGATCTGTGACCCCGTATCCAATAAACATCTTATATTAATTCCACCAATCCTTGCGTAAATAATGGGTAGCTGCCTAATTTCATCGTTCCGTGGTTTCACCGTCTCCTCCAGGCATTCTTCTGGCAAAGCAATCCATTCTTGTATGTTCGCTACTATCCATCCCTCTTCAACTTCCGACTGTTGCGTTTGTAGGCTGTCTTCATTATCCAAATTTAGCATTTTTTTTAGCTCCAGTGCGACTCCCATCATCCGTTTGTCGCCGATGCCCTTGATATTCCTCTTGTCTCAGTAGACTTCCAGCTTCCTCAGTATGTGTATCAGGATTCTTCATGTTCCCAATGGCTTTTTCCCATCTTCCTAGCTCTCCACCTTGACTAGCGTGTAATTCCTCTAGGTAATTTTGTGATTGAGCGTGCCTATCATCCCAGTCATTTCGATAATTTCGTGGCTCTCCTTGGTTTTGGTCTCTTCTTCCTTTCATCTTTGATTAGCATTGTAATCACCGTATCTTCCATAAGGCCTGTCATTTCTTCGATTTTCACGCCAATGTTGTTATCCTCTCTGTTGATACCTATTGTTGCCTTGATATGACCTATTATTGTAGTTATTTTCGTTACGCTGGTATGGTCTGTTTTCTCCTTCTTCCTGGTTTCACCTAGGTGTGGAAGTGCTTGTATTAGTGCCCTGCGTTTTAGTGTTTGCCTGCTTGGGTTTTACGACCTCTGTCGCATTGACTAACTCCAGCTGTCTTCCTCCTCTATAATGATTATGAGACGTAGTCTCATCTATCTGGCGTAATATCTGCTCTGCATGTATGGCCGTACTAACGTTCGCTGCGACTAGTACTTGTTGCACGTTGACTGGCAATTGCCTCGCTATTGTCATCACCAGATCCGCTTCATTTAAAGGGTAATCAAGGTCGCGAAATTTTAACATTTGCATGTTAAAGAAATCTGAGTATTTCGTTTGCTGGGTAGTTTGGTATTTTCTAGAGTAAAGCTCCATCCTTAGACTCTGTTGTGTTGCGGGCGACCAATATTTGCGCAGAAACGCCAATTTAAAATCTGACATGGTTCCAAATGTATATTTGAAGCTTAAAAACCATGTAAGGACATTTCCTGATAAAAATCTCTCCATCATCCTCAATCTACGTGCTTCAGGTACCCCAGTGACATTGAAATGGTCTTCAATCTCTTTGATAAAAGCTTTAGGCGTCACCCCTGAATTTTCCGTGTACTTCTGCGGTTTATAATCACTTGAGCGAATTACTTGGATAAGTTGAGTAGGCTGATGACCGTCTTGGGGTGTTGAGCTCCTATCGATATTCTTGCGAAACCCTTCCGTGTTTGTTGTTAATGGGCTCTCCTCCTGAGTCTGACTTCCTGCTGTGCTCGACTCCGGGCTATTTGAGTCATCCTGCTTGTCTTTCAATGCTCCCGTTCTAAATATCGACGATTGCTCTAATGACCTGAGTTCGGCTTTAATGAACCTGTCCGTCTGTTCTTTAAGTTTATTCTTAATTTCTTGCTCTAATGCCTGAATACGAGTATGATTTTCGCCTACTGATTTTAAGATGGTGGATCTTTCCTCTTTAGAATCGACATTCATTTTTCGCCAATCTTTCCTTATCTGCTCCTTAATCGTGCTTACTTTTTCTTCAATCTGGCTTTTAGTGTCATCCTGATTGCTTTCTATCTAGCTCAGCCTATCTTCGATGGTACTCCTTAATTGACTCTGATCCACTTCTAGGCTTTTCCATTGTTCCGCTGATTTTATTTCGAGACGATCCATATCTTTAATTTTGCCGGATATGTTCTCATCTACTGCTGATAACTGTTGTTGAATGACTTTGCCGCTCTTTTCCATCTCCATAAATCGTCCTTCTAACTTCTCCTGAGCTATCTTGACCTCGCTTGTATTCATAGTGCACGCTATTTCAATTTGCTCTAATTTAGCTAACACCGTTTCATCCAGAATGCTAAGTTTTTGATCAAAAATATTTTCCATTTCCTTAATCTGGTCTAATTGCTTTTCATTATTTTTACTCACATCTAGGGCCAGTAATACCATCTGTTGATTAGTGTGATCTTTCATCTCTGCGGTTTGCGTCTCTAACTGTGAATTGATAGTGTCATTAATTTCACTTTTAGGTAGATTTCATTAGAAAGCTAACTATTGCAATGGGTACCATGTTTCGACTTCCGGAAAATTTCGACATATCTTCGCGTTTCACATCCCCCAGACCCCAAAACCACCGTCAGTTCAAAAGTTTATATATAATTTATGTATATATGTATCTATCTATATATATATATATATATATATATATATATATATCAGTTTCTTGTGGACAAGATAACTGCCGTAATTTTGCACCAATCACTTTGAATTTTTTACATAACATGTATCCCTATAAAATCTCGGTCGAGTTCGTTAATGGGCAAAATCGGTCGAAGGGGGTGAAAATGGGGGGCTTTTTTCGAAAAAGTGAAATTTCGCTATAACTCTCTTAATACGTGAAATATCGAATCATTCCAAGATCATAATATGTGTCGGATAAGTGCCAAAAATTTGTGTCAAATAAGTTTTTTGATAGCACCAACCATTGACCAAAGGGGTGGAAAAAAGTGGGTTTTTCGGGAAACATTAATCATATCTCTCTTAATAGGTACAATATCAAAACCGTACAAAATGGACAATATTCCTCCAATAATTACCTAAAACATTTGTCTGAAAGAATTTTCGATATGACCCACCATTACGCCACGGAGTGAGCAAAATGATTTAAATTATAAGAAAATTCCAAGTGCCAAGAGTGGTTGCCATGAAAACTTTACTTTTAATTGATACGGGTTGAGCCATCAGCAGTTGCTATGACAACGCCACTGCACGAGATCACATTCTGTTTTCATATGTCTGTGGGAAGCGACTTCGGTATCGGAACTGGTAGCATGCTGAACTTCTATGCCCAAGGTCGCGGGTTCAAACCCGGCTGAAGTCGTCGGATTTACTAAGAGCGCCAAAAAACCCTGGTTATGCTTTCCTTCGGAGGGGAAATTCCAACGTTCGTTGCGAGTTGATGGTTCCGGTGGCATCTAGTAGCCAAGTTCACAGCTAGGTGTCGTTGATGGTAGTATTTTAAATTATGTAGCCTATTTTAGGTAGATTTCATCAGAAAGCTAACTATTGCAATGGGTGCCATGTTTCGACTTCCGGAAAATTTCGACATATCTTCGCGTTTCACATCTCCCAAACCACCGTCAGTTCAAAAGTTTATATATATGTGTGTGTATATATATGCATATATATCAGTTTGTTGTGGACACGATAACTGCCGTAATTTTGCACCAATCACTTTAATGTTTTACATAATATGTAACCCCTTAAAAAATCGGCCGAGTTCGTTAATGGGCAAAATCGGTTAAAGGGGGTGAAAATGGGGGGGGGGGGGGACTTTCTTTTTTTTCGAAAAAGTGAAATGTCGCTATAACTCTCTTAATACGTGAAATA
The DNA here is from genome assembly GCA_946902985.2 of Meconema thalassinum. Classification (NCBI taxonomy): domain Eukaryota; kingdom Metazoa; phylum Arthropoda; class Insecta; order Orthoptera; family Tettigoniidae; genus Meconema; species Meconema thalassinum. The sequence goes on along the minus strand of OX336388.2, from coordinate 2,131,538,118 downwards.
TCGAATCAATTCAAAGTTCATAATATTTGTCGGATAAGTGCCAAAAATTTATGTCAAATAGGTTTTTGATAGCACCAACGATTGACCAAAGGGGTGGAAAAAAGTGTTTTTTTTTTCGGGAAACATTAATCATATCTCTCTTAATAGGCACAATATCAAACCCGTACATAATGGAAAATATTCCCCTAATAATTACCTAAAACTTTGTCTGAAATAATTTTTGATCTGACCTACCATTACGCCAAGGGATGAGAAAAATGATTTCGGAACTAAAGAACATTCCAAGTGCCATCAGAGGTTACCGTGACAACGCTTCTAAATTGATGAGGGATGAGCTATCAGAGGTTGCCAAGACAACGCCATTGCACGAGATCATATTCATTTTTCCTTCTGACTCTGTGGGAAGTGGCTAACTAGTAGCATGCTGAACTTATATGCCCAAGGTCGCTGGTTCAAAGCCGGCCAAAGTCGTCGGATTTTCTAAGAGCGCTAAAAATCCCTCAGCATTCTTTCCTTTTGAGGAGAAGTTCCAACGTTCGTTGCAAGTTGCTGGTTGCGGTGGCATCTAGTAGCCAAGTTCACAGCTAGGTGTCGTTCACGTTAGGATATGGTACAAAATTAGGAACTACTACTTAAAATTGACCGTCTGCAGACCTTACCTGAATTACAGACTAAAACAGTCATCAAAATTAACACCGTTTATCAGATTCTACACACCCGGGGTTACATGACCACGTTGTCGCAGCCCCTAAACTGAGGAACCAACAAAAATCTCTGCGGGAGATAAAATTTTGCGAGAAGAAGTAACAGACTGTCAGATAGTTTCACATCAGTTCCAAACCTTGCATAAGGACAGTGTGATCAGAAGTATAAAAATGAACCCCGAATGACAAGAAGGTTACCATCCCCATAGACAATAAAATGATAAAAATATGCATACAAAAACGAAAAAAAGTTGATTTTTAACCTCCAAATGTAAAATACTTTCTTGCAATCAATGAGGTCTGATCCTCCTACGAAAACCTGCATATTTTGCCTATTATAGCCAATCCCCTAGTTTGCCCGGTGAAATCTACCTCCGCCTTCCGGCGTGCCGAGAGGATTTTTTTAATAATCTAGCTTGTTCCGCCTGATATTCATTCTGTTCAATTCTACTGTTATTTAATTGTGTCCGCAATGATTCACTTTGTTCTGTTGTTTATCGACTCACTTTGTTCTAACATAGTATTGTTTATTGCTTCACTTTGTTCTGATAGTCTATCGTTTATTTGTTGAGATAACTTCGCTTTTAATGCTTCACTTTGTTCTAACATACTAGTATTTATTTGCTCAGACAATTTCGCGTTTAATGCTTCACTTTGTTCTAACATACTAGTGTTTATTTGCTCAGACAATTTCGCGTTTAATGCTTCACTTTGTTCTAACATACTATTGTTTGATTGACTCTGTTCCGCCAATTTAGTGTCCAACAATGCCTGTGTTCTCCTAGCTGCACTCTCAATGATTTCTTGAATCTGTTCAACCGTTGCCATATTACACACTTTATATGAGACATTAGGGAAATGGCATAAAGCAATGCCCTTAGACACACACATAAAATCCAATGCACATTTAATTTCTTTACCCTACTCAGTTCATTTATTTTTACTTTTAATCCCACTAGTCGATTGCATCTCTGAGTAGTTCTAATTTTACTCAATTTAATTTAAACCCAAACACATATTCAGTCATTAAATTGTTATCCTGATCTGATATTAACACTGACTAATTAACAAAGTATTAATTGTCATTTAAGGCTCTCAGCCCCCTAACATTTTCATGAGTTTGACTTTCTAAACAAATCTAATTTTAACTTTAATCATTGGGCGCCCGGTATCACATATTACCTTTTACTTTAATTCAATAGACAAAAACGTGAACCGTATTTTACATTTCAAACTCCTGAATTTAATTTATATTTCACACATTTGGCGGTATCCTCTTCGCCACACTTACTTTTAATAAAATATCACTTCCCGGTGATTAAAATACTGTCATATCTGCCTGCACTTGCGGCATGTCAGTTTTACTCAAATACGCCACTTAAATGTGTTCCAGCAGCGAACCAGCAATCAAATTACACCTTCATTGTTGCGTCAGTTTGAAAACCCAACTACGCTTACACTGACATGTGCAAAATCTTTGCCGTTACACCACAGTGAACCGCCCCACGCTTGGCCGCGCCAGTTTACTCCTATGAACCCTTCAGAAAAGCAGTGTTTAATGTAAGAAATCTAAATCAAGGGGTCGCGCTCAGTTCCTATGTGATGTTTACGTTCGCCAAACAACGTGCTCTACTGAGGTAAGGGTCATAGGATATAAACTATAAATTAGAAAGAAAGGTGACAAGATGTAAAATAATAACATGATGTAATGACTAATAGTGCATAAAAAGAAATAAACAACAATAAAATAAAAACAAATCCTCCCTGAATTTCCCATGATAGGAATATCTATAAATTTGAGGAGTCAGACGGATCTCCCCTTTTATTTAAAATGTGGATCCTGGTTCCACTACCTTGCAATTTGGGTTTTATGTGCGCGTAATGACTAACTACGAGGAATGAGTACTTTGGATGACTGTTCGTTTACAACGGGTCAACAGCCACGATGCTTACGAACAATCATCTCGTAAATCAACGTTTATAGATATGGAACATGACATTAATAAAAACCCTTAAAAAGTAATGCTGACACACGCACAAAATCTACTATCTACAGGAATCTCTCTCTGGACCCTCATTAGCGCGAAGACGCACTTGACTATGAGCTGCCAACACTGGCCAACTTGCTCAACACAAACAAGGAAATACAGCATAGCATATGACTCACGGGTCACTGAATGGAATATAAACATGGAATAAACCAACAACAACAAAAGCCTGACTGGCTGACATTACTTTATATGAACAAAACTGCATGTTAAGCTAACGCTTCGGAGATTATCGTGATTCGTAGGCAACTCCCATTCATTTAAACAATTTTTACCATTGATCAGTTCTTAATTCAGTATTTAAAGTTATTACTGAGCCACACAGGCATTCTCCACTAATGACCTGGCTGGCACCCTTCAGTTCGTCTTGTGCAACATCTCCCCTCTTCCTCAATCACCTGCCATTGTCCCACTCCAGTGTGTATAAATACCTGACCAGCTGTGCCGTTATCTCAAGGAATCAACAGCAACAAACTCAACCACTTCAAAATATGGTCAGACATTAATCAAAATATCCAGAATTGCCCTCGCGAGGTCACAATCTAGATTTGTCATCAAGCTGCCAGAAATCAGTCTACGCTGAAATTCCCGCTTGTAATGACACAAAAACACACACTCACACACACACATTATTTGGGAATGACAATACGTTTTTACACAGATCGGCTGATTGGATGCTCACCAACAATTTAAAAAATATTAAAACCTACGATAGAGCTGACTGCTCTTCGTCACAAATCACATTGCTCCAAAGGCAATAATCTCATTGAATCTGATCAATAATAAAACAAAAGAAATTAATTACCCTCCAATCTACTGTATAATTATATTACTTCAGTCCTACTTCTGAAACACAACATATCTCCGAGAGACGTTTTTAACCGCATTGCGTAACATATGCAAACACGGCCGTTCACATAGCTACGTTAGTTAAAACAACAAACAAGAAAAGAACCTTCTACTAATAATATATGCGAGCTGTTTCCATGCAAAAGGTGTGTCAGACCAAAACTAAATAGACTACGTTAATCACACAAGCAAATTATTTACAAAACAAGATATGTCCCATACACCATAAGTTAATTTATCAGATAATAATAAATATTATTCGGTACTCATCCTCAGCCATGCCACCCGTCAAAGAACATCTGCAGCCATTTCCCAACTGGATTCTTCTTATCTCATCTCAACCATCTTGACGGAGTCTTGATATTTCCAGGCTTCCTCCATGGTCAATGAAGTCATCTCTCGTGCTGATTCAAAAATTAAATTATTATACACTTGATGTCTGACTACTAAATTCGCCGTTCGGGTACTTCTTTCCCCAAAGCAGTCTATTGGCGAATTATCGAAGATACTGCCCCTACAAGTATAGTACTGTGACTATCTAACACTGAATTTAACACTTTTAATAATAATTTCTGTGTCCTTCATGACACGCAAAGTATAAATGTCAACGTCCTTAGACGCGCAAAGTATAAAAGCCTGTGTCCACTGACACACAAAATAACAGCCTACGTCCGTAGACGCACAGAGTAATAAGTCAACCTGTGTCCACGACACACAAAGTATATTAAGCTTACGTCCGTAGACGCACAGAATAATAATAAGCAATGTCTTGGCTCTTCACACCACTTATAAATGAACTGGCCCTAGGTCTTGATGGGGGGGGGGGATTTTATACAAAAATTTCTCGAAATAATGGTGATACAGGAATGAAATAAATATCACTGAACTCGTAAAATAGCACAGGTCAAGAATATGCCCATTAATCCTAGAATCTATCGTAGAGATGTTGTCTAGGCGATCTCCCGCGTGAATGCTAGCCGAGCGTGCCCACGCTAGACCTGCCGCGCTAAATAGGCATTCTTCTCCCATTGGTTCCCACATTTTCTGTAATTTGGCGGTTTTTAGCAGATCTTGGCGTCGTAGGAGTGTCTATTTTCTTCATCAGCCACTCACGTTACTGCATCATATTTCTTATAGGCGCGAACATCACAATGAACATACCAGAACCATGTCTCACTGCGCGTCGCTTCTATTTTTGAGGCGGCCAACACCTGTCCTTCTGACACATCGCTAGGCTATTTCCTTTCACAGCTAAAGTATTTAGCCTTTTGTCAATCTGCATCAGGTATGTCCCCGCTGTCTCCAACCAATGCTTGAAATTTCCTCATCTCCGTCTGGCTACTTTCATGATGCTGGTGGAAATATTTATTGATTGAAGAAATAAAACATAGAATCATTTATCCAACAGAGGATAAAGGGTTCAATACCTCAAGAATTTTATGGAACCGGAGCCATGATCGACCAGACGTGGACAACAGCCAAGTTTGAGTTGAGGCATGTGTTTACACGTCAGGCTGTCCATGGTTTTCACCACCTTACTTGTGTTAGCAAATATTTCCATGAACCTACAGTGACGTGTGTATGCCAACTATGTGGACAAGCATGTGATTGCTACCACGTAGAGCTCTGTAGGAAAAGGACAAAATCAATCAAAGGCTATGTAACTCAAAGTGCCAGAGTGCAATTTTAATGTACGTGTTTTTACTCAATTTTCAATGGCTATTTGGCTGCAATAAAAGTATTACCAAATTGATCGTTTTAGTGACTTAAAATACTTACAAACCGGACAATGATCTTTCAGAGGAAGTTTTCTAGCAAACTGTGTCAAAATTGATGTCTGAGGATGATTTTGCAGTTCAAGGGGTGTTCAAATAAAAATGATCGGTCCCATTAATGAAGAAGAATCGGAACTCGCCCGTCACGGTATCTTATTAAAAGCGAAAGTGATTTTTGAAGCCATTTTTAGTACAAACTGTCAATTTATACTTTTTAGTAGGTCAACATGCTCTTTCCCCAAAATGATTGGACGAGTTTTCACTATATAATTATGTACTAGCAACCCGTCCCGGACTCAAGCGGTTATCTTTAACGGTTTATCCAGCGTAAGCTTAAAAGGCGCACGGGCGGCAGGTCCCAGACGCAATTCAGAAAAGCCGAGGTGAACAGTGAAACTACAAAATCATACGCGATACTCTTCTCTGAAGTCTTAACTCGACATGACTCAACAGTTTGATGCCAGCCGAGACTGGGGTGACGGCTCACTCGCTCCGAAGCTTGTAATTTGAAATAGGAATGTCTGTTTCGCGGGCTTATAGGCCGTGTTCTAAGGACTTTTTGTCATCCTGACGTTACGCTGAAGACTGCGTTCAGCATGTTCACAGGTTACATTAAGCGAGGTAAAACGAGTAAACAGAAGATATATAAACAGTCAACAACCCACACATAGAGGCTACCATAGCAACGGCGTACCACATAAAAGTAATGCATCAAAGACAGGGCTGCTCGTCTGTTGCATCTTCTCGTCTACGACGGTCAATAAGAGCAGGCTTGAGGGGATTAAGGACTGGAAGCCAAGCTCTGTTAACACGTTCTGCTTCCTCCTGGCATGATAAGACACCGTGCTGGACGGTGTCTTACCATGCTAGGCTACAAAGGGAGGCCATTGAAATCCTGAAGCATACTAACAGCTTCAATCTTAAGGAGGAAGCAGAACGTGTGAACAGGGCTTGACTTCCAGTCTTTAATCCCCTCAAGCCTGACCTCATTGACCGTCGTAGACGAGAAGATGCAACAGAAGAGCAGCCCTGTCCTTGATGCATTACTTTTATGTGGTACGCCGTTGCTATGGTAGCCTCTATGTGTGGGTTGTTGACTATTTACATATATTCTGTTTACTTGTTTTACCTCGCTTAATGTAACCTGTGAACATGCTGAACGCAGTCTTCAGCGAAACGTCAGGACGACAAAATGTCCTTAGAATGTCCTATAAGACCGCGAAACAAAGATTCCTATTTCAACGCCGGTCATGAAAGTCTGAAGTTTTACCTAGTAGTTTGAATTTGCACTGAATGGAGGTGTTGGAAGAAATGAGAACGTACAACACTTATATATGACGAAGTATTAAAGATAGAGATATGTTCTCCTGGACTTTATTGTAGAACATTTCATGCTGAACAAATCTTACACCCATAGTATATAGGTATTTTTAACGGTATGTTGTTGTTTGAGTCTTCAGTCTTTTGACTGGTTTGATGAAGCACTCCATGCCTCCCTGTCCTGAGCTAATAGTTTCAAGTCTACCCTACATCCGATGCAATTTGTTTAACATATTCTAACCTTGGTCTACCCCTACAGTTCTTGTCCTCGACCCTTCCTTCCATAACTAAGCTTGCTATTCCTGGGTATATCCAGCGTAATCTTAAAAGATGCACGGACGGCAGTTTTTCTTCGACTCGATTCACTGAAATTGTTACTGCTCGACTTCCTTTGGTCATAAGAGAATGATTTTCTACAGGCACATTCCTCGAGAAATCCTTTACAGAATGATGAAAACCACATCACAATCCATCCAGTGGTTCTCGAGATTATCCGTTACATCCGAGAATCGTGAACTTTCTTTGTTGTATACTATGTAGAGATATAACCCTGGTTCTGAAAAAAATACATGTATTAATATCATTAATTTATTAGCAGTCTACTTAATATTATATCCCCCTTATTCATCAGTGAATAATATCAGTAAAATTGGCTACAACAGGAAGAAATTATTCTTATGATCTGGAAATTAGTCCGAGGATATTATCTGTCGAATAATGACTATAATAAGAAGTCGCTAAGCATTGAAGCCAAGCTATGACAATACAGCACGGTTGCCAAACCTGAAGGATTATTTGCTTCTCTGTCATTGACTATGAACAGACGGGGACTAGTCGACCAGTTAGTCAAAAGAGAACGCACGATATTGAGAAACATTTTAGGCAGCAGATGGGTTGATGTACACATACGTTTGATTTCAAACGAAGAATTGTACAGAAAGATAGAACCAGGCACCTCAACAATGAAAAAGAGAAGGTTTTTATTCTATGGGCACATCTTCAGAATGTCCCTTGATTACTGACAAAATAAAATTTAGAATTTCGTGAAACCAAAGGCAAACACAAATTGGGATGGTTCCAAGAATTGTGATGAAAGATCTTACAGCAATCCGTATTCCGGACAGCAAAATTCAGAACACGAATGAATTAAGACAAATTATCAAAACCTACTGGATTTTTAAGGTAGAGGCAGAACTCAAATACCGGACGAGACCTCTTTCATTATATCGTAAGAAGCTCAAGAGATACTGGCGGGACATCAAAGCTGGCTGACGAACAAGAGCAACACGCAGAAAATGATATTGATTGTTAACTCGTAGTCCTTACTGGCTCAATTCGTAAGTTAAACATAAAATTCATATAATTTTTTTCAGGACCAGTGTCGTATATATATAATGTGTGTGTTTGAAACTCCTCCCAATTATATTGGGCAAAACGCCTGTTGACCGACTGGAAAGTATAAATTGACAGTAAAAGAGAAAGACCGTGGTAAATGCAAACTATCAGACACACTGACGTTTGAAAGCAAACATCCATATGTATAACAAAATATTGATAATTATGCTGATAATTGTTGTTATAAGGGGTCTAACATCGAGGATGACGGTTCCTAATGGTTTGGGTGTTGGTAAAAATAATGATTAAAGGAAACTAATTGCATACTTACAACTAACTGGCTTAAGTACACAAATATATTTTTACCCACATGTTAACGTGTTTTCCAACGTGATTACCCGTAGTTTGCGTGAGCTTAAACGTTTCCTGTAAACCCAAATTAGCATCAACAGACCAAGTTAATGATTAGGCTAATTAAATATCATCTCCAAATTTAAGTTACAGCTTATGATTCACCGTCTTTTCAAGTCTATTTCGAGAGTTCGTGGAGGAAAGCAATGTAGAACATTGCACTGTTCTGTGTGTTACTAGGGGAAAGTGGGGCATAACCGGGTAGTCGGGTTCAAACCGGGTACCCCAATTCTGGCTCTGTTATTGCTTCTACCTGGCGGCCGACAGCCAAACAAAACTCCCAAGGCCATGGTGAATCTCCGGGAAGCTCGCCATTCCACTGTGAAGATTTGTATAGTTGACGAATGATTTTTTATTTTTGTGATTTCTTGATTCAACTTTCTATTAAACTGCATCGAGTACTGCCAAAGTACTACAAGAGTAAGAGTAGAGGTAAGTGCATTGTATGTAGCTTATTTCTTTAGACTTACGAGGGTATGGGTGTATTTAAGATTCAAATCGATTTTGTTTGTCTAATCCATGTTTTTCTCTACAACTACCAGTGGGGCAGGATCGGGTGGTGCCCGATTTTACCCCATCTATTCAGCACTCCACAATAATAGCTATTAAGTAGATTTTTAAATAAGTTTGTGTGTGAGAGAGAGAGAGAGATAAGTGTTATTATTTGAAATACAACTTAATGTGTAGGCCCAGACCTTTAAGTTTTCAATCTGTACAAAAAATAGTTGTGTTCCTAATATCATTAAGATTTTTATTTATTATTTTTAGAATCTCTAAACTGCAATATGATGCCGAGAACATACGTGAGAAAATCAAAGAGACGGTCATGAGATCAGAAATATATAAGATAGACAATGAAGAAAAAAATGTTTTTTCTAATTTTCCATATACCGTACTCAACATGTGCACCCGGTTCTACCCCACCGGTGGGGTAAAACCGGGTGAATTGACTTTTTTCTATTTTTTATAATAATAAACAGAATGACTCTCTCGTTTATTGATGATGGCTATATTATGATATAAAACTATTCAATGATCATGTATGCAGGATTTAATACGTATCTGAAAATAAACATAGCTTCAGGAAGCAGTCAAAGTCTAGCCACCCGGTTTTACCCCACTTTCCCCTATATCTATTGATGCAACCAACGTTTTGACATTTTAAGTGTATAAAATAATGAATGATTGCTCACACTTTCTCAATGTATTGAACCCTTTAGTATTGCAGTGTTTATAAACAAGAATCAAAATCAAGGGGTCGCGCTCAGTTCATAGTGTGATGTATACGTTCGCCAAACAACATGCTCTACTGAGGTAAGGGTCATAGGATTAAAACTATAATTAAGAAAGGAAGTGACAAGACGTAGAAATAACATAATTTAATGACTATTAGTGCAAATAAAATAAATATAGACAACAACAATAATAAAATTTTCTCCCTGAATCTTCCCATGACATAAATATTTATCAAAACTTGAGGAGTCAGACGGATCTCCCCCTTATAAAAAAAATGTGGATCCAAGCTCCACTAACTTGCATTGGATTTTATGTACGCGTAATGACTAACTACGAGGAATGAGTACTAGGGTGACTGTTCGTTCACATCGGGTAACAGCCACGACGCTTACGAACAATCATCTCGTAAATCAACGTTTACGGATATGGGACACAACACTAATAAAACCCTTAAAATTAATATACATGAATCTCCCTCGAGACCCTCCTTCAATGCAATGACGCATCTGACTAATGAGCTGTCAACCCGGCCACGTGCTCAATACACAAACAAGGAAAAGACAGCATCGCACGTGACTACACGGGTCACTAATATGAAACATAAACATGGAATTAAACCAACAACAACAAAAGCCTGACCGCTGAGATTACCTTATATGAACAAACATGCACGTTAAGCTAACGCTTCGGAGATTATAGTGATTCGTAGGCAACTCCCATTTATTTAAACAATTTTTACCATTGATCAGTTCTTATTCTGTATTTCAAGTAACTTTACGGAGCCAAAGCACTCCCTAATGATCTTGCTGCAATCCTTTCAGCCCGCCTTGTGAAACCAGCTACCCCCTACCACAACACCTGTCATCGTCCAGCCCAGTGTGTAAAAATAACCTGACCAACTGTCCCGTTATCTCGTAGAATCAACAGCAACAAATCTCAACCACATAAACATATGGTAAGACATTAATCGAAATAGCCACATATGTCCTCGCAAGGTAACGATATGGGCTTGGCATCAAGCTGACAGAAATCAGTCTACGCTGAAAATTCCCGCTTGTAATGACCAATAAAAACACACACACACACTGCTGGGAATGACATAACACTTTTCACACAGGTCGGTTGAATAAGATGCTCACCAAAACTATTTAAAAAAATATTAAAACCTACGAGAGAGCTGACTGCTCCTCGCCACAAATCACATTGCTCCAACGGCAATAACTTCACTGAATCTGATCAATAATAAACATTACAAAGATTACTTTACCCTCCAATCTACTGCATGATTATACTAATTCAGTCCTACTTCTGAAACACAACATATCTCCGAGAGACGTTTCTCAACCGCATTACGTAAACATATGCGAACACGGTCGTCCACATAGTCACGTTAGTTAATAATTTAAAAAAAACAAGAAACTCTAACTAAACCAAATTGTGCGAGCTGTTTCCATGCAAAAGGTGTGTCAGACCAAAACTAAATACACTACGTTAATCAACACAAGCAAGGTATTTACAAAAAAAATATGTCCCATATACCATAAGTTAATTTATCAGATAATAAGAATATTATTCATGTACTCATCCTCTGCCAGTCACCGTCAACGAACATCTGCAGCCATTTCCCTACAATGCTGATTAGCTCGTTTCCCACATCTCGATGGAGTGTTGACAGTTCCAAACTTCTTCCATGATAGGCGATGTTATCTCTCGTGCTGATGTAAAAAGTTATAGATTATTACACACTCGATATCTGACTACTAAATTCGCCGTTTCAGGTACTTATTTCCCCAGAACAGTCTGTTGGCGAATTGTCGATGATACTGTCCCTACAAAATAGTACTATGACTATCTATCACTGAATTTAACACATTTATTAAAATCTGTGTCCTCATGACACGCAAAGTACAGTAATAACCTGTGTCTTCCGACACACAAAGTAATAGCCCTACGTCCTCAGACGTACAAATAGTAATCAGCCTACGTCCTCCGACGCACAAAAGTAATAAGCAATGTCTTGGCTCTTCACGCCACTTATAAATGAACTGGCCCTAGGTATCGATAGAGGGGGAAATTATATAAAAATTTCTCAATATAATAGTGGTACAGGAATGAAACAAATATCACTGAACTCGTAAAATTGCGCAGGTCAAGAATATGCCCATTAATCCTAGAATCGATCGTAGAGATGTTGTCTAGCCGAACTCTCGCGTTAATGCTAGATATCGCGTGCCCAAGCTAGACTTGGCGCATTCGTAAGCATTCATCTCTCATTGGCTCCACTTTTTCAATAACTTGGCGGTTTTTATCAGACCTCGGCTTCGTGGGAGGGTCCAGTAGTATCATCAGCCACTCACGTTACTGCATTATATTTTTTCTAGGTGCGAATAGTACAATGCACATACCATACGCGTGTCTCACCACGCGTCCCTTCTATTTTGAGGTAGCCACAACCTGTCCTTCTGAAACATAGCTAGGGTCTTTCTTTTCACAATGCTAAAGTATTTAGCCTATTGTCAAACTGCTGCAGGTATGTCCCCGCTGTCTCCAACAAATGCTTGAAGTTTCCTTATCTTCGTCTGGCTATATCATGACGCTGGTGGAAATATTAATTAATTGAAGAAATAAAACATCGAATCATTTATCCATCAGAGGATAAAGGGTTCAGTATATCAAATCAGTCATCTGATCATGGTCTTCCACAACAACTTCTCGGAATGTCCACTTACAGCAGCACATCAGTGTACCAACGGAGCCTATTGGCTAAATAGAAATACCTTTAGGGCCATACCCGCAATTTGTTTTACTTAACAAATGTGTAAGCTTTGCAAAACCTGGAGCCAATAATTATGATACCGAACCTAATCATCATCAAATATTTCTACAACCTACTGATGCCATGTTATTTGAACTTGATTGTAATCAATTTATAAAGAACTCTGAAATCTCCCATAACAAAGGAAAATTCTCTGTTCTGAACTCTGTGATAAATTCTCGAGATAGCAGGTGCGAGAACTTGAATTCCTTCATTATCTACTCATTAACTATGTACATCATCATAAATTCATCAAGCAGTTCTTCTCGCGCGAGACTTGATGGCGTCTTAAAGAGATTGGACCATGACCTTTTTATGAAGCACACCTGTGCGCTTCATAAAACGGGAGGTAGCGCGCAGTTCGCTACTCCTGTGGGGGTACGGGTGGGCTAACCAAGAGCCCGCTGATGAGCCAACTTGGCGTCCTAGGCGAAACCCCACACAAGGCACGGAACAAACCTAGAAAAATTTCTGTTTATAAAGTGGACTTGATCCACCTGTGCTCTGACCATATCTTCACGAAGGGTTGACATATCGGTTGTACCACTGCTGGCTGTACCGTAGATGGGGAATGAGCACTATCGCCAACAATATTGATGGCCCGGCGATCCAGTGTGACACCTCGACGCCTCTCAGGGGATGCGGCTGACCTCTTGAACTAACTCGGGTGGCGGCGCTGGCGTCCCCAAGGACCGCTGCGTGAGCTGATGACCCCACACAATATATATTGAGAGAAGTCACATAACTTAATTACAAACTTCAACCTTCGTGCAGAGTGACCAGCGCTGGGGAAGACATAAATCTTACTTGTGTGGCACTCCCACTGTTGAATGCAGCTACTGTTTATGCTATCTGGCAACTTGCTCGCAGAGTTTCAACTAAGGTAAACTTTGAGCCAAGGTTCGGTCTCACATAAATTCAGCGAGTTTCGTGCTGAGGACCAAGTCTTCCTCCTCCAGTCTCAAATAATTTATATATTGTAAGAGTTATTTAAACGAAGAAACGCTGAAAGTTGCCAATCTGAAAAAGCATAGGCTACTAAAAATCATCATGTATATTATTTCAGTAGTATAGATCCCTCCTGAGGCACTCACAAGCGATCGATCATGAAAATGAGCATTCAAATGAAAGATAATATACATTACCAGTGACGCATTGCACTCTAATTTCATAAATATAAATAATTTCTTAAAAAATGACTTTTAAAAAATGTACGAAGTGTGCGTTTTGCAGATACTGTTAATGTATGAAAATACGCTCCATAATTGCTGTCAACTTCACATTTTGGCCGCTGTGACGCCTGTTTCATATCATTTTAACATTATGAGGTCTTTCCTTTATCATTTTGCATGGATTTCAGAAACAGTAATTTAAAGGAATGAGTACTCAAATCGTATAATTTCATAAATATTGAATAACAGGTGAGTGTTACGGCTAAGCTGTCAATCAATGGACTCAGCACACAAGTGTCATTAGCAGTGACGAATTGCATTCTAATTTCATAAATATCAATTTTTGTAAGACATGTGCGATTTTCAAATACTGTTGCTGTAGGAAAATACGAGACATCATTGCTGTTCAATTCGCATTTTGGCCGTAGGGACGCCTGAAACGTAAATAGTGTTCTATAAGCATTTGGTTCAAATAAAAACATAACAACCTTTCTCCTTAAGTCTCTTATTTTCAAGTGCAGCTTGTGAACATGCGAGATTTCTCGCACGGGTCCGTTATCCCCCCTCTATTATTCTGCTAAGGTCCCATTCCAGTTTTGTACCGAAAATAAGGTCCCATTAACACCAACCTACACATATGGGGTACCTACAGGTTCAGCATAAACCAATGCGTACGCGAAACGCACTCGCTTACTCTTTAAATGCCTCACTATTAAATAAATACCTTAATACATGTATATTTACAATCAAATAATGAAAGAATGCAACACGGTAACCATGGTAACAGAATCTCACAGGTCCATCTATTTCTGTAAGACGCAATGCAATTCCAATTATTACATTACTGTGAAAGTTTCCAGACGGTTATAAGGTTATCACGGAACCAAATTAAGCTGTAAAATTCATCAAGACATACAGTGGACTATAATCCGCTTAAGGGGGTCAAGGGGCACTCTAGAAATTTTTCACGCAAATTTCATGTGTGAGTGTGGTACGAAAGGTCTTTTTCACCCGACTATAAAGGGTCTCCGAAAACCACATTTAAAGGCCAAGTCTGATTATTCATACCAAGGATAAATCAGTCATAGCATTCATGATTGAGATTTTGCTAAGTGTACTCTTTACAACTAGAATATTCGCGGGTGAAGCCGCGACGGGTAATGCTAGTTATTATATAATACTGGGTCATGGAAACAGGTTGCTGCAATTTCAAGAAACCATAGCTCTGGAACTATTTGTGACATTAAAACAAGTTTTATTTTGTTAAATTCACCAACTCAAAAAGTTGGTTGCTCTGCAAACATCCAGTCGATAGTCGATTTTGTCCCAAGTGCGCTGGATCATCTTAGGCGTGATTGTAGCATCAGCAGTGGTGAATCGTTGTCTTAAATGTCGCAGATCTCTGACAGTTCACTGAATACAATGATCTTTCACGTACCCCCATAAAAAAAAGAGTCTAGGGGTGTCAAGTCAGGACTTCTAGGAGGCCATTGAATAGGACCGGCTTGGCAGCTTCCTGTCGCGCACTCATTCTGCGCATCGGCTGAAGGTCACGGGAGGAGTGCAGTCACATCTAAAGCTAAAACTCGAAGAGCCCCTGATTAGTTTTCAGGTCCAATTATTAATTTATCTCACTTATAACGACAGATATGATTTTTTGAAATTCCTGCAACTTCTTTCAATGACCCTGTATAATCTTATATATATATAAGGAATGTCTGTCTGTTCGTCTTTTATGCATTCGTAAGCCATTCATCCGATAGCGATCAAATTTTGGTGAGTTGTTGAAAACAATTCCGGGAGGTTTATAGGCATAGTTAATCCATTTCAAAATAGATAGCGCGCGAGTAGTTTAAACAAATGCGTAATGACGATGCGATCATATACAATTCATCAGATTGCGATCAAATTTTGAAGAGTTGTTGTGCACAGTCCCGGAAAAATATGAGGCGTAGTAAATCCAATTTACAATAGATGGCGCGTGAGTAGCTTCATCAAAATGGCGTGCGTTTCTTTAAAGAATGTCCCACATGCGTTCATATACCATTCATCCCATTGCGATGAAACTTGGGTGAGATGTTCTGTACACTTCAGGTAAGGTTTCTGGCTTAGTAAATCCACTTAACAATAGGTGGCGCACGAGTAGATTCAACATATTAGCGACGACGGGCGAAGCGCTTCCACAAAGTCCTGTGTGCGTTCACATACCATTCGTCCGATAGCGATGAAACTTGGGTGAGAGGTTGTGTACACTACAGGCAAGGTTTCTGGCTTAGTAAATCCATGTCATAATATGTAGCGCACGAGTAGATTCAACAATGAGCGACGACTCGCGAAGCGTTTCAACAAAGTCCCGTATCGATTCATATACTATTCGTCTGATAGCGATGAAACTTAGGTGAGATGTTGTGTACAATTCAGGGAAGGTTTCTGGCTTAGTAAATACACTTAACAATAGGTTGCGCACGAATAGATTCAACAAATGAGCGACGACGGGCGAAGCGTTTCAACAAAGTCCTGTATGCGTTCACATACCATTCGTCCGATAGAGATGAAACTTAGGTGAGAGGTTGTGTACACTTCAGGCAAGGTTTCTGGCTTAGCAAATCGACTTTACGATAGGTAGGGCACGAGTAGATTAAACAAATGTGCGACGACGCGCGAAGTGTTTCAAAATAGTCCCGTATGCGTTCATATACCATTCGTCCGATAGCGACTAAACTTGGGTGAGTTGTTGTGTACACTCCAGGGAAAGTTTCAGGCTTAGTAAGTCCATTTTACAATAGGTAGCGCACAAGTAGATTCAACAAATGAGCGACGACGCGCGAAGCGTTTCAACAAAGTCCCGTATGCGTTCATATACAATTCGTCCGATAGCGATGAAACTTGGGTGAGATGTTGTGTACACTTCAGGGAAGATTTCTGGCTTAGTACATCCACATTACAATAGGTATCGCACAAGTAGATTCAACAAATGATCGACGGCACGCGAATCGCTTAAACAAAGTCCCGTAGCGTTCAAATACCATTCATCAAATTGCTATGAATCTTTGGGTGAATTGTTGTGCACACTCCAAGAAAGGTTTCTGTCTTAGTAAATCCTTTTTACAATAGGTAGCGCACGAGAAGATTCAACAAACTAGTAAAGGCGCGCGTATCGTTTTAAAAAAATCGTATGCATTCATATACCATTCATGCGATTGCAATTAAATTTAGAGAAATATTGTTTCCACTCCCGCAAAGATTTCTGATTTAGTAAATCTATTTTACAATTAGTAGCGCACAAGTAGATTCAACTAATGAGCGACGGCGAGTGAATCGTTTCAACCAAGTCCCGTATGCGTTCATATACCATTCATCTAATTGTGATAAAACGTTGGTGAGTTGAGTACAGCCCTGCGAAGGTGTATGAATTAGTAAATCCGTTTTTAAATGGGTGGCGCACAAGAAGATTCAACAAAGAGTGAAGGCGCGTGACTCGTTTATACAAAATCCCGTATGCGTTCATATGCCATTCATTCGATTGCGATGAAACTTTCGTGAGTTGATGAGCACGCTCCCATGATTTTTGTTTGAGATAGTAAATCAATTTTACATTAGTTTAGAGGTGGTTAACGGAAAAAAGAAAAAACATATTTGGAATCCAAAAGCACTTCAACAAACAAAGTTACAACGCCAACACATTCTTTGATTGGCATTGCAACGCATGCCGGGTACAGCTAGAAATATAATATAACATAATATAATATAAGAGAAGAAGGGAAAGAAGTGAAAATTGTGACATCATGAGATACTTAAGTTCAAACACTGTCCAAAAGGGCAACAATGATGTAATAATAATAATAATAATAATATAATATAATACACTGACGATGATGATGATGATGATGTTGATGATAGGCTATCACTCGCTAACGAGTATGATGTCTTCTTTGGAACTATAAGACCAATGTCTGTGGATCCTCTGATGACTGTTTAGACCAATTCTGGAGCCGCAAACTCTTCCGCAATGTTCACAAACATATATTTCACCCACAACTCGCTGAGTGGCCTTTCGCATATCCTCTGCATGTCTTCTACGTTCGTGTTCGAAGTGTTGTGGACCTCTGTGAACAAGCTGACGCCATGCTTGTCGGTTAGAAGCTGTGGTCTCCCATTCATCCAATTGCGATCAAATTCTGGAGAGGTTTTGTGCACACTCCCGGGATGATTAAAGGCATAGTAAAGCCAGTTTACAATACATAGTGCGTGAGAAGTTTCAACAAGTGAGTTTTGGTTCTGCGTTCATATACCATTCATCCGATGCGATCAAATTTTGGTGAGTTGTTGTGCACAATCCCGGAATGGTCATAGGCATAGTAAATCCAATTTACAATAGATACCGTGTTAGCAGGTTCAACAAAATCTCGCGCGAATCGTTTCAACAAAGTCTCTCATGCGTTCATATGCCATTCATCCGATTGCGATGAAACTTTGGTGAGTTATGGTGTACACTCCTGCAAAGGTTTTTGACTCAGTAAATCCCCATTACAATTGGTAGCGCACGAGTAGATTTAACTAATGAGTTACGGCGCGCAAATCATTTTTACAAGGGCCGATAACCTCGATGTTAGGCCCTTTAAAACAACAATTATCATCATCATCATTTTTACAAAGTCGTATATGCATTCATATACCATTCATCTGATTGCGATGGTGATTAGTTCTGTACACTCCCGCAAGGGTTTATGAATTAGTAAATCCATTTTTAACAAGTAGATTCAACAGATGGGTTATGGTGCGCGAATCGTTTCAACAAAGTCCCGCATGCGTTCATATACCACTCATCCGATTGTGATGAAACTTTGGTGAGTTGTTGTTTACACTCTTCCGAATGTTTCTGACTTAGGAATTCCAATTTGCAACAGGTAGCGCGCAAGCAGTTTCAACAAATGGGTGACGGCACGCGAATCGTTTCAACAAAATCCCGTATGCTTTCATATACCAGTCATCCGATTGCGATGAAACTTTAATGAGTTATTGTGTACACTCCCGTTAAGGATTCTGACTTAGTAAATCCATTTCACAGTTGGTAGCGCACGAGAATATTCAACAAATGAGTGACGGCGTGGGAATTGTTTCAAAAAACTCCCGTATGCGTTCATATACCATTCATCCGATTGAAATGAAACTTTGGTGAGTTGTTGTGTACACTTCTGCGAAGGTTTCTGACTGAATAAATCCATATTACAATAGGTAGCGTACGTGTAGATTCAACAAATGAGTGACAGCGCGCGATTTTTTTCAACAAAGTCTCGTATGCGTTCATATACCATTCATCCGATTGCGATGAAACTTTGTTGAGTTGTTGACCACGCTCCCATGAATGTTTCTCAGATAGCAAATCCATTTTACAATAGTTTAGAGGCAGTTAAGAGAAAGAGAAGAAAATATTGTGTATCCAAAAGCATTTCAACAAACAAATTCCATATCAGAATGTCATGGTAAAACATCACGCTCACTAGGTCTGATCCAAGTAAATGAAAAGGAGACCCCATGGCTAATGATAGCAAGATTAACGGTCAGCTAAAAGTACAAGCTTCCTTAAATTATATTGAAGAACTTGATGGTCTTGCTATATTTGACAATGCTCCGAGGCCGTTATTGTGAATATAGCACACGGAATCATTTTCAGGATATGCACAGAATTAATGTGTGGTTGGTGAAACACAGCACTCAGCCCTTCAAATGAATATTCATGCAGAGGATTTGTTTGAAGTCTTTCTGTCTTAAGTTTTATGCTCTTTTGGAGATTCTGAAGGGGGTCGATCGTAATCCTTGCACACAGTTTGCAATCATTCGTTGTGTTATAAATATTCAGGTTCAGCAGAGTCCAGACGATATTTCGTGTTGTCCAGAGAATCCATTGATAATACTGGGTTATTCAGAAAGAAGGAACAGATTTCAAACACTGATTTCGTCCAAACTACAAAAGGTTGAACCATTAATCCAAAGTTCCTGTAAAATGTGAACGATTTTATCATTTCAAGTGATCTTGTCGACTTCGTCGTTATGCTTGGGTCTAACGTTATGCGTTACGGTTACGGCGTGTATGACGTCATCATGTTGTTCAGTGCATATGCACCGAGTCTGAGTTTACTGCTGGGGTCTTCCGTTATGCGATACGGAGACGGCGAGTGCGTGACGTCAGACTGGAATACAAGGTGACTCCTAAAGAAGTGTGCGAGATGTCAGACAGGAATACATGGTGACTCCTAAAGAGATATACAAGACGTCAGGTAAGAATACAGGGTGACTCCTAAAGAGGTGTAAAAGATGCCAGATAAGAATACAAGGTGTCACTTAAAGAGATATACAAGACGTCAGATAAGAATACAGAGTGACTCCTAAAGAGGTGTACAAGATGTCAGAAAAAATACAGGGTGACTCTTAAAGAGGTGCACAAGATGTCAGACAAGAATAGAGGGTGACTCCTAAAGAGGTGTACAAGATGTCAGACAAGAATACATGGTGACTCCTAAAGAGGTGTACAAGATGTCAGACAAGAATACAGGGTGACTTCTAAAGAGATATACAAGATGCCAGATAAGAATACAGGGTGCCTCCTAAAGAGGTGTACAAGATGTCAGACAAGAATAGAGGGTGACTCCTAAAGAGGTGTACAAGATGTCAGAGAAGAATACAGGGTGACTCCTAAAGAGGTGTACAAGATGTCAGACAAGAATACAGGGTGACTCCAAAAGAGGTGTACAAGATGTCACACAAGAATACAGGGTGACTTCTAAAGAGATATACAAGATGCCAGATAAGAATACAGGGTGCCTCCTAAAGAGATGGGCAGGATGTCAAAGCAAAATACAGGGTGACACTTAACGAGTTGTACAGTATGTTAGATTCAATTCAAATACAGGGTGACCCTTAAAGAGGTTTGCAAGATATCAGATTCAAATAATGGGTGACCCTTAAAGGGCTGTAAAAGTTGTCAGACTCAAATACATGGTGACCCTTAAAGAGGTGCCCGCGCGGGAAGCCTAAGTTAATGGGTAATGGAGTCTTTCTAACATGTGTAGCATTTGTAGCATGCGTCATTTGAAATGATATAAAGTCTAGTCTCTCAGACTGACTGTATCTTTTTTTTCTTCTACGAATCCACTTTTCACCTTCCCGGTACCTACAGTTCATCGCCATTGCATCAGAATTTGGGCAAGTGAATATCATATGGCAGTTATTGAACATGAACGAGATTCACTGAAGATTAACGTCTTCTGTGCCATACATGTAAACAAAGTTTAGGGACCTTTCTTCTTCATGGAGGCAACTGTGACGGGACTAACCTATCTAGACATGCTTTAAAATGGTTATTCCACGTCTGACGTTACCTGAAAGACGCCATTGCAGGACGTTCGATTAGAAGAGGAGGAGCAGAAGATCAACTTCATCACCGGTGGCCTTCCATGTCTCCAGAATTCACTCCGTGTGATTTTTATCTGCGGGGTTACATAAAAGAAAGTGTTTTTAACCCCCCTAAGCCTGACACTCTTGAAAGTCTGCGACATCGAATTGTTGAAGCTGTGAATTCGATATCTAGAGACCAGCTGATTCAGCCAATGGTATTTGCGTTCCGTGAAGCGGGCGATGTAAAATGAAAGTGATCCTAAAACCGCTTTGGTATCGAAACGATTGATTTATTTTCCGTGTCCGAATCAAATTAGATTTTTCCAGTGTAGCAACAGTTATAGCATTAGCATTTGCAGCCAAAAGATCGTCTTTTGAACATATGTCCTCCATCAAGGGGCAAATCAGCAGGTGTTCTGGATCTTGTAACAAGCTGCAGTCACAGAACTCATCATTGTTGAGGAGCATGTTCCATTTCTTGAGATTGTTCTTGCAGCCTGTTCAATGATTTCCAGATTCCATATGGCAAGTTGTGACCAGGTGCCATTTTTTCTGATAGAGGAATAGTTGGGTCTGTGATCTCTGTCACCCATATCTTCACACGGGCAGCTTCTTGTGAGCCTTCGAGGGCTGTTACTCCCCTCAAACAGCTGTTTCTGGACTTAAGTCTCTGTCGGGATGGTTGTTGGCCGAAAAGTGGATGCCTTGAATCGGTTTCTTGCTGTTTCTTCTCATTTGCTGCTGCTACCATTCTTTGGACATGAGGTGGAGAAATTCCTATAAGAGGGTAGA
Organism: Meconema thalassinum; assembly: GCA_946902985.2. Taxonomy (NCBI): domain Eukaryota; kingdom Metazoa; phylum Arthropoda; class Insecta; order Orthoptera; family Tettigoniidae; genus Meconema; species Meconema thalassinum. The sequence goes on along the minus strand of OX336388.2, from coordinate 2,131,516,266 downwards.
CCTTCTGAAGAGGTGTTGGTCTAAGACACCCAGATACAATCCTGGAAGTCTCATTCAGAGCTATATCCACCTCTTTGGAAAGTGGACAAGAAAGCCAAACTGGTGGTGCATATCGAAACGATAAATGCCCGGACAAGGGTTCCTATTGAAACGTTGATCTACTTAGTCCCCTCTACAATCCCCAGAAGTTTGTAATTAGAATTGTGAATCACCCTGTATAATCGCTGAGAAGTCTTTATTAATAATTCAGAGTTGCCGAACGGTCGAGGATAAGAACTGAAGGGGTAGACCAAGGTTAGGATAAGTTAAGCAGATTGCCTCGGATGTAGGGTGTGGTAGCATTGTAGAGATGAATTGATTAGCTCAGGACAGGGACGTATGGTGGACTGCATCAAACCAGTCAAAAGACTGAAGACTCAAACAACTACTCTCTTTACCTTCTTGGAGTGCTGAACTCATCAAATCCTCATTAGCAGTCACTTGGTACGGCGACAATATTTACGCAGCTTCCCCGAGACAGGTGATGCAGAATATTAATTATTAAGTTGAACACTTCAAAGAGATAGAGATGCTTATCCAGTGAGAGGACTTGAAGTACTGCACCCCTCATCCACTGTCATGAATTTCACGCCGTGGTAAGTGATTTTTGAAAGGCGACACAAATCTTTGCACGGATGTCATACGATGTTGGCATGTTAAAGAACCCATATGAATTTAGTAGGCCATGTTCATAATGGTAAAATAAATCTTGGGATTTTCCGCAAACACAAAGTTGCTCCTTTCTCTACTAGAAAGCGCTATAGTGTCAAGGAGCTTAGATATCTAACCCCCGTGACATTCATAGCGCTCCAAGAACAGACAAAATTCGACATACAAGCTGCTCTCTGGGTGAAAATAACAAAGCCCTCACTCGATACGATATTATTATTATTATTAGCTTGCCACGGTGGGTGAGTGGATATCGTGTCGGTCTACTAACCTCCAAGATTGCAGGTTCGCTCCTGGCAGTGGTAAGTGATTTTTTGCAAGGCGACAAAAATACGATACGCATGTCATACAATGTTGGCATGTCAAAGAACCCATTTGAATTCAGTAGGCCGAGTTCATAATGGAAAGATTAATTTCGGGACTTTCCGCCAAAACAAAGTTCCTCATTTCTCTACTAGAAAGCACTATACTGTTCAAGGAGCTTAGATATCAATTATCTAACCTCCTTGACTTTCATAGTGATTCAAGGAACAACGAAATTCGACATGCTAGCTACCCTCTGGGTGTCAAATTACAAAGCTCGCACCAGGCACCCGATGCCATACGATATTATTATTATTATTATTATTATTATTATTATTATTATTATTACTGTACTTTTATTTTTTTTGTTATTATTATTATTATTATTAGCCTACTTTCGATTTTTGCAAAAAATGAAAGTAGACTTACGAGATCAACACAGGGCGAAAAAAGTGTGTCTGTCTGTGTGTGTGTGAGTGTGTGTGTGAGTCTGTGTGTGTGTGTGTCTGTGTGTGTGTGTGTGTATGTGTGTGTGTGAGTCTGTGTGTGTGTGTGTGTGTGTCTGTGTGTGTGTGAGTGTGTGTACTCTGAATGTCTGTCCCCCCCTATCAATTCGAACACGGTGAATGCGAATTGAACGAAATTTGGTACAAAGGTAGCACTAGTAAAGGACACCTCAGTGTCATGTTTTATATCGCCGCCATCTTGACGGAAACGTAATGGCGGCCACACAAATGTTCAAAGCTTAAATCAAATTACGACTAACCTAATCATCCGATCTCTACCAAATTTTGCAACAACATACCTTTGTGGGAGGAGCATCCTTTGACCAAACCAATAGGTCATCAGTGTAATAGTTTGCGGATGGCGGCCATCTTTGTGTGAAAATCGATTCCCCCTATTAATTCGAACACGGTGCAACCGAATGGAACGAAATTTGGTACAGAGATAGTACTAACAAAAGGCACCTCAGTGGCATGTTTTATATCGCCGCCATCTTGACGGAAACGTAATGGCGGCCACACAAATGTTCAAAGCTTAAATCAAATTACGACTAACCTAATCATCCGTTCACTACCAAATTTTGCAACAACATACCCTTATGAGGGGGGCATCCTTTGACCAAACTAATAGGTCATCAGCCTAATAGTTTGCGGATGGCGGCCATCTTAGTGTGAAAATCGATTCCCCCTATTAATTCGAACACGGTGCAACCGAATGGAACGAAATTTGGTACAGAGGTAGCACTAACAAAGGGCATCTCAGTGCCATGTTTTATATCGCCGCCATATTGACTGAAACGTAATGGCGGCCACACAAATGTTCAAAGCTTAAGTTAAATTACGACTAACATAACCATCCGATCTCTACCAAACTTTGCAACAACATACCTCTATATAGGGAGCATCCTTTGACCAATCTAATAGGTTATTAGCCTAATAGTTTGCGGATGGCGGCCATCTTTATGTCAAAATTGATTCCCCCTATTAAATCGAACACGGTAGAACCGAATGGAACAAAATTTGGTACATAGGTAGCGTTAGCAAAGGGCACCTCAGAGTCATGTTTTATATCGCCGCCATCTTGACGGAAACGTAATGGCGGCCACACAAATGTTCAAAGCTTAAGTCAAATTACGATTAACCTAACCATCCGATATCTACCAAATTTTGCAACAACATACCCTTATAGAGGTAGCATCCATTGACCAAATGAATAGGTCATCAGCCTAATAGTTTGCGGATGGCGGCCATCTTTGTGTGAAAATCAATCCCCCCTATTAATTCAAACACGGTGAAACCGAATGGAACGAAATTTGGTATAGAGGTAGCACTAGCAAAGGGCATCTCAGCGTCATCTTTTATATCGCCGCCATATTGACAGAAACGTAATGGCGGCCACACAAATGTTCAAAGCTTAAGTTAAATTACGACTAACCTAATCATCCGATCTCTACCAAACTTTGCAACAACATACCTTTATAGAGGGAGCATCCTTTGACCAATCTAATAGGTTACTAGCCTAATAGTTTGCGGATGGCGGCCATCTTTATGTCAAAATGGATTCCCCCTATTAATTCGAACACGGTGGAACCGAATGGAACGAAATTTGGTACAGAGGTAGCACTAGCAAAGAGCACCTCAGTGTCATGTTTTATATCGCCGCCATCTTGACTGAAACGTAATGGCGGCCACACGAATGTTCAAAGCTTAAATCAAATTATGATTAACCTAATCATCCGATCCCTACCAAATTTTGCAACTACATACCTTTATGGAGGGAGTATCCTTTGACCAATCTAATAGGTCGTCAGCGTAATAATTTGCGGATGGCGGCCATCTTTGTGTGAAAATCGATTCCCCCTATTAATTCGAACACGGTGCAACCGAATGGAACGAAATTTGGTACAGAGATAGTACTAACAAAAGGCACCTCAGTGTCATGTTTTATATCGCCGCCATCTTGACGGAAACGTAATGGCGGCCACACAAATGTTCAAAGCTTAAATCAAATTACAACTAACCTAATCTTCCGATCTCTACCAAATTTTGCAACAACATACCTTTATGGGGGGATCATCCTTTGACCAAACTAATAGATCACCAGCGTAACAGTTTGCGGATGGCGGCCATCTCTGTGTGAAAATGAATTCCCCCTATTAATTCGAACACGGTGCAACCGAATGGAACGAAATTTGGTACAGAGGTAGCAATAGCAAAGGGCATCTCAGTGTCATGTTTTATATCGCCGCCATATTGACAGAAACGTAATGGCGGCCACACAAATGTTCAAAGCTTAAGTTAAATTATGACTAACATAACCATCCGATCTCTACCAAACTTTGCAACAACATACCTTTATGGAGGGAGCATCCTTTGACCAATCTAATAGGTTATTAGCCTAATAGTTTGCGGATGGCGGCCATCTTTATTTCAAAATTGATTCCCCCTATTAATTCAAACACGGTGGAACCGAATGGAACGAAATTTGGTACAGAGGTAGCACTAGCAAAGGGCACCTCAGTGTCATGTTTTATATCGCCGCCATCTTGACAGAAACGTAATGGCGGCCACACGAATGTTCAAAGCTTAAATCAAATTACGATTAATCTAATCATCCGATCTCTACCAAATTTTGCAAATACATACCTTTATGCAGGGAGCATCCTTGGACCAATCTAATAGGTCATTCGCCTAATAGTTTGCGGATGGCGGCTATCTTTAAGTCAGAATCGATTCCCCCTATTAATTCAAACACGGTGAAAACGAATGGAACGAAATTTGGTACAGAGATAGCACTAGCAAAGGGCATCTCAGTGTCATGATTAATATCGCCGCCATATTGACAGAAACGTAATCGCGGCCACCCAAATGTTAAAAGCTAAAATGTAATTACGACCAACCTAATAATCTAGTCTCTACCAAATTTAGCAACACCATATCTTTATGTGGTAAACATATTCTGACCAAACTGCAAGAACATCAGCCCAATAGTTTGCAGATGGTGGCCAAGTATGTGTGCAGATCGATTCCCCCTATCAATTCAAACACGGTGAAACCGAATTGAACGAAATTTGGTACAGAGGTAGCACTAGCAATGGGCACCTCATATTCATGTTTAATATCCCTATAGCACGTTGTATTTCAACAAGCTACTACAACCAACATTCAATCATACTCCTTGAAAAGGAATAGATAAGGAAGATTGTTGTTTAACGTGACCGTTAATCGGTAGATCATGAGCAACGGGACCTCCTTTTTACGTGGAATACGAACCACAGGACATGGCGTTTCACTTCGAATATCTCACATGCATTGACCGGGATCGAACCCGGACCCTTTAAAAGGACAAAGAGTTATAACTATACCCATGCATTTATGAGAAAGTAGGCTATATGTTCTTTACTGAACATCTTGTTTTTATCATCATAACATATAGGTAATTGATTTTTTCACGTTTATTATCGTTGGTTGCTTATTATTTTTTTTTTTTTGTTATTTGCAAATAGTCAATGTAGACAAAATACAGGCGGCTTCGGAGGCGTAGTTGGTAGCATGCTGAGCTTCTATTCCCAAGATCGCGGGTTCAAATCCGGCCGAAGTCGTCGGATTTTATAAGGGCGTTAAAATCCCTCAGTATGCCTTCCTTCGGACGAGAATTAAAGCCGGCGGTCCCATGTCATAGATTTATGGCATGTTAAAGAACTTTCCACTAATTACATCTGTGTGAAGCTAAATTGTATAGGTTAAGAATGTAAACAACGCTCTTAGGTCCCTACGTTCGTTGGCAAGAGTCGACTGCGGTGGCGTCTGGCAGCTAAGTTCTGAACTAGTTGTCGTTGACGGTGGCGTTTGGCGGCAAAAGTAGGAACTATTTGAAAAAATCAAAAGTCTGCAGTCCTTAATTGAATTAAAAAACAGATTAAACACACTAATACAGTCATCACAATTAACACTGGTTATCAGACAGATGCTACACACACCCAAAGTAGGCTACACGGGATTACATGACCGCGTTGTCGCAGTCCCTAAACTAAGGAACCAACCTACCATTTCGGTAAGCAACAAATAGACGTGGTGGCCGAAAGTTTAATGCACAAATAGATAAATAAATAAATACATAAATAAGTATATAAATGAATTGTGTCTTGAGATTATATTTTCATATATTAAATAAATCTCAAATTATAAAAGCCGTCTTGTCAAACAAGAACACACACACTTAATACCTGCTGCTCCTTCCGGAGCATAGGGCCTTGGCGAAATTTCTCCACGCAGTACGGTTCCTGGCCATTCTCTTCACTTGACTCCAGTTCTTGTCCACCTCTGTAATTTCATTTTCGATCGTCCTCTTCCAGGTCTTCTTAGGTCGACCTCGCTTCCTGGCGCCTTGAGGATTCCAGTCTAGCGCCGCTCTCGCAACAGCTCCGTCCGGCTTCCTTAGTGTGTGACCAATCCAGCGCCATTTCCTCTTCTTGATCTGGATGCTAATCGGTTGTTGATTGGTGATGGTTCAAAGATCTTCATTTGAGATTATGTCCGGCCACCTCACATTCATGATGCGACGCAGACATCTGTTAATGAACACCTGTAGCTGGTTGTTGATCGGTTTTGTGGCTTTCCACGTTTCACAGCCGTAGAGAAGAATCGACTTTACATTGCTATTGAAAAGGCGGAGCTTGGTCTTCCTGGAAATGTTTCTATTTCTCCAGATGGGGTATAGCTGGACAAAGGCACCATTTGCCTTCCTGATACGGCTTCGAACATCTTCCTCTGCTCCCCCATCATTTGTGACTATATTTCCAAGGTAGAGGAAGGACTCAACTCGCTCAATGTCCTTTCCGTTGACTGTCAAACTAATCAAACAAGAAGGTATTTTAATAATTAAATTACCACGTTCATGTTTCGTCATATCAATGATAACTTCGTCAGCGTGAAAAAATCTTACAAACGACGGCAACTTAACAAAAAGAAAATTGGATATCCTTACAAAACGTCACTAATTTAAATAAATGGAAGGTCGCAAAAATAATTAATAAATAATTATAGGATGTGTGAAATACTTGGACATTGATATTCCAACCGTAAGTAAAACGATAACATTGCACCACATCCACTTCAATAAATTTTGCACATGGGAAAGTTTGCTTCAAGACATAGACCTGCTGTCGTCACGGCTTAAACCTAGAAAAATTGCTGAGTTGGACTAATGTATTAATGGTGCAGCAGAAAAGAGGAGAATTGAAGCTTTTGAAATGGTGGTGATACAGGAGAATGATGATCAGATGGGTAGTGCACCCGTTCATCCGAGAGATGCGATGACCCATCTGCCATTACATCGCATACCTGGCTTCCCAGGCCACAGTGGAGTTAAATGAACATGAAGTCAAATATGGAATGTGTCGGAAATTCAGTTGAAATATCACAAAAGCAGAGGGTAACACGAGATAAAGTATCTCCAGGGTCGTTACGGGCTTAAATTCAATCAAAATAACAAATAGAAATGGGCGCCATCAACTGAACCCCTAGCAAACCACATCCTTTCTGGTTAAGCCTTAATTAAGACAAAGGAAAGGATTGGGAAAACAACACCATCATCAGATCACAACTAAGATAAAACCAAATTTATTTAAACTTAAATAGTCAGACAGAGAAAATAAACACAAACCCTACCTAAGAGTATGGTCGAATGCAAACGTTAGGTTGTCCTCCACAATCGAACCATCTCTGTGCTATTTCAAAGTATTTTTCATCCACATAAAATATAAAAATTTACTAAAGTTCGCTTGGGTTCTCAGGGCCAACGTAGCACTATGTCTTTGCGTCACTGACATTTTGTGATCCCTGAGACCTAACCTTTCTTTAATTTAACATCAGGAATGTGGACGTCAAGAAATATGAATCTGTCTAACAAAATATCCTAAAAACACATATATTCTAATATCAACTTATTTGTTGTTTGAGTCTTCAGTCTTTTGACTGGTTTGATGCAGCTCTCCATGCCTCCCTGTCCTGAGCTAATCGTTTCATTTCTACATAGCTACCACACCCTACATCCGAGGCAATCTGTTTAACATATTCTAACCTTGGTCTACCCCTACAGTTCTTATCCTCGACCCTTCCTTCCATAACTAAGCTTGCTATTCCTGGGTGTCTTAGTATGTGTCCTACCAACCTATCTCTTCTCTTCATTAGCAGTCGCCAGAAACATCTCTTCTCTCCCACTCGCCTTAATACCTCTTTGTTTGTAACCCTATCTACCCATCTGATCTTCATCATTCTCCTGTAACACCACATTTCAAATGCTTCAATTCTCCTCTTTTCTGCTGCACCAATAGTCCAAGTTTCACTTCCATAGAGCGCCACGCTCCAGACAAAGGCTTTCAAAAATGACTTCCTAATACCTAAATCTATATTCGATGTCAACAGATTCCTTTTTTGTAGAAAGGCTTTCCTTGCCTGAGCCAACCTACTTTTTATATCCTCTTTGCTTCGTCCATCACTGGTTATTCTGCTTCCTAAGTAACAGAAGTCTCCTACTTCCTTCAGCTTTTCACCGGCCAATTTGATCTCCATAGAGGTTTCTGATTTATTTCGGCTGCATTCCAGTATTTTTGTTTTACATTTATTAATTTTCATCATGAATTCCTTCCGTAAGACGGAATCCATACCATTCAAGAACTCATTCAAATCCTCAGGCTTGTCGGCCAAGATGACGATGTCATCAGCAAATCTCAGAGTAGAAATTATTTCTCCTTGAATCTTCACTCCCACTTTAAATTTTTCTCCAATTTCCTTCATTGCTTGTTCAATGTAAAGATTGAAAAGTATGGGTGATAAGTTGCAGCCTTGCCTTACACCTTTCTGAATACCAGCTTCTCTCTCATGTCCTTCAGCTCGAATGACTGCTGTCTGGTTTCTGTATAGATTGTATATCACCCTCCTATCCCTGTACTTTATTCCAATAGATTTCAAAATGTCAAACAATTTAGTCCAATCAACGTTATCAAAAGCCTTTTCTAAGTCTACAAATGCCATGAACGTTCTCTTATCTTTCCTTATTCTACCTTCCAAAATCAGCCTAAGACTTAGTACAGCTTCCCTTGTTCCTACATTTCTCCTGAAACCAAACTGGTCTTCACCCAACTCCGTTTCTATCTGGCTTTCAATCCTCTTGTAAATTATTCTAGACAGGATCTTTGAAGCATGAGTAATCAAGCTGATTGTACGGTAATCTTCACATCTGTCAGCTCCCACTTTCTTTGGTATAGGGATGATTACATTCTTCTTGAAATCAGGGGGTACCTCACCTGTCTCATAAATCCTACACACCAAGTGAAATAACCTGATCAGACCTTCATCTCCTATGCAGCGTAGCAACTCAATCGGTATATCATCTATGCCTGGTGCTTTGTTCCTGCCTAAGTCCTCTAATGCTCTGTCAAATTCTGATCTCAATATTAAATCTCCTTTTGCATCCTCATCAATTTCCTCCTCCCTTTCCATTACATGATTCTCGATCTCCTTTCCCTTATACAAGCACTCTATGTAAGCTTTCCATCTCTCAACCTTTTCTTCCCTATCTGTTAGAGGCTTTCCATTTGTGTCCCTAATATTACAGCACTTAGTCTTCTTTTCCCCAAAAGTATTCTTAATCCTTCGATAAGCTGTGTCTACTCTTCCTAATTTCAGACAATTTTCTATACCTGCACATTTCTCTTTCAACCATTCTTCTTTCGCTTCCTTGCACTTCTTGTTAACCTCATTTCTCAGACGTCTGTATTCTGCTTTCCCCTTTTCATCTCTTAGATTCTTGTGTTTCCGCCTTTCATCCATCAATTCTAGTATATCCTGAGTGATCCACGGTTTTCTACCTATTCTTTCTTTCCTACCAATGTTTTCTTCTGCGGATTTTGTTATTTCATTCTTCAAAAGTGCCCATTCGTCTGCAATTGAAGTTTGTTTAGGGGTTTTGATTAGTCCTTCCTTTATACTCTTCTTGAATCTTTCGTTTACATCCTTTACTTTCAGTCTGTCTATTGCCCACCTTTTTGGCTTTTGACTTTTCTTCAGTTTCTTCAACTTTAATCTGCATTTCATTACAACCAGATTGTGGTCAGAGTTTATGTCAGCACCAGGATATGTTTTACAATCCAAAATCTGGTTTCGAAACCTCTGCTTGACCATAATGAAGTCGATTTGGTAACGCCCTGTATCTCCTGGTCTCATCCATGTGTATATTCTTCTATTGTGGTTATTGAATAAGGTGTTAGCTATGACCAGCTCATGTTCGGTGCAGAATTCCATCAGCCTGCTTCCTCGATCATTCCTTTCACCTAATCCGAAATCTCCTACTATCTTCCCTTCTCTCCCTTTTCCTACCACAGCATTCCAATCTCCCATTACTATAACATTTTCATCACCTTTGATATACCTCAGAATGTCATCTATTTCTTCGTAGACCTTTTCAACATCCTCATCATCAGCTTGACTGGTAGGCATATAGACTTGTACCACTGTGGTGCAGGTAGGTTTAGTATTGATTTTTGCTACAATAATCCGTTCACTGTATTGCTCATAATATTCCACCCGCTGTCCAAGTTTCCTACTCAATATGAGACCAACCCCTGCTTGGCCATTGTTTGATTTGGTGCTAAGGACCCTATAGTCTCCTGACCAAAAGTCCTGCTCTTCCTGCCAGCGCATTTCACTAATCCCAACCAAATCCAACCTCAACCTATCCATTTCCCTTTCTAAGTTTTCTAACTTTCCACTTCCTAGCAGACTTCTAACATTCCACGCTCCGATCCGTAGAATGTCAGATTTCCTCTTTGTCACTTCTGTGATGTTAACCCCCTCTCGAGTAGTCCCCACCCGGAGATCCGAACGGGGGACTAGTTTACCTCCGGATTGAAATTTTACAAGGGAGGAGGCCATCATCACATGTAATTATGCATAGAGAGGTGCATATCCTCGGGAATAGCATTACGGCAGTAGTTTCCCGTTGCTTTCAGCCGTGCAGCAGAACGCAGTGTAGCCATTAGTTGGCTTATATTATCAATATCTTAACCGTCTATTAGACTAGTAAAGAATTGATTTATTCTGGAAGGCTGCTACTCCCTTTCAGAATAAGTAAAGAGCAATTCTACTACAAAATACTAACCTTCTACTAACAATTAAATACCAAAATTCTACTAACGAAAAAAAAATGGCACTAATCAAATGCTGGAACTCCCTAACAAATGCTCCTAAAAATCTAGCAGCAGAAAAGAGGAGAATTGAAGCATTTGAAATGTGGTGATACAGGAGAATGATGATCAGATGGGTAGATAGGGTAACAAAGGAGGAGGTATTAAGACGAGTGGGAGAGGAGAGATGTTTCCGGCGACTGCTAATGAAGAGAAGAGATAGTAGGGTAGGACACATATTAAGACACCCAGGAATAGCAAGCTTAGTTATGGATGGGATGGTCGCAGACTAGAACTGTAGGGGTAAACCAGGGTTAAACAGATTGCCTCGGATGTAGGGTGTGGTAGCTATATAGAGATGAAACGATTAGCTCAGGTGAGGGAGACATGGAAGGCTGCATCAAACCAGTTAAAAAACCTGAAAACTCAAACAACTACAATCAGGAGTTTTAATTACTTAGAGAGGCATGTGAGGCAAAAGGGTGGTTGGAGATTTCAATCCCTGGGATGTAACACTGGAAGAGACTGCATAATGTACATCAGCGGCCAAAGTGAGAGATATTTAACTATAGGTCTATTAATAGCTATATGTTGACGTTAAAATCATTAATAAGTATGGCCAAATTACATCCAGAATAACTTAAGTAAGAATAATTTTAATTCCCCATATTCCGATAGATTTGCCATTCCAGTGTGCAAGAGTGCAGTTCCCTCTTCAAACAATATTCGCAATTTCTTTAACAAAGCGCAATGGCACACACTTAACAGTAGCACGTGTACATTTAGACAACAACCATTTTTTCCCATGGGCAACTGTATGTGGCCTGCTCGCGAGCATCCGGACAACAAAATCGTTATGTCTCAGCATAAGATGGCAAAACCAAAAACGTACTTTTAAAATGTGTTAACATAATGTAACATCGAACCCTGCAGACATTCACAACTCTATAAAATTCCCACTTTGCTTCTCATATCAATATACTGTATGTATCAGAATATTCAGAATTAGAATGGACCCACCTATAGCCGCGATTGGTGTAATAGAATAGACCAATTATCAGCAATAATGCATCGTCCCCATTGTCTTGATCGCGGGCGAAGCCGCGGGTACCGGCTAGTTAATTATAAAAACTACTCTCTAGTATTTGAAAAGGCGGCTTTTATAATTTGAGATTAATATTAGTCAACACGGATAATATTTTATGTTCGACCATGGCGAAATGTGAATATTATATGTCAGAAAACTGTATAATAATGAGGGTCATTATAATACTATTCTTCATTTTGAATCAGTTTCTCCAGCCAATCAGAGCTCATTCATTGACCAATTAGGTAAGGATAGCTTCGCGCATGCGCTCAAAATCCAACATATTGGACATGAATTACATGATTTGAAAGTTCAAATTGGATATCGGATCAGCCATTGTAGTTACAATCCCAAACACAAAGACAAAATCAGCACGAACCTTTACGGTAACAAGAAAATACTATGACATATGCAAGACATTTATGAATCTACGTCCAGAAGTTAGCAACACAGCAACCTTCTATATAAATTACGACATTGAAATTGCACCGTCCCATGTGTTCGCGTAAATAAACTGGCGAATATGAGACAAGAAATAGCACTGTACCTTAATATCCCCAACTCCAATTTCTACACACCGCATTGCTTTCAAACGACTTCGGTGACAATATTAGTGAATGCTAGTTCTGATCGGCACTAGACTTCATGCAGGCTGTAAAGAATAGCATTGCCAAGCAAAGTAAATAGTCTCTGCTTTTGAAATTCTTTGACCCACGCATGCGCCCTCTTCAGTCAGCGAACCACCCAGCGCGCTCTGTTCACTAACTGAAGTTACTGAATCACACAGATATTTATGAATATTTATGTTAAAACATATAATAAAGTTATAATTATCGTCAAACATAAACAGTCGTAAGCAACTCGCCTATAAGGGTAATTAAGTCACTCGTATGGAAATAATAAAGCTCGATAGGCTCGTGTTATAAACATACTCGTGTCTTAATTATTTCCATTATAGGTTCGTTGCATAATGTACTATAATACCATCTGCGTAATGGTTATGTCTATGCATTTTATATTAAATCATACAAATTCGACATTTAGAAAATGTGTTCAGCAGAGTCATTTCCTCACTCCCTCCCTCCAGGCCAATGCTGGGATAGTACCTAACTTCCATTCCCGGGGCGCCTACACCATCCTTGTTTCTAACACAGTTACACCCACACATGCTCTACCTCTCCTCAGTCACATCCCACCACAAAATCTTCGACGTAAAAACGCTCTCCCAAAGTTCAATAAAATAATTGAAACCCACAACTACCAAGACATTGTGACATTGCTGATGTTAGCTTGAATCGTCTACGATCTCGAAATCCATCAACAAGGACTGGAATAGACTTGGAGAATACCAACTTCAACGTAACTAAAGAATTGCAGGGAAGACAGGATACTAGGCCTGGATCAACCTTACCACGCATTGGATCATCGCTGCCACATGGTCAACTCTCAACAGGATTCGTACGGGTTATGGCAACTGTGCAGACTTCCTTTATAAATGGAAAATAATTTCTTCAACTAACTGTGATTGTGGTGACCCTAAGCAGACCATCCATCATATCATCACCAAGTGTCCTAAAAGAAAGTACAATGGCCACGTCACGGATTTCGCTCATGGATCACCAGAGTCAATGACTTACATAAACAGTTTCGATTATGCAAACGTTTACTTCGATCCCATGATTAGGACACAATAAATAAAAACTTAATTTTACACAGCCGCCATCTTGAGGATATGTAAACAAACAATTGAACTAAATTAGATGTCAGTGCATTATGATGTGTATAAACATTCGCTGTGCCACGCTTCCCTGCCATAATGATGTATTAGTGACAAACACACACACAGGCCTACACATGCACACACACGGGGAAAAGTTGATCACATAAGCCTTTTTTTTTCTTAAATGAAAATAGGCTGAAAATCGTACGCAACTTAAGATGAAATAATAGAAATAAACATATACTTACGTACGCAGCAGACGTCAGTGGAAACGTAGCTGAAGCTCTTCCCCTATCCCCGAAGAAATATAAAATAAAAATAAAATAGAAGAAAGAAAAACGGGGAGATCGCAGTCTTGTTTGGCTTTCGCTGGGCCCAAATTTTAAAAGGCAAACCAGAAAGCAATCCCAAAAGAAAGGGGGAAAGCTAATTAAAATTAAACTACAGTAAAATCCAAAGATGAACAAATTTAAATCAGAGGCCGTGTAGGTCGTATTAACGTCACAAGTACGCTAATAAGACCGACAAACCAAAATGTAGTAAAAACCAGACAAAACTCGAAGAAGGTAACTAAAATTAAAATAAGGCGTGACGCAAAAGCAGAGATACTTAGGCAAAGATAAAATGTATTTAAATAAGAACCACAATGTACAACGATCCCAGAGATATTAAAAGCAAGAAGAGAAATGACCAACAAATTAAACACAAAATTAATTTACCGCAAGAAAAAATACAAATTAGGAAGAAAATCGAAAATATACTAAATTAAATTATATTAAAATGAAATAAAATAAGATAAGTTAAGGTAACGTGTTCAAGGCAAGACGAAACGATGACTAAATGTAAGTATGTCGCAATTAGATAAAAAAGACAAAACTCGAAAACGACTACACTCAACGAAGTCAAGATACATTCTACCAATTTAGACAAAGCGTGTCAAAAGGGATGAACAAAATAGGAGGGGGGTACAATGGTTCAGAACGGGGTGGAGAGGGGTGAGAGGGAGGGGAGGAATGAGGAAGAAAGACGCGGAGGCACATGCAAGATCTAGTGAGTTACGAGAAAATTAGGAATTTAGACAAAAGGAAAAATTACATTAAATTATCGGCAAAGCCAAAAATATACTTTAAAAATTGAAAGTATGCGTAGGAGATAAGGGCACACAAAGACGACGAAAATATGTGATGCGCAAAATATGGGCATTCACAGACACAAGAATATCACAGGTTAGGTCACCAGCAAATAGCAATAGTGAGACCTCCTTTTGTGAACTCTTTAAGATAAAGAACAAAGCATTACGGGAAGCAAGAAAAATAATCTCCAATCCCGTTATGTTGTTCTACGATAAGATACACTCTGGATGACAGACCCAAAGATGCCCCCTACAAGGTAGGCAAACCCACCGTCAAGCACACCAGAGTAAAGCGAAGACAAGCCCACATACATGACTTTCAACCCTTAAAGTACAAAAACTACGTTATCAAAATAAATGAAAATAACACTATCATACAAAACAAAAACTTACCAGCAATTACACGCACACAAAGGGCGGAGGGAAAATATCGGGAGGGGGTCAGGTACACGCGACCAAAAGAAAATAACACAGAAAAAGAGTTTTAAATTACCGAAATATGAAACAGAACTACAGTAAAGCAATTACTGATTACGACATACAGACACCCCGCCATGGTTTCACCTTGAACGCGGGCACTTTCCCTAGAATATCGGAATACGTCTAGCCTACTTGGCTGCAAGGAAGAAATGCCTCGAAACAAAGCAAATGACGACGCAACACAAAGGTAACTGCGTGCTAAAATTTGATTGGTCACGACCCCTTCCAAAATATAAATCACTGGCCAATAAGGGGACAAGATGCAGATATGTCCATATAAGGTATTAAGACATCAGAGGGCTATTAATAGCTTCACAGCCAAGGTTTCACAAAGGCGTGCATTGATCACGTCAGATAAAAATGGCACAAAGGAGTAACTTATATATCTCATAAAAATGGCTCAAAATCAATGTGAGGTTCCTCAAAACCATTAACTGTAAACAACCAACAAGTGTGCACTAAATCCATTGTGGCTTCTTCAGCTTTTGGCTTCAAGGTTAAGGAAATAGGCGATCGATATCGGCGTCTAAGCCAATACGTTCTTTAAGGCACTTGATCGCCTCCAAGAGGTTAGAGCACTCTCTCACATAATTCTTCCTGCTGTAAGTAATGAAAGCCTCTGGGGAAAGTTAAATGAATTGAATTAGAATTCATCCTCTCAGCGACTGGAGACGGCTCTATATCTTAGAAGTCACGCTTCTCATTAGGAAGTGCCGTTTCCTCCGCGGGCCAATTTATCGTCTCTCTTGGGCCGCTAATAAGAGACTGGATACTCACGCTAATCAACACAGAATAATATTAATTGTCATTCAAATTATTAGTTAACTTCCGGTGGGAGCCGATGACCTAGATGTTCCATTAACAACAAGATGTTCAGTAAAGAACATATAGCCTACTTTCTCCTAAATGCATGGGTATTGTTATAACTCTTTGTCCTTTTCAAGGAGTATGATTGAATGTTGGTTGTAGTAGCTTGTTGAAATACAACGTGCTATAGGGATATTAAACATGAATATGAGGTGCCCTTTGCTAGTGCTACCTCTGTACCAAATTTCGTTCAATTCGGTTTCACCGTGTTTGAATTGATAGGGGGAATCGATTTGCACACATACTTGGCCACCATCTACAAACTATTGGGCTGATGTTCTTGCAGTTTGGTCTGAATATGTTTCCCACATAAAGATATGGTGTTGCAAAATTTGGTAGAGACTAGATTATTAGGTTGGTCGTAATTACATTTTAGCTTTTAACTTTTGGGTGGCCGCGATTACGTTTCCGTCAAGATAGCGGTGATATAAAACATGACACTGAGGTGCCCTTTGCTAGTGCTACCTCTGTACCAAATATCGTTCCATTCGGTTTCACCGTGTTCGAATTGTTAAGGGGAATCGATTTTCACACAAAGATGGCCACCATCCGCAAAATATTAGGCTGATGACCTATTATTTTGGTCAAAGGATGCTCCCTCCATAAAGGTATGTTGTTGCTAAATTTGCTAGAGATCGGATGATTAGGCTAATCGTAATTTGATTTAAGCTTTGAACATTTGTGTGGCCGCCATTACGTTTACGTCAAGATGGCGGCGATATAAAACATGACACTGAGGTTCCCTTTGCTAGTGCTACCTCTGTACCAAATTTCGTTCATTCGGTTCTACCGTGTTCGAATTAATAGGGGGAATCAATTTTGACATAAAGATGGCCGCCATCCGCAAACTATTAAGCTAATGGCATATTAGATTGGTCAAAGGATGCTCCCTCCATAAAGGTATGTTGTTGCAAAGTTTGGTAGAGATCGGATGGTTATGTTAGTCGTAATTTGATTTAAGCTTTAAACATTTCTGTGGCCACCATTACGTTTCTGTCAATATGGCGGCGATATAAGTCATGACACTGAGATGCGCTTTGCTAGTGCTATCTCTGTACCAAATTTCGTTCCATTCGGTTTCGCCGTGTTTGAATTAATAGGGGGAATCGATTTTGACACAAAGATGGCCGCCATCCGCAAACTATTAGGCGAATGACCTATTAGATTGGTCAAAGGATGCTCCCTCCATAAAGGTATGTAGTTGCAAAATTTGGTAGAGATCGGATGATTAGGTTAATCGTAATTTGATTTTAGCTTTGAACATTCGTGTGGCCGCCATTACGTTTCAGTCAATATGGCGGCGATATAAAACTTGACACTGAGGTGCCCTTTGCTAGTGCTACCTCTATTCCAAATTTCGTTCCATTCGGTTCCACCGTGTTCGAATTAATAGGGGGAATCAATTTTGACAAAAAGATGGCCGCCACCCGCAACCTATTAGGCTAATAACCTATTAGATTGGTCAAAGGATGCTCCCTCCATTAAGGAATGTTGTAGCAAAGTTTGGAAGAGATCGTATGGTTATGTTAGTCGTAATTTAACTTAAGCTTTGAACATTTGTGTGGCCGCCATTACGTTTCTGACAAGATGGCGGCGATATAAAACATAACACTGAGGTGCCCTTTGCTAATGCTACCTCTGTACCAAATTTCGTTCGTTCGGTTCCACCGTGTTCGAATTAATAGGGGGAATCAATTTTGACATAAAGATGGCCGCCATCCGCAAACTATTAGGCTAATAACCTATTAGATTGGTCAAAGGATGCTCCCTCCGTAAAGGAATGCTGTTGCAAAGTTTGGTAGAGATCGGATGGTTATGTTAGTCGCAATTTAACTTAAGCTTTGAACATTTGTGTGGCCGCCATTACATTTCTGTCAATATGGCGGCGATATAAACATGACACTGAGATGCCCCTTGCTAGTGCTACCTCTGTACCAAATTTCGTTCCATTCGGTTTCACCGTGTTTGAATTAATAGGGGGAATTGATTTTCACACAAAGATGGCCGCCATCCGCAAACTATTAGGCTAATGACCTAGTCATTTTGTCAAAGGATGCTTCCTCTATAAAGGTATGTTGTTGCAAAATTTGGTAGAGATCGGATGATTAGGTTAATCGTAATTTGATTTAAGCTTTGAACATTTTTGTGGCCGCCATTACGTTTCCGTCAAGATGGCGGCGATATAAAACATGACACTGAGGTGCCTTTTGTTAGTACTACCTCTGTACCAAATTTCGTTCCATTCGGTTGCACCGTGTTCGAATTAATAGGGGGAATCGATTTTCACACAAAGATGGCCGCCATCCGCAAACTATTACGCTGATGACCTATTAGTTTGGTCAAAGGATGCTCCCCCCATAAAGGTATGCTGTTGCAAAATTTGGTAGAGATCGGATGATTAGGTTAGTCGTAATTTGATTTAAGCTTTGATCATTTGTGTGGCCCCCATTACGTTTCCGTCAAGATGGCGGCGATATAAAACATGAAACTGAGGTGTCCTTTGCTAGTGCTACCTTTCTACCAAATTTCGTTCAATTCGCATTCACCGTGTTCGAATTGATAGGGGGGGACAGACATTCAGAGTACACACACTCACACACACACAGGCACACACACACACACACAGACTCACACACACACATACACAACCACACACACAGACTCACAGACACACACACAGACAGACACACTTTTTTCGCCCTGTGTTGATCTCATAAGTCTACTTTCATTTTTTGCAAAAATCGAAAGTAGGCTAAAAATGCTTTTCATTCAGTCATCACGAATTGATCCCGATTATAATTGGTGCGGAATAAAAATTGCTTTGTTACCCCAATACCTAATTGAAGTGTTGATCGAAAGAAAAGACATGTAGTTCCGTGAAGAACTATACAGCCTATTTTCATATATCCTACTCATGTTAATTGCCTCTATCAACATACAAAATTTCAGTTGGATTGTTGTGATAGATTCGTAGATATTGAGAACCGTCTAAATATTTCAGATGGTCGCCAGGTTGGATTTTTATTTATATACTATTGCATTATTGTGTACGTGTGGTATTCAAACTTCAAACGCATGATTAGGACACTAGAAGTAAAAACGAGATTTTAAAATTTCGCACAGCTGCCATCTTGTGGTTATGAAAGCAAAATAAATTAGATGCCAGTGGATTGACATTTGTATAAGTATTTAACGTGCAAAGTTTTACTGCACTCGGAAGGTTAAATCGCGAGAAACGTATATTTAAATATTTATATATCGCGTCGCCGCCATGTTGGATTTGTGCTCACCAGGTTACTGAATGTCCTATAGGTGAACTTATGTTCATAGCCTCTATGAACATTAAAAAAATCAGTTTGATTGCTGTAAATGATTCGTAGATATTGAGAACCGTCAAAATATTTCGGATGCTCACAATTTTGGATTGTTATAGGTATAGGCCATAGAGTGATGTACCATTCAAGGAAAATAATTGCATAACTACATTATTTAAACTTTCACTTCGATCGCATGAATACGCGACAAGAAATAAAAACTTAATTTTAAAATTTCGCACTGCGAGGTTATGTAAGCAATTGAACTAAATTAGATGCCAGTGCATTACAATATGCATAATCATTTACTGTACCACATTTCACTGCCCTCAGATGGTTAAATCACGAGAAATGTCTATTAAAATGTTTCAACTTCGCTTGGCCGCCGTTTTGTACTTTACAGGTATTTGAATGTCACACAGAAAATCTTGTAGCAGTGCTCTTTATCACTGTACACAATTTCACGGTGATATCTGTAATATTTTCGGAGATATAGAATGCCAGTGAAATCATTCGCACAGCCGCCATTTTGAGGTTATGTAAACAATTGAACTTAATTAGATGCCATTGCATTACAATGTGTATAAACATTTGCTGTACCAAGTTTCATTACGTTTGGATGGTTAAATCGCGAGAAAAGTCTATTTAAAAGCTTCAAATTCGCTTGGCAGCCATGTTAGTTTTGCAGTTACCATGTTTTTGAAAGTCTCATAGGTGAACTTCTAGTAGTGCTCTTTATCACCGTTCATAATTTCAGGGTGATATCTGTTAAAGTTTCAGAGATACTGAATGCTGGTGAAATCTTTCGCTCAACCGCCATGTTGGATTGGTGAGAGACAATAAAATTTGAAGGGCACGGTCGGGGTCGGCCAGAATAGTGCTATGATCTTACCGAGTTTCGTTGAATTCGCTCAAGCCGTTTAGAAGTTATTAGTGGGGGGGGGCTTATACACGCACACACACACACACGCACACACAGACACACGGACAAAAGTGCACCGCCCTATTGAAATAAACATATTCTTGGCGTGCCTCCTAGCTGCATCACTGGAACCAACTAGAAAAGAAAGGAGTACGCAGTGGAAATGGATGTTAATTTCTGACCTGTGCTGGGCCCGTACTTGCAGGCCAGATGTGCCGAGCGACTCCAGACTCCGTGAAGGTGGTCCCACGACGAGTGGTAGGAATACCCTCCTGGTGCTAGACAGCTAGAATAAGTTAGGCCTAGGTTTGAAGAGAGAGAGAGAGAGAGAGAGAGAGCGAGCAGCCCGATCGCCAAACACTACTAAATAAGACACATGGGTAAAGAAATGGAAATTTAATGAATTGAAACCGAACACACAAAGAAACCCGGCCAGAATAACACACACAAAAAAAAAGTACCCTAGGGGTCAAATACAGTCACTTTCAAACGGGAAGGATGATTATAAACAATAAATTACTTACGATAATAAATAACGTTAACAAATTAACTTCATACCTGTGCTCACTTCCGTGAAAACGATGTAAAAAAAGGAGGAAGTAAATGATCAAGAGGCAATGGAGCCGGTCGCTGGTCAACAACAATCACTTCTCTGCCTAGAGATGGATGGTAGTCATGACGACCACAAATAACAAGCATAGCAAAGATAAAACAAGAGGCTGTGTGCGTGTCGCAGAGGCTGTGGCGAGCAATGGGGATGCGATCGAGCTGGCAGTCTCCAGAGAAAAGAAATGCAAAAACCAAAGATACTACAAGGAGAAACAAATGACGTCAAGTGTCCGTGAAATATATCATGATACATACACGCAATCAAACACACAAAATGCTAGCCGACGATGCAGTAATAAAACACAAAGCAACTCGTGCTTGTAGGTAGTCTAGCAAAATATGCTAAACCTATATGGTCCCCAACTTACGTTCCGAGTTCGAGCTGAATACGGTAAGGCCTACTTAAAGTTACCGCCGTGATCCAGTTGCCCGAAGCATGGAATGAAGGGAAAACATAAGGGCTAAAATATATGGTGTCATGCCTCGTGTTGGGAGAATGGTCGAAACGCCAACGTCCACAAACCACGGGAGACCCATTCGAAGATATGCCCAATCAAAACAGCATCAATGCACCTGGCAGCAAGAAAAACATACACTCACAAAATCACTCGCAGATATATTTCACGGCACAAATAAAAGGTTAAACGAAGACTCAAACAAAATAAAACAGGAGACCGCCATTACGATTGGTTCCACAGCAAATCCAAGCACACGACGAAGATCAAAAAGAAAGGTTAAATTTAGGAAATGAGCATAGTGGACACAAGGTTAGATGTATTACTTACATGAGTAAATGGAAGGCTTCGGCGTAATAACAATGTTAAATAAAAAGGAAAAACATTACATTTTAAATAATAAGGCGGAGAGCCTCAAGGCACGTCCGGACAGAAAGTATCTCACATGGCGTCTGAGTCTACCGGGACGGCCGCCAAAGAAAATAAAGAAATGAGAGATGTTAAACATGGCTCAGGATCCACACCACCCCTCAAAAGAAAAATTATTTATAATAATAAAAGATTTTTCTTTTTACATCACTAAGCACCACCGCTTTGAAATCAATCATGTCCCAAGTGTTCCAAAATACACAACATCCTTATCACTCAGGTGGTTTGTCAACAACTATAACAGTACACAAAATATGAGGGGGGAGGGTGATCGATATAACAATCACTTAAGCAATTGAGCCATATCAGAAAGAATACAGTTATAAAATGAAGTAATATATAAAAATAATCAGATCGCTTCGGCGATCGCAATATCAGGACAGAACTCCTTCGGGGTCCCCAAAGGCGCGCGTTCCTTTGACGATCCCTGGGCTTGTCATAATGGTATTACGGTTCGCCTGAGCGTTACAATGACAAGAAAAGTAGATAGAGACACGGACGAAAATCATAAACAAAAGACTTTCGCCCTTTGACGCCGAAGTCTGCCATTCTCCTTATACCCATCATGAAAGTGACGTATTAAAATAACAAAGAAGCGATATAATGTGTCCATTATTTATAGAATATAAATTCTCTACTGGCCGAATTCGCAAAAATACATATTTTTACAATAAATATTAAGTTACACAGAGTATGTAGGCCTATTTCTTCTTGTATTATTTTCTTTCTTGAGCTCGTAAATTTGTACTTGACTCTGCCTCGGTCAAAATTGGTTCAATAATAGGCAGGTCAAGGAGACGCCATATGGATACTAGCTTCCTTGGATAACATAAGCAAATTATGATTGGCTAACCTACGCAGAAAAAGGACAACATTAATCACAGCAAATAAGAAGGTTACACAATAAATGGTTTCAATTGAGATATGTGAGCTCTGGATACGTCGGTGGGATTCTCCTTGGAGATCAATTCAACAGTGACAGGTGTTAAAAATCTAGTGATAGTTTTGGGCGTGCTCCAGCGAAGCATTAGCTTAGCTGACTCCTTATTCTTGGCCGAACTCTGTGGGTGCAGGCGCACTAGCACGTCGTCATTCACCTGAAAACAAACAGGTTGCCTACCCTTGTTATAGCGAGACGCCACGCGATCTCGTGCCCTTTTCAGATGCCGTACAGCAACTTCCCATTTTTCTTTGACTGAGGTACGGCGGGATGGCGCAGCCAGATAATCTATTTTCCACTGAAGCTGAAGTGGATCAACAATACGCCTTCCTAAAAACAATTCCGAAGGGGTAGAATTCGTCGATTCATGAAGAGCAGTGTTAAATCCTAAGGAGAAAAACTGAAGATTTGCGTCCCAACGTGACTGATCTGCGTTGTGGAACGCACTCAAGCAAGCCTTCAAGTTACGATGAAACCTTTCAACGTGATTTGGCTGAGGGTGGTAGGGTGCCAAAAAGACATGATCAATTCCCCAAGAAAAACACATTGATCTAAAAGACTTGGACCGGAAAACGCTCGCGTTATCGGACACTAAAAACTTTGGAGGACCAAAAACACCAAAAATATGATTGGTCAAAAGCCTAACAGTGGTACGTGTCGTGATTACCCTGACAGGAAATAACCATACAAATTTTGAAAATCCATCAACGACAGTAAGTATAGCTTTATGACCAGAAGATGACCTAACTAGGGGACCAAAATAATCTACAAACAGGCGCTCATTAGGATATGACATCGTGTCAGCGTGGTGAAGTCCAATGCGAGAATTCTTTGCTGGCTTAGAACGTTGACACGTAACACATCTTCGGACGAAAGCAAAAGCATCCGCTTTCAAATGAGGCCAGAAGAATTCCTGAGAGATTTTATGGAAAGTCTTCGTCATACCTAAATGTAATCCAAAACAGGATTCATGGAAATACGCCAAGAGCATACTTCGTATATTCTCTGGCACGAAAATCCTACATTTCGAAGATCGAGGAGCGGTATGCACTATAACATCATTGCGCAATGAAAACTCAGATACACCAGGATCTTTCCCGAGAATTTTTTCACGCAATGTGACACAAAATGGGTCATCTGCTTGGTACGTACGGATATCAGTAAAAGACCATGGAATGTGTTGGAGAAGATTCACTGGCTCGGGGATCTCAACAATGGGAGGAGTTTCCTCAAACATGCGTGACAAACAATCCGCTACAACATTTTCACTGCCTTGACGTGAATGATGTCAAAGCTGAAAGAGGATAGACGAAGAATCCAACGATTTATACGTCCCAATTTTTTGACATGCGAGCGCATCCAGGACAGAGCTTCATTGTCGGTATACACTATGAAATGCCGATGTTCTAGAAAAGATCTGAAACGTTCACAGCCGAATACGACAGCCAGACTTTCTTTCTCGAAAGTGGAATACCGGCGTTCGCAATCATTAAGCATCCGACTGGCAAAAGCGATGGGTGCCAAATTACCATGCACCTGCTGACTAAGCACACAAGAAACTGCGACATCACTCGCATCACAATGTAACATAAAATCTTTCCCAAAATCCGGAGTTCGAAGGACGGGAGCAGAAGAAAGACATTCTTTCAATTTCTCAAAGGCGAGACACTGGTCGGGGCCCCACACGAATCGTACATTCTTCTTCTTCAAATAATTCAGGGGCGCAGAAGTGTCCGAAAAGCCCTTAATGAACCTACTGTAAAAGCCTGCCATTCCCAAAAAACGTCGGACTGCTTTCACATTCGTGGGAGTAGGGAACTCTTGGATACATTGCACACGCTCAGGGTTCACTTCTATGCCCCCATCCGAAAGAATGTGACCTAAAAATTTGATTTGCTTCGAAGCCAAAGAGATTTTGTCCGGGTTAACAGTGAGTCCGGCTCTGCGAAGACGACATAGGACTTCACGTAAATGGATCAGGTGATCCTCAAAAGACTGACTGTAAATCACGAGGTCATCTAGATAGTTAAACACAGATGAATACTCTAAATCTCCAAATAACTCGTCCAAAACCCTACTCAATACTTGTCCGCCGATAGAAATGCCCATGGGTAACTTATTGAACTCAAAAAGGCCGAACGGAGTGGAGAACGCAGTTACCTTACGGCTCTCGGGATCGAGAGGAATTTGATAATATGCACTATTCAAATCTAGGACGGAATAGTACTTCGCCCCGTGAAAATGCTGAAAAGCGCTCTCCAGAGTTGGAAGGGGAAAGTTGTCGAACACCACCTTAGAATTGAGTCAACGATAATCAACTACTAAACGAAAAGTACCCTCTTTCTTAGGCACCAGGAATGCTGGACTACCATAAGAAGACTTAGAAGGACTCACAACACCGCGTGCCTTAAGATCATCAATATATTCTCTCATGGCAATGAGTTTGGGTGGAGAGCACGAAAATGGCGCCGACCTAACTGGAACCTCATCAGTTAAATCAATATGACACTCGTAGCCGATAGCGGAACCCAGTTCCGACGTGAGAACATCTGGAAATTCATTCATCAAATCAGATAAAGCGTCACGTTGACTCGTGAATAAAGTAGGAGGGATTAGAACAGCAGAGATACCAGAAAAATTACAAGGAACACTCGCTTCACAAGTATTAAAATGAAACCGCTCCTTGGATTTAAACAAAAAACTGAAGGAATGATCCGAAAAATCAAGCCTCAACCCTGCTTTGTGCATAAAATCAGAACCTAAGATCATAGGCGTAGATAAGTCATCCACCACATGGAAGTTCCAATCCCAAGAATAACCACATATCTTAATATGACATGTTACAACGCTAGAAACGGAAATAGATGACTTCACCGCAGAATAAAATTTTAAACCCCCATCTTGTGGACAAATCTGAGTAACAGGAAGCTGTTCCGCGATGGAGCGCTGAATAAATGAACGTGAAGCACCAGAATCCAGTAAAGCGGGTATCGACAATTTCTTAACACTTACAGGGACCCAAGGACAGAAGTTTCCAGTCGTGGAAATGTTCATTTCCCGGCGAACTTCATTGCATGGCCACTCCGGCGGGTCTAAACCGGGGACCCATGATCGTTTCCCTGACGCGAAGCACATCTAGGACAGGCTATGTGCGTCACGTCACGAAGACCACATGTGTGACAAAACACACGAGAGGGCGCACGGCAGGAATTAAAATGATGCCCCAAACGATCACAATTCCAACATTTTATACGGTTATACATGTTCGGGTTTCGAGGTAAGTGTTGATCCTGAGGAGCGGGATTCGCAGAAGAAGTAGCATTGGGAATACTCCCGACAATATGCGAGTGGGGACGGTTAACTGCCCGGTCCTCCTGACGAGATATTGAAGATGGGTGCGCAGTCCTTTGAATCTGGGATTGCGCGCATGCAGTCTCTGGAAACAAACTGTCAGAGGGGAGGGGTGGGGGTACATATGACTTGCGCAGGCGCCGATTGAACTCGCATTCACGTCCTTGATCAACAATGTCAGCCACACTATACACACTGGACCGGCGTATGAAAGACTTGTACTCAGGTGCTAGATTTCTATACACAATATCAACAGTTTCAATAAGGGGAAGGGGCTGCGACAACCTACTTATTAAAGTCATTAGCCCAGTAACAAAATCGTCTACAGGCTCTTCCAAACCCTGGGTACGGCGATGAATTTCAGCCTTCAAGTCATGTTCAAAATCATAAGCCGTAAACCGCTCCTTTATTGACTTACAGAAATCAACCCACGAGATGAAAGATCTGTTGGTAAGTCGATACCATTTTAAAGCTAAGCCACTCAACAATAACGGTAGGCAGACAACAATGTCGTCTGGTTCGAGGTCATAACAATGGCAGAGTTCACTGACCCTGTCTAAGAACTCAAATACAGACGAAATTCCCAGTTCACCAGAAAATGAAATTCCCCACTTGGACACTATATTGGCTACGCCTCCCTTGCGATGGCCTTTCACCTCAGTCAATGGATTAGTGTCTTTCCCACAGACACTTTCAAACGATAGCAGATCATCGTCAGACTGGAAGAGCTCCTTCTTCACGTTACAACCTGGGAGAGAATACATGGCTAAACTACAGAAGTACTGCTAGCTACAATTCAAAACAATAACTACAAATGTCTTGCCTCCGTCCTGCGCCTGAAATGAGTACGAAACAAGAAGTAGTGTTGGTTAGTACATTACCAATGCTGGGGTTCGTTGCTAGGGTCCAACTCATTGCACTCTCCTTACAGTTTGTTATTTTTATGGTCCATACTCCTTGGAAGTTCACATTGACTCTCAATATTTGTTTGCATAGTATGCAATAGGGAACATGAAACAGAATAAAAACAACATTGAAAAATATGCAGCGAAATATTAAAATCCAATGGATATGGCTAAGCGACCAGGAGACTTAACCTCGCAACTGATACCATCTGCACCGCCCTATTGAAATAAACATATTCTTGGCGTGCCTCCTAGCTGCATCACTGGAACCAACTAGAAAAGAAAGGAGTACGCAGTGGAAATGGATGTTAATTTCTGACCTGTGCTGGGCCCGTACTTGCAGGCCAGATGTGCCGAGCGACTCCAGACTCCGTGAAGGTGGTCCCACGACGAGTGGTAGGAATACCCTCCTGGTGCTAGACAGCTAGAATAAGTTAGGCCTAGGTTTGAAGAGAGAGAGAGAGAGAGAGAGAGCGAGCAGCCCGATCGCCAAACACTACTAAATAAGACACATGGGTAAAGAAATGGAAATTTAATGAATTGAAACCGAACACACAAAGAAACCCGGCCAGAATAACACACACAAAAAAAGTACCCTAGGGGTCAAATACAGTCACTTTCAAACGGGAAGGATGATTATAAACAATAAATTACTTACGATAATAAATAACGTTAACAAATTAACTTCATACCTGTGCTCACTTCCGTGAAAACGATGTAAAAAAAGGAGGAAGTAAATGATCAAGAGGCAATGGAGCCGGTCGCTGGTCAACAACAATCACTTCTCTGCCTAGAGATGGATGGTAGTCATGACGACCACAAATAACAAGCATAGCAAAGATAAAACAAGAGGCTGTGTGCGTGTCGCAGAGGCTGTGGCGAGCAATGGGGATGCGATCGAGCTGGCAGTCTCCAGAGAAAAGAAATGCAAAAACCAAAGATACTACAAGGAGAAACAAATGACGTCAAGTGTCCGTGAAATATATCATGATACATACACGCAATCAAACACACAAAATGCTAGTCGACGATGCAGTAATAAAACACAAAGCAACTCGTGCTTGTAGGTAGTCTAGCAAAATATGCTAAACCTATATGGTCCCCAACTTACGTTCCGAGTTCGAGCTGAATACGGTAAGGCCTACTTAAAGTTACCGCCGTGATCCAGTTGCCCGAAGCATGGAATGAAGGGAAAACATAAGGGCTAAAATATATGGTGTCATGCCTCGTGTTGGGAGAATGGTCGAAACGCCAACGTCCACAAACCACGGGAGACCCATTCGAAGATATGCCCAATCAAAACAGCATCAATGCACCTGGCAGCAAGAAAAACATACACTCACAAAATCACTCGCAGATATATTTCACGGCACAAATAAAAGGTTAAACGAAGACTCAAACAAAATAAAACAGGAGACCGCCATTACGATTGGTTCCACAGCAAATCCAAGCACACGACGAAGATCAAAAAGAAAGGTTAAATTTAGGAAATGAGCATAGTGGACACAAGGTTAGATGTATTACTTACATGAGTAAATGGAAGGCTTCGGCGTAATAACAATGTTAAATAAAAAGGAAAAACATTACATTTTAAATAATAAGGCGGAGAGCCTCAAGGCACGTCCGGACAGAAAGTATCTCACATGGCGTCTGAGTCTACCGGGACGGCCGCCAAAGAAAATAAAGAAATGAGAGATGTTAAACATGGCTCAAAAGGTGATCTCATGAGCCTATTTTTTCATAAAATGAAAATAGGCTAAAAAACTATGTCCTATTTAGGCATTCATTTATGTGTGTGCGTGTGCCCCTAATAAAATCTGGAGCCATTTCTATGAAACTCTGTGAGGTCATAGCACCATTTTGGCTGACCCCGACCGTGCCTTTCAATTTTCTTTGCGTCTCACCAATCCAAGATGGCGACTGTGCGAATTATTTCACCGGTATTCTATATCGCCGAAACAATTGCTGATATCACTTTGAAATTTTGTACGGTGATAAAGGGCACAACTAGAAATTCACCTATGTGATTTTCGAAAACCTGTTATCTACAAATGAACATGGCGGCGAAGGGAAGTTGAAACATTTAAATAGACTCTCCTAGCGATTAACCATCCAAACGCAATAAAACTTGGTACAGCAAAATGTTTATACACATTGTAATGCACTGACATTTAATTCAGTGCAATTGTTTACATAACCTCAAGATGCCGGTCTGTGTGAAATATTTAATCGGCATTTTATATCTCCGAAACTATTGGTGATATCTCCCTGAAATTTAGTACAGTGATAGAAGGCACTACTAGAAGATCACCCATGAGACTATCAAAAACCTGTTAACTACAAAACGAATCTGGCGGCCAAGCGAATTTGAAATATTTTAATAGATTTTTCTCGTGATTTAATCATCCAAACGCAGTGAAACTTGGTCCAGTAAATGTGTATTCACATTGTCATGCGCTGGCATCCAATGTAGTTCAATTGTGTACATAACCTCAACATGGCGGCTGTCCGAAATTTTAAAATATCGATTTTATTTCTTGTGTCCCAATCATGCGATTGAAGTTTGAATACTACATCTACACAAGAATCTGCATGTAATAGTACATACCTCTAAGACCAACATATATAAAAATCCAACACGGAGACCATACGAATTATTTATACGGTTCTCAATATCTACGAATCTATTACAGCAATCAAACTGAAATTTTGTATGTTTATAGAGGCAATTCACATAAGTAGGATATTTGAAAATAGCCTGTATTGTG
Source organism: Meconema thalassinum (assembly GCA_946902985.2). Taxonomy (NCBI): domain Eukaryota; kingdom Metazoa; phylum Arthropoda; class Insecta; order Orthoptera; family Tettigoniidae; genus Meconema; species Meconema thalassinum. Next base: position 2,131,486,588 of record OX336388.2, on the reverse strand, counting down.
CCCAACTCTAGGAATGGGTATTCCAAGATTCAGACACCTAGATATCAAGGGAAAGGCTGTAGCCGCTTTTGAAAGTTCAGATATTTGAATATCGCGCTACATTGCTTCTCGAAGCATTTGGAAATAATTTACCGATAGTTGGATGTCAAGTGACGTAGCGAGTAATAGCAGATGTGGAGGCTATTTATTGATTAAATAGTTAACTATGGAGTAGAGACTTGAGACTGGGATCAGATTACTGGCACGGCCAAATGAAAGAGAATGCAATTAGTATCAAGTAAATCGGACCAGGGATTCAAGAGAAATGAGGATTTCCAGATATCAGGTGATGACGCGTGACCCTGACAGTTTTGAATAAAAGCCAGCTAACCGAAGCAACTTCAGCTCATTCTAACACAAGCACTTGGCGAGCAAGTTGCATCTACGCTGAGCCAAGGCACATGGTTGCCGGATCTACGCAGAAGTTCTTTTCAAGTCGTGATAGTCACGAAAAGTGCTGCGCTACGAGTTGGAACTCAGTAAGTTTACGGCGAGGAGAATCACTGAGGTGATTGATTTTCTACAGACATTGGTGGAAATATTTATATTTCTACAAGGACATATGCTAGACTTTGTCTAGAAAATAATATTTTGTCACGGTCCAGTAATAACTTAATACTTGGATGTTTAAATCCATTCAGTCAGTTTTCATATTTGTAACTAGTTAACCACTTCGATCTGTCAGTACACTGAAGACTAGTCTATAACGGTGGCGCTCATTAGTCTACGCAAGGGAAACTGCAGGTTGCTTAGCGCATGGCAGATGGTGATATAACAAACCATGCCCAGGGAACGATCTTCAGAACAGCCGTTAATTGCTTAGACTGTCAGTGTTTTTCTTGTACTGATAAGATTACAGTGAGTTATGTTACAACTGACATATCTAAGAAGAGATCACTTAGATCTGACCCTATTTAAACAAACTGTTATGGCTTTGATAGAAGCCCATATTAAAATGGAACAACAGTTAATTCAAACGTCGAAAGATACTACCACTATGTCTGACTAGACGAATTGTGGGTATATGATGGCGGCCGATACAAGGATTATACGTGCTTGTCCGATAGGGCATGTCTATGGATAAATCTGGTACAGACCAGGTTTACTACGCTTCAAGACCATCAAGAAATGTAAGACACATTTGAATTATATTATGCCTAGCTTATTGGAACAAACTATTTTTCTGCAGATGACCAACACATTTTATTTTTCGTCGTATTTAAAGCTTGCAATGATTTACGCAAGACTTGTTAGAGTTATTCTGAGCATTTTCAACACTCAGAACAGTTTAGGATCGATGACCGAGCATTTTGAGCATTTATTTGAATATTTCATATTTTTGGGAAACCACGGAAAACAACCGATGTAACTGTAAAAGTTAATAATTATTTTTGTTGAGGAATGGATTTTTTTTTCCATATTCGAAGGTTCGAACATGTGGATTCTCACATAATGAGATGGTAATTAAACATATTTAAAATGATATAACGAATAATAATAATGATAATAATCCACTAATAATAATAATAATAATTTTTATAATTTTTCTAAATAATTCTTGGATATTATATTTTCTAATAATCATATGTATTGAGAGAGAGCCTATGAAGTAGTTTAATCATTTCTAGTTTGGAACAGGAGATTTTCCGAAGGATAGCGGTTAGCGCAAGCCCGCATTCAACCAACATTTCAGTTCTGGTTGAACAGTTGACATTTGCAATGAGCAAAGTATATTTTTCAGATGACACGGAGAGGCATGAAACGGGAATCAAATGATATTTGTATCAAATAGGATATTTTTGTATTTATATAAAATCATGACGTAAATACACTCGAAAGTGAAATAAAGATTTTCATAAGTATGGTAAATTCACGGGTTGAACTGAATGGTAAAATAAAATAAACTTGTAAGTTTATTAATCTTCCAGTGTTGATAACAAGCAGAGGCTTGATTTATTGTATAAATTTTGGGAAGATAATTTATGTGTGTGGAGTAGTTGAAATGCCATTCCCAGGTGCGCATGTTTAAGTCGCAGGAATGAAGAGGTTTTTTCGAGCATCAATCAAATAGCAGGTTCGATGGCTCAGGTTTATAGTAGGAGTATTGGAACTACACATTTCGTCGGATGGATGACCCGAAGGTTATTTCTTGAAACCATCAGTTCTTATTTCAACCTTGTTCACGAATTCCATTTAGACTTTGATTTTGCTAGAACCCGGATTTGTCATGATAGTAGTTTATTCTTCTTCAGAGGAAGACCTTTACCGTTGTTGTTGTAATATTGTGTTCTTACACAAATAGTAGAATGGGCCACTGCCAATCAAAAATAATTCTTTAACCACGAATAATTTAAAGGATATTTTCAATCCTAGTGCCATGAACTAAATGAATTTATTATGAACTACAATTCTAATTTCCGCATTCTGTCGAAGAATTACAAGTTGTGAAAGTTGCTAAAAATGGCCATAAATATAAATATTTTTTTCATAATGATTCCAAGTGGAAAATTGAATAATTGAATGGTTCAACCATTTATTGATCAAGTTGATGATTCAGAAATCATATATTTTGTTAGGAACTTGAAGTTCATAATCGAGTCACTTCTCGAACTGTTTAATGTCAGAAGAACAATTAATTGTTATTGTGCTTCGCACAGTTCTTCGATGCTATGCTCAAGGTCAAATACTTTTCAGATGTTATTAATATGTGTTAATAATTTGTGTTGCTTCAATGATGATAATATTTTCGACGATATATTTTTAAAACTGGAAAACTAAGTGAAAGTTTAGAATTCTATGAACATTTATTCTACGAGTGTTAATATCATGTAAATATTCAAACAGTGATCTACGATATTTCCAGTATAGACAATTAACTTTGAACTGGAATTAAATATTAATAATTTTGGAACACAGTCTACAGGACTATTAATCGGACTTGTGTTTCCAAAAAGATTGTCAAATGTGTTTGGAAAATTTCTGTATATTGTGTGTAAATAAGAGAGTGGATCGCCACACGTGGATGATGCTACTTTGAGCATCTTTGCAGTCAGATTTTAACTTCAAAGTAAACTGAGATAATTTTACCAGATGTGTCATACCCAATTAAATCTCCTTCTATCCTTATTGTTGCATTGAGCCAAAAACAGTAAAGCATTTTTTTTATTTGATGTCGTTTTTGCGATTAGCTTTAACCCATCTGGCGCCCCGGGATATTTTGATTCTCGTGCTGACTGATTATTGGTAAAATGCATATGTGGTCGTGCGGACTCCGGTCTAAACGGGCACATAAAATAAGATAGAGAGATAAATGGCTTCGAACGTGGGTCCCGATTTAGACATGGTCAATCGCATGCCGATTTGAAATTGTGATAATTTTTATAGAAATATTTTGGGAGTTGAGAGATGTCTGGTTTGGATGAATAAATTAGTAGGAAACCCAATTAGTGGGGAAAATTAAAAATTTAGCTTGGTTAATAATTAGAATGGGTTTGAATATTTTTGATAATGGCTTAACCATTAGGGCGTCAAGTAAATTCAGTAGTAAACGTTCGATGACTGGACATACACATTATTAGAATCCAGGTGGAGGATATTTGAGAACTTGCATATTTTTCTTGTGATATTGTGGTAAATGTAATTCGTAAAAGTAGAGAATTTTGTTTTTCCATCACGTCGACATTAGGACAAATCTCATTTTATTAGAGTGTTCCAATTAGCTATTCACATTTCTTGTTCTAGTTATAAGCTTGTGTTTGCCACTGTTGTATACCCCTAAGTTTTGAATAATAATTGAAATTATGGAAGAAATGATGAGGATGATGAGGAGTTTGGAGGAGAGTTCAAAAGAGGCTGGACGGCGTGTAGCCGCCATTATGAAAGAAAATACTGAGGCTTTGGAAAGGAAACTTAAAGAAAATTCTGATTCTTTAGAAAATAAACTTAAAGAAAGTTTAAACGATAAACTTAAAGAAAATTTTGATTCTTTAGAAAATAAACTTAAAGAAAATTTGAATGATAAACTTAAAGAAAATGCTGATTCTTTAGAAAGCAGGTTAAAAGATAACTTGAAAGAAAGTTTAGATGAAAAACTTAAAGAAAGTTCTGATTCTTTAAAAAGTAATTTGAAAGAAAATTTAAACAGTAAATTTAATTCAATGGAAAGTAAATTTAAAGAGAATTCTGAAATTTTGAAAATGACACTTGAGAAATGAACAAATTATGCGAAAAAACACATGAGCTCGAAACTTCATTAGCTACTAACGCAAGTTTAATGGACGAAAAATTTCGCGATGCCGATCTTCGATCCCAAAGCTTAGCTGATAGGATAGAACATGGTCTTAGGAAAGTTGGTGAAGACATGGTCAACCTGGAAGTCAGAGTGAAGAAGGAGAGTAACGAGATGGGAATTCTAGTTGTTCAACGTTTAACGGAACAATTCAAAGAACTTGTCATGGGAGAAATAAGAGAAGGTGTGATTAATGAGTTACAAACTGAAATCAAGACCACAGTTGTCAATGAAATTAAAGACACACTCAAGCTGGAGAACCAAGAGGGAATCAAGGAGATTAGGGAATCTTTGTCATCCCATATTGAAGTAATTGCCAAAGATATCCAAGCAACTCAGAAGGACATATCAGATATGACAGGGTTATTGAAAAGTCATGAGGCTGTTATGAACCAGATATCCACTGATGTTAAGGAGAATTGTAAAGAATCTGAAGCAATTAAGAAGATGGCAGAAGAAAACCAGAAGGAACTTGAGGCTATGAAAACTCAAATCAAGGACGAGAAGCAGTCTGACCATCTGTTAAAAATGCCAAATGTAAGGGGAAAGGAACAGATACAGATAAATCTAGGAGCAGCTAGAGAAACGGATAGTCAAAGACAGGATGAGGTCAGGACAGTATTTCTATCCAACCCCATAACTGTATTTAAGAATATAGAAGATAAGCCTTCTAAATTTTCAGGGCGAGATTCTGTGACACCCGTGGAATTTTTGAGAGAAGCAGGTGAACCTGAAAGATTCTAAGATCCCTAAAGAAAGACAGATCCGAGTGATAGGGAAGTTTTTGGAAGGTCCTGCACTTCTTTGGTTTAGAGCTTTTAGATCCACTCTAACCACTTTTGAGGAGTTTTCTCGTGGGCTATTGAAGAAGTTTTGTTCCCCGGAAACCCAACAGCAAGTCAGAGCAGAGTTATATTCGAAGAGATTCTCGACGTCACAACCTACTCGATACTCTACGTACTTTTCTGGACAGCTGTCTAAACTTCAACATTTAGATCCGCCGATTCCAGATAACGAGTTGATTACTGCATTGATACGTCAGTTTCCAGCAGACGTCCAGAGGACTTTGATCGCTGCTGATATCTATAATATGGAACAATTTGATGAAGTATTACAGAAGCTGGATCATACGAACGCTCAATTCTTCCATCAGAAGGGAGTATAGAATAACAACGCTGTGTATGCTGTTATGGCTGATAGTTATTCTCAGACACCTCGAGAGATTCGAGAAGGGCGAGAAGAGAAAACGCCGAGGGAAGATCCAAATAAAAGAGGATGGAACCAGTATAGTAACAGATACAGTTACAAGCCATATGCGAGACCGGATGGTGGTAATCGATACAATACTCGATGGAAAAGACCACGAGATAGTCAAGGAAGGTACCAGGAAAGAAGATATTATGGTAGAAACAACTACAATAACAGAGGGAATGTGGATACTCGTCAGTCCAATGAAGAGTTTAACAAGGACACAAGGAAAAATTTGGAAGCAAGACACCAAGATAACTTGCAATTTGTGGAGCAGAGGCCCAATGAACCAGGTCCATCGGGAACACAACAATCCCGGGGGAATGGTAATGAAAAAAAAACAACTTCGAATTCACAGTAGAAGATAGAATTTTGAATACTTTCACTTCCAGAATTATTAAATGGCAAGCAGAGGATGATGACTTAATTCAACAGAATGACGAACGAAAAGAAATGGGTACAAGAATTAGAATGCCAATCATATCATGCGAAGTATTCGGTATGCCTGTCGATACTTTGATCGATACTGGGGCTATGCTTTGTCTGGTGAGTGAGAAGCTTTATATTCTGTGGAAGCTCAAAGAGAATTTAGAGGAGATTCCAGTATCAGGAATTAAGATCCAAGGAATGATACCCAATAAAATATCTCTGTGTAAAACACAATTATACTTATGTATTACGATTGGAGGACATGATTTTCGACATATATTTGTTGTAATGAAGGACATGGCTTTTGACATGATATTGGGAGCAGATTTCATTCAGAAATATCAAGCAGTGATAGACATGAAGACAGAGACGATCAAATTCAAGAATACCGAAGAGATTAACTTCGAGGGAAAAGAAGAGGAAGACATCGAGGGAGATGCTCAATGGTCTCTGATTTTTCATGAAGCTGAAGGAAGAGAAGTCTACACTGAAAAGGAGTCCCCAGAGCTAGGGAAAATTTTGGAAGAGTATCACGATATTTTTTGATATTAAACCTGGTGAAATTGAAGATTTTGAATATTGTGGAAGTAAACAATAATGGAAGCTATGAAGTAGCTAATACACGAACTGGTAACATCGTGGGAACTTACAATGCATCGAATTTGAAGATATATTATTCAAGAACCAGATGATTTAATGTGTCGATAGGAAAAATAAAAATTTTTCAATTTTTATTTTTTGCTAGGTGTGGGGTGGATGTGCCCAACTCTAGGAATGGATATTCCAAGATTCAGACACCTAGATATCAAGGGAAAGGCTGTAGCCGCTTTTGAAAGTTCAGATATTTGAATATCGCGCTAAATTGCTTCTCGAAGCATTTGGAAATAATTTACCGATAGTTGGATGTCAAGTGACGTAGCGAGTAATAGCAGATGTGGAGGCTATTTATTGATTAAATAGTTAACTATGGAGTAGAGACTTGAGACTGGGATCAGATTACTGGCACGGCCAAATGAAAGAGAATGCAATTAGTATCAAGTAAATCGGACCAGGGATTCAAGAGATATGAGGATTTCCAGATATCAGGTGATGACGCGTGACCCTGACAGTTTTGAATAAAAGCCAGCTGGCCGAAGCAACTTCAGCTCATTCTAACACAAGCACTTGGCGAGCAAGTTGCATCTACGCTGAGCCAAGGCACATGGTTGCCGGATCTACGCAGAAGTTCTTTTCAAGTCGTGATAGTCACGAAAAGTGCTGCGCTACGAGTTGGAACTCAGTAAGTTTACGGCGAGGAGAATCACTGAGGTGATTGATTTTCTACAGACATTGGTGGAAATATTTATATTTCTACAAGGACATATGCTAGACTTTGTCTAGAAAATAATATTTTGTCACGGTCCAGTAATAACTTAATACTTGGATGTTTAAATCCATTCAGTCAGTTTTCATATTTGTAACTAGTTAACCACTTCGATCTGTCAGTACACTGAAGACTAGTCTATAACGGTGGCGTTCATTAGTCTACGCAAGGGAAACTACAAGTTGCCTAGCGCATGGTAGATGGTGATATAACAAACCATGCCCAGGGAACGATCTTCAGAACAGCCGTTAATTGCTTAGACTGTCAGTGTTTTTCTTGTACTGATAAGATTACAGTGAGTTATGTTACAACTGACATATCTAAGAAGAGATCACTTAGATCTGACCCTATTTAAACAAACTGTTATGGCTTTGATACAAGCCCATATTAAAATGGAACAACAGTTAATTCAAACGTCGAAAGATACTACCACTATGTCTGACTAGACGAATTGTGGGTATATGATGGCGGCCGATACAAGGATTATACGTGCTTGTCCGATAGGGCATGTCTATGGATAAATCTGGTACAGACCAGGTTTACTACGCTTCAAGACCATCAAGAAATGTAAGCCACATTTGAATTATATTATGCCTAGCTAATTGGAACAAACTATTTTTCTGCAGATGACCAACACATTTTATTTTTCGTCGTATTTAAAGCTTGCAATGATTTACGCAAGACTTGTTAGAGTTATTCTGAGCATTTTCAACACTCAGAACAGTTTAGGATCGATGACCGAGCATTTTGAGCATTTATTTGAATATTTCATATTTTTGGGAAACCACGGAAAACAACCGATGTAACTGTAAAAGTTAATAATTATTTTTGTTGAGGAATGGATTTTTTTTTTCCATATTCGAAGGTTCGAACATGTGGATTCTCACATAATGAGATGATAATTAAACATATTTAAAATGATATAACGAATAATAATAATAATAAACCACTAATAATAATAATAATAATTTTTATAATTTTTCTAAATAATTCTTGGATATTATATTTTCTAATAATCATATGTATTGAGAGAGAGCCTATGAAGTAGTTTAATCATTTCTAGTTTGGAACAGGAGATTTTCCGAAGGATAGCTGTTAGCGCAAGCCCGCATTCAACCAACATTTCAGTTCTGGTTGAACAGTTGACATTTGCAATGAGCAAAGTATATTTTTCAGATGACACGGAGAGGCATGAAACGGGAATCAAATGATATTTGTATCAAATAGGATATTTTTGTATTTATATAAAATCATGACGTAAATACACTCGAAAGTGAAATAAAGATTTTCATAAGTATGGTAAATTCACGGGTTGAACTGAATGGTAAAATAAAATAAACTTGTAAGTTTATTAATCTTCCAGTGTTGATAACAAGCAGAGGCTTGATTTATTGTATAAATTTTGGGAAGATAATTTATGTGTGTGGAGTAGTTGAAATGCCATTCCCAGGTGCGCATGTTTAAGTCGCAGGAATGAAGAGGTTTTTCGAGCATCAATCAAATAGCAGGTTCGATGGCTCAGGTTTATAGTAGGAGTATTGGAACTACACATTTCGTCGGATGGATGACCCGAAGGTTATTTCTTGAAACCATCAGTTCTTATTTCAACCTTGTTCACGAATTCCATTTAGACTTTGATTTTGCTAGAACCCGGATTTGTCATGATAGTAGTTTATTCTTCTTCAGAGGAAGACCTTTACCGTTGTTGTTGTAATATTGTGTTCTTACACAAATAGTAGAATGGGCCACTGCCAATCAAAAATAATTCTTTAACCACGAATAATTTAAAGGATATTTTCAATCCTAGTGCCATGAACTAAATGAATTTATTATGAACTACAATTCTAATTTCCGCATTCTGTCGAAGAATTGCAAGTTGTGAAAGTTGCTAAAAATGGCCATAAATATAAATATTTTTTTCATAATGATTCCAAGTAGAAAATTGAATAATTGAATGGTTCAACCATTTATTGATCAAGTTGATGATTCAGAAATCATATATTTTGTTAGGAACTTGAAGTTCATAATCGAGTCACTTCTCGAACTGTTTAATGTCAGAAGAACAATTAATTGTTGTTGTGCTTCGCACAGTTCTTCGATGCTATGCTCAAGGTCAAATACTTTTCAGATGTTATTAATATGTGTTAATAATTTGTGTTGCTTCAATGATGATAATATTTTCGACGATATATTTTTGAAAACTGGAAAACTAAGTGAAAGTTTAGAATTCTATGAACATTTATTCTACGAGTGTTAATATCATGTAAATATTCAAACAGTGATCTACGATATTTCCAGTATAGACAATTAACTTTGAACTGGAATTAAATATTAATAATTTTGGAACACAGTCTACAGGACTATTAATCGGACTTGTGTTTCCAAAAAGATTGTCAAATGTGTTTGGAAAATTTCTGTATATTGTGTGTAAATAAGAGTGTGGATCGCCACACGTGGATGATGCTACTTTGAGCATCTTTGCAGTCAGATTTTAACTTCAAAATAAACTGAGATAATTTTACCAGATGTGTCATACCCAATTAAATCTCCTTCTATCCTTATTGTTGCATTGAGCCAAAAATCAGTAAAGCATTTTTTTATTTGATGTCGTTTTTGCGATTAGCTTTAACCCATCTGGCGCCCCGGGATATTTTGATTCTCGTGCTGACTGATTATTGGTAAAATGCATATGTGGTCGTGCGGACTCTGGTCTCAACGGGCACAGTATAGTTCCTCACGAAACTACTTGTTAACGTACAACATAGTACCTCTGGTATCTGTCTATGCTTATGGTAAAAAAAACTGCCCATGCCAAGAATATAGCCGTAGGTAATTAGAGTGGTTCTGGGAAAACAACCTATGTCAATGTCAATTCCGGAAGAACGACCCTTTTCAAATTACAAGCGCTGTTTTTCACAAAATTTCGGCTACTCTTAGAAATATGGCAACAGCTGAAATTATATTGAAATTGATCAGACAATAGCAGTGGTGAAGATTCCTAAAGAGATAAAAAGGTACTAAATTTAACGTGTTTATTGAAAATTCAGAGGTTGTATTTTCATTACTGCTAATATTTAAAAATATTTCTCCAAATGTTGGACGGGTTTTAAAGCCATGATAGAGAGAATTCGCCTTAGACGGTCATTTATGTTCACATTATTCTTTTGAATTCCTGGGGGAAATAACCCTTGTCAAAGCGAATGTCCCTTAAATGCATAATAACATCAATAGTTTTATTCAAGAATTAAATCCAATACTCTCTCTCTCTCTTAAGTTAACAGCCCTGGGGCTGGTTTGCAGCAACTCGCCAATCTTCTCTATTCTCCGCCATCCTCTTCAATTCACGATATGATTTTGTGTTCGTGTCTGTCATTAACTGTGTGATGTATGCAAGTGGTGGTCTTCCTCTAGTGTTTTTCCCTTCTAACATCCCTTCGATGACTCTTGCTGGCAGGCTATTATGTCTGAGAATATGTCCCAACATATTTACTCTTCTTGTTTTTAGGGTCTTCATAAAGCTTCTACTTTCTCCTGCTCTTCTGAATACCTCTTCATTTGTCATATGTTGTATCCAACTGATCTTAAGCACTCTTCTTCAGCACCAAGCCTCAAAAGCCATCAACTTCCTTTCTTCTGATTTCCCTATTGTCCAGGTCTCACTACCATACAAAGCCACACTCCACACGTATGTCTTCAACAGTCTTTTTCTTATTTTTAGGTCTATACTTCTGGATGTGAAGAGATTCTTCTTTCTATAAATGGCGTTCTTTGCCTGAATAATTCTACTCCAAATTTCTCGTTTGCTGGTTCCATCATACGTTATCAAGCTTCCCAGATACTTATATTCCTTCACATGTTGTATTCTATCATTCTCGATATAAATTGCTGGTGTTCTTCTATGATCTTCCTGGTTCCTACTGCATACGAGTATTTTTGTTTTATTTTTATTCATCTTCATGTTAAATTCGTTTTTAAGGATGTTATTCATTACATGAAGTATCTGTTGAAGATCATCATCATTATCCAATACTGAAAATATGTTAATAAGCTATGTGGAACCTTGTTTTCAGCTTTTATTGCTATCAAGAAAATGAATTGTAATGTGTTTTTTTCCATTCCACTAATAAAGTACAGTACAGTATTCTATTATACTGTTGCGTAAACTTTCTCGACCAATTGCATACATAACAATTATTTTTGGTGAAAGTTCTGTCATCTGTATGGAGAAACATTTCACAACTCGTATGATTCGGGAGGCGATTGAAATAAGTAAACAGCCACACAACTTTAATAGAGGTGATGTTTATCCCATGGCTGCCCTCTCTAGTTTCATTATCAACATCTTCTTGGTCTCAGGAGGTCATGGAGTAACTATTTGTTTGGATATGGCTTGCTATCTTATAACATTTATCTATGGAGGCCATGTCATGGTTTACTCATTCTTTCTTTCTTCCTTGACAAACCTTAATAAAGGTACAAGCAGTTGTCTCGAAACGTCAGTTTATATTGGTTGGTTCCTCGGTTTAGGGGCTGCGACAACGCGGCCATGTAGCCCCGTGTACTTTGGATGTGTGAAGAATCTGTGTGATAGCCGGTGTTAATTGTGAAGACTATATTAGTGTGTGTTATCCTTATATTTAAAACACTATGGTGTTTTTTGTTCCCACGAGATTGTGAAAACGACTTACTGTTGACCAAAGTATTATGTGCACTCGAGTTTGAAGGTTGTTTGTGAAGTAACCAATAGACCTACATAAAATCCAATAACATCATCATTTTTGTCGTTCTATTTTACGTTAGTTCATGTAGGTTTGGAATTTTTAATTTATATTTAAATATTTTTTATCGCAGTTGGAACACAAAAAGTGCTCGTTTTTAAGCGTGTTTCAACCATACGTCATATTTAAGAATTATTATCTCAAAACCCCGTCATCAGATCGAATCAAACTTTTAACACAATATACATTGGAATGTTGTATAACTGGTTTATTAATTTCAAAATTGTGTGTGTCCAAGAAACAATGTTGTTATCATTTTTGTAAGGTAACTTTTTCTCGGCTCGGGGTGGTTGGAAAATGTAGTTCTTGGTTGCGTTGTAATCGTTATACAACAAAAAGTTATGCTGCATGACTGTGAAATACGTAAATTAATTTACTTATTTTATATCGGTTTGTATTTGTACGCGGAAATGACACATGGTTCACCAGCTAGCCGCTCTCGGGAACAGCTGTACAGCGTTGCCGAAATGGTGCCCACACGCATCATGGCGCGTCTCGTTCGGAGGTGATGGGCTCCATCTCAGCAACGCTGTACAGCTTTTGCTGCAGCGGCTAGCTGTTGAACCATGTGTTATTTCCTCGTAAAAATACAAACCGATATAAAATAAGTGAATTAATTTACGTATTTCACAGTCATACAGCATAACTTTTTGATGTATAACGATTACAACGCAACCAAGAACTACATTTTCCAACCACCCCGAGCCGAGAAAAAGTTACCTTACAACAATGATAACAACTTTGTTTCTTGGACACACAACATTGTGAAATTAATAAACCAGTTATACAACATTCCCATGTATATTGTGTTAAAATTTGGATTCGATCTGATGACGGGCTTTTGAGATAATATTTCTTAAATGTGACGCATGGTTGAAACACGCTTAAAAACGTGCACTTTTTGTGTTCCAACTACGATAAAAAGATATTAAAATATAAATTAAAAATCCAAACCTACATGAACTAACGTAAAATAGAACGACGAAAATGTTGATGGTATTGGATTTTATGTAGGTCTATTGGTTACTTAACAAACAACCTTCAAACTCGAGTACACATAATACTGTACCCGATACCTATTTTAGGCTATCGGCTACGCCAGCTGACATTAAGCTGTAGTTGAAGTTTTGGGAAGCATTCAGATAAGATAGCGCATCGATCGCGTCAAGAAGAAAGCCAAGATGACGTAGGAGGTCTAGAATCAAGGAGGCTTTGAAATCTGTGAGAAGATAGAATTATTAATAAAGATGTGAAGCTTTATTGAAATATATATGGGATTATAATAAGTCGAAACAACTTAGAAGAGTATATATGACATGAATTATATGTGGAAATAATTTTATGGAAATAAGTTATTGTATAACAGAACAGCCGAGAGGAGTCGGGTTCGAGACTATCTTCGTGACGTAGGAGCACCGTGGTGGGGAGAATCAGCCACATGCCGCTCGGAACTCATAAGCTGGGACGCAGCGCTTAGCAGTTCAGTTAGGCTCAACGAGGCGAGCAGTACAGAGCAGTCCTATAGCACAGCGAGACGGGCATTGAAGGTCACGCAAAACACGTAAGCCGTCACGGCAAGTGTAGGCGACATATCTCGCATCACCGAGCAACAGAGGCCGAGCGGGTCATCGATCCAGCCGGGCTAGCCGAGAGGACAATTGTGGATAGCCGGGGTATTTCAAAACCGCACTGATCGCATATGAAGACTTTGTTTCAAGCTTCATTTCGACGTTGTTCGAACACAGGCTTTCACATTTAACATTATAACCATGCTGTTATATAATACATTCAAACGACTTTTTACTATTTCAAGTAAACTGAATGTTTAGCATAGGCTCTGATGAACATTACAGCGTGCATTTATAAGATTTTTATCTTATGCCATTTTCATGGATTACAACTTATAGACAGATACAGGGTGTATCGTAATCTGGAACACTATCTAGTAAAATTTTTATTTTACTCAAGTATAACTTCGCAGTAAGTTGAGAGAGGACTTACAATTCTCAAACTGAACATTTATCGGAACAGTGGCGTATATTAGAAGAAGAGTAGGGGGTCCGCTGTTACCATGAACTTTTCGAGAAGGAGTTGGACGATATCCGCTATGGGTAATTCGAGGTTCAACATGATCGAGTAAACGTGAATAGAGACAAGATGGCACCACAGAGCGATGGATTCGGTTCCTGACGAGAGGAGTCCAACAGCTGATTCGCTTGGGATTTCGAAGGAAATCATCATTTCATGGATGAAATGATATTCACGCCGATCTTACGAGAAATCTTTAGGTAGGGAAAATCGACGATCTTGGAAATTATATTACAACTGATAATGAAAGGTATTGTAAGAGTTCTATCTACCTGATACGATTATTTTCATGAATACTGGGCACACATGTATATTTTTCTAATAGGAGTGATTTGATTATTAAGACATGGTTTGAATTTATATACTTCGAATTTGCTAGAATATGGAGTGACCATATGATATGGCAGGCATCATTATTCGATATTCTCACCGTTGTTTGACTTTATTAAGAAGATGTTTGGTCTTATAGACATTTTTCCAGCTAGGATATTTTTCATGGATAGTTTTTTTTGAGTAACGAGTATTTCGAACTCGTGATCTGCAATTGATTATCAGAAACTACTTCGTCAGTTCATTGCATACTAGCGAGTGTGTATTATTCATCAGTAGGGATTTTTTCCATTGGATTGTTTGGAGATATTAAGAAGTTATTCACTTTAGTGAATGAACGTCGCTTTTATATGACAACTAGAAACTTGTTGATTCCTTTCTGGTACATTCACTCATATAGTCCACGAGATGGGGTCTGTCGTATTTATACGATTGTATGGTGGTACTCGCCTTACCCATCGTTTAGGGAACTATCATCCAAGTCGACGGGGCGAGGTCCTTCGTATTTATACGATTGCACGGTGGTTACACATCTTACTCGCCATTGAGGAACTCATTTTATCATCCGAATGTACACGAGATGTAAGTGAATTAAACAAGGAACTACTAGTCACATATCAGTCGAAATTTTGTTAAATAAAGTAACGATAAATGTCAACAGGATTGCATTTAGTAATTCTTGTTTGCCAATCCAATATTTTGTTGCTATACTCTTTTGAGAGTAATTTCAGTTTAACAGCTATTACAGCTGATGCTTTGATGATTTTTATAATTGTGTTTGATACCTTTGAGAAGGATTTAAAGTAATTTAATCTTGTAAGATTAATCATTAATGGTCATAATTATTTTAAGGCAGATCAGTATTGCAGATTTTGATGTGAGAGATTATAGCACATTGGTGTTTTTCTACGATGTGAATTATGAAACTTGTGAAAGAGAATTTATGCTATTTGAAAGCAGATCATAAATTACTGAAGTAATGTTTTTCCAATTGTTTAAGAAGTTGTCTAGATATGATCAGAGTAATTACAGTCATTGGAGATTATGTGCGTTAATAATTTGAAGCCATTTATATATTTTTGTAGATCATGCAACGTGGTTAAAAGAAGTTTGTGATAGGCATTTTGTGGAATTTGCCATTTGATAGTTGCAACGTTGATAATGTATTTTGAAGCGGACATGAGGTTGTCATACCCAGTCTAGCGTATTTGTTGAGATTCATGCTGTATGTGCTGAATATTTATGGAGTTTTTGTAGCAATTCTTATATTCAAATGTGATATTTGGAATATTGAAGAAATATAATGTCGTTGTGGATAGTTAGATCCAACGTGATGTCGTGGAGACAATAATATTTTGGCATGATAATTAAATACGAGATATAACTTGGAAGTAATAAAACTGTAAGACAACGTTCTATAAACCTTATAAATGAAGTTTATAATACAAGATTTTCTGAAAATAATAATTAATGAAATAATAATCTGAGATTTAAGCATATTAACGATCTGACCTAATGAAATAAAAATCAGAATGACCTAATGAAATAAAAATCAGAATGACTAGATGAAATAATAAAATTAAATAACCAGATGATTGAAATTTAAATAAGTTGATAAATTAAATTTTGAAATAAATCGATGAATTAAATAAGTGGATGAATTAAAGATTGAATTAATTAAACTGATTGAAATGAATTATTAGACGATTGTAATGATGATGAATAACTGAATTAGAAGGTGATGATTAATTAAAGAAGCTGATGATTAATGAATTTATATGAAATTAAATAAATTTAATTGAGAGATGATTCGAAGGAATTGCAACTTGAAATGTGAATTTAAATGATGTAATGGTGATGAATTAACGATTCTGACAGGAATATTTGGAATTTTGAAGTGAGAATTAATGTAAGAAATATTTAATTTGATAATAATGATGAGGATGACCAATGAGAATTTGAATTTTCTGTAATTCACAGATAAGAGATTAATGACGATGTAAATAATGTAAATTAATTAGTCAATGTTTAGGAACATTAGATTAACATGTTCTACGTTCAAATTATACCATGCAAACCATAATTTATGTGATATTTAACATGAGTGATTATTATATGTGTATGTTTAGGCAGATTAGTAATTTAATTAAATCCACATTGATGTTAAATTAAAGAGAATTAGGTCTCAGGTTTCACAAATGTCAGTGACGAAAGACATAGTGCGACAGTGATCCTGAGAACCCAAGAGAACTTTATACATTTTTCTTGATAAGTGGATTGAAATAATTTTGCATTAGAAAGGAGATGGTTCGATTTTTTGGACAATGACAATTTAACTTTGCATTCGACCATACTCTTAGGTAGGATTTATATTTAAAATGTCTGTCTGACTATCAAAGTAAAATAAATTTGTTTTTATCTTAGTTGTGATCTGATGATGGTGTGATGTTCCTTTTTCTTTCCTTGTCTTGAGTAAGGCTTATCCGGAAAGGAAGTGGTTTTGCTAGGAATTCAGTTGATGGCGCCCATTTATATTTGAATTATTTTTATTAACTTAAGCCCGTAACGACCCTAGAGATACTTTGTCTCGTGAAACCCACTGCTTTTTCACGAACTCAGCTGAATTTCCGACACATTCCTTATTTGACTAGAGGTTCATTTAACTCCGCTCTGTCCTGGAACTCCAGGGATGTGATGTTATAGCAGATGGGTCATCGCATCCCCAGGACGAACGGGTACAGAGAGAGAGGGAGAATTGGCTTTATCCAACTAGTGGGGCTTTTCGATTTTGTTAATTCTATGGAATCACATCAGATTTAGATTACTGAGAGATTGATCTCAAGTTCATTTAAGTGTGTTACAAAATTTATTATACTTAGTCAGACAATGTACTTGTGTGCCCAATCCAGTGTTCATGTTAATCGTATTAGTAATATCATGTTAGTTATAAGATATTTTTCCCTATACCCAAGTGAATGCAGGAATTGAGACATCGTGATGTGTTGTTGTCTAACGTCTCTATATAATTCTATATTGAAATATAATTATGTTGCCAGAGGATTTAGCGAAGGTGTTAGGAGAGTTACAGACGGGTATGTCTGGAATTGCAGAAACCATTTCTAAGATGGAAACTGAAGTTAAAGAGCAAATTAATAATTCAGAAGCTAGATTAGAAGCTAAATGTAAAGAGAATGTACAAGCATTACAGGCTAATAGCGAAGGCAATCTGAAGGATAATTTAAAGTCATTAGAGACTAGATTGCAGTCAACTAATGAAGATAATTTAAAATTATTAGAGACTAGGTTACAGTCAAATAGCAAAGATGAGTTGATGTTGTTAGAGACTAGGCTACAGTCAAATAGTGAAGCTAACTTGAAAGATAACTTTAAATCGTTGGAAGAGAAATTACAGTCTCGTAGTGAAGAAACTAATACTGAATTAGAAAATAAGTTAACCAGATTAGAGAATAGTTTAACTTTGAAGAACAATGAGATGTTGAAAACTTTACAATTAGACATCATTGCAGTAAACATGAAAGGAGAGGAAAATGTTCAGATATTAAGGAAAAATATTATCGAGTTGGAAAATAGAGGGGAAGAAAATATTTTTACTTTAAGAACAGACGTTATGACCATACAGAAAGACATTAAGTCAGATGTATCGAAGTTGAGATTCGACATCGATGGTTTAGTGGCAGATGTAGGAAAAATTCAAGATTGGTCTACCGAAGTATCTTTCGAGACTAAGATTAAGAGTCTAGAAACGAATCTAGGTAACGAAATAAAAGATTTGAAGACAGTAATTGGGACCATTAAAGATGAAGTCTTGGGAGAGGTCAATTCTAATATAAAGTCGTTAGAAAATCAATTGCAGAAGGATATTAGAAAGATAGACGACGATATAGAGCAAAAGGTTAACGAAAACTTAACTTTATTTAAAAATAGAGTCGGAGCAATTGTTGAAGAACGATATAATGAGGTCGATGCCGAAGCAAAAGAGAAACGTGACGGGTTAGATGAAAAATTAATCGCAGGTATGGCAAACTTAGAAGTTAGGTTTACGGAAAGCAAGGAAGCGATGAAATTAGATTCAACACTATTTAGAACAGATGTTGATCTGTTGAAAGAACAAGTCGCGTTAGTGAAGAACACGTGCGAAGGAAAGATTGACAAGTTGAGGAACGATCTAGACGAAAGTAACAAGACGCAGGACGTTACATCGTTAGATGAGTTGAAGACTCAGGTCAAGAGATTAGCAGAAGACAGGGTGACGAAACTAGAATCCATAGTTAACAGTTTCACCAGTCATAATGTAACATCAGGGGAAACATTGATGAATCAAACAGCGATAGACCGCAGTATGACGAATCAAGACACGAGCATGGTAGAAGACCGTCAAATGCAACCGAATGTGACATTCGAAAGGGTCAGTTCAACCCCGCAGGAGAATCCAAGTTCGAGTAGGAGTACGTCGAGTCCAAGTGAACGATATTCAGGTCCAGTCACAATTATAAGGAACCTAGATGACAAACCGAGAAAGTTTTCGGGAAATACAGGTGTTACACCAGTAGAATTTCTGCGAGATATTCGAGACTACATGGCGGAACACAGGGTAGCCAAAGAAAGAGAGCTAAGGATAGTAGAACGCGCCTTAGATGGATCTGCACTTACGTGGTTTAGAGCGTTCAGAAGCAACTTTGCGAACATGGAGCAATTTGCCATGGCTTTCTTGAGGAGATTCTGGAGTGCCGAGGATCAACTCAACGTAAGAGCGGAGATGTACTCTAAACGCTATTCTACGTCACATCCGACGCATTACGCCAACTACTTCACGTCACAGCTGGCTAAATTACAGTTCCTTATTCCTCCATTGCCAGAAGAAGAGCTTTTGCAAGCTATAGCGCGACAGTTACCGATAGAGGTACAGCGATCTTTGATAGCATCGGGAGCCAATACGCTGGAACATTATGATGATATATTGAGGCGATTGGATTATACGAGCGCACAGGTTACACCGAGAAGTAATCGGAACGACAACAGAAACACGCAAGAAGTAAATGCGGTAGTCGTGGACAATGCAGTTCAAACGGATAGAAGGGATTCCTGGGAAAACCGACGGAACGATGGGAATCGAGGAAATATCCGTAATGCAAGAGGAAATGATCGATATAGAGGACCATATGAAAGGCCATACGATCAAGAAGCGAGAGATAACCGGTATAGGAATTATAACCAAAATTCCAGGTATCAGGACAGGAATCGGTATAATAACAGATATCGGGGAAGGAATAACTGGAACCAAGGTCAACAGTTTAATGGAAACGACCGACAGGATGGCCGAAGAAACGATCCTAACGACAGAAGGGATAATCGTGGACATGAAAGGTCAAGACAGGAGGATAGACAGCCTAGTGCACCACTCGAGGAGACAATGAGAGATGTCAATCGAGCCAGCACGAGTGGCAATGAAAAAAAAAAAACGTCAAATTAACTCTAGAAGAAAATGAAAATCATTGGGAATCAATCGTCATCGTAGAAACATATCAGGTCAAGGACGAGGATTTAATCGAGGAAGAAGACATAATACAACGGGAAAATAGACATGAATTGCCAGTTATTAGTGTGGAAGTCATGGGAAAAGAAATAAAGACACTTGTAGACACAGGAGCTATGGTGAGCTTGATATCCATAGGTTGCCTGGATGAATTAAAATTATTAGGAAGAATTACAATGTTGCCAACTGTTGTTAGCAAAATTCAAGGGGTGATTCCAGACAAGAGTATGAAATGTAAAAGTCAGGTACTTTTAGATGTTGAGATTGGAACCAGAAGTTTTGAACAGATGTTCCTAGTAGTGGGTCAACTACATTTTGACATGATCCTAGGAGTGGATTTCCTAAGTGAGAGTGGCCTGATCATAGATATGCAGAGTAGGCGCATGTACTTTCAAGAAGGGGTTATGGAAAATCAAGAATCGGAGATGACATTCTTTAGAGAGGATATATTGGATGAAATTGTATGCAGCGTTGAAAGGTCTATAGAAGATAAAATTGGCATAACTAGTAAAATAAATCCAGAAATTAAGGGGCGGTTTGATCAAGTGATTTCAGAATACGAGGATATATTCAATGACAAACCAGGTCTCATAGAAAATTTTACATACAGCATCAAGTTGATGGATGACAAACCATACCATAAAAATTTATATCCCATTCCGGATAAATGGAAGGAGGAAGTTAGCATAATGATAAGCGACATGGAAACAGATGGAATAATTAAGAAAATGCCAACTGCTTATTTGAATCCTTTAGCTGTTGTCAAGAAACCTAACGGTAAGCTGAGGATATGTCTAGATGCCAGATCCCTTAACGAAAGAGTTCTTCCTGAACACGATAGACCACCTGTTATTCGTGAATTGTTACGCCGATTTAGAGGAAAGAGTGTCTTCTCGACAATCGATCTGACTAGTTCATATTATCATGTTGAGCTAGCAGAAGAGTGCAAACAGTACACAGGGTTCCTGTTTGACCATAAAACATACGTATTCAATAGGTTACCTTTTGGTGTGAAAAATAGTGGTCCGGTGATGATCCGAGCACTAGATCAAAATTTGTCAGATGCAGTTAAAGAGCATGTTGTAAGCTATATTGATGACCTGATTATAGCGTCTGAGACAGCGGAAGAACATATCAGACACCTTCAAATGCTTTTTGAAGATCTTAGAAGAACGAACTTCAAGGTGAACTTCAATAAATGTCAATTCTTTCATGAAGAAATTGAATTTCTTGGACATAGAATCGATGGAGATGGTTATAGGCCCAATCCAAAGAAGATAATGGCAATTTCAGAGTTTCCAACACCACGAAAGATTAAAGAGGTACGGCAGTTTTTAGGCATGTGTCAGTTCTTTTCAACACATTGTCCTGGATATACTGAGACAATGGCACCTCTGCAGGATTTATTAAGGAAGGGAAATCGATGGAAATGGGACGATAGATGCAATCAAGCGTTTTTAGCAGCCAAGAAAATGCTAATCCAAAATATCAAGCTTGAGTATCCTGATTTTACAAGACGATTCTTTGTAGAGACAGACGCATCCAAAATAGGTATTAGTGGAATCCTATATCAGCTGGATGATGACAAGAAACATAGATATTTAGCTTTCACCAGTCGCAAGCTTAGGAATTGTGAGAAGAATTACTATGCAACTGAGTTAGAGGCATTAGCAGTGGTTCATGCTCTCAAAACGTGGAAGAAGGTGTTGTTTGGACATGGCATAACAGTGATCACAGATCATAAAGCCCTCCAATTTATTATGAAGACAGACTTAGCGAGTGACCGCATCACCAGATGGGCTCTGTTCTTACAGCAATTTAACCCAACTGTTGTACATAGACCGGGGAAGTTAAATCTGTTAGCAGATGTGCTGAGCAGAAACCCTTGTGAAGAAGTAATAGTCAACCATATAAATTTGATTCAAGAGGATAGTGGTACTCTAGAAAAGTTGAAGTTGTTATCGCAAACTCAGAAGAGATATGCACCTTTACGAAGAATTTACCGTTTTCTGACACGTAGGATGGATAACACTGATCCAGATTTTCAAAGAACTGAGATAGAGGCTAGAAGACATCATATTATGGGAGGTGTTATATGCCAATATATTGACCAGGATCATACTAGACTTAGAGTAGTGATCCCACCCAAGCTTGTCAAACCAGTTATTTGGATGATACACCGAACTGCAGCTCATGTAGGTGTAGACAAGACTTTGGCTCTCGCTCAAGAAACTTTTGTGTGGAAACAAATGGGACAAACGATTCGCGACGTCATAAAGACCTGTGACAGTTGTCAGCGAAGTAAATACTCATCTAAGTTAATGAAAGAAGTTCCCAGATCAATATTACCCAGCAAGCCAAGAGAACTTTTCGCGACGGACATTTTTGGTCCGATTCCTCGTTCGACGAAAGGCAATCAATTCGTTTTAGTAACAGTCGATGTATTTTCGAAGTACGTATCTCTATGCCCTATACAGAAAGCTACGTCCAAGTACGTAATAAATCGACTTGAGAAAACAGTTATTCCGAGCATGGGGAAACCTGAAGTTTTGTTGAGTGACCATGGATCACAATTTACTAGCATGGAATTTTCTACTGCTATGGAACGTTTAGGAATCAGGCATGTGTTTAATTCTGTACGGTATCCAGAGGGAAATCCCGCCGAAAGAATTATGCCGGAGATAAGTAAGCTGTGTCGCTTATATGTGTCAAGGCAACACCATAGATGGATGGAAGTGATACCCATCATTAGCCAATGCTTGAATTCCACAGTACATGAAAGCACAGGACAGATTCCGTCCATGCTTCATCATGGATTGAAACCAGATAGACCATGGGATAGAGTCGTGAGGGCACCAGTAGATCCTCAACCCACACAAGAAAGAAGAGTCGAGATGGCAGGAGAGAGGCTCAGAAGACAGGCGGAGAAGAGAGCCAGGAGACAGGCAGGAAGGAGGTTCCACGAGCCATTTCAAGAAAATGATGAGGTGCTGATTAGGAAGCCAGTCACTTCGAACCTACAGCTGAAGATCTACCATAAATTCGCTCCATTGTACGCTGGTCCGTTCCGTATTGAACAAACATACCAGAATAATAGCTATAAGATTGTCAGAATGGATACTGATGAAGTTGTGGGAACTTTTAATGCAGCTAGCATCAGGAAATACCATCATGCTGAGTAAAGGAAATTGTAGAGCTATCGTGTACATGTATAATATATTGAATGCCTGAGAGTGTATTTTTTTTCTCAATCCTGATAAAAAAAAAGGAGATGTACGGGAGAGATGTACCCGATACCTATTTTAGGCTATCGGCTACGCCAGCTGACATTAAGCTGTAGTTGAAGTTTTGGGAAGCATTCAGATAAGATAGCGCATCGATCGCGTCAAGAAGAAAGCCAAGATGACGTAGGAGGTCTAGAATCAAGGAGGCTTTGAAATCTGTGAGAAGATAGAATTATTAATAAAGATGTGAAGCTTTATTGAAATATATATGGGATTATAATAAGTCGAAACAACTTAGAAGAGTATATATGACATGAATTATATGTGGAAATAATTTTATGGAAATAAGTTATTGTATAACAGAACAGCCGAGAGGAGTCGGGTTCGAGACTATCTTCGTGACGTAGGAGCACCGTGGTGGGGAGAATCAGCCACATGCCGCTCGGAACTCATAAGCTGGGACGCAGCGCTTAGCAGTTCAGTTAGGCTCAACGAGGCGAGCAGTACAGAGCAGTCCTATAGCACAGCGAGACGGGCATTGAAGGTCACGCAAAACACGTAAGCCGTCACGGCAAGTGTAGGCGACATATCTCGCATCACCGAGCAACAGAGGCCGAGCGGGTCATCGATCCAGCCGGGCTAGCCGAGAGGACAATTGTGGATAGCCGGGGTATTTCAAAACCGCACTGATCGCATATGAAGACTTTGTTTCAAGCTTCATTTCGACGTTGTTCGAACACAGGCTTTCACATTTAACATTATAACCATGCTGTTATATAATACATTCAAACGACTTTTTACTATTTCAAGTAAACTGAATGTTTAGCATAGGCTCTGATGAACATTACAGCGTGCATTTATAAGATTTTTATCTTATGCCATTTTCATGGATTACAACTTATAGACAGATACAGGGTGTATCGTAATCTGGAACACTATCTAGTAAAATTTTTATTTTACTCAAATATAACTTCGCAGTAAGTTGAGAGAGGACTTACAATTCTCAAACTGAACATTTATCGGAACAGTGGCGTATATTAGAAGAAGAGTAGGGGGTCCGCTGTTACCATGAACTTTTCGAGAAGGAGTTGGACGATATCCGCTATGGGTAATTCGAGGTTCAACATGATCGAGTAAACGTGAATAGAGACAAGATGGCACCACAGAGCGATGGATTCGGTTCCTGACGAGAGGAGTCCAACAGCTGATTCGCTTGGGATTTCGAAGGAAATCATCATTTCATGGATGAAATGATATTCACGCCGATCTTACGAGAAATCTTTAGGTAGGGAAAATCGACGATCTTGGAAATTATATTACAACTGATAATGAAAGGTATTGTAAGAGTTCTATCTACCTGATACGATTATTTTCATGAATACTGGGCACACATGTATATTTTTCTAATAGGAGTGATTTGATTATTAAGACATGGTTTGAATTTATATACTTCGAATTTGCTAGAATATGGAGTGACCATATGATATGGCAGGCATCATTATTCGATATTCTCACCGTTGTTTGACTTTATTAAGAAGATGTTTGGTCTTATAGACATTTTTCCAGCTAGGATATTTTTCATGGATAGTTTTTTTTTGAGTAACGAGTATTTCGAACTCGTGATCTGCAATTGATTATCAGAAACTACTTCGTCAGTTCATTGCATACTAGCGAGTGTGTATTATTCATCAGTAGGGATTTTTTCCATTGGATTGTTTGGAGATATTAAGAAGTTATTCACTTTAGTGAATGAACGTCGCTTTTATATGACAACTAGAAACTTGTTGATTCCTTTCTGGTACATTCACTCATATAGTCCACGAGATGGGGTCTGTCGTATTTATACGATTGTATGGTGGTACTCGCCTTACCCATCGTTTAGGGAACTATCATCCAAGTCGACGGGGCGAGGTCCTTCGTATTTATACGATTGCACGGTGGTTACACATCTTACTCGCCATTGAGGAACTCATTTTATCATCCGAATGTACACGAGATGTAAGTGAATTAAACAAGGAACTACTAGTCACATATCAGTCGAAATTTTGTTAAATAAAGTAACGATAAATGTCAACAGGATTGCATTTAGTAATTCTTGTTTGCCAATCCAATATTTTGTTGCTATACTCTTTTGAGAGTAATTTCAGTTTAACAGCTATTACAGCTGATGCTTTGATGATTTTTATAATTGTGTTTGATACCTTTGAGAAGGATTTAAAGTAATTTAATCTTGTAAGATTAATCATTAATGGTCATAATTATTTTAAGGCAGATCAGTATTGCAGATTTTGATGTGAGAGATTATAGCACATTGGTGTTTTTCTACGATGTGAATTATGAAACTTGTGAAAGAGAATTTATGCTATTTGAAAGCAGATCATAAATTACTGAAGTAATGTTTTTCCAATTGTTTAAGAAGTTGTCTAGATATGATCAGAGTAATTACAGTCATTGGAGATTATGTGCGTTAATAATTTGAAGCCATTTATATATTTTTGTAGATCATGCAACGTGGTTAAAAGAAGTTTGTGATAGGCATTTTGTGGAATTTGCCATTTGATAGTTGCAACGTTGATAATGTATTTTGAAGCGGACATGAGGTTGTCATACCCAGTCTAGCGTATTTGTTGAGATTCATGCTGTATGTGCTGAATATTTATGGAGTTTTTGTAGCAATTCTTATATTCAAATGTGATATTTGGAATATTGAAGAAATATAATGTCGTTGTGGATAGTTAGATCCAACGTGATGTCGTGGAGACAATAATATTTTGGCATGATAATTAAATACGAGATATAACTTGGAAGTAATAAAACTGTAAGACAACGTTCTATAAACCTTATAAATGAAGTTTATAATACAAGATTTTCTGAAAATAATAATTAATGAAATAATAATCTGAGATTTAAGCATATTAACGATCTGACCTAATGAAATAAAAATCAGAATGAAATAAAAATCAGAATGACTAGATGAAATAATAAAATTAAATAACCAGATGATTGAAATTTAAATAAGTTGATAAATTAAATTTTGAAATAAATCGATGAATTAAATAAGTGGATGAATTAAAGATTGAATTAATTAAACTGATTGAAATGAATTATTAGACGATTGTAATGATGATGAATAACTGAATTAGAAGGTGATGATTAATTAAAGAAGCTGATGATTAATGAATTTATATGAAATTAAATAAATTTAATTGAGAGATGATTCGAAGGAATTGCAACTTGAAATGTGAATTTAAATGATGTAATGGTGATGAATTAACGATTCTGACAGGAATATTTGGAATTTTGAAGTGAGAATTAATGTAAGAAATATTTAATTTGATAATAATGATGAGGATGACCAATGAGAATTTGAATTTTCTGTAATTCACAGATAAGAGATTAATGACGATGTAAATAATGTAAATTAATTAGTCAATGTTTAGGAACATTAGATTAACATGTTCTACGTTCAAATTATACCATGCAAACCATAATTTATGTGATATTTAACATGAGTGATTATTATATGTGTATGTTTAGGCAGATTAGTAATTTAATTAAATCCACATTGATGTTAAATTAAAGAGAATTAGGTCTCAGGTTTCACAAATGTCAGTGACGAAAGACATAGTGCGACAGTGATCCTGAGAACCCAAGAGAACTTTATACATTTTTCTTGATAAGTGGATTGAAATAATTTTGCATTAGAAAGGAGATGGTTCGATTTTTTGGACAATGACAATTTAACTTTGCATTCGACCATACTCTTAGGTAGGATTTATATTTAAAATGTCTGTCTGACTATCAAAGTAAAATAAATTTGTTTTTATCTTAGTTGTGATCTGATGATGGTGTGATGTTCCTTTTTCTTTCCTTGTCTTGAGTAAGGCTTATCCGGAAAGGAAGTGGTTTTGCTAGGAATTCAGTTGATGGCGCCCATTTATATTTGAATTATTTTTATTAACTTAAGCCCGTAACGACCCTAGAGATACTTTGTCTCGTGAAACCCACTGCTTTTTCACGAACTCAGCTGAATTTCCGACACATTCCTTATTTGACTAGAGGTTCATTTAACTCCGCTCTGTCCTGGAACTCCAGGGATGTGATGTTATAGCAGATGGGTCATCGCATCCCCAGGACGAACGGGTACAATACTTTGGTCGACAGTTGGCCTAACCGATTGGCTTCGTAGGGCATTCTAACGAAAGCTCTTGGCATGCAGATTTGCAGAGTTTCTTTTAAAGGAATATATATGTTACGGTATATTTTTAAATGATTAAAGAAATACAGGGTGAACGTAAAATGCCGCACATGGAGGTCGGCATGCGGTTCCTCATCCAATTGCAAGACAAAAGTTTCTATAGCAAAATCGGATCTGGTGCTCTTTAAAACCACAAGTATGAGCGAGGAGCTGGCAACACTGTCACATACTGACGCGCATCAGAATGTACAGAGAAATGTGTTTCATCCCGCGGTACCGTACTAGTCGTCGCAGCTCACTGAGTACACTGCTGGGTTATCAAACCCACAAGCACCATGGAGCTACGGTTCGAATCGACGTCATTTTTTTTATTTTTTTTATTGCGTGTTACGTCAGTTTCCGTCGTTTAACTGCGTTTGTAAGCAAGCATGACATCACATCATTTTGACAGTGTGAGTCGTCTCCGCTGCGTAGTTGTCAGCGTGATTAGTTCCCATCCTGGACGTCCGCGGTTCGATTCCCGACTCTACCACGCAATTTGAAAAGTTTTCCGTGGTTTCCCACTTCGTCTTCTGGCAAATGTCCGGATGGTACCTACCGTAAGACCACGGCCGCCTCCTTCTCCCTTCCTTGCCTAACCCTCCAACTGTTCCCATCCCTTCATCAGGCCCCTGTTCGCTTTGCAGCTGAGGCCGCCTGGGCGAAGTGCTAGTCACACTCCCCAGTTGTATCCCCGGCTCAGAGTCCCAAGCTCCAGGACACTGCCCTCAGTGGCGGTGGGATCCCTCTCTTAGTCCGTAAAACGATAACGGGAAAAACGGCATGCATGAGTCGACTAACCACGCACTGCACAACCATAACTGGTCCTGTCAAGTGCATGTAGGCTGGCTTCATGATGGAGTTCACAAACGGTGAATACGTGGATATGCTCTTAGTGTTGGGTGCATCCGATAACCAAGCTTCTGCTGCTGCTCGTGAGTATGCAGCACGATACCCCCAAAGGCGCCATCCCGATAGAAATGTGTTTCGTCGCCTTGAGCAACGCCTGCGGGAAACCGGTAATCTTCGTCCAAAAGTAGTGGACAGAGGTCGTCCAAAGACTCGACGCACGCCAGAAACAGAGTTCGCAATTCTGGAAACCGTTCACCAATCACCTCGGCGAAGTACCCGTGATATTGCAAGGTAGTTCAAGGTATCTCAAACACTGGTTGTGGACGTGTTGCACGACGAAGAACTGCATCCATATCATTACACGTTAATTCAACACCAACAGCCAGAAGACCGCATTCAGCGAGTACAGTTCCGTGAATGGCTTTTGCAACAAGTTGAAGATAAAGAACATTTTATCAAGAATGTGATATGGAGTGACGAATGTAGCTTCACTCGGGAAGGTATTTTCAACCATCACAACAGTCATTATTGGTCGGAACACAACCCACATGTCACCCGTGAACGTGGCTTTCAGGCACGCTTTTGCATAAACCTGTGGGCTGGAATCGTGGGAAGAGTGCTTTTAGGCCCTTACCTATTGCCGGACAAGTAGAATGCCCCCCTCTATCGTACGTTTCTTGGCAATACTTTGCCTGACGCCTTAAGGTGGGTATACACTTGCGCGCCGCGCACTGCGCGCGGTGCATGCGCGCCGCGTGTGTTGCTCGACCAGAATTATTATTTAAACGAACCTCTCGCGATCCATAGGAAACCCACGAACATGCACTAGTCAATTTGGAGTGTGGAAAATATAATCATGTCTCCACCCCACGAGGAAAACCTCGCGATTGCGGTGATGGGTGGTGCTGCTCTTTTAATGGCACGTTTGTAAAAGAAAAAGAAACGACGACGACGTTGGTGACACACTGACATGTTTAAAAAAAGGAATGGTGCGGAATTAATGATGGACTTGAAGTCACGAGAAATTAGCGGCCAGTATAAGAATTTTACTCAAATGTCACCTTCTGACTTTGAGAATCTGCTGCAGAAGATTGGACCCCACATTTCCAAAGAAGATACGTATTTCAGCCCTGCGATTTATTTTACTTTTCTCACGCCGGTAGGAAGACAGCAGAGATATCTATCACCTTCTTCTTGCATTGGTCCACAGATATGTCCATCCATCTCAGCTCCTATTTCCCTATTGGTTTCTTAAAATGATCCTTTTGTTGAGGATCCCACAGAAGAGGCTTTTTGCGATAAGCATCGAAGATTTTATCACAGATTCGTCTGACCACTCCATTATCACCACTCAATACGCACAGATATTGCAATCAGATGCGCGCGAGAAACAACGAACTTCTCACAATCCCGTCCAAATCTGAACTGCGAACACTCAAAGTGCGCGTGTAAAAAACCGACAGGAGATGGATCGTCGTGCGCCGCGCGCGCGCAGCTTCCAAACCCCGTACTAATCTTGCGAACTTGCTGCGAGCGAGCGGCGCGGCGCGCAAGTGTATACGCACCTTTAGAAAAACGTTCCACTATGGTTTCAGCGTGATGGTGCACCGCCACACTTTGGAATGACTGTGCGTAACTATTTAAATGAAGCGTTTCCAGGGAAATGGATTGGTCGTGGATGTACAATGTTCCCCGCACCTTAATCCACTAGATTTTTATTTGTAGGGACACTTAAAGGAACAGGTTTATAGTACTTCACCCATGGATGTGCAGGACTTAATAGCTCGCGTGCATGCTGCATCGGCATTGGTGGATGGAGGTGTGTTGCATGGGGTCCGGCCAAGTAGCCTATGCTCCAACGAGTGGCGAAGTGTTTGGAAATGCAAGGTGGTCGCTTTGAACATCTGCTGTGACGTGACCGTTGCTCGTAAGTGCACGTACCGGCTCTGTAAAGATAAAACTGGACGTCAAACGTACATTATGGTGCATAGCATAATGGGCAATCTAGTGTAGGCTACCTACAATATTGTGTTTCATTGTACCACATTGGATAGAGGCGATGTTACTGTATCCACTAATATCTTCTATTAGCTTTATTTGTGCCATGGACGAAACAAAGGGTCGTTTACGTCGGTAAGACATAGTGGAGGTGTACATTGGATGCAATTTGATACATAACTGAAAAACAAAATTGGCGTAAACGCGACTCGAACACCGGTGTGTCCGCACAACGGCATTTATGGCATAACCTCGTCTCACTGAACTAATGAGACAGCTCCGGCAGAGCGCAGAGTTCCTGCGACCTGTATTTGGCCACGCTGCATGCAGTTACAGCGTTGCCAGAGCCTCGTTTTTAACACGCATTTCTGTTAAACCTATTGGTTGGACTAGGATTTGCAAGATAAACTTTTGTCGTGAATTTCGACCTCCAAGTGCGGCATTTTACGTTCACCCTGTATATAATATTTGACACTCTCGCGCATGCGCACAATGGCCTTTCTCAACAAGGCAAATGGCGCTTTCGGCCGCGTCTAACTGAGATCTTTTTTTATGAGAATTAAAAAGGGTCTCCAATAATGTTAATTATGTTTTTACAATATGCATTGAAATAGAATTATATTAAACAAGCTGTACCCGCCATGCGTTGCAATGCCAATCAAACAAAGTGTTGGCGTTGAAATTCTGTTTCTTGAAGTGATTTTGGATACACAACATGTTTTTCAATTTCCGTTCACTGCCTCTAAGCTATCGTAAAATGGATTTTCTAATTTAGAATCATTCGTGGGAGCGTGCACAACAACTTTCAAAAGTTTCATCGCAATCGGATGAATGGCATATGAACGTATACGGGATTTTGTTTGAACGATTCGTGCGCTGTCACTCATTTGTTGATTCTACTCATACGCTTCCTACTTGAGAAATGGATTTACTAAGTCGAAACCCTTCCCTGGCGTGTACACTCATCAAGGTTTCATCACAATCGAAGAAGGTTATATGAACGCATAGGGGATTTTGTTGAAACGCTTCGCGCGTCGTCACCCATTTGTTGCATATACTCGTGTGCTACCTATTGTGAAATGGATTTACTAAGTCGAAACCCTCCCCTGGCGTGTACACAATAACTCATCAATGTTTCATCGCAATCGGATGAATGGTATATGCACGTATACGGGGTTTTCTTAAAACGATTCGTGCGCTGTCACTCATTTGTTGAATCTACTCGTGCGCTACCTATTGAGAAATGTATTACTAAGTCGAAGCCCTTCCCTGGCGAGTACACAATAACTCATCAAGGTTTCATCGCAATCGAAGAAGGTTATATGAACGCAATAGGGGATTTTGTTGAAACGCTTCGCGCGTCGTCACCCATTTGTTGCACCTACTCTTGCGCTACTTATTGTGAAATGGATTTACTAAGTCGAGACCCTTCACTGGCGTGTACACAATAACTGATCAATGTTTCATCGCAATCGGATGAATAATATATGAACGCATACCGGATTTTGTTTAAACGATTCGCACCTCGTCACTCATTTGTTGAATCTACTCGTGCGCTACCTACTGTAAAATGTATTTACTAAGATAGAAACCGTCACATAAGTGTCCACAGCATCTCACCCAAGTTTCATCGCTATCGGACTAATGGGATATGAAGGCATAGGGGACTGTATTGAAACGCTCCGCGTGTCGTCGTTCATTTGTCGAATCTACTCGTGTGCTACCTACTGTGAAATGAATTTACTAAGCCAGAAACCTTCCTTGGTGTGTCCACCATATTTCACCCAATTTTCACCGCTAACGGCAGAATGATATATGACCTTATACGGGACTTTGTTGAAACGCTTCGCACGTCGTCCCTCATTTGGTGAATCTATTTGTGCGCTGCCTATTGTATAGTGGATTTACTAAGGCAGAAACCTTCCATGATGTGTACACAATATCTCACTCAAGTTGCATAGCTATCGGACGAATGGTTTATGAATGCATACGGGACTTGTTTGAAACTCTTCGCGTGTCGTCGCTCATTTGTTGATTCTACTCTTGCGCTACGTACTGTGATATGGATGTACTCAGCCAGAAACCTTCCCTGGAGTGTACACAACATCTCACCAAAGTTTCATCGCTATCGGATGAATGGTAAATGACCTTATATGGGACTTTGTTGAAATGCTTCGCGCATCGTAGCTCATTTGTTGAATCTACTCGTGCGCTGCCTATTGTAAAGTGGATGTACTCAGCCAGAAAAATTCCCTGCAGTGTACACAACATTTTACGCAAGTTTCATAGCTATCGGACGAATGGTATATGAATGCATACGGGACTTTGTTGAAACGCTTTGCGTGTCGTCGCTCATTTGTTGAATCTACTCGTGAGCTATCTACTGTGAAATGTATTCACTAATTTTGAAACCTTCACGTAAGTGTACACAACATCTCACCCATGTTTCATCGCTATCGGACGGATGGTATATGAACACATACGGGACTTTCTTGAAACGCTTCGCGCATCGTCGCTCATTTGTTGAATCTACGCGTGCGCTACCTATTGTAAAATAGATTTACTAAGTCAGAAACCTTCCTTGGAGTGTACTCAACATTTCACCCAAGTTTTATCGCAATCGGACGAATGGTATATGAACGCATAGGAGACATACATACAGATAAACTATTCGTAACATTGATTTTTATATATATAGACAAGCTGTACCCGGCATGCGTTGCAATGCCAATCAAAGAAAGTGTTGGCGTTGAAATTCTGTTTCTTGAAGTGCTCTTGGATACACAACATGTTAACTGCCTCTAAGCTATCCTAAAATGGATTTTCTAATTTAGAACCATTCGTGGGAGCGTGCACAACAACTTTCAAAAGTTTCATCGCTGTCACTCATTTGTTTAATCTACTCGTACGCTCCCAATTGTGAAATGGATTTACTAAGTCGAAACCCTTCCCTGGCGTGTTCACAATAACTTATCAATGATTCATCGCAATCGGATGAATGGTATATGCATGTATAGGGGTTTTTGTTTAAACGATTCGTGCGCTGTCACTCATTTGTTGAATCTACTCGTGCGCTACCTATTGAGAAATGTATTACTAAGTCGAAGCCCTTCCCTGGCGTGTACACAATAACTCATCAAGGTTTCATCGCAATCGATGAATGTTATATGAACACAATAGGGGATTTTGTTGAAACGCTTCGCGCGTCGTCACCCATTTGTTGCATCTACTCTTGCGCTACTTATTGTGAAATGGATTTACTAAGTCCCCTTCCCTGGCAGGTACACAATAACTGATCAATGTTTCATCGCAATCGGATGAATAGTATATGAACGCATACCTGATTTTGTATAAACGATTCGCGCTCCGTCACTCATTTGTTGAATCTACTCGTGCGCTACCTACTGTAAAATATATTTACTACGTTAGAAACCGTCACGTAAGTGTCCACAACATCTCACCCAAGTTTCAACGCTATCGGACTAAAGGGATATGAAGACATAGGGGACTGTATTGAAACGCTCCGCGTGTCGTCGTTCATTTGTCGAATCTACTCGTGTGCTACCTACTGTGAAATGTATTTACTAAGCCAGAAACCTTCCTTGGAGTGTCCACCATATTTCACCCAAGTTTCACCGCTAACGGCAGAATGGTATATGACCTTATACGGGACTTTGTTGAAACGCTTCGCGCGTCGGCCCTCATTTGTTGAATCAACTTGTGCGCTGCATATTGTATAGGGGATTTACTAAGCCAGAAATTTTCCATGACGTGTACACAACATCTCACCCAAGTTTCATAGCTACGGACGAATGGTACATGCATGCATACGGGACTTGGTAGAAACGCTTCGCGTGTCGTCGCTCATTTGTTGATTCTACTCTTGCGCTACATATTGTAATATGGATGTACTCAGCCAGAAACCTTCCCTGGAGTGTACACAACATCTCACCCAAGTTTCATCGCTATCGGATGAATGGTATATGAAATTATATGGGACTTTGTTGAAACGCTTCGCGCGTCGTCGCTCATTTGTTGATTCTACTCGTGCTCTACCTATTTTTAAAGGGATTTACTAAGCTAGAAACCTTCCCTGGAGTGCGTACAAAATCTCAGCCTAGTTTCATCGCTATCGGACGAATGGTATATGAACGCAAACGTGACTTTGTTGAAATGCTTCGCGCGTCGTAGCTCATTTGTTGAATCTTCTCGTGCGCTGCCTATTGTAAAGTGGATGTACTAAGCCAGAAATTTTCCCTGCAGTGTACACTACATTTTACGCAAGTTTCATAGCTCTCGGACGAATGGTATATGAATGCATACGGGACTTTGTTGAAACGCTATGCGTGTCGTCGCTCATTTGTTGAATCTACTCGTGCGCTATCTACTGTGAAATGTATTCACTAATTTTGAAACCTTCACGTAAGTGTACACAACATATCACCCAAGTTTCATCGCTATCGGACGAATGGTATATGAACACATACGGGACTTTGTTGAAATGCTTCGAGCATCGTCGCTCATTTGTTGAATCTACGCGTGCGCTACCTATTGTAAAATGGATTTACTAAGTCAGAAACCTTCCTTGGAGTGTACTCAACATCTCACCCAAGTTTCATCGCTATCGGACGAATGGTATATGAAAACATACGGGACTTGTTTGAAACGCTTCGCGCATCGTCACTCATTTGTTGAATCTACGCGTGCGCTACCTATTGTGAAATGGATTTACTAAGTCGAAACCCTTCCCTGGCGTGTACACAATGACTCATCAATGATTCATCGCAATCGGATGAATGGTATATGCACGTATAGGGGTTTTTGTTTAAACGATTCGTGCGCTGTCACTCATTTGTTGAATCTACTCGTGCGCTACCTATTGAGAAATGTATTACTAAGTCGAAGCCCTTCCCTGGCGTGTACACAATAACTCATCAAGGTTTCATCGCAATCGAAGAATGTTATATGAACGCAATAGGGAATTTTGTTGAAACGCTTCGCGCGTCGTCACCCATTTGTTGCATCTACTCTTGCGCTACTTATTGTGAAATGGATTTACTAATTCCCCTTCCCTGGCGGGTACAAAATAACTGATCAATGTTTCATCGCAATCGGATGAATAGTATATGAAGGAAAGGAAGGAAGCTTGTAGATTTACGTGACCGTTAATCTTGAGATCATGAGCCACGGGACCTACTATTCACGTGGAATCCGAACCACAGGACATGGCATTTCACTTCGAAAATCTCACATGCATTGACCGGGAATCGAACCCGGACAGAATAGTATATGAACGCATACCTGATATTGTTTAAACGATTCGCACTCCGTCACTCATTTGTTGAATCTACTCGTGCGCTACCTACTGTAAAATGTATTTACTAAGTTAGAAACCGTCACGTAAGTGTCCACAACATCTCACCCAAGTTTCATCGCTATCGTCGTTCATTTGTCGAATCTACTCGTGTGCTACCTACTGTGAAATGTATTTACTAAGCCAGAAACCTTCCTAGGAGTGTCAACCATATTTCACCCAAGTTTCACCGCTAACGGCAGAATGGTATATGACCTTATACGGGACTTTGTTGAAACGCTTCGCGCGTCGTCACCCATTTGTTGCACCTACTCTTGCGCTACTTATTGTGAAATGGATTTACTAAGTCGAGACCCTTCACTGGCGTGTACACAATAACTGATCAATGTTTCATCGCAATCGGATGAATAATATATGAACGCATACCGGATTTTGTTTAAACGATTCGCACCTCGTCACTCATTTGTTGAATCTACTCGTGCGCTACCTACTGTAAAATGTATTTACTAAGATAGAAACCGTCACATAAGTGTCCACAGCATCTCACCCAAGTTTCATCGCTATCGGACTAATGGGATATGAAGGCATAGGGGACTGTATTGAAACGCTCCGCGTGTCGTCGTTCATTTGTCGAATCTACTCGTGTGCTACCTACTGTGAAATGAATTTACTAAGCCAGAAACCTTCCTTGGTGTGTCCACCATATTTCACCCAATTTTCACCGCTAACGGCAGAATGATATATGACCTTATACGGGACTTTGTTGAAACGCTTCGCACGTCGTCCCTCATTTGGTGAATCTATTTGTGCGCTGCCTATTGTATAGTGGATTTACTAAGGCAGAAACCTTCCATGATGTGTACACAATATCTCACTCAAGTTGCATAGCTATCGGACGAATGGTTTATGAATGCATACGGGACTTGTTTGAAACTCTTCGCGTGTCGTCGCTCATTTGTTGATTCTACTCTTGCGCTACGTACTGTGATATGGATGTACTCAGCCAGAAACCTTCCCTTGAGTGTACACAACATCTCACCAAAGTTTCATCGCTATCGGATGAATGGTAAATGACCTTATATGGGACTTTGTTGAAATGCTTCGCGCATCGTAGCTCATTTGTTGAATCTACTCGTGCGCTGCCTATTGTAAAGTGGATGTACTAAGCCAGAAAAATTCCCTGCAGTGTACACAACATTTTACGCAAGTTTCATAGCTATCGGACGAATGGTATATGAATGCATACGGGACTTTGTTGAAACGCTTTGCGTGTCGTCGCTCATTTGTTGAATCTACTCGTGAGCTATCTACTGTGAAATGTATTCACTAATTTTGAAACCTTCACGTAAGTGTACACAACATCTCACCCATGTTTCATCGCTATCGGACGGATGGTATATGAACACATACGGGACTTTCTTGAAACGCTTCGCGCATCGTCGCTCATTTGTTGAATCTACGCGTGCGCTACCTATTGTAAAATAGATTTACTAAGTCAGAAACCTTCCTTGGAGTGTACTCAACATTTCACCCAAGTTTTATCGCAATCGGACGAATGGTATATGAACGCATAGGAGACATACATACAGACAAACTATTCGTAACATTGATTTTTATATATATAGACAAGCTGTACCCGGCATGCGTTGCAATGCCAATCAAAGAAAGTGTTGGCGTTGAAATTCTGTTTCTTGAAGTGCTCTTGGATACACAACATGTTAACTGCCTCTAAGCTATCCTAAAATGGATTTTCTAATTTAGAACCATTCGTGGGAGCGTGCACAACAACTTTCAAAAGTTTCATCGCTGTCACTCATTTGTTTAATCTACTCGTACGCTCCCAATTGTGAAATGGATTTACTAAGTCGAAACCCTTCCCTGGCGTGTTCACAATAACTTATCAATGATTCATCGCAATCGGATGAATGGTATATGCATATATAGGGGTTTTTGTTTAAACGATTCGTGCGCTGTCACTCATTTGTTGAATCTACTCGTGCGCTACCTATTGAGAAATGTATTACTAAGTCGAAGCCCTTCCCTGGCGTGTACACAATAACTCATCAAGGTTTCATCGCAATCGATGAATGTTATATGAACACAATAGGGGATTTTGTTGAAACGCTTCGCGCTCCGTCACTCATTTGTTGAATCTACTCGTGCGCTACCTACTGTAAAATATATTTACTAAGTTAGAAACCGTCACGTAAGTGTCCACAACATCTCACCCAAGTTTCAACGCTATCGGACTAAAGGGATATGAAGACATAGGGGACTGTATTGAAACGCTCCGCGTGTCGTCGTTCATTTGTCGAATCTACTCGTGTGCTACCTACTGTGAAATGTATTTACTAAGCCAGAAACCTTCCTTGGAGTGTCCACCATATTTCACCCAAGTTTCACCGCTAACGGCAGAATGGTATATGACCTTATACGGGACTTTGTTGAAACGCTTCGCGCGTCGGCCCTCATTTGTTGAATCAACTTGTGCGCTGCATATTGTATAGGGGATTTACTAAGCCAGAAATTTTCCATGACGTGTACACAACATCTCACCCAAGTTTCATAGCTACGGACGAATGGTACATGCATGCATACGGGACTTGGTAGAAACGCTTCGCGTGTCGTCGCTCATTTGTTGATTCTACTCTTGCGCTACATATTGTAATATGGATGTACTCAGCCAGAAACCTTCCCTGGAGTGTACACAACATCTCACCCAAGTTTCATCGCTATCGGATGAATGGTATATGAAATTATATGGGACTTTGTTGAAACGCTTCGCGCGTCGTCGCTCATTTGTTGATTCTACTCGTGCTCTACCTATTTTTAAAGGGATTTACTAAGCTAGAAACCTTCCCTGGAGTGCGTACAAAATCTCAGCCTAGTTTCATCGCTATCGGACGAATGGTATATGAACGCAAACGTGACTTTGTTGAAATGCTTCGCGCGTCGTAGCTCATTTGTTGAATCTTCTCGTGCGCTGCCTATTGTAAAGTGGATGTACTAAGCCAGAAATTTTCCCTGCAGTGTACACTACATTTTACGCAAGTTTCATAGCTCTCGGACGAATGGTATATGAATGCATACGGGACTTTGTTGAAACGCTTTGCGTGTCGTCGCTCATTTGTTGAATCTACTCGTGCGCTATCTACTGTGAAATGTATTCACTAATTTTGAAACCTTCACGTAAGTGTACACAACATATCACCCAAGTTTCATCGCTATCGGACGAATGGTATATGAACACATACGGGACTTTGTTGAAATGCTTCGAGCATCGTCGCTCATTTGTTGAATCTACGCGTGCGCTACCTATTGTAAAATGGATTTACTAAGTCAGAAACCTTCCTTGGAGTGTACTCAACATCTCACCCAAGTTTCATCGCTATCGGACGAATGGTATATGAACACATACGGGACTTGTTTGAAACGCTTCGCGCATCGTCACTCATTTGTTGAATCTACGCGTGCGCTACCTATTGTGAAATGGATTTACTAAGTCGAAACCCTTCCCTGGCGTGTACACAATGACTCATCAATGATTCATCGCAATCGGATGAATGGTATATGCACGTATAGGGGTTTTTGTTTAAACGATTCGTGCGCTGTCACTCATTTGTTGAATCTACTCGTGCGCTACCTATTGAGAAATGTATTACTAAGTCGAAGCCCTTCCCTGGCGTGTACACAATAACTCATCAAGGTTTCATCGCAATCGAAGAATGTTATATGAACGCAATAGGGAATTTTGTTGAAACGCTTCGCGCGTCGTCACCCATTTGTTGCATCTACTCTTGCGCTACTTATTGTGAAATGGATTTACTAATTCCCCTTCCCTGGCGGGTACAAAATAACTGATCAATGTTTCATCGCAATCGGATGAATAGTATATGAAGGAAAGGAAGGAAGCTTGTAGATTTACGTGACCGTTAATCTTGAGATCATGAGCCACGGGACCTACTTTTTACGTGGAATCCGAACCACAGGACATGGCATTTCACTTCGAAAATCTCACATGCATTGACCGGGAATCGAACCCGGACAGAATAGTATATGAACGCATACCTGATTTTGTTTAAACGATTCGCACTCCGTCACTCATTTGTTGAATCTACTCGTGCGCTACCTACTGTAAAATGTATTTACTAAGTTAGAAACCGTCACGTAAGTGTCCACAACATCTCACCCAAGTTTCATCGCTATCGTCGTTCATTTGTCGAATCTACTCGTGTGCTACCTACTGTGAAATGTATTTACTAAGCCAGAAACCTTCCTTGGAGTGTCAACCATATTTCACCCAAGTTTCACCGCTAACGGCAGAATGGTATATGACCTTATACGGGACTTTGTTGAAACGCTTCGCGCGTCGTCCCTCATTTGTTGAATCAACTTGTGCGCTGCATATTGTATAGGGGATTTACTAAGCCAGAAATTTTCCATGACGTGTACACAACATCTCACCCAAGTTTCATAGGTACGGACGAATGGTACATGTATGCATACGGGACTTGGTTGAAACGCTTCGCGTGTCGTCGCTCATTTGTTGATTCTACTCTTGCGCTACATATTGTAATATGGATGTACTCAGCCAGAAACCTTCCCTGGAGTGTACGCAACATCTCACCCAAGTTTCATCGCAATCGGATGAATGGTATCAGAACGTATACGGGACGTTGTCGAAACGCTTCGCGCGTAGTCACTCATTTGTTGAACATAAACGTGCGCTTCGTATTGTAAAATGGATTTACTTAGCCAGAAACCTTTCCTGGAGTGTACACAACAATTCACCAAACATTTATCACTATCAGACGAATGGTATATGACTTTATACGGGACTTTGTTGAAACGCTTCGCGTGTCATCGCTCATTTGTTGAATCTACTGCTGCGCTACCTATTGTAAAATGTATGTACTAAGCCAGAAACCTTCCCTGGAGTGTACACAGCATCTCACCCAAGTTTCATCGCTGTCGGATGAATGGTATATGAAATTAAATGGGACTTTGTTGAAACGCTTCGCGCGCCGTTGCTCATTTGTTGATTCTACTCGTGCTCTACCTATTTTTAAAGGGATTTACTAAGCTAGAAAACTTCCCTGGAGTGCACACAAAATCTCAGCCTAGTTTCATCTATATCGGACGAATGGTATATGAACGCAAACGTGACTTTGTTGAAATGCTTCGCGCGTCGTAGCTCATTTGTTGAATCTAATCGTGCGCTGCCTATTGTAAAGTGGATGTACTAAGCCAGAAAATTTCCCTGCAGTGTACACAACATTTTATGCAAGTTTCATAGCTATCGGACGAATGGTATATGAATGCATACGGGACTTTGTTGAAATGCTTCGCGCATCGTCGCTCATTTGTTGAATCTACGCGTGCGCTACCGATTGTAAAATGGATTTACTAAGTCAGAAACCTTCCTTGGAGTGTACTCAACATCTCACCCAAGTTTCATCGCAATCGGACGAATGGTATATGAACACATACGGGACTTTGTTGAAATGCTTCGAGCATCGTCGCTCATTTGTTGAATCTACGCGTGCGCTACCTATTATAAAATGGATTTACTAAGTCAGAAACTTTCCTTGGAGTGTACTCAACATCTCACCCAAGTTTCATCGCTATCGGACGAATGGTATATGAACACATACGGGACTTGTTTGAAACGCTTCGCGCATCGTCATTCATTTGTTGAATCTACGCGTGCGCTACCTATTGTAAATTGGATTTACTAAGTCAGAAACCTTCCTTAGAGTGTACCCAACATCTCACCCAAGTTTCATCGCAATCGGTTGAGTGGTATATGAATGCATAGGAGACATACACACACACCCACAGACAAACTATCACGTAAGATTGATTTTTATATATATAGATATAGATAAGCCAAGTATTGAAAGTGTATATACTGGTTAGGTAGCTTAATATTGCAGTGGCACGTGGTTGTCTGGATGACCGAGAGGCTATAGTTGCATTCCAGAAATTTGTTTTATGCATCGTCGAGAGGGTTCGATAACCATCTCGGATAGGTTTTCAGCCTATTTTCAATTTTAAAAAAATAGGCTTATGAGATCACCTTTTGTCCGTGTGTGTGTGTGCGTGTGTGTGTGTGTATGTGTATGTGCGTGTGTGCGTGTGAGGTGTGTGTGTGTGTCCCCCCCCCCCTAATAAATTCTAAACGGCTGGAGCGATTCCAATGAAACTCAGAAAGCTCATAGCACTATTCCGGGCGACCTCGACCGTGCCCTTCAAATTTTGTTACGTCTCACCAATCCAACATGGCGGCTGTGCGAAATATTTCACCAGCCTTCAATACCTCCGAAACTATTACCGACATCACCCTGGAATTTATTACGTTGATAAAGGGAACTACTAGAAGTTCACCTATGTGACTTTTAAAAAACTGGTAAGTACAAAACCAACATGGCGGCCACGCGAATTTGCGACTTTTAAATAGACGCTCCTCGCGATTTAACCAACCAAACGCAATAAAACTTGGTTTATTTATTTATTTATTTATTTATCGTATGGCTTTTAGTGCCGGGAGTGTCCGAGGACATGTTCGGCTCGCCTGAGTCCGTAGCTGCTTCCAGCGGACACCCTAAAGGGTGAGCTACAAGTTCCGTTCAATTTCAAGTAGTTCCAACTTTCGACACCAGATATCAATGATACCTTGTTGCGAACGTTGGAACTTTGATAGAGCGTTCTGACGAAATCTAACCTAACAAATTTTGCTTTACACAAGTTTAGTCTGTGAAAGGATCTTTTACATGCCAAAATCTATGACATGGGACCGCCGGCTTTACTTCCCCTCCGAAGGAAGGCATAATGAAGGATTTTTAACGCTCTTAAAAAATCCGACGACTTCGGCCGGGTTTGAACCCGCTATCTTGGGCACAGCAGTTCAGCATGCTACCGACTACGCCACCGAAGCCGCTTATAAAACTTGGTACAGTATATGTTTATACACATTGTAATGCACCGACATCTAATTTGGTTCAATTGTTTACATAACCACAAGATGGCGGATGAGCGAAATATTTCACCGGCATTCTATATCTCGGAAACTATTAGCTGTTGTTGTTGTTTGAGTCTTCAGTCTTTTGACTGGTTTGATGCAGCCCTCCATGCCTCCCTGTCCTGAGCTAATCGTTTCATCTCTACATAGCTACCACACCCCACATCCGAGGCAATCTGTTTAACATATTCTAACCTTGGTCTACCCCTACAGTTCTT
The DNA here is from genome assembly GCA_946902985.2 of Meconema thalassinum. Classification (NCBI taxonomy): domain Eukaryota; kingdom Metazoa; phylum Arthropoda; class Insecta; order Orthoptera; family Tettigoniidae; genus Meconema; species Meconema thalassinum. The sequence continues at coordinate 2,131,443,607 of OX336388.2, read as the reverse complement.
GTCCTCGACCCTTCCTTCCATAACTAAGCTTGCTATTCCTGGGTGTCTTAGTACGTGTCCTACCAACCTATCTCTTCTCTTCATTAGCAGTCGCCAGAAACATCTCTCCTCTCCCACTCGGCTTAATACCTCTTTGTTTGTAACCCTATCTACCCATCTGATCTTCATCATTCTCCTGTAACACCACATTTCAAATGCTTCAATTCTCCTCTTTTCTGCTACACCAATAGTCCAAGTTTCACTTCCATAGAGCGCCACGCTCCAGACAAAGGCTTTCAAAAATGACTTCCTAACACCTAAATCTATATTCGATGTCAGCAGATTCCTTTTTTGTAGAAATGCTTTCTTTGCCTGAGCCAACCTACTTTTTATATCCTCTTTGCTTCGTCCATCACTGGTAACAGAAGTAACAGAAGTCTCCTACTTCCTTCAGCTTTTCACCTGCCAATTTGATCTCCATAGAGGTTTCTGATTTATTTCGGCTGCATTCCAGTATTTTTGTTTTACATTTATTAATTTTCATCATGAATTCTTTCCGTAAGACGGAGTCCATACCATTCAAAAACTCATTCAAATCCTCAGGCTTGTCGGCCAAGATGACGATGTCATCAGCAAATCTCAGAGTTGAAATTATTTCTCCTTGAATCTTCACTATTAGCTGTATCACCCTGAAATTTTGTACGGAGATAGAGGGCACTACTGGAAGTTTATCTATAAGACTTTCAAAAAGAGTTAGCTACAAAACGAACATGGCGGCCAAGCGAATTTTAAAATTTTAAATAGACCTTTCTCGCGATGTAATGTTCCAAACGCAATGAAATCTGGTACAGGAAATGTTTATACACATTGTAATGCACTGGTATCTATTTTAGTTCAATTGTTTACATAACCTCAAGATGGCAGCTGTGCGAATTTAAAAATTAAGTTTTTATTTCTTGTGTCGTAATCAAGCAATCGAAGTGAAGGTTTGAATAATGAACCTACGCAATGATTTTCCTCTAATGGTACTGAACCCTTCAGAATAGCAGTGTTTTATGCAAGAATCTTAGATCAAGGGGTCGCGTTCAGTTCATAGTGTGGTGTTTACGTCCGCCAAACAACGTGCTTTTCTGAGGCAAGGGTTATAGGATGAAAACTATAATTAAGAAAGTAAGGAGACAAAACGTAAGATAATAACAAGATTTAATAACTAATTTGTGCATAAAAGAATAAAACAAACAATAATAAACAAAATCCTCCCTGAATTTTCCCCTGACAGGAATATTTATCACTTTGAGGAGTCAGATGGCTCTCCCCTTTTCTAATAAAATGTGGATCCAAGTTCCACTATCTTGCATATGAATTTATGTTCGCGTGGTGACTATCTACGAGAAATGAGTACTTGGATGATCATTCGTTCACAACGGGTTAACAGCCACGGTGCTCACGAACAATCATCTCGTAAATCAACTTTTATGGCTATGGGCATAACATTAATAAAAATCCTTAAATCTAACTCTGACACACATATTACAACTCTACTATTTACAGGCATCTCTCTGAGACCCTTATTAGTGTGGTGACACACTTAACCAAATGAGCTGCCACCATGGCCAGATACTCAACAACAAGGAAACACAGCGCCGCACGTGACTCACGGGTCACTGACATGGAAATAAACATAGAATAAACCAACAACAACAAACAACCTGAGTGGTTAAGATTACTTTACATTAACAAAATTGCATGTTAGGGAAACGCTTCGAAGGTTATCGTGTTTCGTAGGCAACTCCCATTTATTTAAACAATTTTACCATTGATCAGTTTCTCACATTTATATTTATTTTCAAGTAATTGGGAGCCAGACGTGTACTCCACTTTAATGAGCTTGCTTGCGAAACTCAGCCAGCCCTTGTGACAACAACTCACCCTTTCCACAATTACCAGTCATGTCCCCCTTCCAGTGTATATAAATAGCCGACCAGCTGGACTGTTATCTCAAGGAATCAACAGCAACTAACATCTCCTCCAACTCAACATATGGTCAGACAATAATCACATATCCATAATTGTCCTCGCAAGGATACAATATGAATCTGGTACCAAGCTGACAGAAATCAGTCTCTGCTGAAATTCCCGCTTGTAATACCACAAAAATATACTCACAATATACACATCTGGGACTGACATAACGCCTTTCACATGGGTCTGCTGAATTAGAGCTCGCAAACATTTAACACAATAATTAAAACTTACGATAGAGCTGAATACTCTTCGTCACAAATTACATTGCTCCAAAGGCAATAATCACACTGAATCTGATCAATAATAAATCTCAACAAAATTTAATTACCCTCCGATCTACTATATAATTATATTAATTCAGTCCTACTTCTGAAACACGACATATCTCCGAGAGACGTTTTTAACCACACTTCGTAACATAGGCGAACACGGCCGTTCACATAGATACGTTAGTTAACACAACACAAAGAAAAGAACCTTCCAAAAACTACAATTGTGCGAGCTGCTTCCAAACAAAAATGTGTCAGATCAAAACTAAATATACTACATTTATCACACAAGCAAAGTATTTACAAAAATATGTCCCATAAACCATAAGTTAATTTAACCAATAATAAATAATATTATTATGTACTCATCTCTTTTTGTAGTCACCCGTCAAAGAACATCAGACGCCATTCCCCAACTGGATGGTTCTTTATCTCATATCAGCCATCTGGACGGAGTGTTGAGAATTCCAAACTTCCTCTGCATTCATCGATGTCATCCTTGCGCTGATACAAAAATTAGGTTATTATACACTTTATGTCTGACTACTAAATTCGCTTGTTCAGGTACTAAATTCCCTGTCACTGTTCGTTGGCGAATTATCGACGCTACTGCCCCTATAACTATAGTACTATGACTATCTATCACTGAATTTAACACTTTACAATGAATATCTTGTGTCTTCGTAGATATTCAGTATCGTCTAAATATTTCGGATGGTCGCCATGTTGGATTGTTAAATGTATAGGCCATAGAGTCATGTACCATTAAAGGAAAAGTATTGCGTAGGTTCATTATTCAAACTTTCACTTCGATCGCATGACTACATCACAATAGATAAAATCTTAATTTTAAAATTCGCACTGCCGCCATCTTGAGGTTATGTAAACAATTGAACTAAATTAGATACCAGTGGATTACAATGTGTATAAATATTTCCTGTGCCAGGTTTCAGTGCGCTTGGAACATTAAATCGCGAGAAAGGTCTATTTAAAATTTTCAAATTCGCTTGGCCGCTATGTTCGTTTTGTAGTTAACCGGTTTTTGAAAGTCTTATAGATGGAATTCCAGTAGTGCCCTTTATCTCCGTACAAAATTTCAAGGGTTTACCGCTAATAGTTTCAGAGATATAGAATGCCGGTGAAATATTTCACACATCCGCCATCTGGTGATTATGTAAACAATTGAACGAAGTTAGATGTCGGTGCATTACAATGTATGTAAACATATACTGTACCAAGTTTCATTGCGTTTGGTTGGTCAAATCGCGAGAAACGTCTATTTAAAAGTCGCAAATTCGCTTGGCCGCCATGTTGGTTTTGTTGTTACCAGGTTTTCAAAAGTCACATAAGTGAAGTTATAGTAGTTCCCTCTATCACCATAGAAAATGTCAGGGTAATATCGGTAATAGTTTCGGAGATATTGAATGCTGGTGAAATATTTCGCACAGCCGCCATGTTGGATTGGTGAGTCGTAAGAAAATTTGAAGGGCACGGTCGAGGTCGCCGGGAATAGTGCTATGAACTTTCCGAGTTTCATTGAAATCGCTCCAGCCGTTTAGATTTTATTAGGGGGGGACACACACACGAATCACACACACACACACACGCACACACACACGGACAAAAGGTGATCACATAAGCCTATTTTTTCAAAATTGAAAATAGGCTAAAAATACACAACAAAAACTCGGGTGCAAAGTGCCATCCCGTTCAAATCTGCGGGAAAGCAACTATCAAAATAATCCTGATCCGTCATAAAATTCTACTCACAAATAATCTTTTACCCTACAAATTCTATTTTAACCTCAAAATTAATGCAGTTCCATTTTTGTTGTAAGGCATATCTCCGAAAAATAATGCTTGACCGCGATTTACGCAAGCGAACGCGAGCATCGGCTGCGCGTCCCCGCTTAAGTTAAACAAATACAATCACAAAATATATAAATTACGCAACGCTCGGCTAGTCCCATATTTAATGTGTCAGTAAAACAAAACTAATAATCTACATTACCAAGCAAGCAAACAAATATTTACAAAAATATCCCATAATACCATAGCTGATTTAATAAATAAATAAATAAATTTATTTGGTACTCAATCCTTTAAACAGCGCCAAGAATACGTATGCAGCCATCTCCTTTAAGATGTTTATCTGGTCATTGACATCTTTAGGCAAATGTCCTGCTGGTTCCCAGATCCATTCTCGTACTTAGGCGTCATCACGTGCTGAATTAAATAAAGTTTTGTCAGATACACACACGATATAATTCCTACTATATTCACCTATCAAGTACTATATTCCTTGACAGTCTATTTGGTGAATTTCTTCGATGAACTGGTCCTACTGATAGTGCTAGGACTATAAATAAATCACTGAAGTTATACTTATAAATTGACGACACTGTTCCATGTTCACAAACATGAAAATATGCAGAGTATGAATCTTACGTCCGTCCTCAGACGCACAGAAATAAGTAATATGTTCCGTCCTCAGACGCACAAAATTTAGTAATCGACGTTACGTCCTCAGACGCACCAAAATTAGTGATGATCCTCGAAGCATCTTGGATCCTTATCAATGACACTGACTAGGGTAGGTGTGGAAGGGGATATATTAAAAAAATATTCCATAATAACTATCAGACTAGCATGCGATCGGTATCATTGAGTTCGTAGCAGTGTGGAGGTTACGATTATGCTGTAGCCGTCTTGAATCGATCGTGGAATTAATCTGTAGATAACTCCCGCGTTAATTTACCAGTGCGGGTTCCCAAGCCGAGTTCCCGCTAAGACAAGGCGTCTTGATATTATTGGCCCAGACTGTTGTATGTCTTTGCGCGTTTTTACATATATTCCAGCAATAGGGAGTGGTTAACATGATGATATACCAATTGCTTCGTAGCATTCGATTTCCTTCCTTGGCGCCAATCTTCCTAGCAACAAGCCATAGTGTATGTGCCCACGCCAACATTCGCGCTAAAAGTTGCACCTGTCCTGTGTCCCAAGAATATAAACGCATCCTCCTAAAATACCACAGGAGCTTAAACCATTGTGTCCTCTCGGTCACTGATTTCTCAATATATCCCAACGCCGTCTGGCTCTCATATCTGTTGTCTGTAGAAATGTATCGAAAGATGATGAATAATTATTAGAATCCTTTATACAGCCCGTGGATAAAGGGTTCAATATATATATAACAAGTAGTTCCGTGAAGAACTATGCAGCCTATTTTCATATATCCTACTTATGTTAATTGCCACTATCAACATACACAATTTCAGTTTGATTGCTCTAATAGATTCGTAGATATTGAGAACCGACTAAATATTTCGGATGGTCGCCATGTTGGATTTTATATATGTAGGTCCTAGAGTTATGTACTGTTACATGCAGATTATTGTGAACGTGTAGTATTCAAACTTCAATCGCATAATTAGGACACAAGAAAAAACAAGGAGATTTTAAAATTTTGCACAGCCTCCATCTTGAGGTTATCGAAACAATTGAAATAAATTAGATGCCAGTGGATTAACATTCGTATAAGGATTTACTGTACCAAGTTTCACTGCACGCGGATGGTTAAATTGCGAGAAAAGTCCATGTGAATATTTATAATTCGCGTCACCGCCATGTTGGATTTGTGATCACCAGGTTATTTAAAGTCCTATAGGTGAACTTAAGTTCATAGCCCCTATGAACATTAAAAAATGCAGTTTGATTGCTAAAATAGATTCGTAGATATTCAGTATCGTCTAAATATTTCGGATGGTCGCCATTTTGGATTGTTAAATGTATAGGCCATAGAGTCATGTACCATTAAAGGAAAATTATTGCGTAGGTTCATTATTCAAACTTTCACTTCGATCGCATGACTACATCACAATAAATAAAATCTTAATTTTAAAATTCGCACTGCCGCCATCTTGAGGTTATGTAAACAATTGAACTAAATTAGATACCAGTGGATTACAATGTGTATAAATATTTCCTGTGCCAGGTTTCAGTGCGCTTGGAACATTAAATCGCGAGAAAGGTCTATTTAAAATTTTCAAATTCGCTTGGCCGCCATGTTCGTTTTGTAGTTAACCGGTTTTTGAAAGTCTTATAGATGGACTTCCAGTAGTGCCCTTTATCTCCGTACAAAATTTTAGTGAGATACCGCTAATAGTTTCAGAGATATAGAATACCGGTGAAATATTTCGCACATCCGCCATCTTGTGATTATGTAAACAATTGAACGAAGTTAGATGTCGGTGCATTACAATGTATATAAACATATACTGTACCATGTTTCATTGCGTTTGGTTGGTCAAATCGCGAGAAACGTCTATTTAAAAGTCGCAAATTCGCTTGACCGCCATGTTGGTTTTGTAGTTACCAGGTTTTCAAAAGTCAGATAAGTGAACTTATAGTAGTTCCGTCTATCACCATAGAAAATGTCAGGGTAATATCTGTAATAGTTTCGGAGATATTGAATGCTGGTGAAATATTTCGCACAGCCGCCATGTTGGATTGGTGAGTCGTAACAAAATTTGAAGGGCACGGTCGAGGTCGCCGGGAATAGTGCTATGAACTTTCTGAGTTTCATTGAAATCGCTCCATCCGTTTAGATTTTATTAGGGGGGGACACACACACGAATCACACACACACGCACACACGCACACACACACGGACAAAAGGTGATCTCATAAGCCTAATTTTTCAAAATTGAAAATAGGCTAAAAATGAATTGCTGTTCGTTAGTCTCGCTAAAACTCGAGAACGGCTGGACCGATTTGGCTAATTTTGGTCTTGAATAATTTGTGGAAGACCAGAGAAGGTTTAAAAGGTGAATAAATATGAAAGTTGTAGCGCACGAGTAGATTCAACAAATGAGCGACGACGGCCGAAGCGTTTCAAAAAAGTCCTGTATGAGTTCACATACCATTCGTCCGATAGCGATCAAAGTTGGGTGAGAGGTTGTGTACACTACAGGCAAGCTTTTTGGCTCAGTAAATCCATGTTAGAATATGTAGCGCACGAGTATATTCAACAAATGAGCGACGACGAGCGAAACGTTTCAACTAAGTCCCGTATGCGTTCATATACTATTCGTCTGATAGTGATGAAACTTGGGTGAGATGTTGTGTACACTTCATGGAAGGTTTCTGGCCTAGTAAATCCACTTAACAATAGGTAGCGCACGAGTAGATTCAACAAATGTTCGACGAAAGGCGAAGCGTTTCAGCAAAGTTCTGTATGCGTTCAATACCATTCGTCCGATAGCGATGAAACTTGGGTGAGAGGTTGTGTACACTACAGGCAAGGTGTCTGACTTAGTAAATCCATGTTATAATAGGTAGCGCACGAGTAGATTCAACAAATGAGCGACGACGCGCGAAGCGTTTCAACTAAGTCCCGTATGCGTTCATATACTATTCGTCTGATAGTGATTAAACTTGGGTGAGATGTTGTGTACACTTCAGAGAAGGTGTCCGGCTTAGTAAATCCACTTAACAATAGGTAGCGCACGAGTAGATTCAACAAATGAGCGACGACGGGCGAAGCGTTTCAACAAAGTCCTGTATGCGTTCACATACCATTCATCCGATAGCGATAAAACTTGGGTGAGAGGTTGTGTACACGTCAGGGAAGAATTCTGGGTTAGTAAATTCACTTTATAATAGGTATCGCACAAGTAGATTAAACAAACGAGCGACGACGCGCGAAGTGTTTCAACATAGTCCCGTATACGTTCATATACCATTCGTCTGATAGCGACTAAACTTGGGTGAGTTGTTGTGTACACTCCTGGGAAAGTTTCAGGCATAGTTAATCCATTTTACAATAGGTAGCGCTCAAGTAGATTCAACATATGAGCGAAGGCGTGCGATGCGTTTCAACAAAGTCCCGTATGCGTTCATATACCATTTGTCCGAAAGCGATGAAACTTGGGTGAGATGTTGTGTACCCTTCAGGGAAAGTTTCAGGCTTAGTTAATCCATTTTACAATAGGTAGCGCTCAAGTAGATTCATCATATGAGCGAAGGCGTGCGATGGGTTTCAAAAAGTCCCGGATGCGTTCATATACCATTTGTCCGAAAACGATGAAACTTGGGTGAGATGTTGTGTACACTTCAGGGAAGGTTTCTGGCTTAGTACATTCAATTAACAATAGGTATCGCACAAGTAGATTCAACAAATGAGTAACGGCGTGCGTATCGTTTAAAAAAAATCCGTATGCGTTCATATACCATTCATGCGATTGCAATGAAATTTTGAGAAATGTTGTTTCCACTCCCTCAAAGATTTCTGATTTAGTAAATCCATTTTACAATTGGTAGTGCAAAATTAGATTCAATTAATGGGCGACAGCGCGTGAATCGTTCCACCAAGTCCCGTATGCGTTCATATAACATTCATCCGATTATCATAAAACTTTGGGGAGTTGAGCCCAGTCCTGCGAAGCTGTATGAATTAGTAAATCCGTTTTTTCAATGGGTGGCGCACAAGTAGATTCAACAAATGAGTGTCGTCGCGCGAATCGTTTAAGCAAAAATCCGTATGCGTTCATATGCCATTCTTCCGATTGCGATGAAACTTTCATGAGTTGTTGTGTACACGCCAGGGAAGGTTTTCACTTAGTAAATCCATTTTACAATAGATAGCGTACGAGTATATTCAACAAATGGGTGACGGCGCTCGAATCGTTTCAACAAAGTCCCGTATGCGTTCATATACCATTCATTTCTTTGCGATGAAAATTTGGTGAGATGTTGAGCACGCTCCCATGATTTTTTTGAGATAGTAAATCAATTTTACAATAGTTTAGAGGTGGTTAACGGAAAAAGAAAAACAATATTGGGAATCCAAAAGCACTTCAACATACAAAGTTACAATGCCTACACTTTCTTTGATTGGCATTGCAACGCATGCCGGGTACAGCTAGTCTATATATATATAAATCAATGTTACGAATAGTTTGTCTGTATGTATGTCTCCTATGCGTTCATATACCATTCGTCCGATTGCGATGAAACTTGGGTGAAATGTTGAGTACACTCCAAGGAAGGTTTCTGACTTAGTAAATCCATATTAAAATAGGTAGCGCACGCGTAGATTCAACAAATGAGCGACGATGCGCAAAGCGTTTCAAGACAGTCCCGTATGTGTTCATATACCATCCGTCCGATAGCGATGGAACTTGGGTGAGATGTTGTGTACACTTACGTGAAGGTTTCAAAATTAGTGAATACATTTCACTGTAGATAGCGCACGAGTAGATTCAACAAATGAGCGACGACACGCAAAGCGTTTCAACAAAGTCCCGTATGCATTCATATACCATTCGTCCGATAGCTATGAAACTTGCGTAAAATGTTGTGTACACTGCAGGGACATTTTCTGGCTTAGTACATCCACTTTACAATAGGCAGCGCACGAGTAGATTCAACAAATGAGCTACGATGCGCGAAGCATTTCAACAGTCCCATATAAGGTCATTTACCATTCATCCGATAGCGATGAAACTTTGGTGAGATGTTGTGTACCTCCAGGGAAGGTTTGTGGCTGAGTACATCCATATCACAGTACGTAGCGCAAGAGTAGAATCAACAAATGAGCGACGACACGCGAAGAGTTTCAAACAAGTCCCGTATGCATTCATAAACCATTCGTCCGATAGCTATGCAAATTGGGTGAGATATTGTGTACACATCATGTAAGGTTTCTGCCTTAGTAAGTCCACTATACAATAGGCAGCGCACAAATAGATTCAACAAATGAGGGACGACGTGCGAAGCGTTTCAACAAAGTCCCGTATAAAGTCATATAGCATTCTGCCGTTAGCGGTGAAAATTGGGTGAAATATGGTGGACACACCAAGGAAGGTTTCTGGCTTAGTAAATACATTTCACAGTAGGTAGCACACGAGTAGATTCGACAAATGAACGACGACACGCGGAGCGTTTCCATACAGTCCCCTATGCCTTCATATCCCATTAGTCCGATAGCGATGAAACTTGGGTGAGATGCTGTGGAGACTTATGTGACGGTTTCTATCTTAGTAAATACATTTTACAGTAGGTAGCGCACGAGTAGATTCAACAAATGAGTGACGGGGTGCGAATCGTTTAAACAAAATCCGGTATGCGTTCATATATTATTCATCCGATTGCGATGAAACATTGATCAGTTATTGTGTACACGCCAGTGAAGGGTCTCGACTTAGTAAATCCATTTCACAATAAGTAGCGCAAGAGTAGGTGCAACAAATGGGTGACGACGCGCGAAGCGTTTCAACAAAATCCCCTATTGCGTTCATATAACCTTCTTCGATTGCGATGAAACCTTGATGAGTTATTGTGTACACGCCAGGGAAGGGCTTCGACTTAGTAATACATTTCTCAATAGGTAGCGCACGAGTAGATTCAACAAATGAGTGACAGCGCACGAATCATTTTAAGAAAACCCCGTATACGTGCATATACCATTCATCCGATTGCGATGAAACATTGATGAGTTATTGTGTACACGCCAGGGGAGGGTTTCGACTTAGTAAATCCATTTCACAATAGGTAGCACACGAGTATATGCAACAAATGGGTGACGACGCGCGAAGCGTTTCAACAAAATCCCCTATGCGTTCATATAACCTTCTTCGATTGCGATGAAACCTTGATGAGTTATTGTGTACACGCCAGGGTAGGGTTTCGACTTAGTAAATCCATTTCTCAAGTAGGAAGCGTATGAGTAGAATCAACAAATGAGTGACAGCGCACGAATCGTTCAAACAAAATCCCGTATACGTTCATATGCCATTCATCCGATTGCGATGAAACTTTTGAAAGTTGTTGTGCACGCTCCCACGAATGATTCTAAATTAGAAAATCCATTTTACGATAGCTTAGAGGCAGTGAACGGAAATTGAAAAACATGTTGTGTATCCAAAATCACTTCAAGAAACAGAATTTCAACGCCAACACTTTCTTTGATTGGCATTGCAACGCATGCCGGGTACAGCTTGTCTATATATATAAAAATCAATGTTACGAATAGTTTGTCTGTATGTATGTCTCCTATGCGTACATATACCATTCGTCCGATTGCGATGAAACTTGGGTGAAATGTTGAGTACACTCCAAGGAAGGTTTCTGACTTAGTAAATCCATTTTACAATAGGTAGCGCACGCGTAGATTCAACAAATGAGCGACGATGCGCGAAGCGTTTCAAGAAAGTCCCGTATGTGTTCATATACCATCCGTCCGATAGCGATGGAACTTGGGTGAGATGTTGTGTACACTTACGTGAAGGTTTCAAAATTAGTGAATACATTTCACTGTAGATAGCGCACGAGTAGATTCAACAAATGAGCGACGACACGCAAAGCGTTTCAACAAAGTCCCGTATGCATTCATATACCATTCGTCCGATAGCTATGAAACTTGCGTAAAATGTTGTGTACACTGCAGGGAAATTTTCTGGCTTAGTACATCCACTTTACAATAGGCAGCGCACGAGTAGATTCAACAAATGAGCTACGATGCGCGAAGCATTTCAACAAAGTCCCATATAAGGTCATTTACCATTCATCCGATAGCGATGAAACTTTGGTGAGATGTTGTGTACACTCCAGGGAAGGTTTGTGGCTGAGTACATCCATATCACAGTACGTAGCGCAAGAGTAGAATCAACAAATGAGCGACGACACGCGAAGAGTTTCAAACAAGTCCCGTGTGCATTCATAAACCATTCGTCCGATAGCTATGCAAATTGGGTGAGATATTGTGTACACATCATGGAAGGTTTCTGCCTTAGTAAATCCACTATACAATAGGCAGCGCACAAATAGATTCAACAAATGAGGGACGACGTGCGAAGCGTTTCAACAAAGTCCCGTATAAGGTCATATAGCATTCTGCCGTTAGCGGTGAAAATTGGGTGAAATATGGTGGACACACCAAGGAAGGTTTCTGGCTTAGTAAATACATTTCACAGTAGGTAGCACACGAGTAGATTCGACAAATGAACGACGACACGCGGAGCGTTTCAATACAGTCCCCTATGCCTTCATATCCCATTAGTCCGATAGCGATGAAACTTGGGTGAGATGCTGTGGACACTTATGTGACGGTTTCTATCTTAGTAAATACATTTTACAGTAGGTAGCGCACGAGTAGATTCAACAAATGAGTGACGGGGTGCGAATCGTTTAAACAAAATCCGGTATGCGTTCATATATTATTCATCCGATTGCGATGAAACATTGATCAGTTATTGTGTGCACGCCAGTGAAGGGTCTCGACTTAGTAAATCCATTTCACAATAAGTAGCGCAAGAGTAGGTGCAACAAATGGGTGACGACGCGCGAAGCGTTTCAACAAAATCCCCTATTGCGTTCATATAACCTTCTTCGATTGCTATGAAACCTTGATGAGTTATTGTGTACACGCCAGGGAAGGGCTTCGACTTAGTAATACATTTCTCAATAGGTAGCGCACGAGTAGATTCAACAAATGAGTGACAGCGCACGAATCGTTTTAAGAAAACCCCGTATACGTGCATATACCATTCATCCGATTGCGATGAAACATTGATGAGTTATTGTGTACACGCCAGGGGAGGGTTTCGACTTAGTAAATCCATTTCACAATAGGTAGCACACGAGTATATGCAACAAATGGGTGACGACGCGCGAAGCGTTTCAACTAAATCCCCTATGCGTTCATATGACCTTCTTCGATTGCGATGAAACCTTGATGAGTTATTGTGTACACGCCAGGGTAGGGTTTCGACTTAGTAAATCCATTTCTCAAGTAGGAAGCGTATGAGTAGAATCAACAAATGAGTGACAGCGCACGAATCGTTCAAACAAAATCCCGTATACGTTCATATGCCATTCATCCGATTGCGATGAAACTTTTGAAAGTTGTTGTGCACGCTCCCACGAATGATTCTAAATTAGAAAATCCATTTTACGATAGCTTAGAGGCAGTGAACGGAAATTGAAAAACATGTTGTGTATCCAAAATCACTTCAAGAAACAGAATTTCAACGCCAACACTTTCTTTGATTGGCATTGCAACGCATGCCGGGTACAGCTTGTCTATATATATAAAAATCAATGTTACGAATAGTTTGTCTGTATGTATGTCTCCTATGCGTTCATATACCATTCGTCCGATTGCGATGAAACTTGGGTGAAATGTTGAGTACACTCCAAGGAAGGTTTCTGACTTAGTAAATCCATTTTACAATAGGTAGCGCACGCGTATATTCAACAAATGAGCGACGATGCGCGAAGCGTTTCAAGAAAGTCCCGTATGTGTTCATATACCATCCGTCCGATAGCGATGGAACTTGGGTGAGATGTTGTGTACACTTACGTGAAGGTTTCAAAATTAGTGAATACATTTCACTGTAGATAGCGCACGAGTAGATTCAACAAATGAGCGACGACACGCAAAGCGTTTCAACAAAGTCCCGTATGCATTCATATACCATTCGTCCGATAGCTATGAAACTTGCGTAAAATGTTGTGTACACTGCAGGGAAATTTTCTGGCTTAGTACATCCACTTTACAATAGGCAGCGCACGAGTAGATACAACAAATGAGCTACGATGCGCGAAGCATTTCAACAAAGTCCCATATAAGGTCATTTACCATTCATCCGATAGCGATGAAACTTTGGTGAGATGTTGTGTACACTCCAGGGAAGGTTTGTGGCTGAGTACATCCATATCACAGTACGTAGCGCAAGAGTAGAATCAACAAATGAGCGACGACACGCGAAGAGTTTCAAACAAGTCCCGTATGCATTCATAAACCATTCGTCCGATAGCTATGCAACTTGGGTGAGATATTGTGTACACATCATGGAAGGTTTCTGCCTTAGTAAATCCACTATACAATAGGCAGCGCACAAATAGATTCAACAAATGAGGGACGACGTGCGAAGCGTTTCAACAAAGTCCCGTATAAGGTCATATAGCATTCTGCCGTTAGCGGTGAAAATTGGGTGAAATATGGTGGACACACCAAGGAAGGTTTCTGGCTTAGTAAATACATTTCACAGTAGGTAGCACACGAGTAGATTCGACAAATGAACGACGACACGCGGAGCGTTTCAATACAGTCCCCTATGCCTTCATATCCCATTAGTCCGATAGCGATGAAACTTGGGTGAGATGCTGTGGACACTTATGTGACGGTTTCTATCTTAGTAAATACATTTTACAGTAGGTAGCGCACGAGTAGATTCAACACATGAGTGACGGGGTGCGAATCGTTTAAACAAAATCCGGTATGCGTTCATATATTATTCATCCGATTGCGATGAAACATTGATCAGTTATTGTGTGCACGCCAGTGAAGGGTCTCGACTTAGTAAATCCATTTCACAATAAGTAGCGCAAGAGTAGGTGCAACAAATGGGTGACGACGCGCGAAGCGTTTCAACAAAATCCCCTATTGCGTTCATATAACCTTCTTCGATTGCGATGAAACCTTGATGAGTTATTGTGTACACGCCAGGGAAGGACTTCGACTTAGTAATACATTTCTCAATAGGTAGCGCACGAGTAGATTCAACAAATGAGTGACAGCGCACGAATCGTTTTAAGAAAACCCCGTATACGTGCATATACCATTCATCCGATTGCGATGAAACATTGATCAGTTATTGTGTACACGCCAGGGGAGGGTTTCGACTTAGTAAATCCATTTCACAATAGGTAGCACGTATATGCAACAAATGGGTGACGACGCGCGAAGCGTTTCAACAAAATCCCCTATGCGTTCATATAACCTTCTTCGATTGCGATGAAACCTTGATGAGTTATTGTGTACACGCCAGGGTAGGGTTTCGACTTAGTAAATCCATTTCTCAAGTAGGAAGCGTATGAGTAGAATCAACAAATGATTGACAGCGCACGAATCGTTCAAACAAAATCCCGTATACGTTCATATGCCAATCATCCGATTGCGATGAAACTTTTGAAAGTTGTTGTGCACGCTCCCACGAATGATTCTAAATTAGAACATCCATTTTACGATAGCTTAGAGGCAGTGAACGGAAATTGAAAAACATGTTGTGTATCCAAAATCACTTCAAGAAACAGAATTTCAACGCCAACACTTTCTTTGATTGGCATTGCAACGCATGCCGGGTACAGCTTGTTTAATATAATTCTATTATATATATATTCTGTGTTAATGTGATAGCTGTGTTGATGTGTACATTTGTAGTTAATGTGGGGAATGGGGCGTTCACGACCGAGGCTTTAAGTTAGGAACTATCCCGGTATTTGCCTGGAGTGGAAGTAGGAAACTACGGAAAACCACATCCAAGATTGTTGAGATGGGAATCAAACTTTGCTCTTCTTAGTTTTGCCTCACGAGTGCGCCCCGTTCCAGCCCTGAGTACAGAATTAGATTTCTTGGCAGAGCAGGGATCGAACCTGGAATCCGGGGCGATAGCTCAGAATGTAGCCTTAAGAGTGGGCTTCCCTGTGTTAATACGATCTTTGACAAGCACTTAACATATAACTCTCTCCATTACGGTGGCTGGCGAAGTGAGTCTATGCTCATTCCAGTAGTTGGTGAAGTGATTCTATGCTTCCTTGCATAATTTACTGTCATGGAAATGCAAAGTATTGTACCTTCAACAGGTGATGGAAATTTATTATTTAGATCAGTTTCAATCTGTTTATTTCAAAATGAAGATCGTCATCTCGAGTTGCTTTTGCAAGCAAATTGCAAAAATGCAAGGATTTTATTATTGGCGATAAGTCTCATCGCATTCTCATCAGCAACCAACTTGAGAATGGAAGTCTCTGAACTTCATTGTAGGCTATAAGTGAATATTATTGTTTATTGATTATTTGTTTAGAGTACATAACAATGAGTCTAACCACGCTGTTGATTTTGGCAATGGAAGTAAGTTATTATTTGCAATTTAATATTTGGCGGCTGCGTTGATGCACGCCAGTATAGTGTTATTTAATATGACGTAAATTTGGGGAGAAATGCTGCTATAAATAAACCCATTTGACGAAATAGGACATTGGCCGCAAAAAAAGTGGGAAATCGGGGAAAAATATGAAGCCACTTTAAAATGCAATATAAATATGGCATTTCAGAAACAATTCCAGATACTATGCCGTTACAGTGTAGGGTCCTTGACGAACAAATGTAAACATTGTTCTGCACTGAATTTCTCCTTCGAGAAATCTACACTTGGGTACTTTGACCTTTGCTGTTGTAATGGTAAAATTGATCTGACTATAAAATTTTTGACAGGCTGCAACAATTATTTTTCACGGGAGATGATATCTCAAGGAATTTCAGAGAGAATAATCGGCAGTACAATGCTATGTCCTTCGTTTCATTTGATGCCAATGTTACTGTGCCACACGCATACGGTCCACATTGTTTTAAAATTAATGGAATTGCACATCATCGAATTTTTGTTATATTCCAAAATTATAAGCGACGGTTTGCGACCAGTTGTATTAGACTCCTCAGAGTTCTTGAATTCCTTGGAACTAAATGACTTGCCTCCACATACTCCAAATGCTTGACCCATAGTTATGCTGTTTAGAAATCTGAACGTTTCCCAAGGGCACCTAAATGCAACCATATTGCTAGGATTTGGAAATAATAAGTGCAGTTAAAATTAGGCAGAGGTCTAATCCTTAGGCTTCAATTAACACCATCCGATAAAACACTATCATTTTCTTTTAATAGGCAACATTTTCCAATTCCTTTGGCATACTTTATCACAATCAATTAAACTCAATAGGAAACTCTGGAACGTATAGGTCTCAATTTGCCTCATCAATTTTTCAGTCATGGCCAGCAGTATTTTGCAATGTTGAGAGTGCAATCTTTTGACGCCCTTATAGTTTCAATAGAGCCAAAACATAATCGTACAAATAATGTACAGTAGGCCTATATAAGGAAATTCTTCAGTAAATATTTGTCTATTGACCGTCATGTTTTGACGGATTTCAACTAGTCTGCCTTTAATTCAAGTAAGGACTACAGACGATAATTTCAAGTAGTTCCTAATTTCGCTACCAAATGATACCGTCCACGACACCTAGCTGTGAACTTCGCTACTCCTAGATGCCATCGCAACCAGCGCCCGGTGACGAACGTTGGAACTTAAGTCCATTAATCAAACCAAGCCTACAAATTTTTGCTTTACACAAGTGTATTTAGTGGCAGGTTCTTTTTCATGCCATGAATATATGACATGGAACCGCCGGCTTACTTCCCCTCCAAAGGAAGACATACTTTTTACGCTCTTAAAACATCCGACTAGTTCGGCCGGGATTGAACCCGATACCTTGGCCATAGAAGCTCAGCATGCTACCGACTACGCCACCGAAGCCGCCTACATCAGTTTTTAAAGTTTCACTCGATCTAAAAGCTATATTATGTAAGTATTTTATAGACTAGGGTTGTTTAGTACTATCAACCCATCATTTAATTTGGGTTTGCGATATTGAAATTTTAGATTCGAGACGATCCGGGACGAGATTTGAGTCAAGGCAGTTGGGACGCGTAATAGTACGTTATGCAACGAGCCTATAATGGCAATAATTAAGACACGAGTATGTGTATAAAACGAGCGTAGTGAGTGTCTTAATTACCCATTATAGGCGAGTTGCATACGACTGTTTATGTTCGACGATAATTATAACTTTATTATATGTTTTAACATACATATTCTGTGGGATTCATTCACTTCTGTTAGTGAACAGAGCGCGCTGGTTTTGCTTACTGAACAGAGCGCATGCGTGGGTCAAAGAACTTCGGAAGCAGAGACCATTTACTTTGCTTGGCAATGCTATTGTTTACAGCCTGCATGATGTCTAGTGCCGATCAAGATTAACATTCACTAATATTGTCACCGAAGTCGTTTGAAAGCAATGCGCTGTGTATAAATTGGAGTTGGGGATATTAAGGTACAACGCTATTTCTTGTCTCATATTCGCCAGTTTATTTACACGAACATATGGTACGCCATGTCGGTAATTTATATAGAAGGATGCTGTGTTGCAATCATCTGGACGTAGATTCATATATCTCTTGCATATGTCATAGTAATTTCATATTACCTTAAAGGTACGTGCTGATTTTGTCTTTGTGTTTGCCATTATAACTACAATGGTTGATCGGATATCTTTTACATTATCAACTTTCAAATCATGTAATTCATGTCTGACATGTTGGATTCTGTGTTCAAGTGCGACGCTATCAAGTACCTAATTGGTCACACATCATACATCTTGAGCTCTGATTGGTTGGAGAAACTGTATCATAATGGAAACTAGTGCATTAATAGCCATCATTATGATACAGTTTTCTGACGTATAATATTTATATTTTGACATCGTCGAACATAAATTAAACTCTGGTATTACAAAAGGTTATTGAATAATTTTATGATTCCTTATTCAAACCATCGCATGTCCAATTTTGAACAAATTAATGTTGATAGATTTATCTTTTGTCAACGCACCGTTGAGAGGGGGTGGGCTAGTAGGCAGCAGTTCGTGAGTAATTTTGTAAGCAGTCAATAAATCAAGTTGACATACTTTGGAAGACATGCTTGATATTGTTATTCAACTGTCACATGTAACTTGGATGACAAATTTTCGCTGTCACAACCGTAATGCGATTGGTAAGTTATTGGAAACGTGTGATGTAAAACCCAAGAACGTTCTGGAAGCACCTAAACATCTCGATAAATTTTCTTGATGTCCATTAGGAATATTACCTCCATAAATGATTGTTGATAATAGGCCTATGCATCGATTTGCGTACAGTACATTGTATTGTGACGTGCTAACTGGTTAGAGCGGCAATTTGCTCGCAGGAGTCTCACGAACAGTTAGCCTATCATACTATCACTTCGTCAATACGGCGAGGAACATAATCAAACCGCACATCAGTTCCGCCAAGAGAGAAAAACGAGTTTACCAGGAACATTTTTTAATTTTGAATTGACTCTAGATATGTTCCGTTACCATATTTGCAATGAAGTATGGAAGACTAGATTTGGAAATTAGCAGAAGAATACAAGTCGGGAGTGCTTTCTACCAACAGGTACGGGGACTAGTATGGAACAAGGATATACCAATTAAGGCTAGAGAAGTTATGTACAAAGCATATTATGTTCCTATAATGACATATGCAGCGGAAACTTGGACAATGACTAAGAGGGATGAGAGCAGAGTACAGGCAGCTGAGATGAGATTCCTGAGAAGTATGGTCCAGAAAACGAGGAGGGACAGAGTGAGAAATGAAGATATGCGGAAAGAACTGGGAGTACAGAAACTAAATGACAAACTGGAGCAAAACCGATTGAGATGGTTTGGACATGTTAAACGGATGAATGACGTAAGGCTACCAAGACGAGCACTGGAACGATGGATGACAGGGAACAGAAGACGAGGAAGACCAAGAATGCGTTGGATGGACTCGGTGAATTACAGCATTAAAATTCGGAACCTGGATTGGAACACCGTGTCGGAAGAGGAATGGTGGAACGACAGAACAAAGTGGAGAGGAACCATATTTGCTCGCACCCAGTCTCAGCTGGAAAAGGGGAAATGAATATGATGATGATGATCCGTTAATGAAATCGTATTTGTGGAATGCATACCTAATATCAAATAATTCCTCCTTGCAGCCTATTTTGGGATATTGTTATTTTATATATGCTCCAAGTTACCACTGACGGTGGTGTTACTTCGAACACTTGTATTTAAATTACATATTTCAGATTACACAACGCAGAATGCTTATTTAATAACAATTGAAAGAAAATAAATAAATAAATAAATCAGTAAATAAAAAACTACTTTAACATTTTAATTGAATGACTGTGCCATATCCCCTCCAGGGACGTAGGCGACCTGAATTACAGCCGGAGTTTACGTGTGGTAGGGTGGCCAGTTCCTTTCCACTCCTCCTCCTGCCGTAGCATCACGAGCCTGAGAGACCCCATACCAGACCTTACCAAGACTTTCAAATTCTTGGCAGAGCCGGGGATCGAACTCGGCACCTCGGAGGTGACAGCTAACCATGCTAGCCACTGCGCCACGAGTTGGTCAACTTTAATATTACGTTTATTAACACAATTGAAAACGTATAACGTCACCATTGGTGCTAGCCAGTTATTTGAATGTTCTGTCCAATAACAGGTAAGTCCGCCTCGTTCCGTAGTGACTAACATTCTTGGCTATCACAGCGGCGGACGAGGTTCGAATCCCGGCTCTACCAATAAATTTAATTCTGGTCTGAATGCTGGAACGGGGAACACCCAGCCACGTGAGAAAACTCTGAGAAGATGTGGGTTCGATTCCTACCTCAGTCATCCAGGAATTGGTTTTCCGTGGTTTCCCACTTCTACTCCATTCAAATGCTGGGATGTTACCTAACTTAAGGCCGCTTCGTACCCAAATACAAATCAAGTATAAATACCACGGAGAAAACATGGAAAAGTTGACACAGGTCGGCTTCGGTGGGGTAGTCGGTAGCATGCTGAGCTTCTATGCCCAAGATCGCTGGTTCAAATCCCGCCGAAGTCGTCGTATTTATTAAGAGCGTTAAAAATCCCCCAGTATGCCTTCCCTCGGAGGGGAAGTAAAGCCGGCGGTCCCATGTCATCGATTTATGGCATGTTAGAGAACCTTTCACTAATTACACCTGTGTGAAACTAAATTGTATAGGTTAAGAATGTAAACAACGCTCTTAGGTCCCTACGTTCGTTGCCAAGAGCCGACTGCGGTGACGTCTGGTAGCTAAGTTCTGAACTAGTAGTCGTTGACGGTGGCGTTTGGCGGTAACAGTAGGAACTACTTGAAAATTGATCGAATGCAGTCCTTACTTGAATTAATACCGATACACTCACTAATACAGTCATCACGATTAACACCGGTTATCAGACAGATCTACACACACGCAAAGTACACGGGGCTACATGACCGCGTTGTCGCAGTCCCTAAACTTAAGAACCAACCAACCAAAGTTGACACATCAGTTCCACGAAAGTGTGCAATGTCATAACCAAGATTATTTACTTACACTATATTTTCGTATCAGAAGAATCAGTGTTTTGAATCGATTAGTATACATACAGGTCATATTGTCGAAAGTTAGTTATGGTTGAACAGTCAAGTTAGGTTTAGCAACAATAACAACCGGCAGAAAGGAAGAACCGAATGGTTTCAGAACGAATAGTAATGAACAATTCTCGTCGAAATTTAGATTCTGAAAACGTGTTGTCATCTTGTCTCTTGATCGCTTCGGCGATATACAGTGGCTGTTTGTAGCCTGGTGCACAAATGTCTGCTGCATGCTGAGGTACTTCAGAATTCAGCTTGAGCGTTGAATTCAACCCTTTATACCGGGATAGTGGTCCATATATTAAACAACTACTGTAAAAAGAGTTTGTAGGCTATTCTCAAAGATGCTAATAGTTGAAACTTTCAGCCTAATTACAACAAAAAAAATTGTAATAGACTATTTCTGATTAGTAATTATTATATCTGTCTAGTTTTATGGTGCTGGATAGAATTCCAACCAGTATATATAATAAAAAATATTAAAATTAAACAATAAAATATAACAAAAATATACAAATTAAAACACTCTAAAAATAAAAAAAACATAAAGGACACTAAGAAATAAAATAAACACACTAAAAATTAAATAAAAACATGACACTAAGAAATAAAATAAACACACTAAAATTAAAATTAAAACATAAAGGACACTAAGAAATAAAATAAACACACTAAAATTAAAATAAAACATAAAGGACGCTAAGAAATAAAATAAACACACTAAAATTAAAATAAAACATAAAGGACACTAAGAAATAAAATAAACACACTAAAAATTAAAATAAAATTAAGATTACAAAATGTAAAAAGTTAAAATTATAAAATTGAAAATAATAAATAAATAAAGTAATATTGAATATTTAAAATAAAAAGAAACAAGGATTAGGAAAAGACGTTTATGTTTTCATGGACATAATATGGTTAGAATGGATCCAATAAGAATAAATAAACAAATTTTTGATAAATATATATATTATCTGAAGAGCCAAGGGGGTTACACCAAGCAGATGAAGGAAGAACTCCGGAGGCTAGAAATCAGGGACCCGGAACAGAACTGAAATGCGTTACGTAACGCTGTGTTCCACGTTACGTTACGTATGCCATACCGCGGCCCCGAGCTGGCTTGCGGTATCGTTCCGGAACTGTAACTTGGAACTCAGTATGAGCATGTGGAACGTTACAGCGCTGGAACGGTACAGTCGGAACTCGACTCCCAACTGTACCGAGCATCAAGGTACGTGTTAGCGGAACGTTACGTATGGAACGGTACATGACTGGAACGATTCCTCAGCGTTACCAGTTCGAAAGTTACTCTGCGTACCGTTCTTGGTTATCGAAATAGAGTAACGTTTCCACCAGTACCCGGTTACACTGTGTACCGTTTAAGGTTGTACCAACCAGCCACCCGGTATCTATGGGTAACGTTCCAGGTTCTCATGTTCCAACGGAAAGTGGAACGGTACAGAGCCTGTAACAGTACAGCAGCATTTCCCAAAATGTATGTAGGCCTACAGACTATTACAGGACTGTTACCGGTACTACTGTCCATTAGCTATTAAAACCATTATGGCTTTTACACCGAATTTTTACGTAGACTATTACGGCTATTACACAGTCTATTTAGTTACCACGCCAATTGTAACACTGCGTTTATTACACTGTTACGCTGGTTGTTACAAACTGTCACATAATAGCCTAATTACACAACAACTACATCAATTACATACCTGTTATCTAATCTAGGGGCATTTCTTTCATGATATCGAAATACTCTATCTAGCCTAAGGATATTTTTCAGTATCTACTGTCCTACCTAGAACCCTGATGAAAAGATCCTTTTTTCTGCTTCAACAACTATCCCAGTTTGAATGATGCCATATGCAATTCCAGGCAAATTATTTATTCAAACCTGGATAATTACTTCTTGAAATATCAATAAAAATAAAAATAAAAATACTGATTTCAGTCTGAGTGCATGCCGCATCAGACAGGGCAAGGCACGTTGCTCGTTTCGATCGCGGTCATACTGTAGCCTACGTTAGAAATATGTTTCCTGAAAACAATACGATGGATCCCATTGATTCGAAATATTTATTGTTGCCCCATATAGAGGTTTGGAACATAGGTTATTGTTCATCGGTCCATGTAGTTGAGGTTTTTATGGAATTTGTCTGATAGGTCTAAACTTTGTTATTGTGATGTCTGTAGTAACGTGTGTATTTGTAATGATGGCATGGCTTGGGAAGGAGTAGGCCGTGGCCTTGACTTAGGAACTATCCACGCATTTTCCTGGAGTAGAAGTGGGAAACCACGGAAAACCAATCTAAGATGGCTTGGATGGGAATCCAACTCACCTTCTCGCAGTGTTGCCATATAAGGCAGAGTGTAACCTACACAGCAAACTTTAGCTCCTTTGTGACCAATAATAGTATTTCTTTTCTAAATTAAACCTCCCGTTCCTGCTTTTCGTTTACTTGTTAGTCTATTTTCATTTAGTAGTGATAGAAGCCATTTTTCAGTGATGCTTAGTTCTAATAATGAAGGCTATTCAGTCGTGTTGACCGACTGAAAAGCTTCCTTTATTATTTACATTTATGAAAGATAGACGTATGACATCACATATAGTCCGTGTGTGTGTACGTATGTGTGTGTTTGCATGTGTCCGTCGCCTCGATCCCCTCCCTAATAAAATCTAAACTGCTGGAGCGATTTCAACGAAACTCGGTATGGTCATAGTACTATTTTGTACAACTCCGACTGTGCTCTTCAAATTTTATTACATCTCACCAATCCAACATGGCAACTGTGCGAAATATTTCGCCGGCATTCCATATCTCCGAAACTATTACAGATATCATCCTGACGTTTTGTATGAAGGAAAAAAAGCACTAATAGAAGTGTAACGATGGGACTCTCAAAAACCTCTTTACAAAACGAACATGGCTATACCATACCAAATCATTTTAACATACAGTAATCAATATTTTATTAACACAACTCAACATCGCATCCAAAGACATTCCAAAGACACTAAACTCAAAGTTAACAAAATCAAAAATATGTAAATCAAAACACTGTATATTTTCTAAATCAAAACACTGTCTATTTTCTACAGGAAGTAGATGGCTCGAAAGAGCTTTAGTTCACTTTCTCCACATTCTCCCACCTTGCAAAAGGTAGTTTTGCAACACACACTCATAAACTGAAATAAACATTCTAAAATTATAGTTGAACATTGAGCTCAGGAATATGAACCACTATAAGTCTAGTTTCTTGAGTTGCCTAACAGTTCTACCACAACGAGTCTTGAATTCACTCTCCTTTTCAGTTCCTGAGTTACTGCAGGGAATATCTTCATTAAGGACCGGCTCACTTAGTCGGTGTTGTGAAGTGTTGATTGAATTACCTTTGTTAAGACAGTTTATCTCTAACGAATAAAGTCGCTGTACTGGACGAAGTAGAATGCCAGTTGCTGTCTTAATTTTAACCAGACGAGTCACATTGTCTTTTCCAGGTAACAGCTCCACCACTCTCCCTAAGGGCCAGTTGATACGTTTCTTTATTACATCTCACCAATCCAACATGGCAACTGTGCGAAATATTTCGCCGGCATTCCATATCTCCTAAACTATTACAGATATCATCCTGACGTTTTGTATGAAGGAAAAAAAGCACTAATAGAAGTGTAACGATGGGACTCTCAAAAACCTCTTTACAAAACGAACATGGCTATACCATACCAAATCATTTTAATATACAGTAATCAATATTTTATTAACACAACTCAACATCGCATTTCGCCGGCATTCCATATCTCCGAAACTATTACAGATATCATCCTGACGTTTTGTATGAAGGAAAAAAAGCACTAATAGAAGTGTAACGATAGGACTCTCAAAAACCTCTTTACACTGTAGATAACGCCATCTGTCGTTTAAACTGCTGGTTTGAATTTGGTCTAAGTCGGTTACATCATTACCCTCTAGGCTCTGTAGGAACATGGAGGGTCTGCGTGGCTTGAGTTCATCTTCTTCAGAAAGATAAGTCAAAGGTCGATTGTTCATCAGGTTCTCTCAATCGCACAGAAGAGTACACATTTCCTCATAATTTAGGCAAGCTTTACCAAAATTACGGCGAAGCAAATCCTTTAGAATCTTAATCAACCTTTCTCAGAATCCTCCCCACCAGGCTGCAGTGGGAGGGTTCAGCTTCCATTTAATCTTCAAAAGGCTGCACGTCCTCTCTATTTCAGTCCAATCCAATTGCTCCATGGTTCTGCGAAGTCCGGTGAAATTCGTCCCATTGTCCGAATACATGGTATTCACTCTTCCTCTTCTTGCCACAAATCGGAGTAGTGCTTGGATATACGCTACTGTACTAAGTGAAATGATCAATTCCAGATGTACAGCCCGATAAACTGCACAAGTGAATATCACAATCCATCCCTTTTCTCCTCATCGTAGAAACACAGGGCCGGCCAAGTCTGTGCCCGTGATCTGGAAAACACTCGATACCTTGATTCGATCCTGTGGAAACGGAGGAAAAGGTACCTCAAAACCCTTAGCAGAGTTACGACGACAGATCACGCATTTCCGAACAACTGCTGCCACCGTCCTTCTTCCTCTAATTATCCAAACCCTTTGGCGCAACAAAACAAGCAGTGTGTGCGTCCCAGCATGGTTATTGAATCGATGAAATTGTTCAATCATTCTTTCAACCATCACATGTTTTGATGGAAGTACAACTGGATAGGTATACTCAGGAGTGTCGTCAGAATCAACGACTCTTGACTTCATGTGTAGAATTCCTTCATCGTCTGTGAACACCTCCAGATTCTTCAATTGTTCTTTTCTCTCTTCTTCATAAAGCGTTTCCTTCTGGATAAGGAAGTACAGTTTCTTCTCAGCATTGAGAAACTCTTCGCTATCAATTTCCGTTGATAGGGGGTCTCTACGATTCCTTTGTTTCAATCTCAAAATCCAGGCAATGGTCCTAACGATTTTGATGTATCCAGAGAATCGTGAACTTAATAGCAGTAAAATAGTTTCCACAGCAGTGTTCTTAGCAGCTACAACTGTTTTCCTCCTTTCCCTGTTGACTTCTTCCAACAATGGTTCAGGACGATTAAATACCCATTATTCTTCTTTACATTTAAGCCAAGACGGACCCTCCCACCATCTGGATCTCCAAAGTTGTGTTGGTGAACACCCTCTAGACAGGAGATCTGCTGGATTGAGGCTGCCCGGTATGTGTCACCATGAACTAGCCTTACTGTACTCATGAATTTCCTTTACCCGATTCTCTACGAACACCGACCAAAGCCCTTTATTAACAATCCAAGCCAAGACTACTGTTGAATCGGACCAAAACACTGTGTGTATGTCATTCCGGTGTAGGCATCGAAGGCTCAACCGAGACATTCTAACTCCAAGGAGCGCTCCCATCAGTTCAAGGCGGGGTAGTGTCAGTTCTTTGAGAGGCGCCACTCTAGATTTAGCCATCAGAAGACTCAGTTTGATCTTACCTTCTTCTTCCGTTCTCAGAAATATGCAACAACCAAACGCTCTTTTCCTAGCGTCCACAAATACATGCAAAGTGCTGTTGTCATTCAGGAAAATCCTTCTAGGTATCCGACAGTCATGTAGGTATTGCAACTGCTGAGTCCATCGACAGAATTCCTCACAAATGTCTCCTGGTAAAACCTCATCCAATCCTATACTTTTCTGCCATGTCTTCTTCAGAATGAGCTTGGGAATCAGAGTTACTGGGGCTGAAAATCCAATCGGATCAAATATTTTTGCACGCTGGATAGTACCACTCTTCGGGTTACTAAACCGGTAGTCGGGCTGAAGTTACATCCAAGTTCATCTACGTCGCAATACCAACGAAGTCCTAAGACATTCTCAGTTTTACCAACACCACAATCAAAGGAATTCACCCATTCCCTCAAATTGAAACCTGCGGATAACATCAATTCTTGTGCCTTTAAAATAAAGGGTCCAATTTCTTCCTTTGAAGCGACTCCAGTAAGACAGTTGTCCACATAAAATGCAGGTTTCATTTTTGTAGCTACTTCCTTCAAATGAGTTGGGGGCTCTTCCAGAAGGTTGTTCAGTACAGAAACCAATAGGAAGGGACTGGAACAAACACCAAAAACCACCCGGCAATGTCGAAAAGTGGTAATCTTATCATTATCCCACCAGAGAAAACGGAGCATATCCCTGTCTTCAGGATCAATTATAATCTGCAGGAATGCCTTCTCTATATCAGCTATTAGACCTATAGGATAGGTTCGAAAATTGGTCAGCACTGATGGAACAAGGTCGATGAGGTTGGGTCTGGGCTCGAGGCAATCATTCAAGGAATGACCATGTCAGTCTTTGTTGGAAGCATCGAACACCGGCCTTATCTTTGTAGTGCCACCATCTTTCAGCACAGCTCTATGAGGCAAATAATGTGTAGGTCCATCCAAAACCTCGTTTTCAACACCTTCGATAATCCCTTTGTTTACCCATTCCTGTAACACCTCATCATAATCCTGAAATTTCTGCATCCCTCGTAACTTTCCTGAAGTGTTCAATAATCGTTTCTGAGAAATTTCACGATTCGTTTCCAGAGAAGTACAACCATCAATCCAGGGTAGTTTGACAATGTAGCGCCCAGATTCCTCTTCTCTCTTCACAGTCCTATCGAAGAACATCTGAACTTCTTGTTCCCTTTCTTCCTTTTTTATCTGTTCGCCAGGATCTTTTATACCCAAAGTCTCAATTTCCCACAAATCCACCACTCTTGTTGATTGAGTTAAAGTAAGTAGAGTGTAAGACGAGGCAGTAGTTGAAGTGATCTCAGAAGAGCCCATAAGTGTCCACCCTAAACAAGTTCTCACAGCTACTAGACTCTTGTTTACATGTAGAAAGTCTGGCGTGATTATCTGAGCCCACACGTCAGCTCCTAACAATACCTGAATGTCAGTACTGTTGCCACCATTATCTTGGCCAACATCACTAAGTTCAACTCCCTTGTCCCTCAGTAAATTAAACAAGTCAGCATCAACTAGGGGAGCACCTCCACAGATACTATCAGAGCCTAACACTGCAACCTCACATCTGTTTTCCTCGTTCATACCCAGCAAAGTTATTTGATAGGACTCGAAACAAACAGGTGCTGTTTTCCTACCTCCAAATAATTCTTGACTTAGTGTTACCTTTTCAGTTTGTTCCAACTCTAATTTCTTAGCACAAGACTTCTTTATGTAGCTTCTCTGCGATCCACTGTCACACAGAACTCTTACTCTGTGCGTGGATCCACCAACAACTACTCTAGCAACTAAAGTCTGCAGATAGGTCACATGTCCTTTATTACTACCTTCCATCATGCTAACTGTTTTTGGAACCGAATTACCTTTTGGTTCATCTGAGTCTGTTTTCGCACACATCAAAGCGTAATGTTTCCCCTTGCAAAATGGGCACTTCACAAACATCTTACACTTAACACTGACATGTCCCGGTCGTAGACACCTTAAACAAGCTCCCATTTTCTTTAACGTTACTTGGCGTTCTTCTTGAGAATAATCAATAGTTACAGCACAGTCTTGAGAAAGATGTGAGGTTCTGCCACAGAATATACAAGCCGTATCTTTGTTATTTCTGTTTCCCTTACTAACTGAAACATCCTCTATTGAAATTAAAGAAGCCGCTGAAGGTATGTCCCTATTCTTAGTCTTGGTCCTATCATCTTGCTTAACTCGATCCGTCCTCTCGTTAACTTCAAAAGAACTATGTCTTAGCTTAAGCCGTTCTTCACCTTCTACCTCAGTCTTTAAGAAGGCTAACAATTCACTCAAGCAACAGTCAGGTTCCTTGGTAGACGTTTCTTTTGATACACGATACCTGTCCCAAGTTCTAAACGTAACCTCTGGCAAGGCACTCTCTACTAGTGGAAATAACATTGCAGCATATTTCACCTTTGTTACTCCCAAGGAATCAAGTGCTCTCAACTGTCCCTCCAGACTGTCATACAGTTGGGCGCTGGATCTTAAACTATCCTGCTTTAACACCAAGGATAAAAGTTCCCTAACATAGTACTTAATGAGCAACTCATCCTTCCCATACCTAGACTTCAACAATTCTATAGCCTTTTTGTAGTTTTCCTTTGAAAGGAGGAAAGTTTTCTACCAACTTCTGAGCACACGAACCAGGTTCCATACACTGAATCAAATAAACAAATTTATCTTCATCTTTAAGGCTGCTATCTTCATGTATTTTAATAAATTGCGCCCAAAACTCAATCCAGCACTTCACGTTTCCGTCAATTTTTTTCAGTTCTAGTTTTGGTAGTCTTAGTAGTCTCTGATTAGAAGTACGTTAACAGTTTCTCATTTTAGCTTCATAAACGGCTTGATCTCCAGCTTGTAAGGCCTGCACCTTTTCCCTAACCTTAAAATATTTCAAGTCGTACTCACTGCAATTGTTGATCTCTGTTTCAAGCACGATGTCTTCAAGGTCTTCCTTTAGCAGCAGCTCATTGTAAACTTCATCATCCAGACGTTTTAACTTCTCGTAGCGTTCCACAAGTGAAGCATATCTGCTACGAATCTCCACGTGGTCACCATCAGCAAGCGCCAACAGTTCTTCAAGTTTATTCACTTCACGTGTAAATACGCCGCGTAATACTCGACGTTCGGTCATCGTTGTTCTGTTTTATTTGATGTTGAGATTGCCAGTAGTCCTGTCACGGTCGCCAGTTATATACCATACCAAATCATTTTAATATACAGTAATCAATATTTTATTAACACAACTCAACATCGCATCCAAAGACATTCCAAAGACACTACACTCAAAGATAACAAAATCAAAACAATGTAAATCAAAACACTGTCTATTTTCTACAGGGAGTAGATTGCTCGAAAGAGCTTTAGTTCACTTTCTCCACAATGGCAGCCAAGCGAAGTTGTTGTATTTAAATAGCCCTTTCTCGCATTTAAACCATCCGAGCGCCGTCACACATGGTACAGCAAATGGTATACACCTTGTAATGCACTGACATCCTATTCAGATCAATTGTTTACATAACATCAAGATGGCGGCTGTGCGAAATTTTTAAATTAAGGTTTAATTTCTTGTGTCCTAATCATGCGATCGAAACCAACGTTTGAACAATGAACCTACGCAATAATCATCTAATAGCACATAGCTCTATGGCCTACAAAGTATATAAAAATCCAATATGGTGGCCATTGGAAATATTTAGACGATTCTCAATGTCAACTAATCTGTGACAGCAATCAAACTTAATTGTTTTTTTAACCACGAAATGGCGCCAGCGTCAAATTTTAAAATCTCGCTTTTAGCCTATTTCTATTTATGAAAAAATAGGCTTATGGGATCTCCTTTCATCCGTGTGTGTACGTCCGCGTGTGTGCCCCCCCCCCCCACTAATAAAATATATGTGGCTGGATAGATTTCAATTAAAATCGGTAAGGTCATAGTACTGTTCTGGCCGACCCCGACCGTGCCCTACAAATTTTATTACGTTTCAAAAAACCAACATGGCGGCTGTGCGAAATATTTCACTGGCATTCTATATCTCCGAATCTCAGAAGACTTCTGTTACTTAGGAAGCAAAATAACCAGTAATGGACGGAGGAAAGAGGATATAAAAAGTAGGTTGGATCAGGCAAGAAAAGCATTTCTACAGAAAAGAAATCTGTTGGCATCGAGCGTGGGCTCTATGGAAGTGAAAATTGGACTATTGGTACAGCAGAAAAGAGGAGATTTGAAGCGTTTGAAATGTGGTGTTACAGGAGAATGATGAAGATCAGATGGGTAGATAGGGTTACAAAGGAAGAGGTATTACGACGAGTGGGAGAGGAGAGATGTTTCTGGCGACTGGTAATGAAGAGAAGAGATAGGTTGATAGGACACTTACTAAGACACCCAGGATTAGCAAACTTAGTTATGGAAGGAAGGGTCGAGGACAAGAACTGTAGGGGTAGACCGAGGTTAGAATATGTTAGTTTGCCTCGAATGTAGGGTGTGGTAGCTATGTAGAGATGAAACGCCTAGCTCAGGACAGGGAGGCATGGAGAGCGGGATAAAACCAGTCAAACGACTGAAGACTCAAACAACAACATCAGCCGATATGAATGAATTGATAAATATCAAAGACACAAGATAAATGTATAGCGTAACACTAAGAAGTCCCTTGGTATTAAACCTTAAATGGTGCACCATAAAGAAGGATGGAAAATTGAACGCCTAAATCAACATACCGTAATATGATGTATGAAAATATGATAAAATAATCATTTGCAACAAATTTCAAACACATATTAAAACTCTAAAAATGCCTGATTTTTCTATAGACCACTGCCAGTGGAAGAACGTGGCTAGTATTAAGGGACTTTTTTCAAGAAACATTGGTGTCTGTGTGTGTATATGTGTGCTCCCCCCTTTCAATTGAAACATGAAATTTTGTCCAGAGGTAGCACTAGAAAAGGGCACCTCAGTGTCATGTTTATTTTGCCGCCATCATTACCAAATCTCAATTGTGGCTACTCAATTGGTCAAAACTTAACATTAATAAACGACTAAACTAATCATCAGGGACCCGGAACAGAACTGAAATGCGTTACGTACCGCTGTGTATGCCATACCGCGGCCCCGAGCTGGCTTGCGGTATCGTTCCGTAACTGTAACTTGGAACTCGGTACGAGCAAGTGGAACGTTACAGGCCTGGAACGTTACAGTCGGAACTCGACTCCCAACTGTACCGAACATCAAGGTAAGTGTTAGCGGAACGTTACGTATGGAACGGTACAGTCGGAACTCGCCTCCTAACTGTACCGAGCATCAAGGTACGTGTTAGTGGAACTTAAGCTCCTTTGTGACCAATAATAGTATTTCTCTTCTAAATTAAACCTCCCGTTCTTGCTTTCCGTTTACTTGCTAGCCTATTTTCATTTAGTAGTGATAGAAGCCATTTTTCAGTGATGCTTAATTCTAATAATGAAAGCTATTCAGTCGTGTTGACCGACTGAAAAGCTTCCTTTACTATGTACATTTATGAAAGATAGGCCTATGACATCACATATAGTCCATGTGTGTGTACGTATGTGTGTGTTTGCATGTGTCCGTCGCCTCGCTCCCCTCCCTAATAAAATCTGAACTGATAGATCGAATTCAACGAAACTCGGTAAGGTCATTGAACTATTTTGTCCGACCCGACTGTGCTCTTCAAATTTTATTACATCTCACCAATCCAACATGGCAACTGTGCGAAATATTTCACCGGCATTTCATATCTCCGAAACTATTACAGATATCACCTTGACGTTTTGTATGGTGGAAAAAAGCACTAATAGAAGTGTAACGATGGGACTCTCAAAAATCTCTTTACAAAACGAACATGGCGGCAAAGCGAAGTTGTTGTATTTAAATAGACTTTTCTCGCATTTAAACCATCCGAGCGCCGTCACACATGGTACAGCAAATGGTATACACCTTGTAATGCACTGACATCCTATTCAGATCAATTGTTTACATAACTTCAAGATGGCGGCTGTGCGAAATTTTAAAATTAAGGATTAATTTCTTGTGTCCTAATCATGCGATCGAAACCAACGTTTGAACAATGCACCTACGCAATAATCATCATCTAATAGTACATAGCTCTATGGCCTACAATGCATATAAAAATCCAATATGGTGACCTTCTGAAATATTTAGACGATTCTCAATGTCAACTAATCTGTGACAGCAATCAAACTTAATTGTTTTTTTAACCACGAAATGGCGCCAGTGTCAATTTTAAAATCTCGTTTTTAGCCTATTTCTATTTATGAAAAAATAGGCTTATGAGATCACCTTTTGTCCGTGTGTGTCGGTGTGTTTGCCCCCAACTCCCACTAATAAAATCTAAGTGGCTGGATAGATTTCAATTAAATTCGGTAAGGTCATAGTACTATTCTGGCCAATCCCGACCGTGCCCTACAAATTTTATTACTTTTCAACAATCCAACATGGCGGCTGTGTGAAATATTTCACTGGCATTCAATATCTCCGAATCTCAAAAGATTCTGTTAAGTTACTTAGGAAGCAAAATAACCAGTGATGGTTGGAGGAAAGAGGATATAAAAAGTAGGTTGGCTCAGGCAAGGAAAGCATTTCTACAGAAAAGGAATCAATTGATATCGAGTGTGGCACTCTATGGAAGTGAAAATTGGACTATTGGTGCAGCAGAAAAGATGAGATTTGAAGCGTTAGAAATGTGGTGTTACAGGAGAATGATGAAGATCAGATGGGAAGAGAGGGTTACAAACGAAGAGGTATTAAGACGAGTGGGAGAGGAGAGATGTTTCTGGCGACTGCTAATGAAGAGAAGAGATAAGTTGTTAGGATACACACTAAGACACCCAGGAATAGCAAACTTAGTTGTGGAAGGAAGGGTCGAGGACAAGAACTGTAAGGATAGACCGAGATTAGAATATGTTAAAGAGTTTGCCTCGAATGTAGGGTGTGGTAGCTATGTTGAGATGAAACGCTTAGCTCAGGACAGGGTGACATGGAAAGCTGCATCAAACCAGTCAAAAGACTGAAGACTCAAACAACAACATCAGCCAACATGAATGAATTGATAAATATCAAAGACACAAGATAAATGTATAGCGTAACACTAAAAAGTCCCTTGGTATTAAACCTTACATGGTGCACCATAAAGATGGATGGAAAATTGAACGCCTAAATCAACATACCGTAACATGATGTATGAAAATATGATAAAATAATCATTTGCAACAAATTTCAAACACATATTAAAACTCTAACAAGAAGTTCCGTGACGAACTAAAGAGCCTACCTTCCCTAAAATTAAGATTCATGCCAATGATTAATCTACAGTATATGAACCTATCTAGAATAATGACGAAATGAGTTGGTAATATCGAAATGTCTAATTAATTCGAAATATACCTGGTATAATGTAGCCTAATCGAGCACTACAGTTGGCAGCCCTGGCGACTTAATATATACGACTTAGTTCCATCTCTTAAGGTACAGAATACACAATTTGGTAGAAGTCCAATTAATTTTACATGCAGTTATACTCTGGATTTATCAGCACTCGTAAAAGCATGTTTGGCAACAATGTCATGCGTGTGCTGGTCAGAAATGATCTGAAATATTATATCTTGTTGTGCCAATTTTGAATGAAATCCATTTGTTAGTATAGAAGTTACATGTTTTCTTAAATTGGACCTATCTGTAGGAATAGAATCATGTTGGCAGCACTTACTTACATTGATTACTCCAAATTTATCTAGAATGCCAGGTGCTATACGTGTGGAAAGTATGGAGCTGTTGGCTTGCATATTTTCTGATATATTGATCATGGGGAAATATTATAGACAGCATTTATTAACAGTTGGCAGCCCTGATTGCTCTTAAGAATAAGCATAGTCATATCTGTTAAGGTACACATAGCACATACGAAATTTGGTTGAAATCCAACTGATAGTATAGGAGTTAATTGTATTTAAAAATTGGTGCTATCAGCAGGCTTAGAATCATGTTGGTAGAACTGACTATATATGTTACTAAAATTTAATCTAAAATATAAGGTACTATACGTGTTCTTAGTTTAAAGCTGTCGGCTTGCATACTTTCTGATATACAGGTATTTGGAAAAAAAATAGAGAGAGAATTATTAGCAGTTGGCAGCCCTGTTGGTTCTTAAGAATACGCTCAGTAATATCTGTTTATGTCCACATATTACATACAACATTTGGTTGAAATCCAATTGATAGTGCAGAAGTTATATGAATTTAAAAACTTGACTTATCAGAAAGCTTAAAATTATTTTGGCAACACTGTCATGTATGGCCTCATGGAAATTAAACAGAAATATCATTATCTACATCTGTGCCGATTTTGGAATAGCTCCCAAGCATACCTTTCAAGATATCCAACATGGAGCTCAAATTTCTGGTGCGTTTTTTCAGCAGTTGGTAGCAGCGACATTATTTTCAAATATGGGCTTGAGATATTCCGGTACACATCTTTACTCATACTAAAAATTGTTTTCGATTGCTGCAGCCGTTTATGAGTTGATAGGGGGGGGGACAGACACACACACATTTTCCCGGATCGATCTCAAAAGTCTAATTTTTCCTCATTTTTGCAAAATGTGAAAAGTAGACTAATAATTCCTGATTTTCGCAGAGATCACTGCCAGTGGAAGAACGTGGCTTGTATTAAGGGACTTTTTTCAAGAAACATTGTGTATCTGTGTGTGTATATGTCTGCTCCCCTCTATCAATTGAAACACGAAATTTTGTACAGAGGAAGCACTAGAGAAATGGCACCTCTGTGTTATGTTTATTTTGCCGCCATCTTTACCAAATCTCAATTGTGGCTACTCAATTGGTCAAAACTTAACATTAACAAGTAGTTCCGTGAAGAACTATACAGCCTATTTTCATATATCCTACTTATGTTAATTGCCTCTAGCAACATACACAATTTCAGTTTGATTGCAGTAATAGATTCGTAGATATTGAGAACCGACTAAAAATTTCGGATGGTCGCCATGTTGGATTTTATATATGTAGGTCCTAGAGTTATGTACTGTTACATGCAGATTATTGTGTACGTGTAGTATTCAATCTACAATCGCATAATTAGGACACAAGAAGTAACAAGGAGATTTTAAAATTTCGCACAGCTGCCATCTTGAGGTTATGGAAACAATTGAAATAAATTAGATGCCAGTGGATTACCATTCGTATAAGGATTTACTGTTCCAAGTTTCACTACACTCGGATGGTTAAATTGCGAGAAACGTCCATGTGAATTTTTATATTTCGCGTCGCCTCCATGTTGGATTTGTGAACACCAAGTTATTTAAAGTCCTATAGGTGAACTTAAGTTCATAGCCCCTATGAACATTAAGAAATTAAGTTTGATTGCTATAATAGATTCGTAGATATTCAGAGCCGACTAAATATTTTGGATGGTCGCCATGTTGGATTGTTAAATGTATAGGCCATAGAGTCATGTACCATTAAAGGAAAATTATTGCGTAGGTTCAATATTCAAACTTTCAATTCGATCGCATGACTACATCACAAGAAATAAAAACTTAATTTTAAAATTCGCTCATCCGCCATCTTGAGGTTATGTAAACAATAGAACTAAATTAGATACCAGTGCATTACAATGTGTATAAATATTTCCTGTACCAGATTTCAGTGCGTTTGGACCATTAAATCGCGAGAAAGGTCTATTTAAAATTTTCAACTTCGCTTGGCTGCCATGTTCGTTTTGTAGTTAACCGGTTTCTGAAAGTCTTATAGATGGGCTTCCGTAGTGCCCTTTATCTCCGTAAAAGATTTCAGGGAGATACCGCTAATAGTTTCACAGATATGGAATGCCGTTGAAATATTTTGCACCTCCGCCATCTTGTGGTTATGTAAACAATTGAACGAAGTTAAATGTCGGTGCATTACAATGTATATAAACATTTACTGTACCATGTTTCATTGCGTTTGGTTGGTTAAATCGCGAGAAACGTCTATTTAAAAGTCGCAACATCGCTTGGCCGCCATGTTCGTTTTGTAGTTACCAGATTTTCAAAGGTCACATAAGTGAACTTATAGTTGTTCCCTTTATCACCATACAAAATGTCAGGGTAATATCTGTAATAGTTTCGGAGATATTGAATGCTGGTGAAATATTTCGCACAGCTGCCATGTTGGATTGGTGAGTCGTAACAAAATTTGAAGGGCACGGTCGGGGTCGAGGGAATAGTGCTATGAACTTACCGAGTTTCATTGAAATCGCTCCAGCCGTTTAGATTTTATTAGGGGGACACACACACACGAATCAAACACACACACACGCACACACACACGGACGAAAGGTGATCTCATAAGCCTATTTTTTCAAAATTGAAAATAGGCTAATAAACGACTAAACTAATCATCAGAGACCCGGAACAGAACGAAAATGCTTTACGTACCGCTGTGTATCACGTTAAGTAACGTATGCCATAACGCGGCCCCAAGCTGGCTTGCGGTATCGTTCCGTAACTGTAACTTAGAACTCGGTACGAGCAAGTGGAAAGATTCAGCCCTGAAACGGTACAGTCGGAACTCGACTCCCAACTGTACCGAGCGTCAAGGTACGTGTTAGCGGAACGTTACGTATGGAACGGTACAGTCGGAACTCGCCTCCTAACTGTACCGAGCATCAAGGTACGTGTTAGCGGAACTTTAGCTCCTTAGTGACCAATAATATTATTTCTAATTTGCATATTAAGGCTTTCACGGCCCGGATTATTATATAAACAATTCATGCTTTTGGGCTAATGCCGTGTGTATTTTTAATTTAAACCATACGTTTCGGAGAAACCTTGCCTCCTTTTTCAATGGAAATAAACAATGTGGCCAAAGAAAGTATATCAAAGAGATTACAAAAAATATAGATAAATTCCTCTGTTCGTCACCAGAGAGCAGCTGCCAGAAATTACTGTATGGACCATGGTGGAACGGCGGACAAAGTAGTAAGTAACCAGAAGGTAAAGGGGGCGGTGTGAAAATATAGAAACTCCTCGAAGAATGAGGAGGGGGGGGGGGGAGGTGGGAGGGTTAGATGGATATAAGGAAACATAAACAAAAGAGAAGTGTATCTGAACAATACCTAACGTCATACAGTCTACGGCGAAAAAACAGATGGAAACTCCTCCAGTGACGAACAAAGGAGATCAAATCCAGGCTCTGAGCCCTAGAGGGAAAATGTACAATTTTAAATATGTGAAGAACAGAGAGACTGAGAGGAACTATCTCCCTAGATCCTTAATAACTGGTAGCCAAGTGTCACTTAGCTGATATCCAGTGTCTCTGTTAAAATTATTGGGATTTTTACGAATTTCAACTGCCTCCCTTATAATTCTAGACCAGTTGTGCTTAACAAGGGCAAGCGCATGAGCATCCTTGAAACATACATCGTGCCCTGAAGACAGGGCATGTTCAGCTATAGCTGATTTGTCAGGTTGGTTTAGACGGATGTTCCTTTGATGCTCTTTGATGCGAGTTGCAATGGAACGTTTTGTTTGTCCAATGTAGACGAGCAGACTGATGGTGTGGCCATGGGAAGTCCACTCTCGCCTGTCGTGGCAAATTTTTTCATGGAACATTTTGAGGGGGAGGCTATATCTTCGGCGTCTTTCAAACCTGTGATTTGGTGGAGGTATGTGGATGATACGTTCGTGGTGTGGGAGGAGGGTTCTGAGAAACTGAACCACTTTCTGAACCACCTTAATCAGCTGCATCCTTCAATCCACTTCACAATGGAGCTAGAGTCAGGTGGATGCTTACCTTTTTTGGATATTCTTGTGAGGAGGAAAGCGGATGGCTCCATGGGGCACAGCGTCTACCGTAAGCCAACTCACACTAACCGTTATTTACATGCGGACTCCCACCACCACCCAGCACATAAACAAGGAATTATAACAACTCTAGCCAAAAGAGCGGAACGTATTTGTGAGGCATCAACTCTTCAGGAAGAGTTACATGCCTTACAAACCATGTTTAAGGGTAATGGCTATAATGAATCCACTATATATAGGTCCCTACATCCCAGAAGGAGGGATAGACAACCTTCTCAGAGCTCCGACGTGAGAGGAACTGCTTACCTCCCTTATATTCACAACACCACTGACCGCGTTGCTAAGATTCTCCGCAAGCACAAGATAAAAACAGTTTTCGGCACTATGACGAAAATTGGTCAACGTTTAGCATTAAACAAAGATAAATTGTCTCCAATACTACAACCTGGGGTGTATGAAGTCCCTTGTACTTGCGGAAAAGTCTACATTGGACAAACAAAACGTTCCATTGCAACTCGCATCAAAGAGCATCAAAGGAACATCCGTCTAAACCAACCTGACAAATCAGCTATAGCTGAACATGCCCTGTCTTCAGGGCACGATGTATGTTTCAAGGATGCTCATGCGCTTGCCCTTGTTAAGCACAACTGGTCTAGAATTATAAGGGAGGCAGTTGAAATTCGTAAAAATCCCAATAATTTTAACAGAGACACTGGATATCAGCTAAGTGACACTTGGCTACCAGTTATTAAGGATCTAGGGAGATAGTTCCTCTCAGTCTCTCTGTTCTTCACATATTTAAAATTGTACATTTTCCCTCTAGGGCTCAGAGCCTGGATTTGATCTCCTTTGTTCGTCACTGGAGGAGTTTCCATCTGTTTTTTCGCCGTAGACTGTATGACGTTAGGTATCGTTCAGATAGTATTCCCTTTTGTCTATGTTTCCTTATATCCATCTAACCCTCCCTCCTCCCCCCCCCCCCTCCTCATTCTTCGAGGAGTTTCTATAGTTTCACACCGCCCCCTTTACCTTCTGGTTACTTACTACTTTGTCCGCCGTTCCACCATGGTCCATACAGTAATTTCTGGCAGCTGCTCTCTGGTGACCAACAGAGGAATTTATCTATATTTTTTGTAATCTCTTTGATATACTTTCTTTGGCCACATTGTTTATTTCCATTGAAAAAGGAGGCAAGGTTTCTCCGAAACGTATGGTTTAAATTAAAAATACACACGGCATTAGCCCAAAAGCATGAATTGTTTATATAATAGTATTTCTTTTCTAACTTAAACCTCCCGTTGTTGCTTTTCGTTTACTTGTTGGCCTATTTTCATTTAGTATTGATAGAAGCCATTTTTCAGTGATGCTTAATTCTAATAATGAAAGCTATTCAGTCGTGTTGACCGACTGGAAAGCTTGCTTTATTATTTACATTTATGAAAGATAGGCCTATGACATCACATAGAGTCCGTGTGTGTGTTTGCATGTGACCGTCGCCTCGCTCCTCTCCCTAATAAAATGTAAACTGCTGGAGTGATTTCAACGAAACTCGGTAAGGTCATAGTACTATTTTGTCCAACCCCGACTGTGCTCTTCAAATTTTATTACATCTCACCAATCCAACTTGGCGATTGCGCGAAATATTTCACCGGCATTCCAAATCTCCGAAACTATTACAGATATCACCCTGACGTTTTGTATGGTGGAAAAAAGCACTAATATAATTGTAAATAAGGGACTCTCAAAAACCTCTTTACAAAACGAACATGGCGGCCAAGCGAAGTTGTTGTATTTAAATAGACTTTTCTCGCATTTAAACCAACCGAGCGCCGTCACACATGGTACAGCAAATGGTATACACCTTGTAATACACTGACATCCTATTCAGCTCAATTGTTTACATAATTTCAAGATGTCGGCTGTGCGAAATTTTAAAATTAAGGTTTAATTTCTTGTGTCCTAATCATGCGATCGAAACCAACGTTTGAACAATGAACCTACGCAATTATCATCATCATCTAATAGTACATAGCTCTATGGCCTACCATGTATATAAAAATCCAATATGGTGACCATCCGAAATATTTAGACAATTCTCTATGTCAACTAATCTGTGACAGGAATCAAACTTAATTATTTTCTTAACCACGAGATGGAGCCTGTGTCAAATTTTAAAATCTCGTTTTTAGCCTATTTCTATTTATGAAAAGATAGGCTTATGAGATCACCTTTTGTCCGTGTGTGTCCGTGTGTGTGCCCCCACGCCCCACTAATAAAATCTAAGTGGCTGGTTGGATTTCAATTAAATTCGGTAAGGTCATAGTACTATTCAGGCCGACCCCGACCGTGCCTTACAAATTTTATTACGTTCTAATAATCCAACATGGCGGTTGTGCGATATATTTCACTGGCATTCTATATCTCCGAATCTCAGAAGACTTCTGTTACTTAGGAAGCAAAATAACCAGTGATTGATGGAGGAAAGAGGATATAAGAATTAGGTTGGCTCAGGCAAGGAAGGCATTTCTACAGAAAAGGACTCTGTTGACACGGAGCGTGGCACTCTATGGAAGTGAAAATTGGACTATTGATGCAGCAGAAAAGAGGAGATTTGAAGCGTTTGAAATGTGGTGTTACATGAGAATGATGAAGATCAGATGGGAAGAGAGGGTTACAAACGAAGAAGTATTAAGACGAGTGGGAGAGGAGAGATGTTTCTGGCGACTGCTAATGAAGAGAAGATATAGGTTGGTAGAACACATACTAAGACACCCAGGAATAGCAAACTTAGTAATGGAAGGAAGGGTCGAGGACAGGAACTGTAGAGGTAGACCAAGATTGGAATATGTTAAACAGTTTGCCTCGAATGTAGGGTGTGGTAGCTATGTAGAGATGAAACGCTTAGCTCAGGACAGGGAGGCATGGAGAATGGGATAAAACCAGTCAAAAGACTGAAGACTCAAACAACAACATCAGCCGATATGAATGAATTGATAAATATCAAAGACACAAGATAAATGTATAGCGTAACACTAAAAAGTCCCTTGGTATTAAACCATGGTGCACCATAAAGAAGGATGGAATATTGAACGCCTAAATCAACATACCGTATAATAATGTATGGAAATATAATAAAATAATCATTTGCAACAAATTTCAAGCACTTATTAAAACTCTATAAATGCCTGATTTTCTTACAGATCACTGCCGGTAGAAGAACGTGGCTAATATTAAGGGACTTTTTTCAAGAAACATTATGTGTCTGTGTGTGTATATGTCTGCTCCCCTCTTTCAATTGAAACACAAAATTTTGTACAGAGGTAGCACTAGAAACGGGCACCTCAGTGTCATGTTTATTTTGCCGCCATCTTTACCAAATCTCAATTGTGGCTACTCAATTGGTCAAAACGTAACATTAATAAACGACTAAACTAATCATCAGGGACACGGAACAGAACTGAAATGCGTTACGTACCGCTGTGTTCCACGTTACGTAAGGTATGCCATACCGCGGCCCCGAGCTGGCTTGTGGTATAGTTCCGTAACTGAAACTTGGAACTCGGTACGAGCGTGTGGAACGTTACAGCCCTGGAACGTTACAGTCGGAACTCGCCTCCTAACTGTACCGAGCATCAAGGTACGTGTTAGCGGAACTTGAGCTCCTTTGTGAACAATAATAGTATTTCTTTTCTAAATTAAACCCCCCGTTCTTGCTTTTCGTTTTCTTGTTGGCCTATTTTCATTTAGTAGTGATAGAAGCCATTTTTCAGTGATGCTTAATTCTAATAATGAAAGCTATTCAGTCGTGTTGACCGACTGAAAAGCTTCCTTTATTTTCTACATTTATGAAAGATAGGCCTATGACATCACATATAGTCCATGTGTGTGTACGTATGTGTGTGTTTGCATGTGTCCGTCGCCTCGCTCCCCTCCCTAATAAAATCTAAACTGCTGGAGCGATTTCAACGAAACTCGGTAAGGTCATAGTACTATTTTGTCCGACCCGACTGCGCTCTTCAAATTTTATTACATCACACCAAACTAACATGGCAACTGTGGGAAATATTTCACCGGCAATCCATATCTCCGAAACTATTACAGACGTTTTGTATGGTGAAAAAAAGCACTAATAGAAGTGTAACGATGGGACTCTCAAAAATCTCTTTTCAAACGAACATGGTGG
Source organism: Meconema thalassinum (assembly GCA_946902985.2). Taxonomy (NCBI): domain Eukaryota; kingdom Metazoa; phylum Arthropoda; class Insecta; order Orthoptera; family Tettigoniidae; genus Meconema; species Meconema thalassinum. The sequence continues at coordinate 2,131,400,644 of OX336388.2, read as the reverse complement.
CCAAGCGAAGTTGTTGTATTTAAATAGACTTCTCTCGAATTTAAACCATCCGAGCACCGTCACACATGGTACAGAAAATGGTATACACCTTGTAATGCACTGACATCCTATTCAGCTCAATTGTTTACATAACTTCAAGATGGCGGCTGTGGGAAATTTTAAAATTAAGGTTTAATTTCTTGTGTCCTAATCATGCGATCGAAACCAACGTTTGAACAATGCACCTAGGCAATAATCATCAGCTAATAGTACATAGCTCTATGGCCTACAATGTATATATAAATCCAATATGGTGACCATCCGAAATATTTTGACGATGCTCAATGTCAACTAATCTCTGACAGCAATCAAACTTGATTTTTTTCTTAACCACAAGATGGCGCTAGTGTCAGATTTTAAAATCTCGTTTTTTGCCTATTTCTATTTATGAAAAAATAGGCTTATGAGATCACCTTTTGTCCGTGTGTGTCCGTGTGTGTGCCCCCACCCCCCACTAATAAAATCTAAGTGGCTGGATAGATCTCTATTAAATTCGGTAAGGTCATACTGTAGTACTATTCAGGTCGACCCCGACTGTGCCCAACAAATTTTATTACGTTTCAATAATCCAACATGGCGGCTGTGCGATATATTTCATTGGCATTCTATATCTCCGAATCTCAGAAGACTTCTGTTACTTAGGAAGCAAAATAACCAGTGATGGTTGGAGGAAAGAGGATATAAGAAGTAGGTTGGCTCAGGCAAGGAAGGCATTTCTACAGAAAAGGAATCTGTTGACATCGAGCGTGGCACTCTATGGAAGTGAAAATTGGACTATTGGTGCAGCAGAAAAGAGGAGATTTGAAGCGTTTGAAATGTGGTGTTACAGGAGATTGATGAAGATCAGATGGGAAGAGAGGGTTACAAACGAAGAGCTATTAAGGCGAGTGGGAGAGGAGAGATTTTTCTGGCGACTGCTAATGAAGAGAAGAGATAGGTTGGCAGGACACATACTAAGACACCCAGGAATAGCAAACTTAGTTATGGAAGGAAGGTCGAGGACAAGAACTGTAGGGGTAGACCGAGATTAGAATATGGTAAACAGTTTGCCTCGAATGTGGGGTGTGGTAGCTGTGTGGAGATGAAACGCTTAGCTCAGGACAGGGAGGCATGGAGAGCGGGATAAAACCAGTCAAAAGACTGAAGACTCAAACAACAACATCAGCCGATATGAATGCATTGATAAATATCAAAGACACAAGATAAATGTATAGCGTAACACTAAAAAGTCCCTTGGTATTAAACCTTACATGGTGCACCATAAAAAGGATTGAAAATTGAACGCCTAAATCAACATACCGCAACATGATGTATGAAAATATGATAAAATAATCATCTGCAACAAATTTCAAACACATATTAAAACCCTAACAAGAAGTTCCGTGACGAACTAAAGAGCCTACTTTTCCTAAAATTAAGTTGCATACCAATGATTAAACTAGTGTATATGAACTTATCTAGAATAATGACGAAATTAAGTTGTTAATATCGAAATGTCTAATTAGTTCGAAATATACCTGGTATAATGTAGCCTAATAGAGCAGTACTGTTGGCTGCCCTGGCGACTTAATATATACATCTTCGTTCCATCTCTTAAGGTACAGAATACACAATTTGGTTGAATTCCAATGACCTTTACATGCAGTTAGACTCTGAATTTATCAGCACGCGTAAAAGCATGTTTGGCAACAATGTCATGCGTGTGCTGGTCAGAAATGATCTGAAATATTGCCAATTATGGATGAAATCTATTTTTAGTATACAAGTTACATGTTTTTTTAAATTGAACCTCTCTGCAGGCATAGAATCATGTTGGTAGCACTGTCATACATTGATTACTCCAAATTTATCTAGAATGCCAGGTGCTATACGTGTGCAAATTATGGAGCTGTTGGCTTGCATATTTTCTGATTTATTGATATTAGGGGAAAAAATATAGACTGCATTTATTAACAGTTGGCAGCCCTGATTCCTCTTAAGAATAAGCATAGTCATATCTGTTATGGTACACATAGCACATGCGAAATTTGGTTGAAATCCAACTGATAGTATAGGAGTTACATGTATTTAAAATTTGGTGCTATCAGCAGGCTTAGAATCATGTTGGTAGAACTGACTATATAAGTTACTCCAAATTAATCAAAAATGTAAGGTACTAAACGTGTGCATAGTTTAAAGCTGTCGGCTTGCATACTTTCTGATAATTTGGTATTTGGATAAAACATAGAGAGAGCAATTATTAACAGTTGGCAGCCCTTGTGGTTCTTAAGAATACGCTCAGTCATATCTGTTTATGTCCACATATTACATACAAAATTTGGTTGAAATCCAATTGATAGTGCAGAAGTTATATGCATTTAAAAACTTGATCTATCAGAAAGCTTAAAATTATTTTGGCAACATTGTCACGCATGGCCTCCTGGAAATTAAACAGAAATAGCATTATCTACTTGTGTGCCAATATTGGAATAGCTCCCATGCATACCTTGCAAGATATCCAACATGGAGCTCAAATTTCTAGTGCGTTTTTTTCAGCAGTTGGTAGCACTGACATCATTTTCAAATATGGGCTTGAGATATTCCGGTATACATCTTTACTCATACTAAAAAATGTTTTCGATTGCTGAAGCCGTTTATGAGTTGATAGGGGGGGGGGACACACACAGAGCCAGACAGACGGACAGACAGGTAGCCAGACAGAAACACATTTTCCCGGATCGATCTCATAAGTCTACTTTTTCCTCATTTTTGCAAAATGTCAAAAGTAGACTAAAAATGCCTGATTTTCTTACAGATCACTGCCAGTAGAAGAACGTGGCTAGTATTAAGGGACTTTTTTTTTTCAAGAAACATTGTGTATCTGTGTGTGTATATGTCGGCTCCCCCCTATCAATTGAAACACGACATTTTGTACAGAAGTAGCACTAGAAAAGGGCACCTCAGTGTCATGTTTATTTTGCCGCCATCTTTACCAAATCTCAATTGCAGCTACTCAATTGGTCAAAACTTAACATTAATAAACGACTAAACTAATCATCAGGGACACGGAACAGAACTGAAATGCGTTACGTACCGCTTGTGTTCCACGTTACGTAACGTACGCCATACCGCGGCCCCGAGCTGGCTTGCGGTATCGTTCCGGAACTGTAACTTGGAACTCAGAACGAGCGTGTGGAACGTTACAGCCCTGGAACGTTACAGTCGGAACTCGACTCCCAACTGTACCGAGCATCAAGGTACGTGTAAGCGGAACTTTAGCTCCTTTGTGACCAATAATAGTATTTCTTTTCTAAATTAAACCTCCCGCCTATTGTCATTTAGTAGTGATAGAAGCCATTTTTCAGTGATGCTTAATTCTAATAATGAAGGCTATTCAGTCGTGTTGACCGACTGGAAAGCTTCCTTTATTATTTACATGTATGAAAGATAGGCCTATGACATCACATATAGTCCGTGTGTGTGTTTGCATGTGACCGTCGCCTCGCTTCTCTCCCTAATAAAATCTTAACTGCTGGAGCGATTTCAACGAAACTCGGTAAGGTCATAGTACTATTTTGTCCAACCCCGACTGTGCTCTTCAAATTTTATTACATCACACCAATCCAACTTGGCAATTGCGCGAAATATTTCACCGGCATTCCAAATCTCCGAAACTATTACAGATATCACCCTGACGTTTTGTATGGTGGAAAAAATCACTAATAGAAGTGTAACGATGGGACTCTCAAAAACCTCTTTACAAAACGAACATGGCGGTCAAGCGAAGTTGTTGTATTTAAATAGACTTTTCTCGAATTTAAACCATCCGAGTGCCGTCACACATGGTACATCAAATGGTATGCACCTTGTAATGCACTGACGTCCTATTCAGATCAATTGTTTACATAACTTCAAGGTGGCGGCTGTGCGAAGTTTTAAAATTAAGGTTTAATTTCTTGTGCCATAATCATGCGATCGAAACCAACGTTTGAACAATGAACCTACGCAATTATCATCATCTAATAGTACATAGCTCTATGGCCTACAAAGTATATAAAAATCCAATATGGTGACCATCCGAAATATTTAGACGATTCTCAATGTCAACTAATCTGTGACTGCAATCAAACTTAATTGTTTTTTTTAACCACGAGATGGCGCCAGTGTCAAATTTTAAAATCTCGCCTTTTAGCCTATTTCTATGTATGAAAAAATAGGCTTATGGTTCACCTTTTGTCCGTGTGTGTGCGTCCATGTGTGAGCCCCCACGCCCCACTAATAAAATCTAAGTGGCTGGATAGATTTCAATTAAATTCGGAAAGGTCATAATACTATTCTGGCCGACCCCGACCGTGCCCTACAAATTTTATTACGTTTCAACAATCCAACGTGGCGGCTGTGCGAAATATTTCACTGTCATTCTATATCTCCGAATCTATTACTCATATCAACCTGAAATTTTGTACGGTGATAAAAGGCACTACTACAAAATCGTTCATGGGTCTTTCAGAAACCTGTTAACTACAAAACGAACATGGCGACCATGCGAATTTGAAACATTTAAATAGACCGTTCTGGCGGGTTAAAAATCCGAACGCAGTGAAACTTGGCACAGCAATTCTTTATACACTTTGCAATGCACTGACATATATTTTTGTCAAATTGTTTACATAACCTCAAGATGGCAGCTGTGCAAATTTTTAAAATTAAGTTTTAATTTTTTGTGTCGCAATCATGCGATCGAAATCAACGTTTGAATAATGAACCTACGCAATAATAGTCATCTAATAGTACATAACTCTATGGCCTACATATGTTACAATCCAACATGGCGAGCATCCAAAATATTTAGACGGATCACAAAATCTGATAATCTGACAGCAGTCAAACTGACATTTTGTGTGTTCATAGAGGCTATAAACATAAGTTCACCTATGGAACTTTCATAGCCTGGTGATCACAAATCCAACCTGCCGGCGACGCGAAATGCGAATATTGAAAAGGATGAGCACATACAAATTTTAATCCACTAGCATCTAATTTTTTTTTTTCAGAACCAGAAGATGGAGGCTGTGCAAAATTTTAAAATCTCCTTTTTACCATTTCTTGTGTCCTAATCATGCAATTGAAGTTTCAATAATACTCTTACACAATAATCTTCATGTAATAGTACATAACTCTAAGGCTTACATATATAACAATCCAACATGTCGACTATCCGATATATTTAGACGGTTCTCAATATCTACGAATCTATTACAGCAATAAAACTGAATTTTGTATGTTGATAGAGGCAATTAACATAAGCAGGATAAATGAAACTGGGCTACACATTTCTTCACGGAAATACTTGTTATTTCTTGTGTCCTAATTATGCGATTGAAGTTTGAATAATACATTTACGCAATAATCTTCATGTTCTTATATTATATTTTTTAAGTGTATGGATTTTAGTGCCGGGAGTGTCCGAGTACATGTTCGGCTCGCTCAAGTTTGCAGCTACTTCTATGCGGACACCCAAGCTACAAGTACCGTCCCGTGTGGTGGTTGTCTGGCAAGAAAAGTGTGAATGTAAGGATGAGGAATTGGAAGGTAGAGGCTGTGGCCTATAGTTGGGGACTAACCCCGGCATTTGCCTGGAAGGAAGATAGGAAACTACAGAAAACCATCTTCAAGGTTGCCGGTGGAGGGTTTAGAGCCTCCTCACCTACCGGATGTGAGCGACTGCCTGCAGTCACGCCGTAACGAGCACGGCTAACTCAACCGGTATCTTCAGGTAATAGTAGTCTACAAAACTCTATGGCCTACATACCGAACGGTCCACTGGCCCCTTGCGATCCAGTTTTATGCATTCTGTCACATGTACTACAATTCTGAAAGACATAGGTCCCTCTCCCTAAACCGTGCTAATATAACGAGATGTGTGTTTACGGGCTAGAAGACAGCAGGAATCGTGAGCGCGACTATTAATTCAGTATGGGTACCTCGAATGAACCCGTTAAACGAGCCGAGATACGCAGAACACACACTTGAAAACAAGAGGTGCACGCACACACCGAGAGCAGGTATTGTATAGACCGGGAGGTGCGCGCTGCAGGGCAAATGTCGCAGTAGCTCACATGGCAAGCGCGCGATTGGAGTTGCCTGGCAAGTGGCAAGGTTATATACTTAATCGTTTTCACAGACTGATAAGTTTTTTTTTCGTTATCTTTTTACCTTCCTGGGTTGGCTTTTCCCACGGACTAAGCGAAGGACGGTGTCCTGCAGCTTGAGGCTCTGAATCAGGGGATACAACTGGGGAGTGTTACTAGCAATTCGCCCAGGCGGCCTCACCTGCGAAGTGAACAGGGGCCTGATGAGGGGATGGGAAGAGTGAGAGGGATAGGCAAGGAAGAGGGAAGGAGGCGGTCGTGGCCTTTGGTTAGGTACTGTACCTTTCCAGCATTTGCCCGAAGACGAAGTGGGAAACCACGGAAAACCACTCGAAGATGGCTGAGGTGGGAATCGAACCCACTCTACTCTTCTCCCCGAGGCTGAGTAGACCCCGTTTCAGCCCTCATACCACTTGTCAAATTTCTTGTTAGAGCCGGGTATCGAACCTCAGACCTCCGGGGTGGCATTTATGCACGCTGACCACTACACCACGGAGGCGACACGATTTGTTTATTTGGCTCTGTAAAAGACCATGTCACTGCGGAGGCCCGGGTTTAAATCTCGGCTCTGCCACGAAATTTTGTTCCTGGTCTGAGGCCTGGAACGGGGTTCACCCAACCTCGTGGGGCACACAGACTTAGTAGAGGCAGGTTCGCTTCCTGCCTCAGCCATCCTAGAAGTGGTTTTCCGTGGTTTCCCACGTCTCCTCCAGGCGATTGCTGGGATGGTTCCTTTCGACAGGACCACGGCATCTTTCTTCCCACTCCCTTCGCAGCCCTTTCCTTCATTAGACCCAAGTTCGTGGTCACTTAGGCGATTGGCTTATCACCATCCCCAGTTGTATCTGCTGTCAAGGTGTGTTCAGCTCCGAGGCACTGTCCTGGAATTCGACGGTAGAGGACTGATCCCTCGCAAAGTCCGAGGGTAAAGCCGAGCTTGGAGGGTAAGCGATCAAATAAAAAGAAAAAGAAAAGAAGACCGTTTGTATCGATGAATAAGCTAAGGTGCTGGATTGGACAAGGATGAGGAGGTGATTGTCTCTGGCTGGGGCACAGGCAACCAGTTAGCTACGTCGTACATGTTCCAAGCTTCGTAGACCACAGTTAGGGCAAAGTGTGCCCCATTGGAACGAAAACAACATGCGATGGCAAGTCAGTATGTAGCTGCGCGAACTCGCTCCTTCGACGTAATTCACAACACGAAGCGTATTCACTGCCTCGAGATGTATTCCAGCGAAGAGCATATGAATATGTTCAGGCGCGGATCTAGAGTTTGGCTTTGGGGGAGGGGGGGGGGGGGGGAGTCAGCGAATCGAATTAGCTAAGCAAAATGGTATCACTAAAAACGCAATCACAAAATAACCAAACGTACAAAACCAGACCAATTTTTTGCAAGCTACATGGATAGAAATTTGATGCGTTTAGCGCACCTAAAATATTCGTACAAATTGCAGCGGCGTGTTTTGCGACTTTTACATCGAGCTTCGAGAAAAATACCAAAGTACCTTGCAGTTTCGGCAAGTCGGGTTGGTACCGACAAAGGGAGAAAGTCACAGCTTAAATTGCCAACCAAGCTTGCAGTTTGGACGTCGGAAAAAAAATTTGGTGCGAAAAAAGCCCCAAATTCCTATTCGTGCATTGCTGCACATTCATCGTGACATCACTATAAACATCGATTCAGTAATCACAAGGTTTGCTAAACAAAATAGACGAGTTGATTTTGTTACATAAATACTCGTTTTTATATAACAGGTATGAAGTAGTAAATAAGTACAGTTGTAACAGAACATAATAATTGCAACAAAGAAATTTTCAGTATTGAATAAAATGAAAAAAAAAACTGTTTTTCATTTAAAATTCGTTAAGTTTCATTTGTCTGGTTATTGTGTTTTGGTTTTTTGAGTTTGTAAAAAAATTGTTCTCCGTTTGGGGGGGTGGGGCATGACCCCCGTGACCCCCCCCCCCCCCCCCCTTGAATCCGCGCCTGAATATGTTATATTAATGGAGGAGCTCGACAGAATGCATACCAGGCGCATGGCCTGTACCAAGAACTCTATCCGGATAGACAACGACCGACAGGCATGGTATTTCGGAGTGTGGAAAGACGCCTGGGAGATACTGGATCCCTGGGAAAAACAAGGCCTGTTTGAGATCATCGCGTGACGTCTGCTCACAATGAAGAGGTTGTGTTTGACGATATCCGGCGTCACCCTCATACTACCACATGGGCCATTGCACTGGAGACGAACATCAGCCGAGTGTCTGTTATGCGAATAATGCACACCCACTGGTCTCACCCGTACCATCTGCACTTACACCTGGAGATACATGGTCATGATTTCGAAGCACGGGTGGCGTTCTGTGGAAACTGATCCGGCTTTTCTAGCGACCATCTTATTTACGGACGAAGCACGATTCCACAACAATTGAACCGTTTATCGTCATAATATGCATTACTGGAGTGTGGATAATCACCATTGGGTGCGACAGACATCCTTTTAGGTACACCCCCGTGTGGGTTGCGGGTTAGAATACACACACGGTATGGTCTGCTTGTCGTAGGAGGACACTAATAGGGCCGACAAGACAGACTGACATGACTGACTTTGATTTTGAAGACTCCCTGTTGATGGGAAGAGAAAATTCATCTACGGTATCCCCTGCCTGTAAAAGGTCTTTTCCGACTTCCGGTCCCATTTTTGGTTTGACCCTTAGAAATAAACGTCATGCTGCCTGCGGAAGGGCCACCAACTTGGCCATCTGGCCCGAAAGCCTGGACGGTATTCCCCATCCCGTCAGGTGGGTGCGCCATGTACCCCTGCAGTGGTATCCGCCTCACAACGGAGGTCCCTGCACGGCCGAATAATTTCGCCAAACATATCACTGTGCATGCCGAGGGGGAAGTGCCTATTCAAGGCACTGGGACCCCGGGCAATACCTGCTATGCCAGGTAGGTATTGCCTTGGCTGGGTGGCGCCCACAGTGATGACCCTCGTTCGGAGTAGGTTGTATTCGGGGAGGGTGATTTCGGGATGACGCGAAAGCGGCCCAATAAATCATCAGAGGGTGTCCCCCTTAAATAGCCGTCTCTTGAGTGTCGGATCAGGGATAAAACGTTCAATGCACGCTTCCCTGTTGACAAGTCACATCGCTACCTGGTAGCTATCATGACAGACGGGGATTATTTCAAAGTGGTGAAATCAATGATCTTTTCCGAGGAATTCGAGGGGAAATTCGGAGATCTAAACGGGATTTCCAAGCTCCGGAACGGACAGCTCCTACTGCATACAATTAGCCGACAGCAAACCGAAACGTTGCTGGAATGCACGCATTTCAGCGAAATTCCCGTTAAGGTCTCAAAACACGAAACGATGAATGAGGTCCGTGGAGTTATTTTCCATCGTAAATTCATTTGGAATAGCGATGCGGAATTGTTGCGGAATCTGGGGAAGATAGGCGTCACCAAGATTGGGCGCATCACCCGAAAGATTGGAGAGAACAGCGTCGATACCGGCGCTTTTATTCTCCATTTTGAGGGTGATGTTTTACATAAGCATATGTAGGTCACATCGAACCACTGCGATGTTCGACCGTACATCCCTCCACCTATGTGATGTTATCAATGCCAGAAATTCGGGCATGTTTCTGCCAGGTGCACTGCCAAGGCCGTGTGTAGAGAGTGTGACAAGGGGACACATGAGGGTGAGAGGTGTATGCCTCCCCCGATTTGTCCTATACCAGACCCAAAACAACTGTGAACATGGGCTCGCCCATTAGCGTGCGTCCAGCGGAGCGCTGTTGCCACAGTGAAACTGGCAGAGATGACACAGCTCTACGCTCGCAGTATACACACGACCTTCCCCCAGAACACAAGGCGCTCCGAATGCAAGCGCATGTACGAGCTGGGGGACCTAATCCTACGAATATCTATCCTCACAACGGATTGCACACAATGTGATATGAGGCAGATATAAGATGCCACACAAACGTTATTCGTGAAAGTGACCACCAGCGACCAGCATTCTTGGCTGTCGCGCAGGAGGTTCAGGTTCGATTCCCGGCTCTGCCAAACTATTTAATTTTAGTCTGAGGGCTAGAACAGGGTTCGCTCAATCTCGTGAGGCAAAGCTGGGAAGATGTAGGTAAAATTCCTACCTCAGTCATCCTGAAAGTGGTTTCTCATTTATACTCCGGGCAAATGCCGGGATGGTTCCTAACTTAAGGACACGGCCGCCTCCTTCCCAATCCTCACCAGAATAATAATAATACACACACTCTAATACAGACACCACAGTAACCCAGATTTTCAGACAAGTACACGGGGATAAAGTACCAATATGTCCAAGCCCCTCAAATGAAACAACAATTACAACGTTATTATATCACATGACGTAATCTACACCCCAAGCCATTCTGAGTAACATTGCTTGGTAGCCCTTTATAAGGTAATAGAAACAGAGAATACAATTTTTGGGATCAGTTTTTGTTTATTGGAGACCACCTTGTGGTGTACTGGCTAGCACATTGCTGTCCATTCTTGGCTGTCAACGCGGAGTCCCGGGTACGATTCCCAACAAATGTAATTCTGATCTGAGGGCTGGAACACGGTACACTCAGCCTCGTGATGCAAACCTAGGAATATGTGGGTTGGATTCCTACCTTAGCCATCCTGGAAGTGGTTATTCTGTGGATTCGCACTTCTACTCCAGGTACCTAACGTACGGCCACGGCCGCTTCCTACGCAAATCCTTCCTCAATTACAAATATACACACTAGTAGAGACATCACAGTGTCACAGGTTATCAGAAAAATTCCACACACACCCAAATACACGGGGCTACATGACCACGATGTCACAAAGCCCCTACAACAATAATAATCAACAACAACAACAACTCTTGCTGTCACCCAAGATGTCCAGATTCGATTCACGGCTCAATCAAGACATTTAGTTCTGGTCTTAGGGTTAGAACTGGGTACTCTATGCCTCGTGAGGTAAGACTGTGAAGAGGTGAGTTTTATTCGACTCAATTTTAAAAAAGAAAACATATTTGCGGACAACACAACAACACAGGTTTTCAGATTTTGTGTTTTCACGTACTTCTGTATTCGAAAGATTCTTTAAAAGGCCGTATACCCTGAAAAATATTGTTCTTGCCTCGCTGTTCGACTGCCACTCGACTTGCTAAGGAACATTGTTATGAGTTCAAAACTTCAGCTCACAGCACTAACTTCTATAAGCTCCACTACTGAATTGATACAGCCATGCTGTCACTGTTATCTTCCCCAGCGAAACTAAATATTTCAACACCTAACCATTCTTCGCTCTAATTATCTCTTCAGTTCAAGAGCAGATGATATCTCCCGAACGGCTGGTCGTATCGTCATGGGGTTTGCACAGTCAGCTTCAAAATGTTTAGCTCTGTAACATAGGTTCATCTAAATAATTGGATAATTAATGATTTTCGTGCGCGGAGAGAAATAGGGATTTCGTACGGCACAGCGAGCCCAGATTGCGTAGTTAACTAGGCAACGCCGCGCTATGCAATTGGCTGGCGCGGGTGAGCGCGTGAATCTGGCTCCTCCCTCATGTTCACAGTTGTTTTGGGCCTGGTATAACTGCCAAGGAAGCCACTCTCCACGATCGAAGCAGTGCCCTGAGTTCTGTAAAGAAGCCACAATCCAAGAAATCAGAACATTGCATAGACTTTCATATCACGATGCTCGCAAGAGGTACCGTGATATTAATGCCCCCGAATTTCGGGTGACGTATGTGGCCGCAGCGACGCCCTCATTCACCCCTGCTGTCACAGTTCCCAGTGTAGTACCCTTGACGTCCGGTAATTCAGAAGATTTGAAATCACCCCTCGCTGTACCTGCGAAAATTGTCTGCCCGAAGGAGGTCCCACAACCTTCTTCGGGCAAGGAAAAGAAGGCGACAGTTATACCATCTAAACCGGCGAAATCGGAGAAGTCCTCTTCTTCTTCTTCTTTGAACCGGTCGGCTAACATGTCTTCCTCAGTTAACAGGGGAAAGAAGAGTTTGCCGACCAGGCAGAGAGAGAAGGTTCGTCGCCATCTCTCTCGCCCTCCTCCTGACGGAGTGGCTACTGACTCTGCTGGCCTTCCCGCTCCCACGACCATCAAGGGAGGGAAGCCGGCTGAATCCAAACTCGTCCGTATGGAGGAACTCCCCTACAAATAGGAAAATACATCAGCGGAGGAGAGAAGAACGGTTCAGCGCCGTTTCTCTTCCTCTCCTAGAGACAGGGCTGCTCAGGTATCTGCTGGCCATTCCACTCCCACCACCACCAGTGGAGCGGTGTCAGCAGGAGCGGCCATGTTTTGTAAGGAACTGGCGTCTGTGGGGAAGCGACCATCTACTTCCCCAAATAGACGTCAGCGCCGATCAAGAAAGAAATCTCTTCGGGACATGTCGGGGACAGACACCCAGTCTTCGGACCGGGAGAAAGTCCCTCGACACCGCTCTCGCTCTTCCCCAAGAGCGAGACTCGTGAAGTCCGACGAGGACCGCGCGCCATCCAGGGGACTGCCCGCTCCATTTTCTTCGTCTTCGGACCGAGATGTGGAGATTGAGGTGCGCTCTCCTGCCCCATCATATCCAACTAGAGATGGGGAATGGTGGCAAACGGTCAAGCGTAAGTAGAAGACCCACTTCTACTTACAAGGGAACTGTAATAGCTATTCTGGTCATCTCCATGAGTTACGTCAATTAATATCTTCGTTTTCGGCAACCATTGTCTGTCTTCAGGAATCCAGGTTTCGTCCTGGACGTGAGACAATAATGCGTTACGTCAACCTCTCCTCTGAAGACCCGGTGGATGGAGCTGTGGCCGTCGGTGGCGTCTGCATTCTCGTCCACTCTAGCCTCTTTAGTGAAGAGGTGCCATTGCGTACTCAGCTAGAGGCAGTTGCAGTTCGTACTTCGTCGCCAGTAATGGCAACAGTATGTAACGTGTACATTCCACCTGATTCTCAACTGGATTGAAACCAGCTGGTGGATCTAGTCTCTCAGCTCCCCCCCACCCCACTCCTTTTCTCCTTCTGGGATATGTTAATGCCCACAACACCATCTAGGGCTCCGCTACCACTAGTCATGGAGGGAGAGATTTTGAGAGACTGAACAGGCGCTGGAGCTGTATTTGTTAAACACAGGGGAACCTACGCACTTCTCTATTGCACACGGCACTTATTCAAATGTCGATATCACCTTGTGCTGTCGTGCGCTGGTTCCCCTGCTACAGTGGGGTGTACACGACGACTTTTGTATTAGTGACCATTTCCCGATTATCGTTACTCTTCCGAACCAGAGAGCCATCGAATTACCAAGTCGATGGCTTCTCCGTCGGGCTGATTGGACAACTTTCACAGCACGTGCTGATTTTGCCGAAGATACCTTTGAGAGTGTCTATGATCATACCATTCACATAACGCATGGTATTTCGGCTGCTGCTGAGGAAACAATACCTTCCTCATCCGGCAACTCCCACCGGAAACTTGCCCCTTGGTGGACAGCCGAGATTGCAGCAGCCTTTAAAGATCGTCGACGTGCTTTCAAATGCTATCGGAGGCAAAACACTATGGCCAACCTTATCACCTTCAAAAGGATGCGTGCTAGAGCCCGATATCTGATTCGGGAGAGTAATAAAACGACGTGGGAAAAGTATGTGTTGTTTATGACGACACATACTCCTTCATCTCAAGTGTGGACTAGGCTTCGTCGGATCTCCGGACTCCCGATATCATTGATGGCACACGGAGTCTCCATCATCGGAGACATCATCTCGGACCAACTCGCCATTGCCAACCGTATTGGATCGGACTTCAATGATGTATCCTCTTCTGGGAGTTACGATCCTACGTTTCTGACTCTGAAGCGGGAGGCGGAGGCTCACCCCTTGTCCTTTGCCACTGCTGCTTTGGAGTCCTACAATGTACCATTCTCTGAAAGGGAACTGCGCAGTGCGCTTTCACTGTGTAAGGATACGTCTCCCGGACCGGATAACATACAGAATCAAATGTTAAAACATCTGTGCGAATCCAGTATAAAGCAATTGTTGGTCCTCTTCAATCGTATATGGATTGATGGGCAGTTTCCATCTATATGGCGAGAGTGGATCATGATACCGGTTCCCAAGGCTGGAAAGGATCCCAAACTTGTCAGCAGCTACAGGCCTCTCAAATGCCCTATGTAAGCTGCGAGAGAAGATGGTGAACCATCGACTGGTGTGGTTCCTGGAAGAGAGAGGCTTACTGTCAGGGTACCAGTCTAGATTTCGCTCCCATATGTCCACCACCGTCTATCTGGTGCGACTTGTGAGCGCCATACAGGAGGCATTTCTCCGAATTACCTACGACACCATATGGCGCTACGAGATCCTTTCCACCCTTCATGAGTGGGGACTCCGTGGTAATCTACCGACTTTCATTACGAATTTCATGTAGTCCGACTCTTCCGTGTAAGGGTCGGTAGAACATATCGCAATATTATACCCAAGAAAACGAAGTTCCTCAGGGTTCTGTTCTGTCACCTTGTTCGAGGTTGTCATATCTTTTGGCCAAAGATGCTACATTAAGATTGTTATTTTTTTCTCTATTATCTTTTTTCCACTGTTGTAAAATTAACTGTCATGGCATCCAGAAGTGTCAATAAATGGTTGTTTTGAATTGTTATATTTTCCTTAAATATAAAAGAAGAAAGAATCTGCGATACGCCGGTGAGCGTAAAAGTAAAATAAGTGGCGACCAGTGATAGGATAAATATATCAATATATATTAATTATGGAGACAACCCAACGTGAACTGGATCGAGCGATAAAGCTACGTAAGGTAACACGGGCGGAGTTTTCGAGGCAGTTGAATAACCTCAAAGGTGAAATTGATGACGTCCAGATGACAGCTCATGAAAAGCGAAGGAAAGTTCAGGTTTCCCTTTCTTTACTTCGGAAGAAAAATGATGAGCTCCTGCAGCTGGATGGTAAGGTCGTAAGTCTAAAACTTGACGTCGGCCAAGAGGACTTGGACGACGAATGTAGACTGGCCGATGACTACCAACGTCAATTTCTTGATATAGAGGTGAGTGTTGAATATATTCTACCTTCAGGAGTATCGCTCAAGACAACAGTGATTGTAGCAGTGTAGATCTTGTGAGTAAGAGAAAATTCAAGCTACCTAAATTAGAACTAAGGAAATTTGATGGCGATGTAAAACAGTGGATACAGTTCAGGGGCCAGTTTGAAAAGATAGACAAGGATCCGGATATTGCACCGGAAGATAAGTTTCAATACTTAATGCAAGCTACAGTGAAAGGGTCTCGTGCTCGAGAAATTACTGAAAGTTTTCCACCTATTGGGGAAAATTATACGAAGGCAGTAGAATGTTTAAAGAGCAGGTTCGGTAGAGATGATCTGTTGGCTGAAGTTTACGTAAGAGAGTTGTTATCTTTAGTTCTTAAGAAATCTTCCACTCCCGGTGATGGCAATTCAATGTGTAGCCTTTATGACAACTTGGAATCGCACATACGGTCACTTGAAACCTTAGGTGTTACAACAGATAAGTGTGCATCTATGTTGTATCCTTTAGTAGAGTCATGTTTGCCTGAGGAGTTTCTTAGGGCCTGGCAAAGAAGTTCCAATTTTGCACACACACGTGATTCGAAAGATAGGTTAGACAATCTCATGCTATTCATGAAAAGGGAAGTGGAAGCCGAGGAACGGATCAGTTTAGCGATTTCCGGTTTTGGAATCAAAGATAATAACAGGAGTAGAGACCAACCCAAATTGTCAGAGCACATTGCTACGGCAGCTGACTTGTTAAACACTAACCCAGTTGAGGAGAGGAGAGGGTACTGTATTTTTTGTGGAGGTCAACATGATGCCCTTAATTGCTTTAAAGCACACTAATTAGGTCTATCTGAGAAACAGAAGGTCTTAAAGGACAAGAGTGGGTGTTTTAAGTGCTTTAAGAAGGGACACTGTGTCAATAAATGTAAAGCCGTAGTACGGTGCATTATTTTTCGTAAGAGCCACCAAGTTCTGATGTGCCCTGATTTACCTCAGAATAAACAAAATATATCCCATAATAATGTCGAACACAGGCAATCCGGGGGGAAGAATGAACAAAAGACTAATTCGCTGAGTAATATTTCTAAATATCCTAAAGTTATTTTGCAAACTTTGGTTATAAAGATGAAAGTTATTGGCTCTTCCTTCTCTGTTAGAGCCTTAATTGACTCAAGATCCCAAAGATCCTATGTTAAGAAAGACATTGTTAAAAGATTAGGTTACACTCCAGTCAGAACTGAAACAATTAAACATGACCTTTTTGGGGGATTGAAAACGAGTGTTAATGAACATTCATGTTACAAAGTAGAAATTGAAAGCCTGGATGGAAAATATCAATGTAATTTTGAAGTATTGGATCAGGTTTTAATATGTAATGGCATCCCTTCGGTCAAGAAAGGACCTTGGTTGAATGAACTTGAGGAAGGGAATATCAGCCTAACAGATATTGGGGATGAGTCTAGGCCTGTGGACTTGCTGATTGGAGCGGATGTAGCGGACAAACTTCTGACAGGAAATATTAAAGTTCTATCTTCTGGTTTAGTTGCTGTGGAAACAAATTTAGGCTGGACTTTGATGGGGAAAGTTCCACAACAATCTTCTGTTAACTTGGCAGAAGAAGTTACAGCTCTGTTTGTTAATGAGATCAACGATCGCTGGAGCCTAGATACCATTGGAATCTCAGACTCAGCTGTTAAAATGTCCAGAAATGAAAGACAGCTTCAAATTAGAGATGATTTTCTAAGAGGTATTACTGTAAATGATGAGAGACGTTACGTAGTTTCATTGCTATGGAAAGAAGATAGCTTGGCTCTTCCTAGTAACAGGGAGCTAGCACTCAAAAGGTTAGAATCTACCACTAGAAAGCTTCAGTCTCAAAATCTTCTCATTTCATACGATGCAGTTCTAGCTGAGTGGGAAGAACTGGGAATTATTGAAGAAGTACCAGTCAAAGAAGTAAGGAATTATGGACACTACCTACCACATCGAACTGTTATTAAGGAGAATAGCACCACCAGAGTTCGTCCTGTATTTGACGTGTCAGCAAGAGGTAGAAATGCTCCTTCTCTCAATCATTGCTTAGAGTGTGGACCCAATCTGATTGAACTGATTCCTTCCCTGTTACTAAAATTTCGGGAAGGGAGATTTGGGGTGACAGCTGATGTAGAAATGGCTTTTCTACAAATAAGTGTTCGTCAAGAAGACAGATATTTTCTTAGGTTCTTCTGGTGTGATCCAAATGACTGGAAGAATATAAAGATATTTCGGCATCGGAGGGTGGTATTTGGATTAAAATGTAGCACTTTCCTTTTAGGAGCAGTTCTTGATTACCATTTGGACAAGGCAATGGAAGATTGTCAATATAGTAAAGGACAGATATCAAGACTTAAACAGAGCCTTTATGTGGACAATGTTGTAACCAGTGTTGATACTGAATCAGAACTGAAAGAATTCATTAATGAAGCACGTGATATAATGCAGGAAGGAAAGTTCGACCTCAGAGGTTGGCAGGCCAACAATGATGCTTTCATTCTTGTAGGACGGACAGCGGTGCTAGGTTTACGATGGGATTTGGAATCTGACAATTTATTGTTAAACTTGGAATGGTTACAGAACCATGAATTGGGAGTGATCACGAAAAGATCCATTCTGTCAGTAGCACAAAAGATATTTGATCCGATTGGCATAGTTAGTCCAGTACTTCTAGTTCCTAAATTGTTATTACAAAAGATATGGCTAAGTGGTATATCTTGAGATGAAGAGGTTACTACTGATATTAAGGACCAATTTGTAACCTGGTATTTAAGCCTTTTTCTCCTGAAAGAGATGAGAATTCCACGCTGGTTTCATTATTCCAAGAACCACAGGGATGTCAGTCTACATATTTTGTGTGATGCTAGTGCACAGGCCTACGCTGCAGAAGTCTTCATACGACTACAAATTGACGGTGAGAGTAAGGTACACCTTCTTGCAGCCAGAACAAGAGTAGCCCCATTAAACACAGTCATCATTCCCCGATTGGAACTAATTGCTGCAACAGTGGGAGCTAGATTAGGTAATTCAGTGCTAGAAGGACTAAACTACCAAGATGTCAAGTTGAATTTCTAGACTGATTCGACAACGGTTTTAGCATGGATTCTATAGGAAGAAACATGGACTGTGTTTGTCAACAACCGTGTTAAAGAAATCCATCGGTTGACTTTACCAGAAATGTGGAGATATGTTCCTGGCCATTTGAATCTTGCAGATCTTCCTTCAAGAGTTGTCTGGCAGAAAAATTGTTAGCACTTCAATGGTGGGAGGGGCCAGAGTTTTTACGAAAGGACCGGCCAGAGTGGCCTGGTGAATTTCCACCTGCAGAGGCAGAGCTGATTTTGCAAGAAAAGAGAAAATCAACTCAAATAATGAGTTACTTTGTAGATAATTCATGTAGCACCCCAAAACATGTAAATTATGATCAGTGCAGGTGCCACGATTTTAATTGGTATTACTTATATTTTTCAAGCTATGGAAAAATAATTCGGTTGGTTGCTTGGATAAAGAGGTTTATCCAAAATACGCGAAGAGCAAACCTTACAAGAGCTCGTGGAGAATTATCATGTGAGGAGATAATGTCAGCAGAAAAAATAGTCGCAAGATTGGTACAGGAAGAGCCTTTCTCTTCAAAAAATGACAAAAGTCTCATTAGCCTAAATGTGTTTAGGGATGAGAAGGGATGTCAAGAGTAACCACTAAAAGTGGTAGAGCTGTAAATACACCAAAGAGATTAGATTTATGATTACTGTATTTTGAGGTAATTATAGTTATTTATGTATGGTTGAGTTGTTCTTCCACCAACTCAAGGAGGGAGTGTGTCATATCTTTTGGCCAAAGATGCTACATTAAGATTGTCATTTTTTTTTCTTTATTATCTTTTTTCCACTGTTGTAAAATTAACTGTCATGGCATCCAGAAGTGTCAATAAATGGTTGTTTTGAATTGATATATTTTCCTTAAATATAAAAGAAGAAAGAATCTGCGATACGCCGATGAGCGTAAAAGTAAAAGAGGTTGCCATAAACGGCATTGTTACCGCCACCGGGCCCACGAAAGTTCCATCGCTGTATGTAGCCGATTTAGCTCTGCTTTACAGCTCTGGAAGTATGTCAATCGTGGAACGGCAATTGCAGATAGCTATTAACCGGGTCGACAGGTGGTCTCAAGACCGGTTTTCATCAGCGAAATCCTCCGTCGTCCATTTTTGTCGGCTCCGAAGGCTACACTTACACCCTGAACTACATCTCAGGTATGCTGCGTTGCCGTTGGTTGACACTTATCGCTTCTTGGGGCTCCATTTTGACAACAAATTAACGTGGCAGCCCCATATACGGCAACTAAGAACGACGTGTCTCAGGAAACTGAACATGCTCAAGTTTCTTAGTAGCACTACGTGGGGGGCTGACGGAGCGGTGCTGCTACGGTTCTACCAAGCCCTCGTCGTGTCCCGGCTAGACTATGGTTCTGCGGCTTACGGTTCAGAAAGACCGGCGACCTTGAAAATGCTGGACAGTATCCACCATAGTGGCGTTAGGCTGGCAACTGGTGCCTTCCGGACCAGCCCGTACCCAGCCAACTCGTCGAATCGGGTGTTCCACCTCTAAATTATCGACGCCATCTTATGCTTTTGGCATATACTACTAATGTGCGTCAGTACCCAATACGACCAGAGGTACGCCAGCCAGCCTCGAACCACTCGGCCTGTTGGTATTAGACTCGATAGCTCGTTTACTGAAATAGGAGTGGCTGTGGGCCCTAGCCTACTTTTCACATTTTGCAAAAATGAGGAAAAAGTAGACTTATGAGATCGATCCGGGAAAATGTGTGTCTGTCTGTCTGTCTGGCTGTGTGTGTGTCCCCCCCTATCAACTCCTAAACGGCTGCAGCAATCAAAACCAAATTTAGTATGAGTAAAGATGTGCACTGGAATATCTCACGTCCATATTTAAAAATGATGTCAGTGCTACCAACTGCTGAAAAACGCACTAGAAATTTGAGCCCCATGTTGGATATCATGCAAGGTATGCATGGGAGCTATTCCAAAATTGGCACACATGTAGATAATACTATTTCAGTTTAATTTCCAGGAGGCCATACATGACAATGTTGCCAACATAATGTTAAGCCTTCTGATAGGTCCAATGTTTAAATGCATATAACTTCTACACTATCAATGGGATTTCAACCAAATTTTGTATGTAAAATGTGTACATAAACAGATATGACTGAGCGTATTCTTAAGAGCCACCAAGGCTGCCAACTGTTAATAATTGCTCTCTCTATTTTTTTATCCAAATACCAATATATCAGAAAGTATGCAAGCCGACAGCTTTAAACTATGCACACGTATATTCTGACATTTTAGATTAATTTGGAGTAACTTATATACATCAGTTCTACCAACATGATTATAAGCCTGCTGATAGTACCAATTTTTAAATACATGTAACTTCTATACTATCAGTTGGATTTCAACCAAATTTCATATGTGCTATGTGTAACATAACAGATATGACTATAAGTATTGTTAAGAGCAATCAGGGCTGCCAACTGTTAATAAATGCTGTCTATATTTTTTACCCTAATATCAATATATCAGAAAGTATGCAAGCCAACAGCTCTATACTTTGCACACGTATAGCACCTGACTTTCTAGATTAATTTGGAGTAATTAATATAAGTCAGTGCTACCAACATGATTCTATGCCTGCTGATAGGTCCAATTTTAAAATACATGTAACTTCTATACTAACAAATGGATTTCATCCAAAATTGGCACAACAAGATATCATAAAATTTCAGATTATTTCTGACCAGCACACGCATGGTATTGTTGGCAACATGCTTTTACGCGTGCTGATAGATCCAGTGTCTAACTGCATGTAACGCCCATTGGACTTCAACCAAATGTTGTATTCTGTACCTTAAGAGATGGAAATAAAAATATATTCAGTCACCAGGGCTGCCAACTGTAGTGCGTTATTAGGCTACAATACACCAGGTATGTTTTGAACTAATTAGATATTTCGATATCACCAACTTAATTTCGTCATTATTCTAGATAACTTAGGTTTATATACTGTAGAATAATCATTGGCATGAAAAGTAGGCTGTCTAGTTCTTCACGGAACTTCTTGTCTTACTTACGAAACCACCCAACCATCTTCTTCTTTCCTGGCGTTTATCCCTGTACAGAGTCCGCTGCTCCACCACTCAACCATCAGAATATAATAAATAGGGGCCGGATTTTGGTGGTTTTTAAAATTGTCATTTTAGGTTTTCAAAAACATAAAATTGTTCTTTTTAGTTTTTTATTAGGTAGCATGGGTTTTTACAATAGGTTCATATGTTTAAAGGGTAGCGAAAGTTGACATACATTACATAAGGCATAAAATTAATACCTCATTGTTAGTAGACAATCTGATTGCAACGAGAGAGTAAATATTTTACATAATGATGCGTAATCAACTCGCCTCCGTGGCTTAGGCGGCAGCACGCCGGCCTCTCACCGCTGGGTCCGTGGTTCAAATCCCAGTCACTCCATGTGAGATCTGTGCTGGACAAAACGGAGGCAGACAGGTTTTACTCCGGGTACTCCGGTTTTCCTTGTCAACATTTCATTCCAGCATCACTCTCCACTATCATTTCATTTCATCTGTCATTCATTTAATCATTGCCCCAGAGGAGTGCGTCAGGCCTCGGCTGCCGGTACAGTCCATATCCTCGCCGCTAGATGGGGGCTTCATTCATTCCATTCCTGACCCGGTCGGAGACTGGAAGCAGGCTGTGGATTTTCATTTTCATGCGTAATCAAATTATCACCGATAACTTTACACTTTTAGGGATTGCAATAAAGCCAAGGATGTCGGAGATGATTTTCAGACTCTATCTCGTTCAAATAATGTTGATTCTTTACAATATTGGATTCTTGGGAATAATAAGAGATTTATTCGCTCTTTCCTCTCGGTAAATAACCAAACAATAATATATAAGCTGGAAAGTGCTGAAAATATTTCATTTTTCCATTAGGTAGGATTGCTTTCAATCAACTGGAGCTAGGAATAAACACTATCTTCACATTTAATTTCAAGGATTATGGACAAAATTTGAAATATACTACAATAAATGGTACAAAACTGCAATTAGTTATTTTTAGGTACTCGCGTATTATTTAGTTTATTAGGTAGTACGGAATTTCAGTGTGATTCGTAAAAGTATTTAGAAGTATGGGAAAAATAGATAAGAACCTAAGAATCCGGTTCCTAATAATAGGCTAACTGCGCCCCGATAGTATAAGGTAGTTTCTCTGTTGCTGGATAGCGAATTTTTGTACAAACTCAATTGTCTAGAATAATGAAAAATATAATAATAATAGTATACTAATAATAATCATTATTGACTAATAATTATGAAAATAATAATAACTGTCTAATGATGATAATAATAATAACAATAGTCTAATAATAAGTATTTCGCTGTCCTCTTGGAGTGACGATGTGGGTAGTCATAATATAGCCTTATTCTGAAAGCAGAGACATGAAATGATTGTCAATGATATGTAAGCCAACCAAAATTTGATTAAACTAGAGAATCGTCTGTACTCCCCTCTCCAACTCCAGGCAGCTTGAAATGTATAAATTTTATATGTGGATTCAAACCTCATGTCTCGGTGATAATCAACGTTGAAGGTCAAACAAACACTACGGTGTTCCCGCAACTTAGATCTACTTAGTTATATACGGAAAATGTGCCACGGAACCGCTTGATAGCACTGTGCTTTGCCCATTGCCCTACCTCACAAATCGTGTACGGTATCCTAAAGAAATTTTGATCAACCGATCACAACGAGGGGACGGAGTCGCGCAGCTTCTTTTGGGGTACAGGATCTCTACATTAGCTGAAACAGAAGGCTGGCGTGCTGTGAGGTGAGCGGGAAAATGAGATTGAGTGAGTAAATGCGTGCACGTCGTCCCAATAAAAATAACAGCTACATCGCACGCCTTCTGCTTGACCTTGAGACGTCATAATGCAGCCTTGTAACAATACAATCCCGTTAAATTTGTAACGTTCCGTTCCGTCTGTTTGTTCCGTTATTATAAGTAGAATGTTCCGAACTGTAACGTATCGGATATTCCTCTGTTCATTTCGGTACGGGACAACGTAACGTTCCACCCGTCTCCAATACGCTGTACCGGTACAGGCTCGGCTAACATTCCACTGTTCCAGATACCGGGTACGGTTTCAGAATCAGTTCCGTTCCAGGACGGTAACGTTACGCTTGGAACAGACAGCGGTAACGTTACAACTTGGAAATAACCTTGGAGATAACGGAATTTCTCCGTTCCACAAAGACAAGAGTTCCGTTCCGCGTTACGTTCTGTTCCAGGTCCCTGCTAGAAATTACTGATGACGACTGTCGAGACAGATACAATTCAGGGAAATACTTTCCAACATAAAGGTTCTTGTGGGAGAAAAGAGAGAATTCTGGGGAGGAACGTGGACAGCAGAGAGAAAGACGCAACACTCTGAAAGAATGAAGGAAGTGTGGACGAAGAGAAAGGAAGAAAGAACTAGGAGAAGGAAATGAAATGATATTTGCGTGGTCTTAGTTGTTTACGGTTAGCATAATGTAATGTAATGTAAAAATGAAAATTAGAGCTGAAATGAAAATTTAAATAAAGGAAATTAAAGTAAAAATTAGAAAAATTACAAGAAGTTCCGTGAAGAACTATACAGCCTACTTTTCATGCCAATGATTATTCTCGAGTATATGAACCTATCTATAATAATGACGAAATTAAGTTGCTAATATCGAAATATCTAATTAGTTCAAAATATACCTGGTATAATGTAGCCTAATAGAGCACTACAGTTGGCAGCCCTGGTGACTGCATATATTCTTAGTTCCACCTCTTAAGGTACAGAATACAAAATTTGGTTGAAATCCAATGGACGTTACATGCAGTTAGACACTGGATCTATCAGCACTCCTAAAAGCATGTTGCCAACAATACCATGCGTGTGCTGGTCAGAAATAATCTCAAATATTATGATATCTTGTTGTGCCAATTTTGGATGAAATACATTTGTTAGTATAAGAGTTACATGTATTTTAAAATTGGACACATCAGCAGGCATAGAATCATGTTGGCAGCACCGCCTTGTATTAATTACTCCAAATTAATCTACAATGTCAGGTGAAGAAGGAAGGAAGCTTGTAGTTTAACGTGACCGTTAATCTCGAGATCATGAGCCACGGGACCTCCTTTTAACGTGGAATCCGAACCACAGGACATGGCATTTCACATCGAAAATCTCACATGCATTGACCGGGAATCGAACCCAGACCGCCTTGGTGAGAGGCATTAAGCTAGACCGCTGAGCCACCACGCCCCCAATGTCAGGTGCTATACGTGTGCAAAGTATAGAGCTGTTGGCTTGCATACCTTCTGATATATTGATATTAGGGTTAAAAAAAATATAGACAGCATTTATTAACAGTTGGCAGCCCTGATTGCTCTTAACAATACTTACAGATATTATGTTATGGTACACATAGCACATACGAAATTTGGTTGTAATCCAACTGATAGTATAGAAGTTACATGTATTTAAAAATTGGTACTATCAGCAGGCTTATAATCATGTTGGTAGAACTGACGTATATAAGTTACTCAAAATTAATCTAAAATGTCAGAATATACGTGTGCATAGTTTAAAGCTGTTGGCTTGCATACTTTCTGATATATTGGTATTTGGATTTAAAAAAATAGAGAGAGCAATTATTAACAGTTGGCAGCCCTGGTGGCTCTTAAGAATACGCTCAACCATATCTTTTTATGTACAGATATTACATACAAAATTTGGTTGAAATACAATTGATAGTGTAGAAGTTATATGCATTTAAACATTGGACCTATCAGAAGGCTTAAAATTATTTTGGCAACACTGTCATTATTGGCCTCCTGAAAATTAAACTGAAATAGTATTATCTGCATGTGAACCAATTTTGGAATAGCTCCCATGCATACCTTGCGAGATATCCAACATGGAGCTCAAATTTCTAGTGCGTTTTTTCAACAGTTGGTAGCACTGACATCATTTTCAAATATGGACGTGAGATATTCCGGTGCACATCTTTACTCATACTAAATTTGGTTTTGATTGCTGCAGCCGTTTAGGAGTTGATAGGGGGTGACACACACACAGCCAGACAGACAGACAGACAGACATTTTCCCGGATCGATCTCATAAGTCTACTTTTTCCTCATTTTTGCAAAATGTGAAAAGTAGGCTAAAAATAGTCTGCCCTATAAAGGGTCAACCCATTGCTAACCATCAGCCAAACGCAAGTTCACGGGACGAATACCGTTGTGCTTGGATCATGCTCTCAGCGAGCATTGTTCCTGCAAGTACTGGCATTCTATGAAGTTACTGTAACTCTATCTAGGTACGGTACATCACTTCTCCCAAGTTTGGGGCCGTCACATATCTTCCCGAGTAATGCCTCCCAATTGCGTATAAAATTCCTCCTATTATTTTCAGGACGTATGCAGAACAGTCATATCTAAGTTGAGACTGCGCCATAACGGTTAAAATAAACTGGCCATAAAAAGTTTGTGGAATCTATTTAAAGGTATAATACGTCCCTTGGAGATAGACTGTGTGTGTGTCGTGCAAGTACTTGCATCTAATCACAGCCGAGTCTCGCTCATAAAGCTGCCGGTTTACTGCTGCTACATTCGACTGTAATTTGCCTCCTCGAACTCTCCTTAGTGCTGCCACCATCTAAACTCACTTCTAGAATTATATGCCTGCGATAGAGAAAGGCTATGAAGGGATACGGTCATATTCCATTTTAACATGGATGAGCTTTAAGGCTGGGAGTCTTTCTGGAATAGGGATATCCTCAACTAGCACCAACAGATAGCGCACAATTACTATGTGGAATCATTTTGCTCTATATTTCAAATAGCATTCGCAAATAACACACAATAGACTGTTACAAACGCTTTAGAATGAAGATTTACCTTTCTTTCTTTCTTTCTCTATCGTTTAGGCCTACTTAGGACCACGGGGCTCGCATCTACTCT
This sequence comes from Meconema thalassinum, assembly GCA_946902985.2. Taxonomy (NCBI): domain Eukaryota; kingdom Metazoa; phylum Arthropoda; class Insecta; order Orthoptera; family Tettigoniidae; genus Meconema; species Meconema thalassinum. The sequence continues at coordinate 2,131,374,262 of OX336388.2, read as the reverse complement.
TCGGTAAAGTTGTTACTTTCTTCTTCTTCCAATAGTCCCTCATTTTCTGGCTATGACTCAGTCTTCTTTCTTCTGTCCACTTAGCTCCTGCACGCTTCTTACTTGTAAGGGACGTTCGTCGGATGACCTGACTGAACTTCAGATGGTCACGAGTTTGTCCCAGTGGGATATATAGTTGTTCCATACCTGACTTAACTGACGCAATCCATTTGTTCTTAGAAGCCTTGCCTCTTCCTGTTACTGTGAATATCCTGGTGGTGAGTCTTTCAGAATCCAGAAGTGCCAAGTGTCCATAAAAGGTCAGGCGTCTTTTCCTTATAAAGTGTTGATGTCCTCCTGGTGTTCATACAATTCATCATTATGACGGATTCTGTAAATGCCTCCTTCCTCTCTAAGTGGACCTAATATCCTCCTCAGAATCTTCCTCTCTTTTAACTCCAGTTTTCTGAGTGGCCCTTTCTGGTCGTTACCGGTACCAGGCACTCTGAAGATTTATCGTATTATTAACTTGTCGTTCTTCAAATTCGATGCGTATAAAATGCTAACAGAAGGCAAATCAATTGAGTCTCAGAACAGTCAATGGTAGTGTTCCGGTGAACTTCGTATTGCCGCTACAAGAGTGCAGCACGGATGAAGAGGTCCAGGCAAGCAGTAATAAGGATAGTCCCTTATGCTAACTTCGTGTTGCCGCCACAAGAGTGCAGCAGGGACCGTAGGGGCCCACGCAAGGAGTAATAAGAAGAAGCCCAAACGGCCAGAAAGTGAAGCTACGAGTTAGTCCCATAAGAATACCAGGCAAATAATGGCATATCAATTCTTTAACACCCACGAGCAATAAGTCTGGAGCGTGTAACTCTCAAGTTGTCACCAGAGTGCAGCACGCGTAGAACGGGTCCAATACGTAATATGGCTAATGGCGAATGGTAAATAACGTCAAGGAATACAAAAGGAGCTTCATATTAGAGTTCTATGCAGCCAGTAACCCAATTCGTATGCGTCTGGACATCTTCGATCCCTGTTGCAATCTGGGGACAGCTTTTGACAGTTACACGCCCATTTCCCGATGCCATGGTAACAATGGCCACCAGTGTTCGTCATCTATGTATACTAGGTCAGTACCGTCATCTATACGTTGCTCTTCGAAGTCGAGCTCTTACTTACGCATCTTCGTAACGCGTTGATTGTTCTTCTATGTATACTAGCTCAGTAGCGTCATCTATACGTTGCTTTATGAAGTCAAGCACTGAGTTGCGTATCATCGTTTCTCGTTGATTGTTCATCTATGTATAGTCTATTAGGTCAGTAGCTAGTTGCTATGTAAGAACGCAAGCTTTTCAGTTACTTGTCTTATAAGTTATGTATTCATTATTTATTACGAATGTACTTTGCATCGTATAATGTTGAACGCTGTGAAGTGTAAAATTATGCGAAGGGAAACGTGCGGAGACGGAAGAGAATGTGTTTCAAAGATTCATCCTTGACACACCAACTTTCTGTACAACTACCGACGCTGAAATGTACAAATCGTTTCTAGGATTCTGATCGTGGGGGTAAATTAGGCATTAATTTCTCCGCTAACCACTTTTTGTAGTCATCATAGCAAACACTCTTATAGAGTAGGTTGGCCTTCCAATCCGGGTGTCTCTTCATCGGTGAGTTCGGCGGTGACTATACAATATCCAAAATTCTTCTCATGATGGTATGTTGAACTTTAACATGAGAAATGTACCAAGAGCAAATGCTGCTTGAACCCCCCAGCGTGAACTATGATAACTCTTCTGTCCTTTAGATATAGGGAACAATAGACCAATCCTGAATGCACACCCTGCGTCATACCTCAGAAGAGAATTAAATTTACTGGCAGAACCTTTGGAATCGCTGTCCCGAGACCAAGGAAGAACTACTGTAATACAGTAAAACCTTTCTCAAGCGGAACGCAATCGTTCGGGATTTATTTTTCCGTTTTATAAAGGGTTGAGTGTTAATAAGACAAAATACACTACACAGAAACACTGTTTTATCGCATAGGATTACAATGAAATAATAATTTAAAATATAGGTCTGTAAATTAAGAACAAATAGGTTCGCATGTATTACACCGTATTTTCAACTTACATATAAACATTTCAGTTTGTCTGCACGTTTCTTTGTTTCCACGTGTCTTTCAAAGTGCACTGACACGAATTCTTTACAAGAGAACGTTGTATGATTTCGTTTCCATCCGTCAGTGGGAATTTTTGCATACAGTTAGGAATCATAATAGCTTCACTAATATGTAACATAGAGTTATGAAAACTGACATATGTATAGTAAATACAAAGAGCTTTTATCTAATTTCGAGAGAGGAGCAGTATGTAAAGTATTTCGTGATATATTGGGAGGATAATATTCGTGATATTTTAATCTCCGTGAATCGCAAAATACACGATTTAACAAGAAATACCAGTCTAAATGGAATGCTTTTTATCATGTATAGTAAACGCATAAATAGCGAGGATGAACCACCATGAATGTTATATTGTAAATAGTATATTTTTAAAGAAATATTAAATTTTTCTTTCAAAAAATGAACAGTTTTTTGGTTTATGTTTCCAAGTTTATCTCAATTATTTGTAAGATAATTTCATAAATGAGGTTCATCCTCTAGGGATCATATGTTGGAATGTATCTGCCGAGTTTCATCTCATAGTTCAGGAGATATTGTATTTTTCCTACCAAAAGAGCAACCTTTCGGGTAAACAATTTGAATATTAAACACTCCATTGACAGATAGGCGCATGGTCTCACGTAATACGCTATATCTCTGCCAAAACGCTGAATTTACATATAAAATTTAATAGATATATTGAGAAAGGTATTGTCTTTCATTTAAACGTGAAAAACTTAAATTTTGACAACCGACTGTGTATGAGCCCCCTTAACTCCAGTTCTGGTACATTCTTCAAAGCTGCAAATTCCTGAAGGTAATTCACAACAGATAATGCTTCTTCAAAAGTGTGTATTTTTTCTCCCTTTCATTGCCTTCATCGTCGTCCATTTCTTCCATCACTTCGCACCTGCTGTTTTCGGCAGCAATATCAGCTTCACTTTGAATGTCCTCAGTCGTTTATGTTTCCTAGAACTATGGTACAAAAGCAGTCACGCTCAGAATTTAGTTCTGTATATAGCTTTGCTTCAAACCAGTCATTACAAATATCTAGGAATTACTTTGCAAATACAAGGGAAATTATTTTACGTCACATCAAAGATAAAATGATCTGTGCTGTCAGATCAATGAACGACATTAGTCATCTCAGGGACATATCCCTGCAATCGGCACTGAGACTCTTTAAAGCAAAAGTTACACCAATTGCAACGTATGGATTGGATATAATATGGGTTAATTAAGGCAAAAATACCGACAGTAGTGGCTGCGCGGGCTAAAGCGCTGCGTTAGGTCAAGGGGCCAAGCTCTCTGCTGACTCGGTAGACGCGTGGGTTCGAGCCCCACCGTCGGCTGTCCTTGAAATGGTTTTCCGTGGTTTCCCATTTTCAACACCAGGCAAATGCTGGGACAGTACCTTCCGACAGGCCACGGCCGCTTCCTTCCATCTTCATCAATTCCATCTCTCATCCCGACGCGCAGGTCGCCCACGGGCGTCGACTAGAAAGACCTGCACTCGGCCTCTCAGGAGGCTACCCGACAAAAAAAAAGGCAAATATAACCTGAAAGGCTTAGAGAAAGTGAAAGCCTTATTCTTAAAAAGACTGATTTGTTTGTCAAAATACACCCCATCGAGACTGGCTTATGAACTATCGGGGGAACGTTTCTTTATAGAACTCCGACTGGTTCACCAACTATCATCCACAAGACAATACAACGATTTGCTACAACAACTACTTGCAAAAGAAGAAGGTGATCCCAATTGGTATCTACTCCATGACGGCCATGACGTCAACAGAATGGCAGGGCACTGCCTATGAATTGAGACACACAGTGACCCGATTCGCGGTGCATGGTTTTCACCACAGGATTTCTGAGACTGAGGTGTTCCATGTGCGAACAGAGTGCATTTGTAAATTGTGCCAAAAGGCATGCGATACTTACCACACTCTCGTGTGTACTAAAAGGTTGTCATCGCTTAAGGAATTTTGTAAATAATTAATGCAATGCACATTGTGCGCACTTATCCTTAATAATATAGCTTTGTATTATGGATAGGTTATTTACGCGTACAGTTCCGGGATTTCTTTCTGTTTCCACTTTAGGCAGTTTTCCGGTTTACAGTGTCATTTTACATAGGAAATACCTCCGTTCGAATTTGTGTTCCGTTTGTCCGGGTTTTCGGTGTATGAAGGGTCCGCTTTGGACAGGTTTTACTGTAGACAAGTAGCAAACAATTCATTGTTGTCACATTAACAGTTACATTGAACTCGCGACTGTATTGATATGCAAACGATGATACACAATGCCGTCAGATATGGCTACTTCAAGTGATAGCCACAAACAGTTCCATTGAGAGATACGAGACAAACAATTATCCTATATCAGATATCACAATACAGATAAATGTCATAAAATAGTTTAGGCTAACAATAAATCACACATGATAACTGGCAACTGTGAATTGAATTCCCAAAGCACATCTAGTACATGTAGAGTATTTATTTTATAGAATCGTGTAAATGTGTGGGAAGAGGATACCTACTGCCAGGAACTAAGCTCTCTCCCGGGTTTCGGCAACAAATGTGAGGTATTCGTTTGTATAACAATAGCCTACTCTCTTGCTATCACACTAATACTCCGTCTTCCGTTTTATTGGCAAAGAACTACGACTATGTAGAAATGTCACACACATTATAACATTAATATACAAATGTCCAAAGTCCTTGACCCAGAAGAGAGCTTAGTCTCCCTTCTGGGTAAAGGACTTTGATCCTCCGCACACCAGAGGGACTCGAGATCAGCCGTCCTTTCCAGCTGGTTACACCCTTGGAGATGGACCAGGGTGGGGACGATGTCGGGAAGTAAGCTCTCTTCTGGGTCAAGGACTTTGAACATTTGTATAAATGTTATAATGTGTGTGACATATCTACGTAGTCGTAGTTATTTGCCAATAAAACGGAAGATGGAGTATTAGTGTGATAGCAAACGAATCCCTCACACCTACAGTACAATAATGCACCACATTTTGTGGTCTCGGGGTACGTATTGACACTCTGGATCCAAAGGTTCAGGGTTCGTTTCCTAGCTCTGCTAAGATATCTAATTCAGGTTTGAGGCACTGGAACGTTTTTGTTGTCTTGCAAGTAATCTAAGTTACGTCAATTTCGAAGGCTTGCACAAGGCCATAATATGCATTACAGCCTTATACGGGCTACTGGTTCTTCTTCCTAAAATAGAAGTATTAGAAGCCATTTTTCAGTGGTGCCTAGTTGTATTAAAGAATGCTTTCCAGTCGGTCAACAAAAATCGTGCCCATTAGGCCTACATTAGGCGGGAAACAAGTATTTACATACCAACCTGAAATAAACAAAATAATATTACAAACTAACACGCTTTTATGTACAAAATGGGGTACTTAATTGGATGAAATGTTTCGAAAGTCTAGCGCCCATCTTCAGATCAAGTTCTCTTCATCATCAGCTTCGAAAGACCTTGTAGTTGCAGTCATTTCTTACGGTCTTCAGCAGTTCTCTTCATATGGATATACGTGTCACATTCCATTTCCTTGACAATGTTCTTGAGATACGATTGTCTTGGTCGTCCCCTTGGTCTTTTTTCCCGAAACGTTTCCTTCAAAGATTACCTGGAGGAGAGTGTCATGTCTGAGTATGTGTCCCATGAATTTTGCTTTCCTTTCCTTGATGGTGTTCAACAGCCATCGATTCTCCTGAATTTGGTTCAGAACCAGCTCATTTGTCTTTCTCCCCTTCCAGCTTCTTCGGGTCATTCGTCTCCAAAACCACATTTCAGCTGCCTTAAGTTTTGTGTCTTCTGTTTTCCCAAGTGTCCATGTTTCACAACCATAGGTCAACACACTTCAAACGAATATCTTCCTTATCTTCAAGTTGAGGTGCTCATTGAACAGCAAATTCTTCTTCTTTTGAAAGGCTTTCTTCGCCTACACTATTCTTTTCTTAATTTCTGAGATGCATCTGCTTAGTTAATGTTAATGAGTGTGGGCAGGCGAGAGGGTAGCAACGGCTACAACCAACAGCTCCGCTGAGATAAGTAACCATGTACACAATTGAATTCAAGTTCATGCTCTAATTTTATTTATTATATTGTGTAGTTCTAATTTGCATACACGTGCGTAATATTCATACGTAATTCACGAACTCATATTAATAAAACGGTAACCTGGAAGAATATAACTATCGACAATCAAGAATTGGAGAATGTGAAGCAGTTCAAGTACTTGGGAAGCTTGCTGGAAAAAGATGTTCAACGCACAAAAGAAATTCGCGCCAGAATCGCCATGGCCAAAGCCGCATTCAACAAGAAGAGGACTCTGCTCACCAGCAAGTTGAGTTTTGAACTGAGGAAGAAATTGTTGAAGTGTTACATCTGGAGCATTGCACTACACGGGGCAGAGACGTGGATAATGAGAAAAAGGGAATGAAAATGCTTAGAAAGTTTTGAAATGTGTTGCTGGAGGAGAATAGAGAATTTCAAGTGGACAGATCGGGTAACAAACGATGCTGTACTGAGAAGTGTAGGTGAGAGGATAACTTTTCTGAATACAATTTTCAGAGGAAGGCCAATTGGATCGGGCACATACTGAGACATGAGAGGCTCATACATGACGTCATTAAAGGGAAAATCAAAGGAACGACAGGACGGGGAAGAAGAAGAATTCAACATCTGGATGACATGAAAGATGGAAGGAGTTACAGCAGACTGAAGGAAGAAGCTGAAGACATGGACCTGCCACTAGGTAGAATACTGTACAGGCTAATGATAATAGTAATAACCTGACATAACGAGATTCAAACTGTGAATCTAAATAAAATTACCAATTGTACGCACTACAACATTTTTGTAGTTACTGTAGATAACATTGTATATAAATGTAAACCTCAACTCGGTGAATAGAATCATATGATGACCGTTGGAAGCTCGAAACGCGTACAATAATCCTAAACATTGCAAGACTGAAGGCTACAACGAAATGGGAAGAAGAAGTCAAGAAAGACGCGGTTGACATTGGAATTACTGCCGCCGTGATTCACAACAGGAATGTGTTTCGCGGTCTCATTGACAGCGTTGAGACTTTTAAAGAGAAGCCACCAAAATGTAGGTCTAGATTGGTAAGTTCTGCGGTGCGGCGGAGAGTTCGTAGTGAAGGAATGAAGAGTTTCTGGGAAGAAAAGAAGAGATTCATCAGAAAGCCTTAGGTTTTATGCGGTCCATAGTTGGCCAAATTCGGAAAACAACAAAATAGTGTGTATAACTAATGCATATACAAGGATAATTATCAACAACAATAAAAAAAAAGCTTAGAAGTCCGAACAAAGAAAATGAACGTAGCATTTCAGATCACCAGAAATGTATACAAGTAGAGGGCATTATCATGGGACACTAAAATTAAACATTACAATACTGAGGTGAGACCTGAAGCACTCTTTGGAGCTAATACATTAAAGTTAATGCGGAAAGGTGACATAAACAAAATCATGCTCATGAAAAGGAGATTGGTTCGATGCATCCTTGGCCCAAGGAAAACACAAAAGACTATAACAGACCACGAATTAACAAGGAAATATATTCGTACATTCATGTGGAGAACATAATTCACACCATGCGCAAAATACGAATAGAATGAATAATGACAGGTTAAGAAATAAAAATTTTAATAAAATTTTAAAACTTAAAGTTCAACAAGCGTGGTTTATGCAGACATTAAAGGATCTTAAGGAAGCCGACATTGTCATTACAGATACATATAATAGGAATTTCTTTCGGGACAAAATTCAAAAACTGATCTCCAACGAGGAACAAGAAAGACAAGGAAAGCAGCCACGGAACATTGAACAGCTCCGAAAGCAGAGATGAGAGTAAATGAAGCGAATGTGGGCAGAGAGAAAAAGACATGTGGCAAGATTTGAAGTATTGATTTTACGTGCGCTGTAATAGTGCTATTCGATTAAATATTAATAAATAATACATATATTTTAGGGTGTTATTTACTTATTGTTCAAATATTATATACATTGTAAGCCATGAGCTACAACTAGCAATCCATCCACTCCGAAAAATGTTCGAGAACACATTCATTTTTAAACCGCATTCTTGAAGAGAAGATGTGATGTTCATTTCCGATAACGTTCAGAAGGACTTTGAAGATCTGCAGCTCACTGTATTCGATTACTGACATAATTCAAGCCAATAGAGAGGTTCTGAAATTGAAAAATAACATAAATATAGGAGCGGACGTTATGGGGCGAGTGAGGAATCAATCTTCCCAACAGCCGCACGGGGAGGGCTACGATACCTTCATGTCTTATTGCTTCCAATGAAAAGAAAATAGCTCTAAGATAGATGGGCAAGATGCATCAACGTGAATCAGAGTCAAAACAGATGGCATGTTTCAGGTGAGATGTAGGATCCCGTTACCATCAACAGTAGCCCTAGGTGTTTTATCTCAGTAGCTGGCGCTTGAACACTTCATGACGCATTGCCTTTAGTGAAAATATTACAAGGGTTGTTCAAATTAATAGGTACGAAACGATACTGTGGGTGCAATTAATACGTTATTCAAAAGTAATCACCACAGGCCTGTGCAAAGGTGTCCCATTGCTTCACTTGCCGCAGGATTCCCTGTTCCCAGAAGTCTTGTGGTTGTGACAGGAGCCAATCTTGTACGGTGTCCTTTCGTTCGTCGTCCGATTGGAAACGTTTTCCCTTGAGATATTTTTTTTAACGGACCGAACAGATGGAAGTCACAGGGTGACAAGCCTGGGTTGTAGGGCAGATGCTCAAGTGGCTCCCACTTGAACGTGGCCAATACACCTTGTGTGACGTTAGAGACGTGTGGGCGAGCGTTATCATGGAGCAGAATCACTCCCTTCATGAGCAGTCCAGGCCGTTTGTTCTTGATGGACTTGTCTAGGCTACGGAGTGTCGCACAATACACGTCACCGTTAATGGTTCGTCTCAAAGGAGAACGTTTCCAATCGGACGACGAATTAAAGGACACCGTTCAGGATTGGCTCCTGTCACAACCACAAGACTTCTGAGAACAGGGAATCCTGCAGCTAGTGAAGCGATGGGACACCTGTGTGCAGGCCTGTGGTGATTATTTTTGAATAACGAATACATTGTACCCACAGTATCGTTTCGTACCTTTTCATTTGAACACCCATCATATATATTGATTTTACACCCCTTTTAACTACTGGGGTTTTTAGAGACAACCAGGATGCCAGAATGTTGACCTGAATGGGATCGTTAACCGTAAGAGTACTCTTTCAACTCCCGTCAACTATAATTACCAACGTCATTCCCTCCTCAGATCTCTGGTTCCCACAACCAAAGTCACGGCTACCAACCAATTAGAACAATATGCACTTACTTATTACAACCACACCGCCAGTATCTTACATTGATGCCACATCTCACCCGCTTAGCCTGGCGCGTGACTCACCCTGACTATGGCCGTGGGATAAACCCTGCCGATCACAACAGCTTCAACCCGGAAACTTTGTACAATAACTCTGTCACCACAAAACATACTTCCTCAATTGTGCACATTTCCAGTAACTCAAAAATGTATCATTACAAGGCTACGTTTAAAACTGACTTGGATCCTGCTACAAATAATATCTTAAATCTAAACAAATTATATGGACATCAATCACATTATATAACGCACTCTATTCATTCCTCCCTATATTACTCTGCTAAGGTCCAATTCCAGCTTTGTACCGAAAATTAGGTCCCATTAACACCAACCTACACATATGGGTTACCTACAGGTTCAGAATAACCCAATGCGTAAACGAAACGCACACACTTACTCTTTAAATGCCTCACAATTAAATAAATACCTTAAAACATGTATATTTACAATGAAATAATGAAAGAATGCAACACGGTAACCATGGTAACAGAATCTCACAGGTCCATCTATTTCTGTAAGACGCAATGCAATTCAAATTGTTACATTACTGAGAAAGTTTCCAGACGGTTATAAGGTTATCACTGAACCAAATTAAGCTGTAAAATACATGCAGTATAATGCGCTTAAGGGGATGAAGGGGCATTCTAGAATTTTTTCACGCAATTTTCACGTGTGAGTGTGGTACGAAAGGTCTTTTTCAACCGACTATAAAGGGTCTCCGAAAACCACATTTAAAGGCCCTTAAATTAACAGTGTCTGTGATATTCCCAGAAAACTAACTTCGCTCTGATATACTGAGACCGTTTAGTTGATGTCAACAACCACGATGACTCAACTAACGACACATAAATCGAATAAAAAGAAAAGTACCGTGAGGATCAGGTGACCTTCCAAAAAGGCTAAAGCGGCACGAGAGTCCGTAGTCCACAGGGATCGTGGTACATGGTGACGATGGTCATAGACCGCCTAAGGAAAGGTTCACCTTAAAACTAGACTGAGAAAATAAACATCCAGACTCATGTAAAACACCGTGAAAATTTATTAAAATTCACAAGCCCCTAGCCTAGTTCGGAGAGTTATGATCGGCTAGTCCGCAAATTAATAAATAAACTAAGATAAAGAACAGGTCCCCTACCTGAGAAGTTACTGAAAACCCTCGCGAAAGATCTAACTCACAATGATAAAGCAACAACAGCAACGCTAGGAATATGGCACGACGCAAGTCCCTAGTTCAAGTTACAAGACCAAGCTAATATCTGAATTTACATTTAACAGGGTAGCAAAACAAATCTAGGTTAGGATGGTACCATTTCGACATTTAAATTTAACATTAATTCAACTAGCTAAGTCCTATCAATTAACAAAATTTACGGCGATGACGTCCGTAAAAGAAAACAATTACATCCAAAAGCTAAGTGTACAGCCATGAAAAACAAACAATTTAATTATGCTTAATAACTATGTGCTAACAGCACACAATAAAGTAACATGTAGAGTTTAATACACTTGACATCATAAATTAATAACGAAATAGACACAGTAGTTTTATTAAAAATTCCTGCCTAAACCTTGGTTTACTCTTTGTAAACCATAGTCATTTAATGTGTATAGTTACGGTGACGAATGCGCAGTTGAGACCACGTCTGACATCGCATGGCCTGAGCTCCACAAGCTACGAACTCTAGGTTCGCACATGCTTCAGGTCGCTACAAAAATGTCAACTGTCCTAGTCATTTCCTCACAAGGAAATTATCTTCAACTGCACGGCTATGTCAACAGTTCCAGAATGCAAAGAACAAAGTTAGATAGAAAGAATCGTTAGTTAGGCTTGTTTTACAACAATTATGTATTTTATTATTAGAACGTCGGTTTATAGGTTTATCGTAGGTTTATGGCGAATAACATTGACAATAGCCTGGGCACGGAGTGTCTCCAACTGAGATAATTCTCCACCAAAAAGCCTCGACTCAACAGTCGGAATATAATCAACGAGTATAACAACTCGGACACACAATAACACGGGTTACCAGCGGCGCTAAGCTCGCATTCAATAACTCTGGGATAGGCCTGTACAACAGTTACCTTCCAGTAACATCTGGTCAACGGGATCATCCCCGGACAATGCATACAATAACATCCTGCGATAACAGGGTAGACTTCACCATCCTATAGAAAACCTTACATAACTGTACCTGTCATACGACAATACACGCAACAGAGCGCTAAACTAACAAAAACCGATCCATAAAACAAGTGATCAAATACAAGAGTGGAAACTGATTTCCATAAGCAAAATAGCAATGAAAGGAAAAGCGAATACAAATTGTACTCTGTCCTCGTCTATAGTAGTTTTGTCTCACAATGAAGCAGGCGTGCTCTAGGTCACTGGGTTACATAACCAGTTTATTCAAGGCCGGCGATTTAATCAATACAAAACCTGCACTTGGCCGGTTCATAAAAAACTTTACCAAATGTTACGGATCTCTACAGAGTCCGTCTATCAAATGCACGCTATAAATCTGAGTATAGTAATACACTTCCGTCTTTCTACCAAAGACGTCTAAATGAAAGTAAACTTACAATAACTGAAGCTCTTTGCTTTAAAAAAATGCAACTCAGTAGTTGCTAGAACATCAAATAAAAACGTGTCTCACACGACACAAGAAAAATATGATAAATGTGGCACAGATTCACACACTAGATCTGCTTAATGATACGTTGGGAACCGCGTTCGATGCTAGGCAACGAAACATTCCTTCTAGTTGTTAGGTTCAAACATGACCAAGAATAGCTTCTGAGCTTATTCAAAATGAAATATAATGCATTTACAAACTGGTAGTTACTGTCGACTACCTAAATGATACGACCGTTCTAACGACAGTCAGGGGTGTAACAAAGGATGGCTGCGAAGAATGCAGTCAATTAATAACCAAGGCATCTGATTGCCATAACTACAGTCAGCAAAGACTTGAAAATTACCCCAAGTAGGGTTGAACAAAATAGCCTCAAAATGACTACGATCAGGTTCAGCAAAAAGGTAGGCATTGACGTTCCACGACGTTCACCAAGCTGCACCAGGGCTGACCAAAATGTCTGACCCCAAAGGTGTCTCACTCTAAACTGAAATAAATGACATCTAACTAATCTAGTTACATCCCTACCTAGAAAAATGGCTGACACTGAGTGTGGTTGATTCACAAACTACATTAAAACTACTACACCACCAGAAACTAGAACAAAGAAGGGGTGTGACAAAAACTCACGAAATGGAGAAGCTCTCACTCAGCTCTGTATTCCACAACAAGGGTTGTACATAAACCTCTCTGGCTCTCTGGATCGGTATCCTCCTCATCAGGATTCCCATCTGGACTCCCCCAAAGACCAGGGTTCGATTTGTCCCTGTCGACATCTTCGTGGATATGCCTGGAAATGGCATTTTAGCTCCTTCCCTCTCGTTCATCGTTCTGGAAGTTCCACCATCACGCTGGTTCCTGTAGAAACGTCACCCCCCCATACTGGGATGGTATTAGCCCATGGTGACTACTCCAACCATGGTGAATAAAAGTCCAATCACGTGGGTAGCGAAATAAGTTGCGTGATTATTCATCCTCTCACTTCCAAAATTATAATGTCCGTCGTGACTATTATAGGCTTCAATTATAAAATACGACACAGCCTTAATCTTACAGATGTGGATTAGCGTGTGAGCTAATACTATTTTATAATGCTGCACGTGCTAGTGACGCTACTTTTGTATCACGCAGCAACCGTGAATTATACGACGTTTCAAAGATGAAATTTCCACTTTGGCAATTTAAATATCTCATACTATTATAATCACACTTATTCAGGATAATTGTAAAACTATTACCTGTATATTTCCACTAGGCATCTGCCCTCCACATACGCGTGGGTAATATGTGATGTCACAGCAATGTTGTGCAATACACTATACTTGCCAATAATTATTTCCCAAGCTTCTTATTTAATTCACTGGACTTCATCGACAGTGAATATTAGTATTTGCTTGCTCGATGGCACCTTATAATCACTTTTTAACGCTATACAGCGGATATTCTTCTACGTTTCGTAGGACAAATGTAATTCCACGCCTACACAAGGCGGATTCTCAAGACGCAGTGCTCCGGTACTGGGTGTCTCTAGAAAGTAGGTCGTCAAAACGAAAACGTTGAGCGACTACTTACGTTCCTTTTTGCGTATCTGCAAGGGTATTACCTTACCTAAAGTAAAAATAAACATTCTCCAAAATGTTTTAATAATGCAGCATGACGAAATGGAATATTCTGAGTCTCGTAGGAAAGATAAAAATAATTAATAAGACCTCAGATAATAATTAGCAGTTTACACCAAAGTCAAAAGTGCGATTCACCGCTACTTCAAAATATCGCGTGATCTCTCAGCTTCACGTGGCTTCCTGGGTGTGTTCAAAAGTACATCATCCCATCATAAATGCTCTGTCATAAAAAATATCACATGAACCATAGCTCAGCGGGTTCATCTGCCTCTCTGTCGTTTCAAATAAAATGTTGGGATAACATTTTTACTAGCCTACTTTTCACATTTTGCAAAAATGAGGAAAAAGTAGACTTATGAGATCGGGCAAATGTGTGTCTGTCTGTCTGTCTGTCTGTCTGTCTGTCTGTCCGTCTGTCTGTCTGTCTGTCTGTCTGTCTGTCCTTCTGTCTGTCTGTCTGGCTGTGTGTGTGTCCCCCCCTATCAACTCCTAAACGGCTACAGCAATCGAAACAAAATTTGGTAGGAGTAAAGATCTATACCTGAATATCTCACGGCCATATTTGAAAATGATGTCAGTGCTACCAACTGCTAAAACATCGCAATTGAAATTTGAGCTCCATGTTGGATATCTTGGAAAGTAAGAATGGGAGCTATTTCAAAATTGGCACACGTACAGATCATAATATTTTAGTTTAATTTCCAGGAGGCCAAACATGGCAGTGTTGCCAAAATGATTATAAGCCTCCTGATAGGTCCAATTTTTAAATGCATATAACTTCTACACTATCAAGCGGAATTCAACCAAATTTCGTATGTTGTATGTGTACATAACCAGATATGACTGAGCGTATTCTTAAGACCTACCAGGGCTGCCAACTGTTAATAAATGCTCCTAATTTATTTTATCCAAATACCAATATATCAGAAAGTATGCAAGCCGACAGCTTTAAACTATGCACACGTATAGTACCTGACATTCTATATTAATTTGGAGTAACTTATATACGTCAGTGCTACCAACATGATTCTAAGCCTGCTGACAGGTCCAACTTTAAATACATGTAACTTCCATACTATCATTTGGATTTCAACCAAATTTCGTATGTGCTATGTGTACCATAACAGATATGACTATGCGTATTCTAAGGAGCAACCAGGGCTACCAACTGTTAATATGTGCTGTCCCTATTTTTGTTACCCTAATATCAATATATCAGAAAGTATGCAAGCCAATAGCTCTAAACTTTGCACACGTATAGTACCTGGCATTCTAGACGTATTTGGAGTAACTAATATACGTCAGTGCTGCCAACATGATTCTAAGCCTGCTCATAGGTCCAATTTTAAAATGCATGTAACTTCTATACTAACTAATGGATTTCATTCAAAATTGGCACAACAATAGATCATATTATTTCAGATTATTTCTGACCAATACATGCATGACATTGTTGCCAACATAATTTTACGCGCTGTTAGATCCAATGTTTAACTGCATGTAACGTCTATGCTATCCAGTGGACTTCAACCAAATTTTGTATTTAGTACCGTAAGAGACGGAACTAAGAATATATTCAGTCATCAGGGCTGCCAACTGTAGTGCTCTATTAGGATACATTATGCCAGGTATACAGTATTTCGAACTAATTGGAAATTTCGATATTAGCAACTTAATTTCGTCATTATTCTAGATAGGTTCATATTCTGTAGAATAATCATTGGCATGAAAAGTAGGCTGTATAGTTCTTAACGGAACTTCTTGTTTGCTTTGAAATTCATTCAAGAGTGATATTTTTTTTAGATTGGCTGCATTAAAGGTTCCAATGCGTTCTCCTGTCCTAATGTCTTCTATCACATAACTTCCATTGTTTAAAGGCTGTCGGATACGACTAGGGCCATAATACAAGGATAGAAACTTCCCATATATGCGGTCTATAGGACTAGAAATTCCGGGTCTCCTTATAAGGATAAGGTCTCCTTCTACTAGTGGTTCTCTAAACCTCTGGCGTCTAGTTCTTCTCAAGCGCTTGGCAGCTTGTCTGTCCATAGTCTCTCTTGCAGCTAAAAGTCTGCTGGCATGTGATGGTTGTAAACAAGGTGGATTTACAATCACACGATCCCATATTCTCAGCGGCATCTGGTTCAAATGCAAGACCATAGGTATTTGACCAGTGCTTTCATGTACTGTTGAATTAATACATTTTGCCATAATAACAAGGACTTCAGTCCATCGCCAGTGTTCTTCTTGACAATATAATCGACAGAATTTTGCGATAATAGACATCACGCATTCTGCTGGGTTGCTCTCTGGATGTCGAATAGATGATAAAACATGACCTATTTCAAGCTCATTCATGGCATTGGCAAATTCTGCTGAGGTGTACTGTGATCCGTGATCAGTCAACAAGAATTGTGGCTTTTCTGCCTCCGGTATCACTTGACGTCTAATCCTCTGAATAATCTGATGTGCAGTAGCTTTTTGAATTGGATGAAGCATCGTATATTTCGTGAACACATCCACCGTTACAACGATGTATCGATTCCCACGACGAGCCTTAGGTATTGGGCCATACAGGTCCTGTGCATACAACTCTCTAGGTTGAGTTGGTAGTATTGGTCTAGGTTGTTCCTTCAGCAAGTGTGACGTGTATTTGTTCCGCTGGCATGCGTCGCAAGCACGTAAACACTGTCTAACGGTGGCTCCTAACCCTTTCCATGTGAAAGACTCCTTGATAGTTGCAATGGTTTTGTCTGTTCCACCATGTCCAATGGATAAATGTACCATAAGAATAACAGATTCTTGGTATCTCCTAGGAATAACTGCACGCAGTTGAGTGTGGTCCTCGTCTACAAACTTGTATAAGACACGATGATAAATCAAATAATCATCTGCAACAGCAGCAATCCTTGCATAATGATCATCCTGTGGATCCATTCTTCGTTCTAGGAAGCGGATAATATGTCTGAGTTCCTCCTCACGTCGCTGTCCTTCAGGTAAATGACGAAATCGGCGAAGGTGTTCCTCGCATTCTCCCTCGATGTCTATGGCATTAACAGTAGCTTCAGGATTCCGGCTGAGGATGTCGGCCAACACATTCTCTCTGCCTGGTCGATAAACTATTTCCAAATCGAACTGTTGGAGAAACAGCGTCCAACGTGTGATCCTGTCGCTTGCCAGTCTTGTTCTCAAGATGAAGGTCAACGCATGATGATCGGTTCTCACAATAATCCTCTGACCTAACAGAAGTTTCTGCCAGTATTCAAGTGCGTAAACAATTGCAAGTGCTTCTATCTCGGTCGTGAAGTAGTGAGATTCATGTGCTCTTAAACGTCGGCTTAAGAAAGCGATGTAATGACGTTTCTTCTCATCATCTTCCTGCAGTAAAATGGCTCCTATACCAATGGCAGATGCATCAGTTTCTAGAATAAAGTTCCGAGAGTAATCTGGATATTCTAACTGAATTGAGTCCACAAGCATCTGTTTAGCTCTCCTGAAAGCTATCTCGCATTCATCATTCCAGTTCCACCTGCAGTTCTTTTTCAATAATCCTTGCAGTGGTGCAACAGTTTCGGAATACTTCTCACAATGAGCAGCAAAGAATTGGAGGATTCCTAAGAATTGTCTCAGGTGTTTCACACGGGTTGGTGTTGGAAATGCAGCAACAGTTCTAATCTTTGCCGGATTCGGTCTATATCCTTCTCCATTGATTATGTGTCCTACGAATTTCACTTCTTCCTGAAAAAATCGACACTTGTCAAACTTGACCTTAAAATTTGCCTGTCGGAGATTCTCAAAAACAAGGCGCAATGTCTTTAAATGCTCTTCTTCTGTTCCCGTTGGGCGCCATTTTATGAGACCGTTTAGTTGATGTCAACAACCACGATGACTCAACTAACGACACATAAATCGAATAAAAAGAAAAGTACCGTGAGGATCAGGTGACCTTCCAAAAAGGCTAAAGCGGCACGAGAGTCCGTAGTCCACAGGGATCGTGGTACATGGTGACGATGGTCATAGACCGCCTAAGGAAAGGTTCACCTTAAAACTAGACTGAGAAAATAAACATCCAGACTCATGTAAAACACCGTGAAAATTTATTAAAATTCACAAGCCCCTAGCCTAGTTCGGAGAGTTATGATCGGCTAGTCCGCAAATTAATAAATAAACTAAGATAAAGAACAGGTCCCCTACCTGAGAAGTTACTGAAAACCCTCGCGAAAGATCTAACTCACAATGATAAAGCAACAACAGCAACGCTAGGAATATGGCACGACGCAAGTCCCTAGTTCAAGTTACAAGACCAAGCTAATATCTGAATTTACATTTAACAGGGTAGCAAAACAAATCTAGGTTAGGATGGTACCATTTCGACATTTAAATTTAACATTAATTCAACTAGCTAAGTCCTATCAATTAACAAAATTTACGGCGATGACATCCGTAAAAGAAAACAATTACATCCAAAAGCTAAGTGTACAGCCATGAAAAACAAACAATTTAATTATGCTTAATAACTATGTGCTAACAGCACACAATAAAGTAACATGTAGGGTTTAATACACTTGACATCATAAATTAATAACGAAATAGACACAGCAGTTTTATTAAAAATTCCTGCCTACACCTTGGTTTACTCTTTGTAAACCATAGTCATTTAATGTGTATAGTTACGGTGACGAATGCGCAGTTGAGACCACGTCTGACATCGCATGGCCTGAGCTCCACAAGCTACGAACTCTAGGTTCGCACATGCTTCAGGTCGCTACAAAAATGTCAACTGTCCTAGTCATTTCCTCACAAGGAAATTATCTTCAACTGCACGGCTATGTCAACAGTTCCAGAATGCAAAGAACAATGTTAGATAGAAAGAATCGTTAGTTAGGCTTGTTTTACAACAATTATGTATTTTATTATTAGAACGTCGGTTTATAGGTTTATCGTAGGTTTATGGCGAATAACATTGACAATAGCCTGGGCACGGAGTGTCTCCAACTGAGATCATTCTCCACCAAAAAGCCTCGACTCAACAGTCGGAATATAATCAACGAGTATAACAACTCGGACACACAATAACACGGGTTACCAGCGGCGCTAAGCTCGCATTCAATAACTCTGGGATAGGCCTGTACAACAGTTACCTTCCAGTAACATCTGGTCAACGGGATCATCCCCGGACAAAGCATACAATAACATCCTGCGATAACAGGGTAGACTTCACCATCCTATAGAAAACCTTACATAACTGTACCTGTCATACGACAATACACGCAACAGAGCGCTAAACTAACAAAAACCGATCCATAAAACAAGTGATCAAATACAAGAGTGGAAACTGATTTCCATAAGCAAAATAGCAATGAAAGGAAAAGCGAATACAAATTCTACTCTGTCCTCGTCTATAGTAGTTTTGTCTCACAACGAAGCAGGCGTGCTCTAGGTCACTGGGTTACATAACCAGTTTATTCAAGGCCGGCGAATTAATCAATACAAAACCTGCACTTGGCCGGTTCATAAAAAACTTTACCAAATGTTACGGATCTCTACAGAGTCCGTCTATCAAATGCACGCTATAAATCTGAGTATAGTAATACACTTCCGTCTTTCTACCAAAGACGTCTAAATGAAAGTAAACTTACAATAACTGAAGCTCTTTGCTTTAAAAAAATGCAACTCAGTAGTTGCTAGAACATCAAATAAAAACGTGTCTCACACGACACAAGAAAAATATGATAAATGTGGCACAGATTCACACACTAGATCTGCTTAATGATACGTTGGGAACCGCGTTCGATGCTAGGCAACGAAACATTCCTTCTAGTTGTTAGGTTCAAACATGACCAAGAATAGCTTCTGAGCTTATTCAAAATGAAATATAATGCATTTACAAACTGGTAGTTACTGTCGACTACCTAAATGATACGACCGTTCTAACGACAGTCAGGGGTGTAACAAAGGATGGCTGCGAAGAATGCAGTCAATTAATAACCAAGGCATCTGATTGCCATAACTACAGTCAGCAAAGACTTGAAAATTACCCCAAGTAGGGTTGAACAAAATAGCCTCAAAATGACTACGATCAGGTTCAGCAAAAAGGTAGGCATTGACGTTCCACGACGTTCACCAAGCTGCACCAGGGCTGACCAAAATGTCTGACCCCAAAGGTGTCTCACTCTAAACTGAAATAAATGACATCTAACTAATCTAGTTACATCCCTACCTAGAAAAATGGCTGACACTGAGTGTGGTTGATTCACAAACTACATTAAAACTACTACACCACCAGAAACTAGAACAAAGAAGGGGTGTGACAAAAACTCACGAAATGGAGAAGCTCTCACTCAGCTCTGTATTCCACAACAAGGGTTGTACATAAACCTCTCTGGCTCTCTGGATCGGTATCCTCCTCATCAGGATTCCCATCTGGACTCCCCCAAAGACCAGGGTTCGATTTGTCCCTGTCGACATCTTCGTGGATATGCCTGGAAATGGCATTTTGGCTCCTTCCCTCTCGTTCATCGTTCTGGAAGTTCCACCATCACGCTGGTTCCTGTAGAAACGTCACCCCCCATACTGGGATGGTATTAGCCCATGGTGACTACTTCAACCATGGTGAATAAAAGTCCAATCACGTGGGTAGCGAAATAAGTTGCGTGATTATTCATCCTCTCACTTCCAAAATTATAATGTCCGTCGTGACTATTATAGGCTTCAATTATAAAATACGACACAGCCTTAATCTTACAGATGTGGATTAGCATGTGAGCTAATACTATTTTATAATGCTGCACGTGCTAGTGACGCTACTTTTGTATCACGCAGCATCCGTGAATTATACGACGTTTCAAAGATGAAATTTCCACTTTGGCAATTTAAATATCTCATACTATTATAATCACACTTATTCAGGATAATTGTAACATTATTACCTGTATATTTCCACTAGGCATCTGCCCTCCACATACGCGTGGGTAATATGTGATGTCACAGCAATGTTGTGCAATACACTATACTTGCCAATAATTATTTCCCAAGCTTCTTATTTAATTCACTGGACTTCATCGACAGTGAATATTAGTATTTGCTTGCTCGATGGCACCTTATAATCACTTTTTAACGCTATACAGCGGATATTCTTCTACGTTTCGTAGGACAAATGTAATTCCACGCCTACACAAGGCGGATTCTCAAGACGCAGTGCTCCGGTACTGGGTGTCTCTAGAAAGTAGGTCGTCAAAACGAAAACGTTGAGCGACTACTTACGTTCCTTTTTGCGTATCTGGAAGGGTATTACCTTACCTAAAGTAAAAATAAACATTCTCCAAAATGTTTTAATAATGCAGCATGACGAAATGGAATATTCTGAGTCTCGTAGGAAAGATAAAAATAATTAATAAGACCTCAGATAATAATTAGCAGTTTACACCAAAGTCAAAAGTGCGATTCACCGCTACTTCAAAATATCGCGTGATCTCTCAGCTTCACGTGGCTTCCTGGGTGTGTTCAAAAGTACATCATCCCATCATAAATGCTCTGTCATAAAAAATATCACATGAACCATAGCTCAGCGGGTTCAATACCTATGAAGGAATGACAAATCCCTCACCACTGCACCCGTACCTGAATTGATAAAGTCTGATTATTCATACCAAGGATAAATCAGTCATAGCTTTCATGATTGAGATTTTGCTAAGTGTACTCTTTACAACTAGAATATTCGTGGGCGAAGCCACGATGGGTAATGCTAGTATATATTATTTCAGTAGTATAGATCCCTTCTGAGGCGCTCACAAGCGACCGATCGTGACAAATGAGCATTCAAATGAAAGAGAATAGACATTAGCAGTGCTGAATTGCACTCTAATTTCATAAATATCTATAATTTCTTTAAAAAATGACTTTCAAAAATGTACGAAGTGTGCGATTTGCATATACTGTTGCTGTAGGGAAATACGCTCCATAATTGCTGTCCACTTCACATTTTGGCCGCTGTGACACCTGTTTCATGTCATTTTAACATTCTGAGGTATTTCGTTTATCATTTTGCATGAATTTCAGAAACAGTAAATCAAAGGAATGAGTACTCAAATCGTATAATTTCATAAATATCGAATAACCGGTGAGTGATATGATGATCCAATTTTCAGTGATTCCCTTCTTAAGTTAGGGAACATTGAACTTGGAATTCTAACTGAAATGTAAATAGTGCTCTATAATCATTTGGTTGAAATATAAACATAACCTTTCTGCTTAAGCCCCTCATTATAAACCTATTGGGAAAAGTGTGGTTTATGAACAGGCGAGATTTGTCGCACGGGTCCGCTAGTAAATTATAATTCAACATATAAAAATATATGGACGATTATATCAAATCGTAAGTCCCGAAAGTGAGGGTTCGATCCCTTTTGATTTGGGAAGGTCAAAATGGATCAAGCGTGTGACTTTCATCTTCAGTTCTTCGTCAGTGTGAAAATGCAGACCGGACCGGAGGAGAGGAAGGTGAGCACACAACGTCCCATTGCCCCTGACGATTCTTTCGGGGAATTCGTCGCCGTCATCACAGCATTGCTTAAGAAATGACTGCTTCTCCTAAAAGCTGTATTTTGTGGTCGGTATAAGGTTCTTCGACACCCACCTGGCACACACTCTCTTGAACAGCATTGACCACGAGCAGGTTAATGCAGATTAACAGCAACAGCTACGACATAAAGAATCGGTCGGCGCTGAAAAGCATGGAGTCAGTTTTCACTACTATTCAGGAGACTGATAAAACGTCATTGACAGAACAGAACTTAACAGACACACTATATTAGTCAACTATATTGTGAAGCAACTATTCAGGTTATATTTGTGTTATCGGAATATCAATTTTAATTTAATAAACATATTTTTCTGATTAAGTTTGCAATCGTGACTTAATGCCTTTCAGCTCCGTAGTCAGTTTAGTGCTGCATAAAGCCATCCAGAATGGATATTTCACATGTTATTATCATTTTAAATGATCTTGTCGACTTCATCGTTACGCTGGAGTCTGGCGTTACGTTACGATGACGGGACGAAATGTACCCAGATGCACTGAGGTGTGTGACGTCATAGTACCGCTTGGTGCATGTGTTCCCCGACAATCTCTACTTCGTTAGTATAAGACAAAAATCCCCGATTCTTGGATGTCACGGGTAATCTCGAGAACCACTGGATGGATTTTGATGTGGTTTCCACCATTCTGTAAAGGATATCTCGAGGAAAGATTCTGTAGAAAATAATTTATGTATGATGAAAGGAAACCAAGCAGTAATGATTTCATTGAAAAAGTCGAAAACAAACTTGGCGTCCGTGCGCTTCTTAAGCTTACGCGGGGCAAACCGTAAAAATATCAGTATACTATGAGCGTAAGAATTGGTCAGCATGAAAAGTTCTACAAGAAAGTCCGCGAGAGCATATCTCTATCTTCAATACATCGCCCACTTTAAGTGTTTTTAGACTGGATGGATGGGGCACGTCCTCGCGCGCTCTGGTGAGCGTGACGGCATCACGCGCGCTTGACCTTGCTTTGCCCTTGGTTTGCACTTGCCGTTCGCGAGTAATTTGAAACAAGGTAAAGTATTATAAAGCAAGATAAGTATTTTGCAGATAATTTTCTAACATGTCAAGAGTCTATGGCTTCGAGCGAAGCGAGAAGCCTCTAGCCTTTCTTGCATATTTCAGCATTTGTAGCATTTAAAATGATACAAAGTCTAGTCTTTCAGACTGTCACTTTTTTTATTTTAAAATGGATTTGTAACATAAAAACCACCTAAACCCTGTACAAATGTAATTTACAATAGCGCTGTAACACGCGGGAATGTTGCAGTGCGGCCAACATTAAGTACGGAATACAGCGCTGAAAGTCGTTGACTTAATGTATTTCTCCTCTGATCGCACTACATGTAGCAGTGGTTTCTGGCTTAAAACCACAAAACAAATTGCTTTGTGATGGATTTTGCCTGGCCAGTGAGCTTCCGTTCTTTTTCTCCTGATGAAAATGTTTTATGTGACACTTAAACAGAAGGCTGACGTAATTCTTTTCTATGCCGTTCCAAGGCCCCTGGGTCAATACTTCAGAATACTAATTCTTTAAGAAATGACCATTTTTGAGTTAATGCTTTTCACCTCGAACCGATTCTATTGTTCTTGTTGATTTAAAGTCGAACGTAACTCAAGGTTTCAATAAAATGTAGGATCAAAGCAAGATTGTTTTCTACTTTGCTACACTTATTGACAAATTTCTCCGAATGAAATAAGGTCCTCCTGGAGAGATAGCACTCTGAAAGCAGTGACCAAGTACACGGCACATCCAAACGACTTTTTGCCCGACTGAGTGGTCAGGAAACTGCTGTCATTACCTGGACCTGGACCTCACCAAGCTGTACGTAATAAACCAAGAAGACTTTTTCGATAGATTCCTTCCTTTGTCTTGTAGCGTCTCCTTTTCCAATTCACTGAAATGTTTCGACTCAGCGTGCAAGGGTGCATTCAATCTCAAATGCCATCTCATTCACGTCCAACGGACCTCGTACTGATTCAAGATTGTAACTCTCTAAAAAGCAAACTCAAAGAGAGGTTGTAGTTTAGAATATCACTTCCCCTTAGGTCTCTTTTGTGGGATCCAAATTTCGCTGAATGCCTTAATGGTGTTCCGCTAGCACTAAAAGACAATTTTTGAATCTTGATAACTTATTAGTTACGAATAGAACACTTCATTGAAAACAAGAAACTCTTATGGGCTCGTTCCGACTGGTGTATATCATTTTAGTTGGAGCCACTTAGGCTATCTACAATCCAATTGATTCACTCGTTGTTTAAAGTTTCGAGATAATCACAAAAGCTTTTTTTCCGCTCTTGTACTGAAATATGAGACGTAGTTTATCTGTATGTGGAAAGTGCACACTAACGCCGATATGAAAAATAGCATTGTTCCGTATGTTACTAACATTTTTATTGACAAAATACGTAACTGGACTTAGTACATTTCAACATGGAACGAGCAGAACCTTTGAGCGAGGAATATCATTCACATTCTTAGTTTATTTCCCTTATTTCTAAATGAACATATGTATCCGGAAGCCTGAAAAAACAGGTAACATGAATGTAATCCCTCCCTATATTATTCTGCTAAGGTTCCATTCCAGTTTTGTACAGAAAATAAGGTCCCATTAACACCAACCTTCACATATGGGGTACCTACAGGTTCAGCATAACCCAATGCGTAAGCGATACGCACTCACTTACTCTTTAAATGCCTCACAATTAAATAATACCTTAAAACATGTATATTTCCAATGAAATAATGAAAGAATGCAACACGGTAACCATGGTAACAGAATCTCACAGGTCCATCTATTTCTGTAAGACGAAATGCAATTCCAATTATTACATTACTGTGAAAGTTTCCAGACGGTTATAAGGTTATCACTGAACCAAATTAAGCTGTAAAATGTATCAATACATACAGTATAATGCGTTTAAGGGGGTCAAGGGTCATTCTAGAATTTTTTCACGCAATTTTCACGCGTGAGTGTGGTACGAAAGGTCTTTTTCACCCGACTATAAAGGGTCTCCGAAAACCACATTTTAAGGCCCTTAAATTAACAGTGTCTGTGATATTCCCAGAAAATTAACTTCGCTCTGATATACCTATGAAGGAATGACAAACCCCTAACCACTGCACCAGTAGCTGAATTGATAAAGTCTGATTATTCATACCAAGGATAAATCAGTCATTGCATTCATGATTGAGATTTTGCTAAGTGTACTCTTTACATCTAGAATATTCACGGGCGAATCCGCGACGGGTAATGCTATTAACTGTTATTTCCTTCGTGCTAAAACGCACCAACTGCTGGACTGTTCCTTTCAACACCAAAACATGCCAAATCGCGGTAAAATAGATTTGTAAAAAAGTGGACTTAGTGCCTTTCAACAACGAGCGATTCAATTTTGTATGTCACCAAAAACCGAAGCCAGAACATTATGAACAACCTGTAGCTGTGGACCTCTTCCATTAATCACCAAAAGTGTTAAAACATTTCTTACTCGAAGAGATATTGTACGACGCTTGCTGTGCCCAACGTTGGGGGGGGGGGGGGGGGTAGAATCCTGGCTCAGTCAGTTGGCAATGAGGATGCGCAAATGCGAGGAAGCTGTGTCATTAGATTTACTGGCACGTTAAAGATTCCCTTCGGGGCGAAATTCCAGCACCCCAGCGTCTCTCAAAGCTTTAGTAGTTAAAATGGACGTACAACCAATAATATTACTGTATTATTATACACTGTACGATTCGGAGAGTCGTGTATTTTTAGGCTATTTTCATTTGTGTTGCTCTTCCAAAAGATAATAATAATGTTATTGGTTTTACGTCTCTTTTAACTACTCTGCCTTTTAGAGACGCCGGGGTGCAGGAATTTTGCCCCGAAGGGGATCTCCAACGTGCCAGTAAATCTACTGACACGGCTCCCTCGCATTTGCGCACCCTCAAATGCCAGCTGTCTGCGCAAGGATACGAACCTTTCCAAAATAGGATAATTCCTTAGTCTGTAATTGATCCCATGATATTGGCTTTATGTGGCAGACACTCTACTAATAAGCCATCAGTGAAACTAAATTATTAATGGTTTAAAAATACTATCAATAAATATTACTTAAAAAGCAAATTTCTATTTTCTACAATTAATTCCAGTGAATTCTGCTGCTCTGCCATATTGGGGGTAAGTTATTATATACATATTGGTTCAAAACTACTTGTTGCAACCTGTTAGGACTTCTTAGAATGCTTAGTCTCCTTTCGTAACAGATCTATAGTCTATGTCTCCCAAACTTGACGCTTCTATGCCCAAGGTCGCGGGTTCAAACCCGGCTTAAGTCGTCGGATTTTTAAGAGCGTTAAAATGCCTCAGTATGCCTTCCTTCGGAGGGGGAGTAAAGCCGGCAATCCCTTGTCATAGAGTCATGGCTTGTAAAAGAACCTTCCACTAATTACACTTGTATGAAGCTAAATTATAGGCTAGATTTGACTAACGCTCTTAGGTTCCAACGTTCGTCGCCAGGAGCCGACTGCGGTGGCATCTAGTAACCAGGTTCACACCTAGTTGTCGCGTTGTTGGTGGCGTTTGGTAGCAAAAATTGAATATCAGCAGTCCTTACTTGAATTAAAAACAGATAACACACACTAATACAGCCATCACAATTAACACCGGTTATCAGACAGATTTTGCACACACCCAAAGTACACGGGGCTAGATGACCGCGTTGTCGCAGCCCCTAAACTGAGGAACCAACGAGCCAACCTCCCTTACTTGAGTGAAAAGTACAGGGTCATCCATATATCGTCGCAGAATCCATTATGTGCCAATGTTGTCCTCTTCAATATTTTCCTCAAAAGTACCCAATCCACCAGCTACTGTATATGTGGGTATGTAGCCCCTCACAACGGGTTTGTAAATGAGTACCGAAGTCTGTAACGTAACGTCGCGCACCAAAGTTAAAAGGGGCAAGGTTACGCACCCATTTCGTACAAAATTGGGGTATTATGTATTTATTTATCGTATGGCTTTTAGTGCCGGGAATGTCCGAGGACATGTTCGGCTTGCCTGAATCTGTAGCTGCTTGCAGCGGACACTCTTATTAGGGTGTGCTACAAGTTCCGTTCAATTTCAAGTAGTTCCAACTTTCGCTACCTGATATCAATGATACTTAGTGGTGAACTTTGGAACTTTGATAGAGCGTTACAACGAAATCTAACCTAGAAATTTAGCTCCACACAAGTTTAGTCTGTGGAAGGATCATTTACATGCCATAAATCTATGACATGGGACCGCCGGCTTTACTTCCCCTCCGAAGGAAGGCATACTGAAGGATTTTTAACGCTCTTAAAAAATCCGACGATTTCGGCCGGGTTTGAACCCGATATCTTGGGCACAGCAGTTCAGCATGCTACCAACTACGCCACCGAAGCAGACTGGGGTAAGACCTTCAGAATTGAAATAAGTCTATTATGGCATTTTCCTAGCGCGAGCGTGGCAAATTGTGGACAAATCCTCATTGACGAATCTTAATGTCAACGCCAGTATTCGAACCTTGGATCTCCGACGCCAGGTACCAAATGCAGCCTTGGAGCAACCGTCAACCTTAGTGGGTTAGATTCTACAAAAAGGCCTACGCATTGCCTAAAGAAATTAGCAAACTTCTTTAGTACGTAATTTTTATATCACGTAAAAAGAGAATAAAATAAATTGGCCTATAGATCGTGCGTTTCCGAGCCTGGAATTGTGTGTGATTTAATTGAGTCGCTTAACAAGTTTGTGAGACCAGTGAATAGGCCGCTAATGAAGAGATACCAGTTGATGTCGCCTCCTACAAGAGGAGCAATCAGCCGCTCTTTTAATGCAAATAATTAGAAAACATTCTCAAGTGCCGTTCTTAAGGAATAATTTAATTGGACTAACTGTAGTTGGCGTGCCTGTGGATTATGCATTTTAATTCCTTCCATTTCACAGTAATTTAACTCGGAACAACTACAACCAGGCAACGAGCATTACGAATCTTAAAGACGAAAAGTAGATCATCCAATTCTAAAGTACCCACTATTTGAGAGTTGGTCGACAGAACATGCGATTAATTATATCTCAATACGTAACTGTCCTTTGGTTTTTACTCGGGTGTTTCTCAATATACTTTCAGATTTTGTGTCTCAATCTGTAAGTGATGATGATTATAATTGTTGTTTTAAGGGGCCTAACATCTAGGTTATCGGCCCCTAATTGTTTGGGTGATAGTGAAAGATGAGATGAGAATGAAAACTATAACTAATACTAACTACAGACTTACGTACTAGAAGATGGAATGGTAAACAAATAAAGGTTAAAGCAAATAAAGGACAGGAAGAAAAGAATTGCCCTCAACCCTTGAAGAATGAGGATTGAGGGACTTGGAAGGAAGGACAGCCATGAAAGGCAGATAGGATAGGAGAAAGAGGAGAGGGCCCACCCCAAAGTAAGAGGATAATTGGGACAAAACGGACCCAACTCAGGAATCCCTTGGGGTCACCATCTCCCAGACTCATCAGCCGTGAACCCTTGAGGGTGTAGCACTATCTGGGGTGCACCATAAGTGGTGGGGCTACATACACCCTGCCTCCTTGAGGGCCTTGTGCAGAAGTCAGGAGATAACATGAAAAGAAAAATAAGGCTAACCCCCAAAGAATAGGTGTATCAGGAAAGATTAGACAAGGGACAATTATGGCGGGAAAGTGAAAGACTCCCTAGGCCTCGAGTACCCTAATACCGTCGGGGTCGGAAGAGATCAACAGTTGACCAAGAGAGGTCGACAGGAAAGAAGACGTAGAGGAGCCCGGAACAAGTAATTGGAAGCAATGCCGGACTCAGCTGGGGTCCCGTGGTCGCCAACCACGTCCCACTAGATGTGAGCCCCTGGGGGCAATCTGTAAGTGAAGACAAATAAATAAATAAATACATTTCTTCCGAAAAATAGTGGGACCAAAGATCTTACCAGATGGTACAAACCAAATTGGGAACTCGACAAACACCAGGGAAACTTCACAGTTGTCATCTGAAGGAGACGCCTGACTCTCCATGGCCCCCTGTACATAATTGACCACCCGAGGCTATCTTATAATATCTTCAAGGTAGCCAAGAAGGGTAAAGCCACTGGGTCCTTGTCAAAAAGGATATTGCTGAACTTAGTAGTCAGCAAGACACAATAATTGGCAGGAGTCGCTACCGTCTGATAATTGAAGCCAGACTAAGTTATTCCTAATTAAAAGGCCCTTCGAATATGCTCAAAGCCATAATATTCTATTAAATGAAAATAAAACATTAGCCCTGTTTGTAGGATACCGAAAACTCTTATTAAATCTCAACAACAGTGCCATTCCTCCAATAGTTGTAAACGAATCTGTGGTCAAATATCAAGACTGTGTTAAAAACTTGGTCCAACCATACAAACCATGTAGTCAAAATGGTGCCTGGTATTATTCACCAGTTCCGTCGTAATCTACCATATCTTCCTTTTAAAGTATGAAAGACCCTGCTATAAAGCGTGATATTTCCTATTCTAGATGTTGTTTGAGTCTTCAGTCTTTTGACTGGTTTGATGCAGCCCTCCATGCCTCCCTGTCTTGAGCTAATCGTTTCATCTCTACATAGCTACCACACCCTACATCCGAAGCAATCTTTTTAACATATTCTAACCTTGGTCTACCCCTAGAGTTCTTGTCCTCAACCCTTCCTTCCATAACTAAGCTTGCTATTCCTGGGTGTCTTAGTATTTGTCCTACCAACCTATCTCTTCTCTTCATTAGCAGTCGCCAGAAACATCTCTCCTCTCCCACTCTTCTTAATACCTCTTCGTTTGTCACCCTATCTACCCATCTGATCATCATCATTCTCCTGTAACACCACATTTCAAATGCTTCAATCCTCCTCTTTTCTGCTGCACCAATAGTCCAAGTTTCACTTCCATAGAGCACCACGCTCCAGACAAAGGCTTTCAAAAATGACTTCCTAATACCTAAATCTATATTCGATGTCAACAGATTTTTTTTATTGTAGAAAGGCTTTCCTTGCCTGAGCTAACCTACTTTTTATATCCTCTTTGCTTCGTCCATCACTGGTCATTTTGCTTCCTAAGTAACAGAAGTCTCCTACGTCCTCCAGCTTTTCACCTGCCAATTTGATGTCCATAGAGGTTTCTGATTTATTTCGGCTGCATTCCAGTATTACATTTATTAATTTTCATCATGTATTCATTCCGTAAGATGGAGTCCACACCATTCAAAAACTCATTCAAATCTTCAGGCGTTTCGGCCAAGATGACGATATCATCAGCAAATGTCAGAGTTGAAATTATTTCTCCTTGAATCTTCACTCCAACTTTAAATTTTTCTCCAATTTCCTTCATTGCTTTTTCAATGTAAAGATTGAAAAGTATGGGTGATAAGTTGCAGCCTTGCCTTACACCTTTCTGAATACCAGCTTCTCTCTCATGTCCTTCAGCTCGAATGACTGCTGTCTGGTTTCTGTATATATTGTATATCACCCTCCTATCCCTGTACTTTATTCCAATAGATTTCAAAATGTCAAATAATTTATTGTAGATTTCGGGTCATTAGTCTACAGCGATATTTCAGATAAATACAATATGAAGCTGCAGCGAGTTCAGAAAGCATGTCTACGTTTTGTCTTCAATATTCATAAACAATGTCATATTACACCATTATATAAAACCATTTGCTGGCTGAAGCTTAGGGGAAGACGGTCGTACTCGACTTCTTGATTACTATTGAGAATTATAAAAACTAATACACCCCGTTGCCTGGCTAAATCCTTTGTTCAAATGAGTCTAGTGCATGATCGGAACAATAGATTCACAGATACAACTCTGCAGATCTCTCAACTTCATACAATGAAAGGTAATAAAATCATTTGTGGTAAATGCCTCAAAAATATATAACAATTTAAGACTGGGCGAAGTACGGCAGAGGAGTGTCAAGGCTCAGAAATCGCATATTTACTCCTGTTATCTGTGTAACTACTAAAACATAGTGTATAAGATTATGATAAAATTTGTAACATTAGACTATAGTATTAATCCTTGCCCCAGGGGAGTGCGACAGACTTCCGCAGCCCGCACAGTTCATATCCTCGCCGCTAGATGGGGGCTTCATTCATTCCATTCCCTGACCCGGTCGGTCGACTGGAAGCAGGCTGTGGATTTTCATTTTCAAAGTATTAATCCATATTAATTAAGTAGGTTAAAACAGTTTTGCATATATCTATTTCTTTCCGTAGTATTAAGTATAATTAGATTAATTTAAGACTATGCATAAAAGAAACACGTATAGTAGTGGCAGTTAGTTACAGCTAAAGGAACTTTTAGTCCTAAATTAAATAAATTTAAACTTTAATTTTAATATCCCTCCAGAAGATCACCACAACGCGTCCAGGAAATGGTCGAGGAACGTAAGATAAGAGTTCAGCAAGAATACTGGTCCAATAGAACGGCTCAAGGCGGCTTCGGTGGCGTAGTCGGTAGCATGCTGAGCTTCTATGCCCAAGATATCGGGCTCAAACCCGGCCGAAGCCGTCGGATTTTTTAAGAGCGTTAAAATCCCTCAGTATGCCTTCCTTCGGTGGGGAAGTAAAGCCGGCGGTCCCATGTCATAGATTTATGGCATGTTAAAGAACCTTCCACTGACCGACAGTAGTGGCTACGCTGGCTAAAGCGCAGCATTAGGTCATGGGGCCAAGCTCTCTGCTGACTCGTGGGTTCGAGCCCCACCATCGACCGTCCTTGAAATGGTTTTCCGTGGTTTCCCCATTTTCAACACCAGGCAAATGCTGGGACGGTACCTTCTGACAGGCCACGGCCGCTTCCTTCCACATCCTTGCCCAGTTTCATTCACCATCATTCATTTCATCTCTCATTAACTCCTCTCATGAGGTTGGCGTCAGGAAGGGCATCCGGCCGTAAAAACCATCGCCTCAAAGACTTCCATCGCATCTCATCCCCGACCCCGTTGGAAAACGGGAATAATAAGGGGTAGACATACAAAGAACCTTCCACTAATTGCACCTGTGTGAAGCTAAATTGGATAGGTTAAGAATGTAAACAACGCTCTTAGGTTTCTACGTTCGTTGCCAAGAGCCGACTGCGGTGACGTCTAGTAGCTAAATTCTGAACTTGGCCTAGTAGTCGTTGACGGTGGTGCTTGGCGGCAAAAGTAGGAACTATTTGAAAAATTCTAAGTTGCAGATGACACACACTAATACAGTCATCACAATTAACACCGGTTATCAGACAGTTTCTACACACACCCAAAGTACACGGGGCTACATGACCGCGTTGTCGCAGCCCCTAAACTTAAGAAACAACCAACCAGGAAAGGCTCAATATTTCAGCACGAAAGCACCCGCCAAACAATCCACCGAGAACACCGGAAGTGGCTGACAACAGCTACAGCTAAAATACAAGCATAGTGGTCCATAGAAGGCCCAAATGACCAAAGAATAAATAAATACGTAATTAATTAAATAAATATCTACGGTTAAAGCGGCTTAGCGCTTGTCTGCACCAGCAACACTCGCGGGATCCCCGGGAACCTCAGTTCGATGCCCGGAGTTTAAAGTAATTATAGCAAGAATTGTAGGGGCGGTTGCCCTAGCTGTTCCGCCCTTTTAAACTCCAATAACCAACAAACTAATTAGCAAATTATTGTGTTTATCAATTGAAGCTTAAAAATAGGGTTCTTGCTGTCTCTCATTCCAACAGCTCATCAATAACCACTTCCACAACAAACTATTAAACATTTCTATGAGTCACTCTTTATTCAGTTCGCTGCTTTTTAGCCTACTTTCGATTTTTGCAAAAAAAATGAAAGTAGACTTATGAGATCAACACAGGGCGAAAAATTGTGTGTCTGTCTGTGTGTGTGTGTGTGTGTGTACTCTGAATGTCGTTCCCACCCCCCTATCAATCCGAACGCGGTGAAACCGAAATGAACGAAATTTGGTACAGAGATAGCACTAGCAAAGGGCATCTCAGTGTCATGTTTTATATCGCCGCCATCTTGACGAAAGCGTAATGGTGGCCACCCAAATGTTAAAAGCTTAAATCAAATTACGACCAACCTAATCATCTGATCTCTACCAAATTTTGTAACAACATACCTTTATGTGAGAAGCGTTCTTTGACCAAGCTACAAGTTCATTAGTCCAATAGTTTGCATATGGCGGCCATTTATGTGTGCAAATCGATTCCTCCTATCAATTCAAACACAGTAAAACCGAATTGAACGAAATTTGGTACAGAGGTATCACTAGCACTAGTAAAGGGCACCTGAGTGTCATGTTTTATATCGCCGCCATCTTGACGAATACGTAAAGGTGGCCACCAAATGTTAAGAGCTTAAATCAAATTACGACCACGTTAATCATCTGATCTCTACCAAAGTTTGCAACAACATACCTTTATGTGAGAAGCGTTCTTTGACCAAGGTACAAGGTCATTAGTCCAATAGTTTGCATATGGCGGCCATGTATGTGTGCAAATCGATTCCTCCTATCAATTCAAACACGGTGTAACCGAATTGAATGAAATTTTGTACAGAGTTTGCACTAGCAAAGGGCACCTCATATTCATGTTTAATATCCGTAAACACGTTGTATTTCAACAAGCTACTACAACCAACATTCAATTATACTGCTTGAAAAGGACAAAGAGTTATAACAATACCCATTAATTTAGGTGAAAGTAGGCTATATGTTCTTTACTGAACTTTTTTTTTTGTTATTGTCGTGTGGCCTCCTGAGAGGCCGAGTGCAGGTCTTTCTAGTCGACGCCCGTGGGCGACCTGCGCGTCGGGATGAGAGATGGAATGGATGAAGCTGAATGTAGCTGGGCAAAGATGTGGAAGGAAGCGGACGTGGCCTGTCAGAAGGTACCGTCCCAGCATTGGCCTGGGGTTGAAAATGGGAAACCACGGAAAACCATTTCAAGGACGGCTGAACCCACGCGTCTACCGAGTCAGCAGAGAGCTTGGCCCCATGACCTAACGCTGCGCTTTAGCCTGCGTAGCCACTGTTGTCAGGAGTTGGCTGCTGCTAGAAAAAGATGCTTTGAGGAAAGGATCAAAGCTCCACAGTTGCGAACAAGATATTTACTGCACGCTGCTTGCAGTTTGTTTGAGCACCATAACCTTGTTAGCCGGCAGATATCGAGCTAAAAAGTATAAAATGACCAACTGTGGAGCACACATGAAATGGAGCAACAAATCTCATCCTCCCTTATGCACAGCAGTTAGAATTAGCTGCTCCTATAGAAAATCGTTTAGTCCTCTGGTTCGGTGCAAAACGTTAACACTCCAGCCAGAATTAGCCCTTCCGTGTCACAGAAAACTATTGTAGTATTTATGGGGCGGATTTCTATGACCTAAAAATGTATGAAATATGTATGCATTTATGACCTAAACACATAAAAATATGACCTATACAATTTGAAATATGACTTAATGAATAGCATCTACGTTACATAGAAACACTTTTATTACGATTGCTACAGGCTGCAATTAATTAAGAGTTAAAAACGTTCTTCTTCTTCTTCGAAATCTTTAACCCAAAATCAACTAAAATGATGAATATTTTATGAACTCGTTAAGGTTACACTGCATACTCCTAGGCAAGGACGGACTCTGTGGAAGACATAAAAACTAGGCATATTGAAAGGAACTGAATGACTGAAGCTCCCTAATGAGTGACCAAAGTCATTCAGTGTGTTGAAAGTGGAAGAGGGAAGGGCGAAGGAGAGAGATAAGAACGATGACAAATAACTGCGGAATTACCTCTGCTTCCATGTAAACAATAGCCTGGTTTCCAGGAATTGACCCAGCTAGCAAACAATGGCTCCTACCTGTTAGAAACATTCCAGACACTACTTTAGAATGGTTCTTCGTTAGTATATTCCAGTCTATCCTGAACAATAATTTCTAGAGCTTATTCTGAGTTTTTTAAAACGAAATTCAAATAAAAATTACCCAAATATGCCGTTTATAATATTTTGTTCAAAATATGGCATAAAACTTAAGAAAGCCTAAAATGCATTTATATGCCCAATAATACCTGTTTAATTTTGATTATCATGCTTGGAAACGTGTTGAAAATACAAGACTATAAGATATAATGTTAACGGAAAAAGTATGGCTTGTCATAGAAATCCACCCGCTAGTAGTATTCTTTAATTGTTCAATTTATCTTGAAGAAAATGTTGAAGCCATGCTTATTTTCTCATTTTCATTTTCATACAAAATCTTTTAAAACAGTACAATACTGTATATGAATCAGTGCACGGAATGTACACTTCACCAAATAAAGTCAACCACTCGGAGACTTCGGTGGCGTAGTTGGTAGCATGCTGAGCTTCCATGCCCAAGATCGCGGGTTCAAACTTGGCCGAAGTCGTCGGATTTTTTGAGACCGTTAAAAATTGCTCAGTATGCCTTCCTTCGGAGGGGACGTAAGGCTGGTGGGCCCATGTCATAGATTTATGGCATGTAAAAGAACCTTCCACTAACTAAACTTGTGGGAAGCAAAATTTGTAGGTTAGGTTTGATTAGTGCTCCTAAGTTCCAACGTTCGTCGCCAGGCGCTGGTTGCGTTGGCATCTAGTAGTAAAATGCGTAAACATTGACCATTATGACAATGGTAATAATTAATAACCGTGTTGACTGATAGTATTCTTAGCCTACTTTTCACATTTTGCAAAAATGAGGAAAAGTAGACTTATGAGATCGATCCGGGAAAATGTGTATCTGTCTGTCTGTCTGTCTGTCTGTCCTTCTGTCTGTCTGGCTGTGTGTGTGTGTCCCCCTATCAACTCCTAAACGGCTGCAGCAATCAAAATTTAGTATGAGTAAAGATGTGCACCGGAATAGCTCACGTCCATATTTGAAAATGATGTCAGTGATACCAACTGCTGAAAAAAGGCACTAGAAATTTGAGCTCCATGTTGGATATCTTGCAAGGTATGCATGGGAGCTATTCCAAAATTGGCACACATGTAGATAATACTATTTCAGTTTAAGTTCCAGGAGGCCAACCATGACAGTGTTGACAAAATAATTTTAAGCCTTCTGATAGGTCCAATCTTTAAATGCATATAACTTCTACACTATCAATTGGATTTCAACCAAATTTTGTATGTAATATCTGTACACAAACCGATATGACTGAGCGTATTCTTAAGAGCCACCAGGGCTGCCAACTGTTAATAATTGCTCTCTCTATTGTTTTTATCCAAATACCAATATATCAGAAAGTATGCAAGCCAACAGCTTTAAACTATGCACACGTATATTCTGACATTTTAGATTAATTTGGAGTAACTTATATACGTCAGTTCTACCAACATGATTATAAGCCTGTTGATAGTACCAATTTTTAAATACATGTAACTTCTATACTATCAGTTGGATTTCAACCAAATTTCGTATGAGATATGTGTACCATAACAGATATGACTATAAGTATTGTTAAGAGCAATCACAGCTGCCAACTGTTAATAAATGCTGTCTATATTCTTTTTAACCTAATATCAATATATCAGAAAGTATGTAAGCCGACAGATCTATATTTTGCACACGTATAGCACCTGACATTCTACATTAATTTGGAGTAATTAATATAAGGCGGTGCTGCTAACATGATTCTATGCCTGCTGATATGTCCAATTTTAAAATACATGTAACTTCAATACCAACAAGATGTTCAGTAAAGAACATATAGCCTACTTTCTCCTAAATGTATGAGTATAGTTATAACTCGTTGTTATTATCAAAGAGTATAATAGAACTATTCTTTGTTGAAGACCTTAGAAACGATTTACCTCTACCAAACGCCACGACCTAGATAAAAACTGCTACCATCATTGAAGAAAGAAAGAAAGATAAGAAGTATATCAAGAATGTTATGGATCTGGAGACATAATCGACCGGACTGGCGGCGTGGCTCAGCGGTAACGTTCTCGCTTGCTGGGCCCTAGGTTGCAGGTTCGTATCCTGGCGCAGTCAGCTGGCATTTGAGGGTGCACAAATGCGAGGGAGCCGTGTCAGTACATTTACTGGCACGTTAAAGATCCCCTTCGGGCCAAAATTCCGGCACCCCGGTGTCTCTAAAAGCAGCAGTAGTTAAAAGGGATGTAAAACCAATAACATTATTATTATTATTATTATTACGACCTGCCGTGGGCAACATCCAACTTTGAGTTGAGGCATGTCTTTACACGTCTTGTTGTGCATGGCTTTCACAACCCTAATTGAATTAACAAATCTTTCCATGGCCCTACAGAGACGTGTGTATACAAACTATGTGGATATTTTCGATAATATAATCCTAACAGAGCGAGTGCATTCTAGCGGCCAGAATAAGAAACTTTTCAATAAAATCTGGAAGTTACCTTTTTGGCAGCTAGATGTCTCGAGTAAATCTGCTGGCGAATTATGTTTTAATTAAATATATATTTTACACCATAATGTGGACAATATAACGCTTAATAACATTTTCAAGTAACGCAAAATAGGCTGTTACAAACCCTTTAAAATAAAAAGTTAAAATGTATCGTAGTATTAACTTGTCATTCTTCAAATTCGATGCGCATAGAATGATAATGGTATAGTAATCAATGGATCCCCACGTAGACTAGTCGGGACATCTAGTGGTGAAATATCGAACAATATAATCCTAACAGAGCGAGTGCATTCTAGCGGCCAGAAGAAGAAACTTTTCAATAAAATCTGGAAGTTACCTTTTTGGCAGCTAGATGTCTCGAGTAAATCTGCTGGCGAATTATGTTTTAATTAAATATATATTTTACACCATAATTTGCACAATATAACGCTTAATTTTAAAACATCTGAGTCATTACAAAACAATAAACATATAACATTTCAAGCAAAAAAACTAGCTCTGATCGGGTTTGAACCATAGGAATCTGAGCGACAGGCTATCGCTCTACCACTGAGCTAATTGTGTCAACGAATATCGTTCTATTTAAAATGACTTACATAGAACTTGTTAGCAAATAATGATTTATACTAAACGATTTCATCACTGGAGTATATTATTTATATATAAAGCATTTCATACAAAGTTTATTTATTTTTTATCAGTACGCTATATTGCATTCAATACTCAAATTAGTGAAATATAAGTCAGGCACAAGATATCCGCTGCCATCTTGTCTTATTAATGAATCAGCTGAGCTTTTTAAAATCACGTCTGCACTATAGTATTACAAAATAAACTTTTAATTTCGTACGTGCCTCTTCCTTTAGAACAGTTAAAACGATTCTCGGCTCGATAATCGGAACTGGTGGGTCCCATGATATGGATTATAAAGTTTGCATAATTCGCACGGCCGCCATCCTGAAATGGTATGACGGACGACCTTGTAGTTTGGTCACAAGACGCATCCTATACGAAGGTATGTTGTTACCAAATTTGGTAGAGATTGGATGATTTGGTTAGTCGTTATTTGATTTTACGTTTTGAACGTTTGAGTGGCCGCCATTCAGTTTTAGTAAAGATGGCGGCGATATAAAACATGACACTGAGGTGTCCTTTGCTAGTGCTACCTTTGTACCAAATTTCGTTCAATTCGCATTCACCGTGTTCGAATTGATAGGGGGGGACAGACATTCAGAGTACACACACTCACACACACACACACAGACTCACACACACACATACACACACACAGACTCACACACACACATACACACACACAGACAGACACACTTTTTTCGCCCTGTGTTGATCTCATAAGTCTACTTTCATTATTTGCAAAAATCGAAAGTAGGCTAACAAATGGATTTCATCCAAAATTAGCACAACAAGATATCATAATAATTCAGATTATTTCTGACCAGCACACGCATGGTATTGTTGGCAACATGCTTTTACGTGTGCTGATAGATCCAGTGTCTAACTGCATGTAACGTCCATTGGACTTCAACCAAATTTTGTATTCTGTACCTTAAGAGGTGGAACTAAGAATATATTCAGTCACCAGGGCTGCCAACTGTAGTGCTCTATTAGTCTACATTATACCAGGTATATTTTGAACTAATTAGATATTTCGATATTACCAACTTAATTTCGTCATTATTCTAGATAGGTTCATATACTGTAGAATAATCATTGGCAGAAAAGTAGGCTGTATAGTTCTTCACGGAACTTCTTGTTTTTTTTTTTATTTAGTCGATTTTCCCTCTAGGTTGGTGTTTCCCACGGGCTCAGCGAGGGAACTCACCACTACCGCCGCTACGGGCAGTGTCCTGGAGCATGGAACATCTGGTCGGGGTGGATACAACTGGGGAGGTGTGATCAGCACTTCGCCCAGGCAGTCTCACCTGCAAAGAGAACAGGGGCCTCATGAGGGATGGGAAGGGAGTGGAAGATTGGGATGGAGAGGCAAGGAAGAGGGAAGGAGGCGGCCGTGGCCTTACAGGAGGTACCATCGTGGCATTTGCCCGAAGATGAAGTGGGAAACCGCGGAAAACCACTTCGAGGATGGCTGAGGTGGGAATCAAACCTCATTTGGACCACCCGAGGCTGAGTAGACCCCGTTCCAGTCCTCATACCACTTTTCTAATTTCGTGGCACAGCCGGGAATCGAACCCAGGACCTCCGGGCCGGCAGCTAACCATACTAACCGCTACGCTACAGGGGCGACTGACAGATAGTATTATCTCATTAAAACCGCCCAGTCAAACACTATAGAAACGTTTAATCACATTATTAATCGTACATGTGTCGGTATTTCATTCATACCTTCATCAGCGTGATTGATATTAAATCTTAAAACTAGTTATCAAAGCCAAAAACAAATGGATATCCAAAAGTAGGCATTCCATTTCTGTTTGGCTCTGTTAACTAATTTTAAGATTTAATATCAATCACGCCGAGAAAGGTATCAATCAAATACCGAAACATGTACCAATAATAATGTAATTAAACGTTTCTTTAGTGTTTTACTAGGCGGTTTTAATGAGATAATACATCTAGTAAAAGCCAAGTTCACAGCTAGGTAGCGTTGACGGTAGCATTTGGTAGCGAACGTAGTAACTAATTGAAATTATCGTTTCCAGTCCTTACTTGAATTAAAACAGATAACACACACTTATACAGTCATCACAATTAACACCGGTTATCAGTCATATTCTACACACTCCCAAAGTACACGGGGCTACAGGTCCTAAACTAAGGAACCAACCAACCAGTCTACCAATCAGTCATACCTTGAAATACTTATGTGCTGAATCATGACAGTCTTATTGTCACTTGATGATAAACCAACATCTTCAACACTGTGTTCAAAATCCGATTCGTCCGAAATATCTTGATAATGAAGCCACATTTTTAGCCTATTTTCAATTTTGAAAAAATAGGCTTATGAGATCAACTTTTGTCCATGTGTGTGTGTGTGTGAGGTGTGTGTGTGCCCCCCCCCCCTAATAAAATCTAAACGGCTGGAGAGATTTCAATGAAACTGGGTAAGTTCATAGCACTATTCCCGGCGACCTCGACCGTACCCTTCAAATTTTACTACATCTCACCAATCCAACATGGCGGCTGTGCGAAATATTTCACTAGCATTCAATATCTCCGAAGCTATTACCGATATCGCCCTGAAATTGTGTACCGTGCTAAAGGGCACTACTAGAAGTTCACCTATGAGACATTCAAAAACCTGGTGACTACAAAACCAACATGGCGGTCAAGCGAAGTTGAGACTTTTAAATAGACTTTTCTCGCGATTTAACTATACAAACGTAATGAAACTTGGTACAGCAAATGTTTATACACATTGTAATGCACTGGAGTCAATTTTAGTTCAATTCTTTACATAACCTCAATGGCGGCTGTGCGAAATATTTCACTGACATTCTATATCTCCGAAACTATTACAGATATCACCCTCCAATTTTGTACGGTGATAAATGGTACTGATACAAGTTTACCTATGTATATTTCATATACCTGTAAAGTACGAAAACGAACATGGCGACCAAGCGAATTTGAAATGTTTTAATAGACTTTTCTCGTGATTTAACTCTCTGAGCGCAGTTAAATGAGGTACAGTAAATGATTTTGCAGATTGTAATGCACTGCCATCTAATTTAATTCAATTGTTTACATAACCTCAAGATGGCGGCTGTGCGAAATTTTAAAATTAAGTTTTTATTTCTGGTTTCGTAATCATGCGATCGAGGTGAAAGTTTGAATAATGAACCTAGGCAATAATTGTCCTTCAATGGTGCATAACTCTATGGCCTATACATATGACCAGGGGCGCACCCAGGGGGGGGCTTTGGGGGCTTAAGCCCCCCCTAAAAACCTGAACACTTTAAAAACATTGATGATATCTTTCAAGAAAATTGATTGCATAACGGGCTCTAGAATGTTTAGTGTTGGAACGTTGGAACATTTTGCGATTTTCTTCTGGTTTAAAATAGAATTATGTTAGGCCTATATTTATGCAACACTTGAGTGATAATAATATATATTGTAAACACAACACGATCGGATATTTCCGGCTGTTGTCGTAACTATGCTCGGAGCAAGATGTGCGTGGGACAGCGGTGAAAATTTCTCTCCCCAAGGTATTGTGCTGTGCTCTGTGTCAGGCGTCAAGTCAGTCGTGGTGTTTGTAAAAATTTAATTCATTGATTGTTGTTGTGTTTGTATTTTCTATTGGCTATTGGTGTTCGTAGTGTGTCCAATTGGACTAGTAGTAATGGGAGACAAAAGAAAGTCAAACATGCAAAACTACTTTAAACCGTTAAAAATCAATAAAAGAATTGTTAACAAGGACTGCAAGCATAGAAAAACAGCCAAGTTTTTCATCAGGGGAGGGCTCAGAGGCAAATGTGAGCAGGTCTAAGGTCGTTGTAACTAAACATAACATGGATTTGGACATTGGTTTATTTAAAAACAAAGTGTTGACGGACAATGAAAAGTTCAAAGTTTTGATTGACAAATGGGTTCCTCAGAGCAACTTTAACTTTCCTTTTAGATCACATGGGAACCAACAACGAAAATTTTCGTTTTCATGGCTAAAGAAATATACCTGGCTTTCGTATTCTGGAATTGAAGACTCTGCATACTGTGTCCATTGTATGCTTTTTTTTTTCAACAAAAAAAAGAAGTAGGTAAGAGTAACGCTCTACATACTGGACAACTTGTTGAAGAAGGTTTTTGTACCTGGAAAAAAGCACTAGAAAAGTTTGAAAAACATGCAAACTCGCAGTATCATAAAGACTCATGTGTAAGCGCAGCTAACTTTAAAAAAGTTATGGACTGCCGAATGAAACCGATTGACAAATCTCTGGCATTGTCGACCGCGTCTGAGGTTGTATTAATCAGGGACTGCTTTGGAATAGTGGAGAAGTTGTGGGATTTTTTAAACACAGCTAAAAGACAAGCAGTTTTAAAACAGTGCATTGAATCTGAGGTAAATCTTGAAACCAACAAGAAAAAACTCCTGCAGCTTTGTCCAACGAGATGGGTACAAAGGCACGATGCTATTTCTGTTTTGAAAGAACTGCTGCAACCTCTTGAAGTAGCGTTAGAGGAGATTAAAAACTGGAATGATAGGGAACCTTCTTCATAAGCTCTAATACTACTAAACTCCTTAAGTCAAGGTGAATTTATAATTTCTCTCTTGGCATCAGAAAAACTGCTTGGTTACACAGTAAACGTAAGAAAAAAGCTTCAGGGAACTGATTTAGATTTATCGTCTGCAATTACACACGCTGAAACTGTGATAGAACGCTTAAAATCTCTAAGAAAAAATGCAGATCAAGAATTTCACTCGTTGTTTGAAGAAGCTACCAAAATTGCTAATAACTGCGGTTCAATAATTTCTATGCATCGAACAGTTGGAAGACAACTGAACAGAAGCGACATACCAGCAGAAACTCCAGAATTATAATATAAAAGATATGTTTTCATCCCTTGGATTGACTCTTTCATTATTTCATTGGAATCTCGATTCATCAAACATAAAGACTTATTAAAGAGTTTTGAGTGCTTACTGCCATCAGCCAATGCATCACATACACATAAAGAAACCTTCCCAGAAAGAATGCAACTTGATTTCTTACAGCTGTGTAATTTTTATAAGAATGAAAATTGAAAGTGGAGGAAACAAACAAGGCCTGCTTAAGGCTGAGTTTGAACTTCGGCAAAAGAGCATCAAGACCCACGCTAATAACCCTAAAAACGCAATTGATGTGTTGAATCTATTTGACAAGGACTTGTTTCCTAATATCCACACATTGTTGAGAATTTTGTGTACTATCCCTGTGACTACAAGCACTGCTGAGAGGTCATTTTCTACACTACGTCGGCTGAAAACATACCTTAGGAATACCATGGGTGCAGTCAGGCTGACTGATCTAGCAGCACTGAATATTCACCGCGAAATTGAAGTCACCAGTACAGAGGTAGTTTCTGTTTTGAAAAAATCTGCTAGGCGGCTGGATTTTGTTCTGTGAAATTTGAGTTTCCGCTTTATTCAAACAACGTTAATGTTAATTAATTAACACATGATTTGTATTCAACTATTTGTTTAAACTTGCATTCAGCCTGTGTAATTAAGTTCAACGTGAAAATCTAGAAATGTTTTAAGATTTTTTATTATAATGTTAGTTATTAAGGAAACTTAAAATAACATATATTTTCATGTACAGTACATAAAATATTTGTTACACTCCATAACACTATGGTGTAAAATTACATCTCGTAATTTTTAAAATGTAATTTTTAGTTCCAATTAAATTTACATATTCAAAATCAAAATGTTGTTATTAATTTCCTAAAACCTATAATAGTTCTTGGTATAAACAACTCAAAACTTAATAAATGATAGCAGATAATTGATGTTACACATCAATCTGACGATCCTGGCAGCTGGGTATACAGTTATGATAATAGTGAGCAGAGCAATCCAGTCGTTATCACTCTGATCGTGA
Source organism: Meconema thalassinum (assembly GCA_946902985.2). Lineage (NCBI taxonomy): Eukaryota > Metazoa > Arthropoda > Insecta > Orthoptera > Tettigoniidae > Meconema > Meconema thalassinum. Next base: position 2,131,329,822 of record OX336388.2, on the reverse strand, counting down.
TCAAAAGTTAATTCTTGATAAAAATCATGCAGTCCCTTTTTATTACTTGTATAACCTTAGCTCAATGGCACTGTAACTAAAATTTGTATACAACCAATGCACATTCTGTTGAAATAATCTCCAGTCCAATAGCATCTTTTGTATTGGTTTTAACAGAGAATTCTACAGTATGCTTGATCTTATAGAATATCTTTTTATGCTTATGATCTCAAATATACAAGTACAAGAATAAAATGGACACATTTTCTTTCCATAGCTGAAATCATGTTATTGAGGAAAGCCCCCTCCAAACCAAAAGTCTGGGTGCGCCCCTGCATATGACAATCCTAAATGGCGAGCTTCCGAAATATTTAGACAGTTCTCAATATCTATGAATCCTTTACAGCAACCAAACTGAATTTTATTATTTTTATAGAGAATATGAACATATGTTCACTTAAAGGACTTTCAGTAACCTGGTGAGCACAAATCCAACATGGCGGCGACGCGAAGTATAAATATTTAAATGGACGTTTCTCGCGAATAACTATCCGAGTACCGTGAAACGTTGCACGTTAAATGCTTATACAAATGTTGATCCACTGGCATCTAATTTATTTCAATTGTTTGCATAATCACAAGATGGCTGCTGTGCGTAATTTTAAAATCTCGTTTTTACTTCTTGTGTTCTAATCATGCGATTGAAGTTTGAATACCACACGTACACTATAATCTTAATGTAATAGTACAAAAATAAAAATCCAACCTGGCGACCATCTGAAATATTTTGACGGTTCTCAATATCTACGAATCTGTTACAGCAATTAAACTGAAATTTTGTATATTGATAGAGGCAGGATATATGAAAATAGGCTGTATAGTTCTTCACGGAACTACTTGTTTTCTTATCGTACGAACCCACCAATTTACTGCTTACATCTTACAGCTGTTGATACTGTCAAAATCAAGTACCTACAATATTTAATCAATCCTCAACAAGTAGCTCCGTTAAGAAAAAAGTAGCATATTTTCATATATTTCAGCGGTATCTTCCTTTCGAAAACTCTCTTGACTTTTTCCTTCCTACTGTCCTTCTTGTCTTAATTAAAATGTCCAAACAGGGTTGGCCGGCGAAGATTAATTGACATCACCAACAATATGTATGACTCAAGATCTCACAAACTTTGAATGCCTATTATTTCAATTACTGTGTCTCGGTTGCTAATAGTGCTTGACTGGGTAACACTGGTTTCAGGAAATGTAACGGTATTGGGAATGTTGTTCCCACTGCTGAAAGGCTTGTCCGCCGGATTGGCGATAAGTCTCGTGATTGAACTCCCTCGGCGCAGTGCGTGTGTTGTCTGTTATCGCAACAGAAGCAATATCGAGCTCAATAGCAGATGTCTGCAGCCCTCAATCTCCTGCCTGTTTAGTGTCTTCCCAGTTCTTCCCACCACATATCTGTACCGTGCCGTGAGCCATTTATTTGACTTTAACAGCATCAAAGTCACAACATTTTCGTATTGGACTTGAGTGCTGTAAAATGGTGTTAAAGGTTCAACCATTATAATACGTCTAGATCGTTGTGACATTAATGTGTACAAAATATTTTCTTACGACATCTGGAGAAGAATTGCCTGTAGGTAAAATGATTATTTTGAGAAAACATGATTTTGTAAAAATAGCGTAGTTTGAAGGATATAACAAGAAGTTCCGTGACGAACTAAAGAGCCTATTTTTCTTAAAATTAAAATTCATGTCATTGATCTAGAATAATGACGAAATTAAGTTGGTAATATCGAAATTTCTAATTAGTTCGAAATATACCTGGTATAATGTAGCCTAACATAGCACTATAGTTGGCAGCCCTGGTGACTGAATTTGTATTCTTAGTTCCATCTCTTATGGTACAGAATACAAAATTTGGTTGAAGTCCAATGGATAGCATGGACGTTACATGCAGTTAGACATTGGATCAATCAGCGCGCGTAAAATTGTGTTGGCAACAATGTCATGCATGAATTGGTCAAAAATAATCTGAAATATTATAATCTATTTTAGTGCCAATTTTGGATGAAATCCATTTGTTAGTATACAAGTTACATGTATTTGAAAATTGGACTTATCAGCAGGCTTAGAATCATTTTGGCAACACTGACATGTATGGCCTCCTGGAAATTAAACTGAAATATTACTATCAATGGGTGTGCCAATTTTGGAATAGCTACCATGCATACCTTCCAAGATATCCAACATGGAGCTCAAACTTCAATTGCGTGTTTTCAGCAGTTGGTAGCACTGACATCATTTTCAAATATGGGATTGAGATATTCAGGTATTGATCTATACTCATACGAAATTTGGTTTCGATTGCTGCAGTCGTTTAGGAGTTGATAGGGGGACACACACACACAGATAGACATTTGCCCGGATCGATTTCATAAGTCTACTTTTTCCTCATTTTTGCAAAATGTGAAAAGTAGGCTAAAATACATGTTTACACTCGCCGACACAAAAATTGAGTGAGCTGAAAAATCCTAACTGTACAGTGTCGATCATTACCCCTTGCAAGAATTGGGTTGTTGTTCCTAGTTCGTTGAATTGAGTAAGTTGTTTGACATTTTGAAAATGATTCGAAATTAATTACAGGGATAGGAGGGTGATCAACAATCCACACAGAAACCAAACCGCAGTTATTTGAGCCGAAGAGAAGCTGGTATTCAGAAAGGAGTAAGACAAGGCTGCAACTTATCATCCATACTTTTCAATCTAAGTTATACAAACAAGCAATGAAGGAAATTAGAGAAACATGTAAAGTAGAAGTAAAGATTCAAAGCGAAATAATTTCAAAATTGACATCCGCTGATGACATCGTCATCTTAGCCGATGCTCCAGAGGATTTGAATGAGTTTATAATGGGATGGACTCCGTCATGTTGAAAATCAATAAATGTAAAACAAAAACAAGAAGTTCCGTGACGAACTAAAGAGCCTACTTTTCTTAAAATTTAAGATTCCCCCCAATGATTAATCTATAAATGGATCTATCTAGAATAATAACGAAATTAAGAAGGTAATATAGAAATTTCAACTTAGTTCGAAATACTGTATACCAATCTGAAATAATTCGATATATTGTTGTGCCAATTTTAAATGAATTCCATTAGTTAGTATAAAAGTTACATGCATTTTAAAATTTGACCTATCAGCTGGCTTCTAATTGTGTTGGCAGCACTTACGTATATTTGTTACTCGAAATTAATCTAGAATGCCAGGTACAATACGTGTGCAAAGTTTAGATCTATTGGCTTGCGTACTTTCTGAGGGTAACAAAAATAGAGACAGCATTTATTAACAGTTGGCAGCCCTGGTTGCTCTTAAGAATACACATTGTCATATCTGTTATGGTACACATAGCACATACGGAATTTGGTTGAACCCCAAATGATAGTATAGAAGTTACATGTATTTAAATTTGGACCTCTCAGCAGGCTTAGAATCATGTTGGCAGCACTGACGTATATAAGTTACGACAAATTAATACAGAATGTAAGGTACTATACTTGTGCGTAGTTTAAAGCTGTCGGCTTGCATACTTTCTGATATATTGGTATTTGGATAAAATAAATTGAGAGCATTTATTAACAGTTGGCAGCTCTGGTGGCTTTTAAGAATACGCAAAGTCATATCCGTTTATGTTCACATAGCACATACGAAATTTGGTTGAATTCCAATTGAGTGTAGAAGTTATATGCATTTAAAACTTGGACCTATCATCAGGCTTATAATCATTTTCGCAACACTGACATATATGGCCTCCTGGAAATTAAACTGAAATATTATTATCTATACGTGTGCCAATTTTGAAATAGCTCCCATTCATACCTTCCAAGATATCCAACGTGGAGTTTAAATTTTAATTGCGATTTTTCAGCAGTTGGTAGCACTGCCATCATTTTCAAATACGGCATTGTGATATTCAGGTGTAGATCTTTACTTCTACCAAATTTTGTTTCGATTGCTGCAACCGTTTAGGAGTTGATAGGGGGGGGGGGGGAACACACACAGCCAGACAGACAGACACACATTTGCCCGGATCGATCTCATAAGTCTACTTTCCCCCCCTCATTTTTGCAAAATGTGAAAAGTAAGCTAATAACGGACTGCAGCCGAAAGAAATAACCGTTTAGGAGTTGATAGGGGGGTGGGGAACACACACAGCCAGACTCACATTTGCCCGGATCGATCTCATAAGTCTACTTTTTCCTCCTCATTTTTGCAAAATGTGAAAAGTAGGCTAATAACGGACTGCAGCCGAAAGAAATAAGAAACCCCGATTGAGGCTAAATTGGCAGGTTAAAAACTAAAGGAAGTTGGGAGCTTCAGCTAATTAAGAAGCAAAATAACCAGTGATGGACGATACAAAGAGGAAAAGGAAAGTAGTTTGGCTCAGGCAAGGAAATAATTTATACAGAAAAGGAATCTGTTGATATCAAATATACAGAATATTTCGGTATTAGGAAGTCATTTTTGAAAGCCTTTGCCAGGACCGTGGTGCTCTATAGAAGCGAAACTTGGACTGTTGGAGCAGCAGAAAAGAGGAGAATAGAAGCGTTTGAAATGTGGTGTTACAGGAGAATGATGAAGATCAGATGGGTAGATAGGGTTACGAATGAAGTGGTATTAAGACGAGTGAGAGAAGAGAAATGTTGCTGGCGACTGCTAATGAAGAAAAGAGATAGGTTGGTAGGACACATACTATGACACCCAGGAATAGCCAACTTAGTTATGGAAAGAGCGGACAAGAACTGTAGGGGTAGACCAAGGTTAGAATATGTTAAACAGATTTCCTCGGACGTAGGGTGTGGTAGCTATGTAGAGATGAAACGATTAGTTGAGGACAGGGAGCCATAGAGAGCCGTATCAATCCAGTCAAAAGACTGATGACTCAAACGACAACCTACACTAGTTCGTTACTCAAAGGCAACGGAGCAGTACTTATAAATAGTTGCCATTTCTACAGAAAATAAATCTCTTGGTATCACATAGTTTTAGCTTTATTGAGAAAATCATAGATGTGTCCAGGAAGAGACATCTGGCTTTCTACGTACAGTGCATGTCTCAAGGATGCACCCAACAAGACTAACCGACCGGCTACTCAACTACTGGGTGAATAGAAAGAGCGTGACACCATGGCCAACAGAAGTTAACAAGGACATCCAAGAACTGAAGATAATGGAAAGTGATATTAGATACCTATCACATCTCAGAACGATACTTAAATGGAAGAGGTTTCAGGACAGACCACCCTGTAAGAAAACGGGCACCGTCTGGACAAGAGAGAGAAAGGAGAAGCATAGCCAGAGAATGCGCGAATATTGGGTTGGTTCCTTAGTTTAGGGGCTGCGACGACGTGGTCATGTAGCCCCGTGTACTTTGGGTGTGTGTAGAATCTGTCTGATAACCGGTGTTAATTGTGATGGCTGTATTAGTGTGTGTTATCTGTTTTAATTCAAGTAAGACCGGGTGAGTTAGCCGTGGTCGTTATGGCGGGACTGCAGGCAGTCGCTCACATCCGGGAGGCGAGGAGGTTCGAATCCCCCCACCGGCAACCTTGAAGATGGTTTTCTGTGGTTTCCCATCTTCCTTCCAGGCAAATGCCGGGGTTGGTCCCTAACTATATGCCACAGCTGCTACCTTCCAATTCCTCCCCAGACAATTCTCCTCACGCGACGGTACTTGTAGCTCACCCAATGGGTGTCCGTATAGAAGCAGATAAAAAACTCTGGCGAGCCGAACATGTCCTCGGGCACTCCCGGCACTAAAAGCCATACGCTGAAAAAAAATTCAAGTAAGGACTGCAGACTATAATTTCAAGTAGTTCCTACTTTTGCTACCAAATGCTACCGTCCACGACACCTAGCTGCGGACTTGACTACTAAATGCTATCGCAGTCAGCACCTGGCGGCGACCGTTGTAATGAATATATCGTTATAAATTTTAACCTACAAATTTTTTACTTCACACAAGGGTAGTTAGTGGAAGGTTCTATTTAATGACAAGGGACTGCCGGCTTTAGGCATAGTGGGGGATTTTTAACGCTCTTAAAAATGCAACGACTTCGGCCGGGTTTGAAACAGCAACTTTTGGGAAAAGAAGCTCAGCGTGCTACCAACTAAGCCACCAAAGCCCCCAACGTGTGCGCAAATTTTGGGCAAACATCAAGTCCCTTGCCAAGCTGAAAAGGAGAACGGCGAGGTCCCTAGCTGGCCCATCTAAAAGTAGAAGAAGAAGAAGAAAAAGGAGGATAATAATACTACTACTACTAATAATAATAATAAGTTGCCATCATAAGTCAGCCATGAACGAGTGTGGGAAGGAATTATATACCACCGTTTTCCGTAAAAGGTGTTATCCCCCACCCCCTAGGGGCAGATGACCTCGTAGTTCCGCTCCTTAAAACAACAATAACTAACTATTGACGTCAGAAAAGTTGGCTGGCGCAGCCACGCGGCAGAATGTTGAAGCTGTAACATTGTGACTGGTGCGATTTATTTAGATGGTGAAGCATTGACGTCGTGATGGAAACAGAAAGAAATTTGTCAAATTCGAGGAGGTATTGCTCTGTATACGGTTGCAAATCGTATAAAACGGCTACGAAATATCTTCACTACTTTCCTATACAAATAGTTCAGAGAGAAAGATGGGCTTCGGCGCTGTCAATTGGAAAACGTGTTACATGTTACATGACAGTGTGCAGTCTGCATTTTTGTGAAGACGACTTCTTTCCATCGGTACTGTTGATTATTGATAGTTATTGTCTCTAATTTGTGTTCACATGGATTTAGCTACATCAAAAATACTGATAAACTTATAGCCTATTACTTCTGTGCCGTACAAAGAATGTAATCCGCTCTTCGTAAACTTATTTTAGGGGTTCTTCCGATTGACAATTATAGCCGAATGGTCAGAAAACTTAAGAAAAATTCTGTTCCTATCCTTAATTTGCCAGAGAATTTATATTCTTGCCTTTGAACAGCAAGTATGTAGGCCATTGAAGTATGATTTGGCTTAAATTGTGGTTTTGGCTATGATCTCCCTACTGTTGAATTTAGTTACGGTAATTAAAATGTAAAATCTTAGTTTTAAGTACCGGTTTGGTGACCCATTATCCCAGGCAGGCCGGCAACACCTATACTACTCAGGCAGATAGGTCACTTAGCCGTAATTTTGAAGTTATAGTGATGTTAAGTATACATATGCGGTAATGTAGCAGGAGACCGGATCGGCCTAGGCTATTCTAACTTTAATTAGTTCCCATTTCAGGGTTTTACAGTTTTGAGTGCGAATAGTTGGTTTGAAAGTTGTACAACAGTAAGGAGAGTATGTTTTGTATAGGTTTTAATTGGTATTATGGTTTATGTCGAGCTGAGGAGTTGTAATCTTTCAATTCTAGCCACAAGATGGCTTCACCCAGAGAAGCCATTTGTAACTTTGAAGATACAAAATTTAAATAAAAATGAATATTCTGCCTCATAAATGGCCTTTCTTTAAAATTTAAGCAACTGACATAATTGGTATTGTAATTAAACAAATCCACCTTATCGAAACTCTTCTTATCTCCGGGCGTGTGCAGATATTCTGAAAGGACTGGCTCGTACATAGGCCTTACCAAAACCTCCTATAAATTAATAAAGATGAAGGAAGGTTTACATGCATCTAACTAAAAAGAAACTATCCAATTTAAATTTACTTTATATTCTGAAGCAGCATGCAAGAAATTGATTAATATAATAAAAAGAGTGACACACACGAAGTGCAATTAAAAATATATAATATAATAATATAATAATAATAATAATATTTAGGCCTGTAGAGATTTATTATTTGTTTTTCACATTACCGGTAATGCCGTCGTCTGCCCAATATGTCCATTTCATCACCACTTTGAAGCTGGTCAGCCATGCCATTATGGTTTACCGCCATGAAGGTCTTCTTCAACTTAGCACAGTTATCTTGATGGGTATTAGCCCTACTATGATTGTGGCATTACAGCCAGAACCCAATCACGTGGTACCCTCCATACTAAAACAATTCGGAGGTACCGTACGGTCTTCAAGCTTTCCGTAGAAACACCAAGCGCTCAGCTCAAGAGAGACACCCTACACAACCTGACATCTCAAAGTCCAGCGAGACAATCCCTTCCGCAGTGCATCCAGTAGCTTGCTACCACACGTCTGAAACCCACAGCTCCTTCCAGGAAGTCTTATTGTCATACGCCTGTTTGTCCATTCCACTCCTAGCAAGGCCCCCTGGCTGCTTCCTCATCACCCTCCCCGGGGTAAGCGAGCATACCTGCTCGAGACAATAGCGTCCATAAATGCTGCCTCCTGTACGTGTGACCAAAACATGAACCTGACTCCTGGTTCAGTGGTCCGAACAATATTAATAAACTTTCTTAGACAACATATGATTAGAGCTAGCTTCAGAATCTTGTCAAAAGTGACCTAAAATACATTGAATAATTAATAATAAAAAGCATACGTATATGATAATAGTAATAATAATAATAATGACACTGCGTCTACTGCAGACGTGTCCAATGCAATTGAACACGTTGCCAACACGATAACATGATATAAAGAAATAATAAACCCACTAGCCTACATTAAAACTGTCATGGGGAACTCATAAAATATAGGTTACAGAACGCCCCCTTGCTTTTCATTCATTTGGTCCTATACCATAGAATAAAAAGCAATCCTTTTAGGCATGACTTCCCTTCCAAAATCCTAACTCCTTCCTTCCACAAATATATACACAACCAACAGGGCTACTAGGATATGTACATCCTCAGATTGGAAATATTGTAAATCCCTAGCACCCTTCCGTCCTTTGTAAGGAGCTCGTACGCACAGGCCCCTAATTTCCGTGCAATTTCATACGGTCCTTCATACAAATGAAAAATTTACTCACCAATTTCTGGTCTGCGGACGAGACATGAGGCACCCTCAAAAGCACAAGGTCACCTACATCTAACTTATCTCCTGCCCGCTTCCCTTGCTGCTTCTGCCGTTTCTTACCCCCCAATCTCTGAACTAAATCCTCAGTAGTTTCCGGTCGCTGATGATCCGGCGCAATGCGTTTATTAGCTTGTCTTGCATCCAAACATAGCTTAACTGACCCATCCTTCTTAGTCACTACTACCAACGGATTGACATACTGGCTCCTACTGAATTCGATCACCTCATCGTCTAGCATCTGCGAAATGACATCATGTACTGCTTTGACATGGGCGTGAGGTATCGGGTATCTAACACCATTAAAACTAGACCTATCGGTGATCTCGAAACTATGCTCGTACTCATGTGTCCTACCAGGTTTGTCAGAGAACACCTCACTGTGCTCTCTCAAGACTTCTAACAACTGAGCCTTCTGCTCTACCTCCAACATGGTATCTTCCACAACACTTGAAAATTCGCCTTCACGATCCTCTTCCACTACCATACTACAACTTTGAATATCCTCTGATACCATGTCGCTACTAACCTCACTGACTTCTTCCTCTTCATTTAAAACCTGGACACACACTGATATACTCACAAAAGTTCCCGAGTCCACCTGATAACTCAGACTAATCTTATCAAAATTCTCACCCCACTTGAATCTCACCTTAGATTCGCCGTAATCAAGCTTACACATCTGACTGCTTAACCAATCCGCACCCAATATGATAGGATACACTAAATTCGCGACCACTAGAAAACTCTGACGACCACATTTCTCATCAATGTACATAGGTGCGACAACCTGTCTACGCACTCTCTGTGACTTAGTCCCAACAGCAGACAATATAAATATATTGGACACAGGAATCTCCTCTATGACTTCTCCTTTACTCTTAACCTCATCATAAAAGCCTGCCTTAATGCAAGAACACATGCTCCCTGAGTCCAATAAGGCATCGACGACTTGACCCCATATCTTCACCTTAATCACAGGACTGATCAACGTAGGCTCACATCTCTCCTGCATAACCTCAACCTGGTCATCTAACAATTCCTTTCTAACATCAAGGTCGTATTCTATCTTCTTCAACACATGAACTGGAATACTGGGATGGGACCCTCTATCTGACCGTCTTAAAGAGCCCTGTTCCCGTTTAAATTACTCGGCTGTGCTGGCTGTCTCTCTTCTTCACGCCCCCTATTCTCTAACTGCCTTTGTTCTCCAGGTCCCCGATTTTCTGCCTGCCTCTGTTCTCCGCGCCCCCTATTCCGAAAATTCCCTTGGTCACCCCTATCCCTATTTACAAAATTTCCTCTATCATTCCTCACAGAGTTACCTGGCCTATCAATATTCCTACGCTCATAATGCCTATTCCCTTCCTCCTGATACCCCTGATCGTAATTTCCTTCCCTTCCCCGTTCTTGCCTTTTGCCTCCCATTCTACCCAAAGTATCAAACCTTTCTAACACACGTTCCATGTCCTTAATCGTATTTACATTCTGCATGACTACGGCCATCTTCACCTCATCAGAAAAATGACGGGCCATACGCCTAACAATATCACCTTCAGAAGAACTAGTGTCTAAATTCTGACTGATAAGGACATGTGTGAGGAAATACTCCGTCATGCTCACCCCCTGATTCGACTGATACCTCCCAAAAGAAATCTTGTCTCTTTCTCTTCCTTTAGTCTGTTCGTTCCAGAACTTTCCCTCAAACTTCTGCTTAAAATCTTCCAATCCCTGAAAACCTCCCCTAAAAACTTGATACCAAGATTTAGCCTCCCCCACAAAAGCTAATGATATGATTTCCTCAACAATATCCCAGTCTAAAGTCCCATCTTCTAACACTTTCGAAAACCTCTTCTGAACAACTTTAACAAACTCCATAGGGTTAAACTGCCTTCCACTAAATTTAGGTAAGTCAGATTCCCTATAGAAGTTACTATGTCCTACAGAGTGATTACAATTTTCCTTATTTGACTTGGCCTGATTCAGCTCTCTTCTTAATTTCAAATTTTCGCTCTCATTAAAGGATTTCAGTTCACTAATCTCCCTTTTTACACTCTTATCTACCATCGTTACTCTGGCTGAAGAAACCGCTAGCTCCTGTTCGAAAGACACCTGCTTATTTCTAATCTCAGTCATATCCTTCATTTCTTCCTCTACAACTATCAACCTCTCACTAACTTCTTTCTTGACAATGGCTACCTCATTACTCACCTCGCCTATCTGCTTATCAACAGTATCCATAATGCCCTGCCTCTGTAAGCTCATCTTCTCCTCAACTTGCTCGAATCTTTTATCTACCATCTCAATTCTACTAGCAATTTCCTGACGAATTTCCTTATAGCCTTTACTCATACTCTCTACAATCTTATTAATTTTGCTCTCTAAATCCGTACTTTGAATGTCTATCTTAGTACTAAATTCACTGCTTTGATTATTAATTTGAGTACTTAAATCACTACTCTGAGTATCCATTTTATTACTTAAATCACTTAGTTTACTACTGAATTTAGACATCATCTGCTCCATTAACTTGATCATCTGTGAGTTTCCCCCCAGCCCTACATTTTCCTCGTCACTATTCACTCCCATTCCTAACTCCTTGCTAGTTGCAACATCATCTTTCTCGGCCCCCTCACGTCCCTCCAACGTACCAGAAATCACATCCTTATCTGCCATTTTACTAAGAACTACTCTCGAATTTGTGGAATCTGACCGCTTATTGGTCTGCCTGTTTGACTGACTCCTGCCTCTTCTAGAATGACCAAGAGTGCTTCTGTCAACACTTCTAGATCTCAACTTTAATAAATCAGGCTCACTCTTATTACTTAGCATACCCTCCAAAATCACTGAACATATATACCCTTCCTAAAATACCCGATCAAATTTCACAAATTACCTGTGCGTACTGCCATACTATGCACCAGCCAGCCTTATTCACGCTCCCACGTTGGGCGCCATTTGTAATCTTTCAATTCTAGCCACAAGATGGCTTCACCCAGAGAAGCCATTTGTAACTTTGAAGATACAAAATTTAAATAAAAATGAATATTCTGCCTCATAAATGGCCTTTCTTTAAAATTTAAGCAACTGACATAATTGGTATTGTAATTAAACAAATCCACCTTATCGAAACTCTTCTTATCTCCGGGCGTGTGCAGATATTCTGAAAGGACTGGCTCGTACATAGGCCTTACCAAAACCTCCTATAAATTAATAAAGATGAAGGAAGGTTTACATGCATCTAACTAAAAAGAAACTATCCAATTTAAATTTACTTTATATTCTGAAGCAGCATGCAAGAAATTGATTAATATAATAAAAAGAGTGACACACACGAAGTGCAATTAAAAATATATAATATAATAATATAATAATAATAATAATATTTAGGCCTGTAGAGATTTATTATTTGTTTTTCACATTACCGGTAATGCCGTCGTCTGCCCAATATGTCCATTTCATCACCACTTTGAAGCTGGTCAGCCATGCCATTATGGTTTACCGCCATGAAGGTCTTCTTCAACTTAGCACAGTTATCTTGATGGGTATTAGCCCTACTATGATTGTGGCATTACAGCCAGAACCCAATCACGTGGTACCCTCCATACTAAAACAATTCGGAGGTACCGTACGGTCTTCAAGCTTTCCGTAGAAACACCAAGCGCTCAGCTCAAGAGAGACACCCTACACAACCTGACATCTCAAAGTCCAGCGAGACAATCCCTTCCGCAGTGCATCCAGTAGCTTGCTACCACACGTCTGAAACCCACAGCTCCTTCCAGGAAGTCTTATTGTCATACGCCTGTTTGTCCATTCCACTCCTAGCAAGGCCCCCTGGCTGCTTCCTCATCACCCTCCCCGGGGTAAGCGAGCATACCTGCTCGAGACAATAGCGTCCATAAATGCTGCCTCCTGTACGTGTGACCAAAACATGAACCTGACTCCTGGTTCAGTGGTCCGAACAATATTAATAAACTTTCTTAGACAACATATGATTAGAGCTAGCTTCAGAATCTTGTCAAAAGTGACCTAAAATACATTGAATAATTAATAATAAAAAGCATACGTATATGATAATAGTAATAATAATAATAATGACACTGCGTCTACTGCAGACGTGTCCAATGCAATTGAACACGTTGCCAACACGATAACATGATATAAAGAAATAATAAACCCACTAGCCTACATTAAAACTGTCATGGGGAACTCATAAAATATAGGTTACAGAGTAAATTTGGTTTGGCTTAAAGTGTAGTTTTTGATATGTTCCGTTTGCTTATGGCAAGTTCAAATGGAGACTCCAGCTTTGTTAAATATCTGTATTTTAAATATTTAATTAAATATATTGATAAAGAGGATGTCTCCATTTTAACTTTCCTGTGGCAAGAGATTAATAAATTAACATTCTTGCCTTTGAACAGCAAGTATGTAGGTCAATATTTGCAATATTGAAGTATGATTTGAGCATCCCAAGTAACGCTTCTTTGAACCCAAAACATTCATGCAAATTCAGGGTTGCTTGGTTCAATTTATTATCAGGGAGTCGTCCTTTGTGTTATGTGAGATATATATATATATTGTGAAATTAATAAAAACATCGATACCGCTAGGCTCCCAAGTACAGGCTTCATATATGTAACAGCAGACAGTAAATTAACTATCTACATGTGGGTAATATTTTTAACTGGTAGTAATTAGGCACTGCATTTAAATTGATTATAAAAATATTTCTATCAATGAAAGGAAATGTGTAGTATTTTGCCATCATAAATTAGAAGCCATAACAAACGCACACCCAATTACTTCACGTCACTATATCGCCGCCATATTGCAAACAGCTGACCGTAAGCTCCTCCCCCGTTTCGGACGTCAATAGATTGACCAGGTTGAAAAGAATGTTGCAACGCGCAAGCGCACCAAAGTAGGGGAGAGTGTTTCCAGCTCCCTTGCCACTCAACTGCTAGTCTTTCTTCTGCGCATGTGCGTCAGTTAGGGGAAGTGTCTCTCTCTCTTTCTCGCTGCTACTTGCTTCGTTGTCCTAGTCGCTGGACCTTCCGGAGTCGTGTATGGAGGGGGAAGCCCTTCAGCAGCTACGTAATGCGAGCCCCGCCTCCAACAGTATTTTCTACCTGGTAACTCTATAACTATAGTGTTAAACCCGAGAGAGGTGGACGGTGTGGTATGCGTACCTGTTCGTGAAGCACCGTGACTCAATGTGTGTGGACTCAGGCTCACAGTGGGAAATGGCTGGTTCAAATCCACTTGGGATGTTGCTGGTAGCAGCAGTAGGCAAACAAATTAGATTGCAGGGTGCTCCCAACCGAAAACTATGCCACACCAAGGACCTCGCATTGTGAGCGGGTAGTTGATTTCGTGGAATAATGAAATCGGACCGCAACATAGGCTCGACGACGCTACGACGTACCACTGAGTACTGTGACGCGTTGGATAAGACGTTTTTAAGAATTGGGAAACATAACCCGACGCTTTATGCCAGCTTGGTTTCGTAGCGGATCTCGAACCGGTTGATCGCTGAGACCTAGATCGAACTACGGCCACCAAACAGCGTTGAGGTGAGAGATCGTGATGTCACGTCCGCTTTGATGAAGCCACCGCATCACGGAGTGCCCTCAAAACCATCCGCCTGAAGAAGCCTGCACGTGGTAGCGAAACTAGTAGCGGGAACTGCAGTAAGTAACATTATGACGTGGAGTACGGAAAGTTTGAGTGTACCGTACATAAAGATATTAAGTTAGTTTTGTTTCTGCAGCTCCACCATTTTGTGTTTTCAGCAGCATCTTCTGCTGGGGAAGACATTAATAAGATTCTCTCTCTCCTAGACCAGACATGGAGGCTGAGCAAGACGCTAATGATCAGAATAATATATTCGCATGTCCACGCTCACTCACGGCCATCTCGATCGTTTTAATCTAATGCTCAGAATAACATATTCCCATGTCCATGTCCATGACCACTCACTGCCATCTTGATCATCTTAAGTGCGGGGTATCGTCTCGATACGACCAATAAGGCTTCTCTCCCACACCTATCTGTTTTGCTCCTACTCTTTTTCAGTTCCGCTTAACGAGATGTAGAGAGCAAAACTTTTCTTCAACCTGTGAGTCCACCCTTTGTTCAAGTCTTCCAGCGCGGCTTCGGTGGCGTAGCCGGTAGCATGCTGAGCTGCTATTCCCAAGCTAGCGGGTTCAAACCCGGCCAAAGTGGTCGGATTTTTTAAGAGCGATAAAAATCCCTCAGTATGCCTTCCTTCGGAGGGGAAGTAAAGCCGGTGGTCCCATGTCATAGATTTATAGCATGAAAAAGAACGGTCCACTAACTACATTTGTGTGAAGGCAAAAATTTGGAGGTTAGAATTGATAACGCTCTATTAGTTACAACTTTCGTCGCCAGGTGCTGACTGCGATGCCAGTAGCCAAGTCCGGCAGCTAGGTGTCGTGGACGGTAGCATTTGGTAGAAAAAGTAGGAACTACTTGAACGTATCGTCTGCAGTCCTTACTTAAATTAAAACAGATAACACACACTAATACAGCCATCACAATTAACACCGGTTATCAGACAGATTCTACACACACCCAAAGTACATGGGGCTACACGACCGCGTTGTCGCAGCCCCTAAACTAAGGAACCAACCAACCATCTCAAATGTTCTGTATATTTTCAGAGATATGTAATGCGGTAATTGTATTTAAAGTCCTTCCTGGAAATGCTAGTTGATAGGACCACTTAATGAAGACTTTTCGATCTCCCGCCAATTTCCTTAATTACGGCAAGGCCTAATTAGCGAGTCTGGGCCCAGGAATAATCCTTGAGGCCATCTAATGAGCCCATTATATTGGAGCTGTATCAGCCGCGACTTTGTATTAATTAGGTATCCCCTTGTAATTGAAACAAAGTCGTTTTACGGCCTATTCCCCGAGAAAGTGAATGTATAATCCGGTGGATAGATATCATTAGCGAACGGGTGATAGCATTGATTGAATTAAAGAGATAAACCAAGACCCCAGTCATGATGCTATACAAATTGTGACAACTCTTCCTACTTTTTTACCAAGCGATTGCTTTTAAATATTCCACTCGTTATTATTCAAGAGACTCGTAATGATAACGTTCGCTTCCATTGATACCAACATTGTTAAATGAGGGGCGTTCTTATTTCATAATACAGGGAGCGGCAAAAAGATCTGACGGTTTTTAAATCACAACAACACAAACATTTCAAATGATACAAACTGTTTTATTACTTATAACAGCAAGGTGTACATGTCAATTAATGGAAAATATGAAAGAACAATAGATTTTAACTTTTAAGATTTGAAGATAACGTCTTTCAAATGATGACCATCTTTTGCCATGCGGCAAAAAGATCTGACTGTTATGTCGTTGTATGGCTGAGCGAGTCGAAGAGATGCATTCCATCTCGTAACACAATTATGTTATGGGTGAGTAATTTTAGAGCTACAGGTTCAGCCTTAAAACGTAGGTCGACAGGCCGTCCAAGGTCAGCCAGGACACCAGAAAATGTTGAGCGAGTGAGACAAGCTGTGGACGGCAGCTCGTAAACAAGCTGCTGCTTTGCAAATGTCTGATCGAACAGTGAGACGAATATTGCGTTTTGATTTGCATTTTCATCCGTACAAAATGGTTATTGTCCAGCAGTTGAAGCCTAATGACTATGCAAAGCTTCAGTGCAAGACTGGAAGAATGCATGGCAAAAGATGGGCATCATTTGAAAGACGTTATCTTCAAATCTTAAAAGTTAAAATCTATTGTTCTTTCATGCTTTCCATTAATTGACATGTACACCTTGCTGTTATAAGTAATAAAAGAGTTTGTATCATTTAAAATGTTTGTGTTGTTGTGATTTAAAAACCGTCAGATCTTTTTGCCGCTCCCTGTACTTGCATCATGTGCCGAAAGGCAGTGGTGCTGGCGATAATTCTCTTGGTGGTGCCAGCAAATTCAAACTTACGGACAGTGCATACTTTATGCTATAAATTTCAAAATCACAGTCTTTAACCGCGCAATTGTACAAGACAACACAACTTTGACACAATTTCTGCTGACACCGACAAATGAAAATGAAAATCCACAGACTGCTTCCAGTCTCCGACCGGGTCAGGAATGGAATGAATGAAGCCCCCATCTAGCGGCGAGGATATGAACTGTGCCAGCTGCCGAGGCCTGTCGCACTCCTCTGGGGCAATGATTAAATGAATGACAGATGAAATGAAATGATAATGTACTAATGTTGCTGGAATGAAATTTTGACAGGGAAAACCGGAGTACCCGGAGAAAAATCTGTCTGCCTCCGTTTTGTCCAGCACAGATCTCACATGGAGAGACCGGGATTTAAACCACGGACCCAGCGGTGAGAGGCCGGCGCGCTGCCGCCTAAGCCACGGAGGCTTATTCCACCGACAAATAAACAGGTGAAATAAAATGAACCGTCATGATAACCTTATATACAGATATAAACTTTGGTAAGGATAACCACTACACCCGATATAATTCAACAACGCCATTCTTAAACTCTTGCAATACAACCAGAAAAGCTAACATACCTGAGAATTTGTATTTGCGTTCTGTTAGGCGTAACAGTGTCGCCAACTTAAACCAAGGAAACAAAGCAAAACCTTCTGCAAAATGTCCAGATTGTTACATTATAAACAGAGTACTAATTTATTGTTCCACCCAACAATATGAGTGTGAAAATGTCGCTAAAAATCTAACAAGAAAGAACTAAAAACATCTTATATACTGTATTTAATAGTCTCAGATATAGTGATAAGGCATTAAATTAGCAACCAATCTGCGTCCTCTGGATTGTGCTGGCATATGTTGTAGTAGTTGAAATATAAATCACTTCATGCAGTTTTAATTTGCGCTTACTACATGCTGCGCCGCGCGGCTGTTGGCTCAATCTCAGCCCAACACAACACATGCAAACTCAGTCCAAATTAACCTTTTGTACTGAGTCTTATTTTCGGAGGTGGTGCCCGTGAGATCTGGCGCGCTCATTCAGGAAAGAGCCGCCTGAGCGCATGTCAGTTCTCGCTCAAACGAATGCAGAATAAGATATGCTTGCTATTTTCTTGAAATTTCAATTCAATACAAACTGATATTGACAGGGTACATTGGTGGTGCCATGACCCACCGGCACTACCTCAAGGGCCGCATCTGCAGATAGGGATAGATGACTTCGCCGTGCCCTCTCTCAAAGCAACAATCATTAACACCATCTGTACGACTACCTGTGAAATGATATTGGGTTTAATGCATAATCGTGTCTAAAATTAAACAGTGGTCATTACTCTCCGGACACAAACAGAAAATGTACCAAGAGAAGGATTTAAACATTCCCTTTCGGCGCTCTGGAAGGCGGAGGTAGATTTCACCGCGCAATGAAAAGTATTTCGAATTCACTATATTTGTCAATTGTTGTATAGCTACAATAGTTCCACATGTTTACCATACGAGGAGCCGCATCTTCTATAATTCCGAAAACATTTTGATCAACCCTTGGCGTTTTTTCAAACAAACGTTTTAGGTAGTATTTAGAGGATTATTGATCTTTTTAAACGGTTTTGATATTACTTCAAATCAGCCAAAAATCTTCAATAACGGGCTGGTCACATGCAAGCGCTATCTTGAGAATAATGGACTGGGCACAAGCGAGCGCCATCTTGAGAATAATAGACGGACAGGGCACATGCGAGCACCATCTTGACAATAACGGACTGGGCACATGCGAGTGCCATCTTGACAATAACGGGCAGGTCACAAGAGAGCGCCATCTTGACAATAACGGACTGGGCACATGCGAGCATCATCTTGCCAATAACGGGCTGGTCATACGAGAGCGCCATCTTGACAATAACGGACTGGGCACACGAGATTACCATTTTGACAATAACGGACTGGCGACATACGAATGCCATCTTGCCAATAACGGGCTGGTCACATGCGAGCATCATCTTGCCAATAACGGGCTGGTCATATGAGAGCGCCATCTTGACAATAACGGACTGGGCACACGAGATTACCATTTTGACAATAACGGACTGGCGACATGTGAATGCCATCTTGCCAATAACGAAATGGGTGCATGCGAGCGCCATTTACTACGTATCTTTATATCGATGTAGGGAATGCTTCTATGCCTTCCGGACTTCACTTGAAAGTGGACCGCACCGCACAGCCACGCAGAATCTTCCCCTCCCACAGGTGAAGGCAATTAGAGTCAGCTCTATGTGACAGCGGTGTAGTTACGAGCTGCAAGCGAACAATCAGACTACTGCTATACATTACAGCCAGTTCTTGCTCTGTGTGACAAGGTAACGACAGCCACAATGGCCCCATGGTGGGACACCGCTGTGATCAATGGAGATGAAGCTTGTGATCCATCTATTGTACGGGAACCTATCGCAGCGGGGTCACTCTGCATGTATGTGACTAGGTTTTCAATATACGCTCACTCAAACTAACAGTGAACTGTTCTTGCCAAGTACCAACGTTGAGTGTACACGAGAATCTGCACGGCTATGCCAAGGATTGTAAATATATATAGCCAAGTTATACTAGGTTGAAAACTAAACCACGAATAAATAAATAAATAAATAAATAAAAATCAACTAACTAAATAAATAGATAGATAGATAGATAGATAAATAGATAGAATCTCTGGTATAAAACAATTCCCCGATTCTTGGATGTCATGGGTAATCTCGAGAACCACTGAATGGATTTTGATGCGGTTTTCACCATTCAATAAAGGATATCTCGAGGATGGTTTCTGTAGAAAATTATTTATTTATGATCAAAAAAAAAAAAAGCCAAGCAGTAACGATTTCAGTGAGAAAGTCGAAAAAGAAAAACCTGGCGTCCGTGCGCCTTTTAAGCTTACTCTGGGCAAACCGTTAAAAATATCAACAGTATATACTATGAGTGTAAGAATTGTTCAGCATGAAAAGTTATAGGCCTACAAAAAAGTCCACGACAGCATATGTCAATTTTCAATACATCGCCCACTATAAGTGTTTTTACGTTTACACTTCTTCCAACAATCTCCATTCAGTTACTGAGGCGACAGTTTACGACTAGCTAGGGGTGAACCTATCACCCCAGTTACAGCCTAGCTAGCGGGCGACCCTCTTACCCCTGATATAGCCAGCAGCAAACTGTCGAGTCGTATTGAGTTTAGACTTCAGAGAAGAGTGGTTGTGTTTGGAGTTTCCCCGGAAGTGCAACTCGGCTTTTCTTCATTTCGCCTCTGAACGTTTCGTTCCGCAAAATACACAGTCAACTTAAGATTGGACGGAAGGGGGATTTGTGTTCCATGCACCTCGCCATTCTTAAATTACGTCTGACAAGAATTCGTTGCACATGCATCTCCATGATAATAATTAATAATCCAGTCAGTGATTTTAACCCATAATGCCGAGACCTAGAACGGATATAGGTCGTAGTTCATTGACATAATAAAGCGCTTATCCGGTAATGCATTCATAACTGTTCCCGGGCGAAGCCGGGACGGGTTGCTAGTAAATAAATAAATAAATAAATAAATAAATAGGTAATGAGCATGTAAGCAAGTAAATAAGTAAATATGTAATTAAGAACTGGGTAGTTAACAAAAGTGCGCCCATTTTGGTTTGAGGGCGCTTAGCCTATTTCCCCTTCCTTAATTGTATTAAGGTACTGTACCCATGCGATGCCCATCCGTGATTTTATTAGCAGAATATTCGAAATTCTACACGATTCTTAGTGTTTCTGGTAGATACCAGCCTTTAACGGCTAGACTAGAAAATACAACTGTTGAAGCGATCTATTCCGCGATGTTTGCTTCAGTCGAGTAGTAAACGGCGTCTGAAGCTCTCTTTGTTACTATTTCTAGGTATTTTAATAAACCTTCCTCATGTTTATGAATGTTCACACACATAGGTTGTATGGTTGATTCCTCAGTTTAGGGGCTGCGTCAACGCGGTCATGTAGCCCCGTGTACTTTGGGTGTGTGTAGAATCTGTCTGATAACCGGTGTTAATTGTGATGACTGTATTAATATGTGTTATCTGTTTTAAATTCAATTGAGGACTGCAGACATTGCATTTTTTCAAGTAGTTTCTACTTTTGCCGCCAAACGCCACCGTCAACGACTACTAGTTCAGAACTTGATGAGCAGATGCCGCCGCAGTGAGGGGCGTGGTGGCTCAGCGGTCTAGCTGAATGCCTCTCACCAAGGAGGTCCGGGTTCAATTCCCGGTCAATGCATGTGAGATCCTCGAAGTGAAAAGCCATGTCCTGTGGTTCGGATTCCACGTAAAAAGGAGGTCCCGTGGCTCATGATCTTGAGATTAACGGTCACGTTAAACTACAAGCTTCCCTTTTTTTTTGCCGCCACAGTCGGCTCCTGGTGACGAACGTCGGAACCTAAGAGCCTTTGTCGAATGTTTAACATATATATAATTTAGCTCCACAGAGGTGAAATTAGTGGAAGTTCTTTAATATGCCATAAATCTATGACATGGGACCGCCGGCTTTACTTCCCCTCCGATGAAAAGCATACTGAGGGATTTATAACGGTCTAAAAAAATTCCACGACTTCGGCCGGGTTTGAACCCGCGATCTTAGGCATAGAAGCTCAGCTGGTGTATATTATTTCAGAGAATGTGATTTGTAGATTAATATACTGTACTGATATTTTGGGAATAACGTGCATTTAATTATCTCTGTTCATTTACATGTGATCGTTATTTGGAAACGGGTGTTCCTCATATTTTAAATATTGTATTTCGCTATCGTTTTTCCCTCCAGGGCTGGCTTTTCCCACGGACTAAGCGAGGGATCCCACATCTACCGCCACTGAGGGCAGTGTCCTGGAGCTTGAAACTCTGAGTCTGGGATACAACTGGGGTGTGTGACCAGCACTACGCCCAGGCGGCCTCACCTGCAAAGCGAACAGGGGGCCTGATGAAGGGATGGGAAGAGTGGGACGGTTAGGCAAGGAAGTGGGAAGGAGGCGGCCGTGGCCTTACAGAAGCTACCATCCCGGCATTTGCCCGAAGACGAAGTGGGAAACCTTTGAAAACCACTTCGAGGATGGCTGAGGTGGGAATCGAACCCCCTCTACACATTTGGCCCACCCGAGGCTGAGTAAACCCCGTTCCATTCCTCATACAACTTTTCAAATTTCGTGGCAGAGCCGGGAATCGAACCCAGGACCTCCGGGGCGGTAGCTAACCATGCTGACCGCTATGCTACGGAGGCGACCTTAAATATTGTATTAGGACTGAAAACGTTTCCAGTGATTCAAATTATCAACCCAGGTTTTCATTACTGCTTACCTTCAAGTTAAACCCAGGATAATGTTCAAATTTTTGCCCTTTCTAGTAAAAATAAAAAAACTCCAAACGTTAAGTGGGCCTTTTTTTTGGCACATGTACCTTATCCATTTCATTTGGTGTCGGCTCTTGTAATTTCTCCAGTTCTGGCTCCTCACTAAATCCCTGTTAATTGAGAACATCCACGTTTGAGCGAACGTACACTATTTCAAGAATCGGGCTGTTAGTCGGAGAGATGAAGCGACAAGGAGTGTTTACTTTTCAATTACAGGGAGGTCCAGTTCATGGCTGTCACAGCGGAGGTCCACGTGCGATTCGCGGCGCTTACCAGAAATTTAATTGGGTCTAATGGATGGAATGGGCGACAGTGAGGGAGACCTGAGAAGAGCTTGGTTCGATTCATAAATCAACTATGTAAGAATTGGTTTGCCGTGGTTTCCCACTTCTACTCCATGCAAATGCCGGGTTGGTATCTAACTTAAGGCTGCGGCCACCTCCAACCCGTTCCGATTACAAATACACCGGTCTACTGCTACGATGTGACGTCAATACACGGAAGATCTTTTAAACAAAGGCTGTTTGACACAATCTAAAGGAAGGGAGGAAAGTAGGAAGGAAAGGCAGTTACGAGGGAAGGAAAGAAGGAAGAGAGCAAAGAAAAGGAGAAAAAAGGGAGGAAGGAGGAGAGGAAAGAAGAAAAGAAGGAAACAAGGAAGGAAGGTAGTAATAATAATAATAATATCGTATGGCCTCGGGTGCCGGGTGCAAGCTTTGTCATTTGACACCCAGAGGGTAGCTTGCATGTCGAATTTCGTTGTTCCTTGAAGCGCTACGAAAGTCAAGGAGGTTAGATATCTAAGCTCCTTGAACACTATAGCGCTTTCTAGTAGAGAAATGAGGAACTTTGTGTTGGCGGAAACTCCCGAGATTAATTTTGCCATTATGAACACGGCCTACTGAATTCAAATGGGTTCTTTAACATGCCAACATCGTATGACATGCGTGTCGTATTTTTGCCGCCTTTCAAAAATCACTTACCACGGCCAGGAGCGAACCTGCAATCTTGACAACTCAGCCACCGTGAAAATGTAGTATGAAGGAAGGAAGGAAGGAGGGAAGGAAGGAGGGAGGGAAGGAAGGAAGGAGGGAAGGAGGGAGGGAAGGAAGGAGGGAAGGAAGGAGGGAGGGAAGGAAGGAAGGGAGGAAGGAGGAAAGGAAGGAGGGAGGGAAGGAAGGAAGGAGGGAAGGAAGGAAGGAAGGATGGAGGGAAGGAAGGAAGGAATGATGGAGGGAAGGGAGGAAGGAGGGAAGGAAGGAAGGAAGGAAGGATGGAGGGAAGGAAGGAAGGAGGGAAGGAGGGAGGGAAGGAAGAAGGGAAGGAAGGTGGGAAGGAAGGAGGGAGGGAAGGAAGGAAGGAACGATGGAGGGAAGGAAGGAAGGAAGGAACGAGGGAACGGAGGAAGGAGGAAAGGAAGGAGGGAGGGAAGGAAGGAAGGAGGGAAGGAAGGAAGGAAGGATGGAGGGAATGGAGGAAGGAGGGAAGGAAGGAAGGAAGGAAGGATGGAGGAAAGGAAGGAAGGAAGGAGGGAAGGAGGGAGGGAAGGAAGGAGGGAAGGAATGAGGGAACGAAGGAAGGATGGAGGGAAGGAAGGAAGGAAGGAGGGAAGGAGGGAGGGAAGGAAGGAGGGAAGGAAGGAGGGAAGGAAGGAGGGAAGGAAGGAAGGAGGGAAGGAAGGAAGGAAGGAAGGAACGGAGGAAGGAATGAAAGACGAAAGGAAGGAAGGGAGGAGGGAAGAAAGGAAGTAAGTTACGAGGGAAGGAGCGAAGGGTGGAAATCAGGAAGGAACCATGTACGAGTTTTACACGACTGACCGTTCATCTCGTGCTCATAGGCAATCTGAATCACCGAGGGTGACATTTCACCTTAAAAACTTCACGAGCATTAACCGGCAATCGAAACCGGTGGGAAGCAAGCAACCTCACGTATGTTGCCGCCCTTGTGCTCGTTGTCAGTATGGCCTCTCTAGGGAGATGAAATCATGTGGTGTGCTCCAAGTGGGGTCTGATAATGCTCCTGGGCAAATCCCCGATACATACGCGCTATAGGCTAAGACTTGCTGGAGTTTAAGTGCTTGGCTCAGAAAGCCAACTGTCCATTTCGTTGAATACTTTTTCAGTCTAAATTTAATTGATTATAGATTGATTCACAACCCGCGCACCACGGGCCACATGTAACCCTCAACATCAGTTTATGCGGCTCAGGCCCGGTCACCTATCTTTTTAGTGGTCAAGATTGCTTGGGAATACAATGTTTCGTCTTGTTATTTTTTATTTTTTAAATTTTATTTTAGCGTATGGCTTTTAGTGCCGGGAGTGTCCGAGGACATGTTCGGCTCGACAGTTTTTGTAGCTGCTTCGAGGCGGACACCCAGTGGGTGAGCTACAAGTACCGTCGCGTGTGGAGTGTTGTCTGGGGAGGAAAGTTTGAATGTAAGGACGAGGAGTTGGAAGGTAGCGGCTGTGTCCTATAGTTAGGGACCAACCCCGGCATTTGCCTGGAAGGAAGATGGGAAACTGTGACTGTTCCGGTCACAATGTTCCCAAACCCTTATTTGGTTGACTTGAGGAGAAGTCAGGTTAGGGTAATTTGTTCATATCATTCCTTTTCTTGCTCATCATCATCATTTAGGTTATAGGATTTCATTTTATTTAGTGTATATATCTTGTGTATATCGGGGACTCAGTCAGGAATATTTCATTTAATTTGTATGGGAGATGTCAGCATACAAGACAGCGGATTGTGTTAGGCAAGCTACAAGATGTTGCAACAGCAGGAAACTCTAGGCCAAATTTAGATTGGGCCGAGAATAACTTCCCTTGTCTTGAAGAAAGCTTTGTATAAATTGTGTAAGATTCTGACGTCAGAGAAGAGTTTCGCGCCATGAGTTGTAAGAAATATACATGGGTTCGAGATTATTGGTGTATTTTGTATGGGTTGGAGGGTATCATGACCCTGGCGGAGAAAGGCAAAAACATGTGTTTACAAGATGAGAGGTGGCTTTTTTCGTGTGGAGCGAGGCTTCACTTCTATTGTAGCGTCTGGTTGGAAAGGTCGCGTTCTCGTAATTTGGCGTAGGCCTATTTGGAGAAACAGTTTTGTTGAAAGCATGGCTTTCGAAAGTACTCGAAACGGCTACAAATCACAACGATGTTATCTCTGTTAGCACAATTCAAGTTGGGTACGGAAGCACATTCATTTCTCTCGCAGAGATGTGGCTATGTAAACAAGTAAACATCTCTAACCTCAAACCACGTGTGGAAAATCTTAGAAATGCTGGGGAGAACTGATCTATCGAGCATGTCTCGTAGATTATCTCCAAGGTCTCGATGAGTGAGTAACAAACATCTTTATATTCCAACATTCATTTTGGGTCACATGTTTTCGTCATTGCCGAGGAGAATTGAAGATAGGAAACCATAGTCTGTTCGACGAGAGTCCCCGCCATATGTTTAACGTTGATATTAATACATATATTTTGAAGGTTATAATTAGTTTTCTTTATAGGGAATTACACCTAATAGTTGAACGCCCAAATGATACCAGTTAGGTTGACCAAATGTGTGTCCAACACTCCACGACCCTGCCATTTCAATTGTGTGGTATATGATGAAGTACTTCCGATCAAAAATAGGAGGATGATTTTGGGAAGTTTTAAATCAGTCGCCCAAGGAGGGCTAGTAAAGAGTTACAACATAGCACCTCAACGTGGGGAAAGAGTAGGGAAACCTAGCAGGTATCATTAGGGCACATATGCACACAGCCGATAGACACCTTAGGAGTATTAGGGTTCACAGTAATTTGTTTTGTTTTAAGGGGTATGTCCACATCAGACAATTTAGAATTAAGGTCAAGGGTTGTGTGTAAATCAAACAGTAAAATGCCAGGTAATCAGGAAACTGGGGGAAGTGGCAGTGAGGAAGATGTGGAAAAGACAGTGGGAACATATGTTACCATTGTTACCACTGAGTCGCAGCTGATCGCTGAAGGTAGTAACTTAAATTTAAATGGAGTGGGTATGAACACTAGTTAGCTTCTTATGCTACTGAGAGAAATAAAAGGAGAGATTAAGAAGCAGGGAGAGTCTATGCATAAGGAGATAGAGTCTTGGAAGGAATCTGTAAGTAAGGAAGTAAACTATTTAGGAGTATTTGTCAGTAAGGAGTTAGAATCTCTGGTAGAGTCTGTGAGTGAGACGTGTAAGTCCAGTAGGGAAAAGTTGGACAAGCTGGGAGAGTCTGTGAGTGAGACGTTTGAGCCTAGTGTGGATAAGTGGAGCAAGCAGGTAGAGTCTAGTACAGAGAAGTTAGAGTCCGGTATAGAGGCAGTGAACAAGCAGGAAAGAGAAGTGAAAGATCCTGTAAGTAAGGAGGTAGGAGAAGTTAGGCAGCAAGGAGAGGCTATTAGAAAGGAGGTAGGCAGGCAGGTAGAATCTGTGAAGTTGTGTGTGGACGAAGCAGCAGAGAAGCAGCAGTAGGAGGGGACGGTAGGTGATAGTAGCGTAGACGAGAGTGAACAGCAGTTGGAGGGGACGGTAGGTGATAGTAGCGTAGACGAGAGTGAACAGCAGTTGAAAGGGACGGTAGGTGATAGTAGCGTAGACGAGAGTGAACAGCAGTTGAAAGGGACGGTAGGTGATAGCAGCGTGGACGAGAGTGAACAGCAGTTGAAAGGGATGGGAGGTGATAATAACTTAGAGGAGAGTGAACGGCAGTGGGAGGAAACGTTAGGTGAGAGTGAACAACATTTGGAGGTGATGTTAGGTGAAAGTCAGCAGGGAGATTCTAGTAGACAGAATAAACGGGAAGTGGAAATAAGGAATTATAGAAGTAGAAAGAAACAGGATAAGGATAATATCAGCACAGGAAAACTATCAGAGGGGTGGGGGGCGTCAGGAAAGTGGCAACGAAAGAGTACAGGTGAACCAGAGGAGAAAGAAATAGGCATTATGCTGAATCAGGATATCAGTCGACCTTCATCGAGTGTATCATTTTGGCAGGTAAGTTTGAGGGAGATGAGTAGGAAGTTGGCAGCTTACAGTTTTTGGAGGGTTAAATTCAGTTTTTTTTTTTGGATAGGCGATCAGGTGTGTTTCAGAGTTCTTATCTATCTTCAGTTTAGGGGTTGGTTTAGTTTTTTTTTCATCTATTTCAGGGGCCTTTTAAGGTGGTTAAACGTATTGGTGAGTGTGCCTATAGTTTAACGGACCAGGATGGTAAGTCTGTCAGTACACATAATATTAGGAATCTCCGTAGATATCACTCTGTAAAATAATATGGCATGGACTCTTAGAGAATTAGTCAACATAACGTGATGGCATGACAAAACTCAAGAGATGTGACGAAGAATGCTAGCCAGCAAAGTGGCATCGAGTGTTAGATGGATAGATGGTATGATAAGGCCTGTGCAGGCAAATACCATGGCTTGTGAAGCGATAGGGTCTCATGATGAGACGAAGAAAATGAAGTGATAGACCTAAGACACTTGAGAGAAATCAGTGAGGCTAGGAAATGGACACAATAAGACATTCGAGAGAGTGAGAATGTGTGAAAATTTGACAAGTGTGTGGGTATATATGTCTTCCAGGGTTTATTTATGTAATAGTGTAATTCTTTGTGTTTTCAGTGCGTTGCTTGTTTGAGTGTTTGTGATCCACACTTGTTTCACCCGTGTGAATCACATGGGGGCGTATTGTGACTGTTCCGGTCACAATGTTCCCAAACCTTTATTTGGTTGACTTGAGGAGAAGTCAGGTTAGGGTAATTTGTTCATATCATTCCTTTTCTTGCTCATCATCATCATTTAGGTTATAGGATTTCATTTTATTTAGTGTATATATCTTGTGTATATCGGGGACTCAGTCAGGAATATTTCATTTAATTTGTATGGGAGATGTCAGCATACAAGACAGCGGATTGTGTTAGGCAAGCTACAAGATGTTGCAACAGCAGGAAACTCTAGGCCAAATTTAGATTGGGCCGAGAATAACTTCCCTTGTCTTGAAGAAAGCTTTGTATAAATTGTGTAAGATTCTGACGTCAGAGAAGAGTTTCGCGCCATGAGTTGTAAGAAATATACATGGGTTCGAGATTATTGGTGTATTTTGTATGGGTTGGAGGGTATCATGACCCTGGCGGAGAAAGGCAAAAACATGTGTTTACAAGATGAGAGGTGGCTTTTTTCGTGTGGAGCGAGGCTTCACTTCTATTGTAGCGTCTGGTTGGAAAGGTCGCGTTCTCGTAATTTGGCGTAGGCCTATTTGGAGAAACAGTTTTGTTGAAAGCATGGCTTTCGAAAGTACTCGAAACGGCTACAAATCACAACGATGTTATCTCTGTTAGCACAATTCAAGTTGGGTACGGAAGCACATTCATTTCTCTCGCAGAGATGTGGCTATGTAAACAAGTAAACATCTCTAACCTCAAACCTCGTGTGGAAAATCTTAGAAATGCTGGGGAGAACTGATCTATCGAGCATGTCTCGTAGATTATCTCCAAGGTCGTCGATGAGTGAGTAACAAACATCTTTATATTCCAACATTCATTTTGGGTCACATGTTTTCGTCATTGCCGAGGAGAATTGAAGATAGGAAACCATAGTCTGTTCGACGAGAGTCCCCGCCATATGTTTAACGTTGATATTAATACATATATTTTGAAGGTTATAATTAGTTTTCTTTATAGGGAATTACACCTAATAGTTGAACGCCCAAATGATACCAGTTAGGTTGACCAAATGTGTGTCCAACACTCCACGACCCTGCCATTTCAATTGTGTGGTATATGATGAAGTACTTCCGATCAAAAATAGGAGGATGATTTTGGGAAGTTTTAAATCAGTCGCCCAAGGAGGGCTAGTAAAGAGTAACAAAACCACAGAAGACCATCTTCAAGGTTGCCGGCGGGGGAATTCGAACCTCCTCGCCTCCCGGATGTGAGCGACTGCCAGCAGCCATGCAGTAACGACCACGGCTAATTCACCCAGTTATTTTTTTAAGTTAAACCAAGCAAATTATAACAATGTATATTTTCAAAATAGGCCGCTTCGGTGGCGTAGTTGGTAGCATGCCGAGCTCCTGTGCCCAAGGTCGCGGGTTCAAACCCGGCCAAAGTCAACGGATATTTTAAGAGCGTTAAAATCCCTCAGTAAGCCGGCGGGCCCATGTCATAGATTTATGGCTGGCTTTACTTCCCCTCAGAAGGAAGACTTACTGAGGGATTTTAACGCTCTTAAAAATCTGACTACTTCGGCGGGATTGAACCAAAAGTAATCAAAACAAAACGAGTGGCATGTTGCATCAGCAAAGCTCCTGTTAGAGAAAATTCTAAAACATCACTATGTATTATACTCGTACTTTGAATTTCTTAAAAGAATATACAGTGTAATTAAGACTAATGATTAAGCGTTGGAAGTCATTGTAGGGTCTTGCAAACATATTTAATGCATTAACCCTTTATAGGGCAAAAGACTGGGGGTGTAAAATATTTGTTTCTTTTTGCACATTTGTAATTGGGGGTGATAGATGAGTAGGAATATACAACAATTTTATGGGTGTTGATTCTATTTTAGGAAATATGGGGTGGGAAATTATTATCGCACTGCCCACACCCGACAGTATGTTTTCTTAAATGAGCAGCGGGGTAATAATCTCCTACCTCCAAATTATGATGAAACTGTGTTTATAACTCAATAATGAGGTTTATGTAACATGATATAATATATAAAAACACCCATCACGCTCTATATATTTTTTTAATGTAACTCCCACGCAAAACAAGGCCAGTGACCTATGTCATCTTTGGCGGAAACTGCACAAAAAATATAAAAGTGATTTTGGAATGTTAAAAGTTAGTATATTCGCATATAATTCAATAATTTCATAATAGTATTTACTAAAACCCCAGAAAATTAATTTTTAAAATCTTCTATTCAATGGCAAACATCCTCAGCAGGATAATTATTTCCATTCTAGCTGAAATATATTTACTCAAGTGACCAAAACCATTATTAACATTGTATTCCAGTTATATACCAACGTTTACAAATCTCATATCTTCAATAACAACACCTTCTTCTGTAAAACAATGCATTTCTTTCACTCTACACACCCGAACTGGCGAGCACGTGCACTGTGGAGACCAGTGGGATGTATGCTTCCCACCTTCGGTTACTGATGACAGTATACACCAAATTAATGAGTTTTCAATATTTCTCTGCATCTAGCTTGTGAATGCATGTGGAACTGCTTGAAATGAAAAGGGTGGGTAGATTATCTCCCTAACACCGTTCTATAAATGTATGGTGGGAAGATAGTATCCCAAGGACCTATAGCCGTGAAGTAAAAATGCAATTTTGGAAAACTGACGTCTTGTCTAATACTTTGTACACCTATGTAAGAGCATCAAAGGGAAATGCTTGTATTGTCAATAGGTCGTGACTTGGCGAACACATCGATTTAACTCCAGATAAGCGGTGTTACATATGCTAACGCGACATTTACGCTCATTACCCTATTGCTTTTGTTAGAACGTGGCAATTGTATTTACAAAGACGCTTCAAACCGGGTGCAATAGCTCCAGATAATTTCCCAATTTACATAGAAGACAATACTAAGAGGATCTCATCTTACATTCTCAGGGCAATCATTGGCGACAACTTAATATACTGCTAACTTGGAGTATAGTCTGCCAGATATGCAAGTTCCGTTTTAGTCTTCAGTCTTTAAACAGGTTTAATGCAGCTGCCGCGAATACGGGCCTTGGTTTATTGCAGAAGAAAAGCAGTATTAAAGGTGCCGGGACGTCCTCATAAGACCGGGCAGCACTTAGTTTGAATTGCTTATGGTCCACGCGTGGCAGGGAATGTTCCACGGTCTTTGATAGTTGTAGACCCACCTCATTCAATAACATACATCTTATCTAGGTTGGCAACACCCCGATAAAGACATCGCACTGACTCCACACAGCACATATGAACAGGGGGACGAAAAGGGAATAACCCGTGTCGTTGAGATAACAGTCCCTCTCAGTCGACCACACCTGGAGTTACAGTGAACACGAAAACTGCGCGCAGCTCCAGCAAGGAAGACAACCAGATAAGTATAGCATGTAATATTACATTTTAACCATAGTTGATTTTTACTACCATATAATCACTCCAAATTACAAACTCCGGATATCTATCACCATTTAGCATTTCACCTAACATCATATATACTGCATTTAGGATACACCGGCAGTACCAATTCTGCAACTAAGTAATTGTACATATTGTAAATATTTTCACCGGTATTTTCAAACATAGATTGTATAGCCTACGTGTAATGGATCTGATGATGATCGCTTGACGATCGAAACTGGTCATCCTAGTGTATGCATTAATCACATGTAATTTATTTCAGGATTCGTGTTGACCAACTGAAAAGCACTAAACTCTTACGGACATGTAACCCGAATGAAAGCAACACGGCTATCCAAACGAATGTTTGCTTTTCTCCATGGCTAAGAAACATAGGCCTGGTTAAGTGAAGTAGAGAAAGATCTTTAGGAGATTGGAATAACATGCGAAGATATCCAGGAGCGTTGCCCACTTACTTCAAGAACATCGGAGTTTTCAACCTAAGCCGAAACTAATAACCGGGAAGGCGTGGACTACGGAGAGAAAGGTGCAACATCGATTGCGAATGGAGGAGTACTGGGCCAACATTAAAATGGAGAAGAAACAGTTGCCATGAACTGGTCCTTAGTTGATCGTAGCGAAGCAAGAAGAATAACAAAAAATATTAATAATAACAAAACGGATACATTAACAGGCACAAGATCCAAAGTGAAGTTCATGGGAGAACTGTTCCGGTCGTTAGAAATCAAGACGGGTGTAAGACAAGGCGACGGACTTTCACCAATACTATTCAACTGCATCCTGGAAAAGATCGTACGAATGTGGAACTCAGAGCTTATAAATCAAGGAATAAGCCCGATCGGCATAGGGAGGAAATCAGGAGGGATTAAAGTCAACTGTTTGGCCTTTGCAGATGATTTTGCGATACTCTCGGAAAGCCTAAGGGAAGCGATCACTCAGATTAACCTCTTAGAAAAGATCGCCAGTAAGACGCGACTCAGGATCTCGTTCGACAAAACAAAATTCATGATAAATGACTCACACGGACCGAAATTCCTTGAAACGGAGATAGGGCGGATTCAGAGAGTAAAGAAA